>CM057845.1:164791745-164812566 GCA_030068395.1 Apalone spinifera | reverse complement strand
AGTGCCTTACCTCCATGAGGAGGGCCCCGACGATGGACTTCCCCATGTCAAACTCGTTTCCCACTGATTGGTAACTGTCTGAGGTGGTAAGCTTCCAGATGGAGATTGTGACCTGCTTCTCCAGGGGGATGGCGGGCTGCAGGTGGGTGTTGTATCATTGGAGGACAGGGGCAAGCCAGGCATACAGCTCCAAAAAGGTTCCACCAGTCAGAACTGGTGTCCAGCCCCCAAACTTCTCTCCACCCAGGGTTGCGATGGCAAGGGTGTCGCTTTTGCACCCAGCGAGAGGGTCCCAAGAATGAGCTCTTGGTCAAGCTTGTGCAGAACCAGGAAGGCAGCTGGCACAAAGTGCTGCAGAAACTGCAGTATGGCCGTGTGGGGCCATCGCGTGCCCAAGGGCAGCTCCGGCTTCATGGTACCAAGAGAAAAGCTGTGGCATCCAAAAAAGCTGGGCAGCCATAGCAGGCGCTGCGAGAGCTTTGCTATCCCTCAAAGAGGAAGGCAAGCACACAGGAGAAGCAGAGAAACGGCTGTCCAGGGAGGGTCCCTTTGAGTGTGTGTCTCTGCAAGGCCCCAGCACCAGCATTTGGACGCAACTGGTGACCTAAAGCCCTGCCTGGACTGGTTCCAGGTGGCCTTTTATGCGAGAGAGCATCCAATCAATGTGGACACTATCTTTCAAAAAAGCAGATTGCTTTTTTGTTGCGTTTTTGCTGTGTAGACGCTCTTTCAACATAAATTTTTCCAGTAGATCTCTTCTGGAAAAGCTTCTTCCAAAAGAAGGTGCAGTCTAGACATAGCCTCAAGCAGCGTATATGCAGACCACTTTATCCATCACTGAGTTGCAAGTACTTTTAGTGGCATGTAACAACTCTTTATCTGCACATAGCAACACTGCAGAACAACTGTTAGATTCATAAGATAGGATACCTACAAGAAAGTGTAGGTAGGCATAATGTAATTATAGAATGCTGTTGGAATTTGGGAGGGACTGTGGTGTTAATGCCTCATTTCTTTAAAAAAAAAAAACCACTTCATAACCATATATACTCATGACCAAACACTTCATGACCATATATACTTAGACTGCAACTTGAGTGGTTCAGCAATTACTCTTAGCATCATTATGAAGCATTAATTTGAGAACTCCGAGTAGGGATGTTAAATTTCAATTAATTAACTAATTGAATAGTCGATGGAATTTCCATTGACTATTCGATTAATCGATAAGAATTTCTGTGTTCCGCCTTTGAAATGTACAAGAGCCTAGCAGGGACTCTTGTACATTTCAAAGTTGGCCACCGCTGTGCCCCCGCCCCCTCCCACGGAGCTGGAGTTGAGGGGAACTGGCTTTTAAGCTGGCTCCCTCCAGCACCCCCTCCTCTTTTTGTGATAGAGGCAGCAAGTGGGAGGGGATGGGGAGTGACTAGTTGATTAGTCGCTTACATCCCTAACTCAGAGCACCATCCAATCTGAGTTGTCCACATCTCTTCTTGCAGAACCTATGAGGCCTTTTTACCATGTATTGACTAAGTCTAACTCTGCTTATCTATGGAGAGTTGACAGGATTATAGCTGAAGGTTTGGAGGAAGAGAGAGACTGGAAGGAACTGTCATGCATTGCCAAGAAGGAAGACATGGATAATCAACAGTGTTGTTTTTTTTTTCCTGGAGAGAAACTCAAAAATATAGATTCCAAATGTTCTTGTTGGCATGAATTTCTCATACTTGTCTACATAAGTAACTTTATTCATGAGTAGACCCATTAACCTCATGGAGCTATCCAAATAACTGAAATTACAAGCAGAAGTAGCTGTAGATTGGGTCCCAAATATTGGCCATCACTCAGGACCCTTGAATTTTTGTCCAAGCATGCTCTTTTTCTCAGTTCAGTGGGAACACATGAGTAAAAGTGAGGGAAGAATTTGATTTTTTGTGTTTAATTCTCTGATTTGAGTTTTAAAAACAGCTTGACAGTTTACTTTATAGAAAATTAATAGCCCAGTCAATCCTTCAGTTGGACAGCATGTAGTTATTTATAGGGAGCATAAAACAATAGGTTTTACATTCATATATGGTGTTTAAAGAGGGTATCAACCAGTACTGAATAATAGATAATCAAAAGAGATTAGGGAAAAAATATAACTGAAATGTAACAACACAAACATATTATTGCCAGATGTAGTTGTCACACTGAACATTTTGTTGCTTTACTCTGTAGTATCAAATCAGCCCTCTTAGCTTATCTATGATTCTTAATTAACACTAGGTATATTCCAACTTAAATCTCTCTCTATACAAAAGTTTTTCCTGCCATGTGACAGAATGACATCATTGGCCTACTTCAAAGCGGAGTCTCAGCCTCTTGCTAACTTGCACTTCAACCAGAACCAGTTGTGAAATGGATATATCAGTGAATCTGCCTGTAACATGTTGTACATGAGCAATAGACCAATTAAGATTTTTTTCTATATAGCTATGTTTATTCATTTTTCTATATAATCAGTGCATGATTAACAGTTTCTCTGGCCGTGAAAGTGGCCAGACAGAGGAAGGTTGGTGAATGTAGCGAGCATGGGGTACAGCTCCCTAGTATTAATTAATTGTAGTGTATAATTTTTATGTATCTCTAATAATTAACACCCACTTCTGCTCTAGCTTTTGTGATTTAAAAACTAATAATGATATACTTCTAAAAATGTATCTCAGTGCTTGACAAAGTAATGCCCTCATTTTACAGCTGGGGAAACTGAGTCAAGGATGCTGCTCCCCTAGCAGAACCAAGAATACTATCAAGGTTTCCTGAGTCTCAGTGCAGGAGTTGGTGAGGGGGATGGTAACCTGCCACCCTGAGGAAGGCAAATGCCCCACCACCTCACCTCACCTTCAAATTGCCTTTTATCCAACCTCTGTCTAGGTGGGACTTGAACCTGTCACCCTGCCTTCCCTAGGTGAATGTCTTAGCTCATAGGCCACACCAGCACTTGCCCCGCTAGCTCATCTTCCAGGTGCCCTTTATCCTGCCTCTGTCCGAGTGATCAGGACTTTGAACCCACCACCCCACCCCTGGCAATCACCCTATCCCCAGGCCACCTCACCTTCAGGGCACCCTTTATCTTCCCTTCTGCCAGGGCAGCCTGTGTATTGGCTATCCCTCCGCTGCCAGAGTTGAGGGATGGGGTGTCGTATAACCTGCCATCCTGCCCTCCCCTCCCCAGGTGAAAGCCTTATTCACGAGGCTATGCTGCAGTGATGTTCACTGCTGTTGACTTTGTATCATATTATAAATTCACCTGTCCTTTTGAAAGTAGCTGGTGAATTATTTTGAAGTAAGGATGTTAAATATCGACTAATTGACTAATCGAATAGTCAATGTATTTTGTATTGACTATCCAATTAGTTGATAGGGCGCCTCCACCTTTGAAGCTACACATCAAAGGCAAAAGTGCCCTGTGGAGCCTAAGGTCAGCTGGGGACTCCCCCACTGACCCTGGGCTCTGTATGGTGCTGCCACTTTGAAACACTGTGGGGAGCCTGATGAAAGCGGCAGTAGGCTGGGGACTCCCGCGCAAGTACTCCCTCCTCTTCCTTCTCTGCCTTGCTACCTCTTTCTGATAGAGGCAGCGTGTGTGTGTGTGTGTGTGTGTGACTGACTGTGACTAGTCAACTAGTCCTTCACATCCCTATTTTGAAGATTTGCTAACATTGCTTTGTTATAACCATTTGTTCTTCAGCAACCAAGGAGTTTTAAGTCTTCAAAGTTTTGAAGGTTTTTTGTAATTCAATTTTGTTAGCATTGCTTCCTGTTGCTGTTAACTTGGGTGAATCTGGATTGGCTGGTTTGTGAAGCCTTTCTACTTGTAGAATATATTATGGACACTGGACAACTAGAGGGTTGTCACTATGCTCCTCGTGGTGATAATTTATAGTTCAAGTTTTTTGGTTTTAGAAACAGGCAGAGATTAGGATTTACTAGTGTTTTTCTGCCCCCCCCCTTCTGATTAGTATATTCTATAATGTGAAGTAGTATCCATTCTGCAGAAATCACAGATTAAATAATGTTCCAATGACTCTCATAACATGCAATATGCACATGTAAATGATTTTCCTGAATATTCTGTTTGCATTACTTTTTTCCGTTAGTTGTCTAGCCTCTGCAAATAGGCTGCTGTTTTGTCATCTCCTGTCATATTCAAGTAATAATCATAATCCAGAACTTGAGCACCATTTTACCTTCTCATGGCCATGCCTCCCAAATTTCTACCCAGGTATTGTGCAAAAGCATTATTATAAAACTGTACCCTGAGGCAGGGGTCCTATAATATAAACCTCACTGTACAGATTCTTAATGTTAGTGTTTGTGTAGCTGCTATTGGTGGGTCAAGAAGTGTATGTGTGATAAACATGCAGCCTGTGGCACTTGTTTTCGGAATTCCTTTGTGGCACCTGTCATCGAGGGGCTGAAATATTATATCTCTGTAGATTTGGGAGGAGGTCAGTGAAGGAACAGGAAGTTGATTTCTTTGCTTCCTTTCTGGCCTTATACCTATGTATGTGATATTGAAGAGTACAACTTGGTCTGGAAGGATGTGAAACTGACACTTTATAGTATACAAATAAAATGCCATTTGTTGTCTTTCTGTGGTGTATTTCAACAAATAAAATATTTCACCTGGTGTATCTTTATTCTTTTAAAGAAATTCCTGTATTAAGATGTAGAGGGGGAATTAAATTCTAATTTAGAGGATAGTTTTAAATTTTTCTGTTCTTAAAGCTCCATTTTGGTGTTAGTAAGTTCAAAAAGAAATCTTAATTGTATTCTAATCTGGTTTGTCAAAGTATAATTGCCAGGAATGAAGTAGAAAACTAATTTAAATACGTGTGTAATGGAGAATCCAATTTTCAGAAATCTGTAGAAATGAGTCATTAGTGCTGGCTTCAGTAACTAACAGTCAGTTTTTGATGTTTTAGGCTGGAATGCTAACTGTTAATGCAGGAAATATGGCCAAATTGTTTGCATGAACCTATAGGATTCTAGTTGTCTTATTTGGAGCCAACATTTTCATTTGCTTTTGGTAACCACAAAGAGATAAAGCTTTGCAGTTACCTTAAGGAAGTGGTCTCCAACCTTTTTAACTGCAAGATCACTTTTTCAATTTAAATGCAATGTAAGATCTACCTCAAACCCAAATACCCTTGCCCCACTTCCTTCCCGCCTCTTCTTTGAGGCCCTGCCCCTGCTCCACTGCTTCCCCAAGCCCTCACCCTGCTCACTCCATCTTCCTTTTTTCCCCATCCACCCTCACTTTCACCAGGATGGGATAGAGGGTTAGGGTACAGGCTGTGGTTTTGGGCCAAGGAGTTTGGAGTGTGGGAGGGGCTCTAGGCTTAGCCCAGGGTGGGGCACCGGAGTCCAGGAGTGGTTTCAGGGTGCAAGCTTTGGGAAGGAGTTTGGGTGCAGGAGGACTCATGTCTGGGGCAGGAGGTTGGGTGCAGAAGGTGGTTCAGGGTTGGGATAGAGACTCAGGAAGCAGGCACTGGCTGGGCACCACTTAACTGAGACAGCTTCCAGGCAGTGGAGCCATGGAGTTAAGGCTGCCTTACTCCTGCGTTGGCCCTGCATCACTCCTGAAAGCAGCCGGCATGTACAGCAATGGCTCTGTGGCACCATGTGCTGCCCCTAATCTTCAGGCACTGAGCCCACAGCTTCTGCTGGCCACGGTTCCCCATTACTGATCAATGGACACTGCAGGAGTGGTGTCTGCAGGCAAGGACAGCATGTGGGGACTCCCTGCTCTGCCTTTCTCAGGGGCTGCATGGACATGCCAGCCATGTCCAGGAGCAGCAATTACCACAGGGATAATTACTCCAGCCACGACAGGTTGGGTATTTTAGAACACTGCATCAGTTTTTGAGTTGCACAGAAGAGGCATAACACTCCCCACACTGCTTTGCACCAGGGTGGGAGGCTATGCCAGTGGCAGAGCCGGTTCTGCTGCCTTTGTCCACATGCAGCCATTCCCTGCCCTGATACCGGGGCACATTTGTGAGGGCTACAAGGCACAATGGAGTGGGGGCATGCCAGAGGCAAAAGGTATGGAAAAGGGCATAGCTAGGAGTGATCTTTGCCTGTACAGAAGCTAATACAATGGTGCCCAGGGTAGAGGTCTTCTTAGATCTTCCCTAACCTGTTCCAGGGGTGGAAGAGGCCTCCAGCTGCAGAACAGCTTTGCACCAGCACAGAGATGATTCCCTCCTGAAATTTGGTTAAGTCGAGAGTTCTGGCACAAGGGCAAGCAACTTGCCTGTAGGTGTCAAGCAGAATCCTCTATTGCAAGCAATTACCATTTGTAGAGTACTACACTTCACGTTCAGGAAGAACGCTATCACACCAAAAATGAGTTCTGCTTCTGTATTGAATCCTCAAAGCTTGTTGAGGATCTTGTGTTGCAGCTCCGGTAAATTCAGACCATCTACAAATTTTAAAATTGGCTTCGAGTGTATCCAAGAAAGCAGTAAATGGCAGGGGAACGATGTACAGAGAAAATATGGCTAGAATGCTGTTATTTTTTAAAAAAAACAGGATGATGTTTATTTGTTACTGCTCTAATTTCTACTAAGATACTTGGGTTTTTTGGGCTATAATGGCCCCATTTAAAAGGCTAATATGCTGATAGTTATCAATTATAACAGGTAAAAAAAATTTACTCCACTATTTTTCAGAGGTATGGTGGTATTGTTTTCATTTTAATTGAAAGTACAACAAGTACCACACTCTGCATCCCAATGTCCAAACTGTCTTGATATTTTTTTCTTGAGTCCTTGACTGCCCGCCTTACACCTTGTGGTGCTGTTTGTTTTGACTGCATTTTTTTTTCTTTTTCTCTGGAACCATTCCAGCCAGTACTCAGGAAGCTGAATATATGGCTTCTTAAGTTTTGATCATGCCCTTTTCTTACTGTAAATGAAAACTATTGGAGTGTAAATAATAATGGTCTGTTCTAACTGAGGCCTTGTTAAAGGGGACATTGCTGTGAATTGTGCTATAGATTTATATCCAGCCTTGCTGTGCACTAATGTCCATGTAGAATTAATTTTATGTGCACCCAATATGAAGGCCAAATTGTTTGCAGGAACTTACAGGATTTTGCTTGGGGGGTATGGCCAAAAGATTCTGAGTGTTGGATGAAGCTCAGGTGTGGGGCAAAGGGTTGGAGTGCAAGGGTGTGGCACTCTAGCTGGGGGTGTGGACTCTGGGGTGGGACAATGGATGAGGAGCTCAGGGCAGGGACAGAGGGTTGGGGTGCATGGGTGTGAGCAAGTTATAGCGGGGACTGTGTGCAGTGATTTGAGGTTAAGGAGGGTGCTCTGGTGTGGGGAGAGGACTCTCCTCCAGCTCTCTCTCCTCACAGCAGCACTGGAATTGGCAGGGAGCAGGGCACCCTCCGCCACCCCTGCTGTGGCATGTTCAAGCTGGAACTGGATTGGATCTGGGGACACCCCGGCTGCAGCTGCGGCTGCGGCAGCCCAGGCAATTACCTGAGGGGCCTGGCATGGGGCAGAGCAGGGGTTGCCCCTTGCACTCACCGAGGCCTAAGTGTAGCACAGTGGGTTGGGAGACAGTGTTGGGGCAGAGCGGAGCAGGTTACCAGGTTGCTCCAGCTCCTGCTGCCACAGTGAGTGCAGGAGGAGGGAGTCTCCTGCTGCCTCCCTGCGCTAGGGTCTACCCTCCCCCTAGTAATCCCCTGGCTCACCTTGTTTGACAAGGGTGGGGTTTGGGGAAGGGGTGAGATGGGGCAGGGCCTGCAGTGGGGGAGTTGCCCCAGGCCCCACCCTCTGCGTCCCTCCAGAGACAGCCCCACTGGCTGGAAATGACTTCAGACTTTTACACCCTGGCCGTGGCAGGTTGGAGACTAGGCTAGGTTGGGGGCAAGGCAGCCCTTCCCTTGCTGTGGCAGGTTCCTGGGTGGGTTCCTTGGGTTCCTGTGTAGTGCTAAATAGAGAGTGGCACAACTTACAGCCAATTTAGATTGCATTTGAGGATGTTTGGTTCCTTGCTGTATCAGACCCTACGCTTTTTCAATCTCGACTTCTCTTGAGTGGCTCCTAGCAAGTTTACAAACATGGTGATTCTTAGAAGTCTTGTTGATAGTCAGTTGAGACTGGATTTAAATCAGTGACCTAGGGGCAAATGTCCATGCGCCGTTGCCAGTCTCCTGAGAGCTATCTAGTGCCACAGGTGATGCATTTAAAAAAAATAAAAAAATGCACCAAACTGGTTTGTTTATACAAAGGCAAAAAATCTTTGACTGATGAGAACCAAGTGAGGCATAAGGATTATATGTTAAGGACTGTTTCATGGCCACAAGGGAGGAATGTTTTCAGATTTTTTTTTTTGAGAGCTTTTTAAAAAAATAATTAAAATCCATGGGGAAACAACTTCTGTCTTACTCTCTTCCTGAGTGTCAGAGAAAATGAGTCAATGGGCCTCTTGCTTCTCCCTGTGATGGAAAAAAATATTCATCCAGGGAGATGTGATAAGGGTTGGTCACTGCAGCCTTTTCAGAAATCTTCCTTAGCTTCAGTTAGGCTGGGTAAGTTCCTGTTGTAGGATGGTAATGAGGGATGTGGGGAGATACCTTTTTGATGTGAGATTTCCTTTTCGTCTTAGTTCTTTGATACATTGGTAGGGAAGGCAATTGTAGGTGGCTGTCTAACCAAACTCCTTGTTCACTTAGCAACTACTCAGTAGCGCTTCAGAATAAGGATGTTAAGGACTAGTCAATTTCCTTACCCCCTTGCTGCCTCTATCCTACAGAGGCAGCAAAGGGGGGAGAAGAGTGGGTACTTCAAAGTGGCAGCGCCGCACAGCTGATCCCTGGCTCAGCTGTGCAGCAGTGCCCCCTTTGAAACGCTGCGCAGAGCGCGGGGTCAGCTGGGGAGTCCCCAACTTGTCCCTGGGATCCATGTGGCATTTCAAATCGGCAGCACAGCATGGAGCCTGGGGTCAGCTTCTCAGGCTGCCAGCCCGTGTAAATTCCCCAGGCTATTAAGGCCTGGAGTTTGGTTTCAATTCTGAAGTAAGGATGTTAACTGGCGGTTAATTGACCAGTTGAGTAGTCGATGGAATTTCCATCGTCTACACGACTAGTTGACAGGCACTTCCGCATTCCTCCTTTAAAATGTACAAGAGCCCCCGCTGGGGACTCTTGTACATTTCAAAGCTGGCATGCTGCAGCCCAGAGTCAGCAGGACTTCCTGCTGACACTGGGCTGCATGGGGAGTTCTGCATTCTTCCTTTGAAATGTACAAAAGCCCCAGTGGGGGCTCTTGTGCATTTCAAAGGGGGAATGCAGATGTGCCTGTCAACTAGTCGCGTAGTTGATGGAAATTCCATCGACTCCTTGACTGGTCAATTAATCGCCAGTTAACATCCTTTCTTCAGAATTGAAACCAAACTCCAGGCCTTAATAGCCTGGGGAGTTTACATGGGCTGGCAGCCTGAGAGGCTGCTTTCTCCAGGGGAGGCTCCCCTGGGATCATAGCAGGCAGTGACATTTCTCCTAGAATCCTACAGCAGTGGCATAGAAGCAGCAATCTGACTCTTCTTTTCCCTTTGCTTTTTGTTTTTAACATGAAGGGAGAATTTTCAAAGCAGGTAAGATGGCAAACAGTATCAAACGAGATATGTCTGGCTTTTGGAAAATGTATCTGTATTTAAAGACTTTGGAAGAAATAGAGATATTATATATTGTATCTTATAGTGAAGAAGTTCTTCCTTTGAAAGTGTGCTGTATATCTTAGCAAAAGCATATTCTTGCAGTTTCCATGGTAAGTGCTCCTTCAGAATAGAGAAACATAACAGACCATAGCATAGCATGGTTACATAAAATCAAAATGCCAGAACTGAATTGAAGGCTGTTCATGTCAGCACTATATTTGTGTGCTTTGCTCTTTTCCCAAAGCAACATTTTTTGGAAGCACCAAGAGTCTGTGGCACATTTAATTTAATAGGTTAGCTGTGATAGTTGAGTAAAACTGGACTTGGTTTCTTCTTAGTCTCTTTGCGCTCATCACAAAATGATTGAATAATTCATCACAACAGACTCAGCTCATAAGAGGGTAACCATAGGAATAGTGCAATTCAGTGTCGAGGTGCAATAACTGATCTGCGTGAAGAAGAATTCAGAGTACGTGTTTGCACTGTGTCCTAATATAATCAGTTCTGTCAAACTCTTAACTGTTAGAAACCCTGATACTCTCCCAGAAAACTAGCAGCAAGAAAAGAGAGGACTTGATGCTGAGTCCATAAATACTGTGTCGGAATCAGTTTCTAAAAGTCTATTTGTATGAATTTTCTGAAAAATCTAGATGGCATGTTGCAACTAGGCTATCCTTATGTGATTATGCAGGTTTCCACATTGGATGGAAATAAATTCAATATGGTTTAAGGCATAATAAAAGATGTAATATGTAAAATCCATTGAGTACGTAACATCATGCAAAGAATTAGATTTAAAGTAAACATGCTAAGGAAATCCATTAAGTGTGCCACTTCACCCCCAACTTGCCTAGAGCATTTAGCTATTGCAGCACATATGGCGTGTAGCATTAGCCAGTGTTCTGAGACCCAGGCAGTGCTGACAGTAATAGAGTGACTGAAGGACAGAGTAGGAGACTTTGAATTTTCTCACTTTTTGTCGTACAGCATTACTAAAGTATGTAGGAAATAAACCCACTGCGTGTGTGCGTGTCTGCAAAACTAGGGGACACGTCATTTTATTTTGATAGCAAACTGCTGTTGCTTCCATTTTTTTAACTTTATGAGGCAGATGTACCTTCATGTAAAGAATTATTTGGTAAATTTACAGAAACCTTTACCAGCCAATCTTGAAAAATCTGCCAGATCTCACTAGGCACTGGAGTTGAAAAGGCATGAAAGATGAGGATGGAAATGGACCCATCACCAAGGTTCAGGGGAAAACTGCTTGATGAAAAGCATAGGTCTCCTGCCCCTCCCTCCCTGCTGCCTGAAGGGGAATGATGCTGGGATTCCTTTTGGTTGCTGTCCCTGGATCCTCTGTCTTTTGTTTTATTAGCAAGTGTCTAATAAACATGACCCTCCATCAGACTCTTAACTGCTGGAAGGATAAAGGAGCTTTTTATATTTTCTACCCATCCTTTTTAAAGTCTCTTCCTTTCACTTGAGTTTTTGGCTTTTGGGGCATGGGAAACAAATCTCCAATACATTAACCCCCTGTTCAGACTCCATATTTTGGGAGGCAGAGGGGAACAGTGGGTGTTCAAAGCATCCTGCCCATGAATAACTCTAGGTTTGCAGCTGTCTCAGGCTACATAAAGATGACATTTGATAGTTTTTCTGGTGTCCACAGGGTTCTAAATAGTAGCTGTACGCTGCCCGCAACCTTGTTATCTCACCCTTGCTGCTGCTGGGTAGCAGATGCAGCTGTGAGCAGCATCCAAAACACTGGAGCTGTCTGCAGGCTCTGGAAAAAACATCACTTCATATTTGGAATGTTTTCTAGGTAGTTTAGTTGTTTTAAATGGAAGCTTAAGTTCTGCAGAAACAGATGACACATTCTCTCCTCTCTCCAGGGAAAGCTTCCACTTTGCCATGAGTGAGTGTTTTTTCAGGCCTTACTGACCAAGAAGTTGTTAATAGAAAATAAAGCTATGGACTTTATATTGTAGCAATTAATCAGTCAGCCCTAATATTTTCCTCTTTTAAACTGCCTGTGCTAACAGATATGTACTGTTGCAATTGAATAGATGCTCCTTGCCAGAAATCAGTGATTGACTGCAAAATTGTGGAAACTCCACACCCAGCATCTAAATTTAGTGCAATAATTAGTTTAACAAAGTTCCCAATTATTAGCTAAAATTAATAGTTGTACTAATGTTCTTTGTGCTTGAGCAAAGCTGTGGTTGGAACAATGTTATATGGTCAGGATACAATGCAAACTTCAGGTTTTAGTTCATTCCTATAGGTTACATTGAAATTGGTCAATGTGTTCTTGTTTCATTTTGGTAGGGTAGCTTATCTTCAGCTTGGGTCGTACAATTCAAACATTTCTCTGTTCTTAGCCAGAGATTGAGGTAGATTTTTATGAAATTTCACAGTTAATAACATTTCATTTGAGCTAATACATAACAGGGATTTCTGGCTTCTCTGAGTCAAGGATCCCGGAGTAGCTGGAGCTCAGGATTTAATGGAAGTTGTTTCCCTTTGTAGTGTTCGCACCTCAGTAGTGTAGCTAGTCACATGAAGTATGCACAAGTGTATAATTCTGATGAGTCTAACCTATGAATTACATAGGTAGCTGGATTTTTTTAAATTATAAATTGTATATTTTGGATTTAGGGTGATTTTCATATGGTAGTTTTTAGAGGTAATTTAGAAGAATATATTTGGATAAGTAAAACAAAAAATTACAAAAGGAACTTACTAAGCTTCTTGCAAGATTCCAGTGCTATGGTTTGCAGTACAAAATCTGAAGTTCCTTGGAAAACTGCAGTAAAGTTGATAAAGATACAGGTTAATTTATTGGCTGTTGATAGAAAAAAAAATCAGTGTGGCCTAGAGTTTATTGCAGGATCAACATATAGGCAGGCAGACTGAAGTTAATGAAGGTCTGATGGTGTGCTGGGGTCAACCCACAGAACTCATTGTAGGTTTCAGGTCATTGTTTGCAAACAAAGAGCCAGATTCTGCTATTTCTCACTAGGGATGTAATAGTATAGTCGATTAACTGATGAGCAAAAGCTTATAGGTTAATGCTATAGACTACATGCATCCCCTCTCCCGCCAGTAAATTTTTTTTTAGCAGGCTGGCCAGTAGTCCAGCTCAGTCCTGGTTTGTGCCAGGTCCGGGACCTACCCCCGCTGTGGCTCTGCATTTAAAGTGTATTAGGAGCTAGGCAGGCAGCTCAGCTCAGTTCCAGCTTGTGTGGGGTCCAAGAGCTTAAACACACCGCTGCTCCCCTATCCCGGATAGGGGCTGCTGCCAACCAGTGCTGCTGCTCCTGCTTCATGCTCGGGGGCAGGGATATTCCACCAGAGAGAAGCTACTGGGGCTGGGTCTCCTCCACCATCTGAGCCTGACCGCCCCCCCCCCCCCCCCCCCCCGGCGCTCTCCGCCCCCAAGGGGGAGGGGTTGGCGAGTGTACTGAGCAGGCGACGCAGTCTCCTAGTAAAACATAAGAAAAGAACATGTTAGTTGTGTTCAAATGTAAGTTTTTTGTGAAGACTTATTTTAGTGACATTATTTATTACTGATGAATCAACTTAAATTCCATTAAATCTTACTAGGTATATTTCATGTGACTCTGGAGATGTATCTGTCATCCGAGTCTCTCATTCTCAACAGTTGAAAGCATAATTAAACTTACTCAGTTCTCAGTCATAAGGGAGCTATTCTTTTAATTACAGCACCTTTTTTATGCCATGCATTCAGCTTACAAAGAACAGCTTGACAGTTTACTAAATTGGATATGCATGCTTTCTTACTATTCCCCTTTTCTTAGCTACAGTGCTGACCAGAAGAAATGACACTGTACTACTGTACCCTTTGTTTTGGCTGAAGCTGGTGAACTTTTTTGAAGTATTAATAGCATCAATAGACTTTTTTAGCAATGTAGGTTAAATAGGGCAAACCTGCATCAGAAGTTACCTTTTCTAGATTTTCTTCACTGTCTTTGTACTACTCTCTGTCAAAGCCAATATTAGATGAAATGGCCATATTTGGGGGAAAACACAAAACAATTTGTGGTTTCTCTATGAAATACATACTCCCATTTATACATCTGGATATTTGTATGTAAATTGATGTTAAATATGGCATGGTAGTTTCCAAAAGGTAGTCCATTAGGAGCTCCCTATAAGACACCAAGTGGGCGATCACATTCTTGTGGTTAGGAGATTGGACTGGATTTCAAGCATCTGGTGCAACAAACTTGTGTGGGAGGGGGAGGATGGGGGGGGGAGTTGAAGTGGGAGGGGAAGTCACTTAATGTCTCTGTTTCCCTCTCTTACAGAAGGGGGATTACTAGCATGGGGGACTGATGTATGTATATGTTCATTAATGTTTGAGGCACTCATATCCTTGGTTGTTAGGCCTGGATAAAGTACTTAGATGTAGGCACAATGAGGGTACACTGTGGTGCTCTTTCAGTATACTTCTGGTATCCCAAAATAACTATTCCACATCTTTTAAACAAGCCCATTATTTTGAAATAGCTCGCTATTCCAACGACTCTGTAAACCTCGTTCCACGAGGATTAAGGGACATTTTGGAATAGCGCTCTATTTTGAAATTTGTCACTGTGTAGACGGTGCCAAATTTCAAAATAAACCATTTTGAAATGCACTCGAAATAAGCGCAATTTGCGTAGCTTATTTCGAGCTACGGGTGCAACGTAGACGCACCCTAAGTTAAAATATACCTGCGTACTTTGTATAAAGGCTCATCTGGCTATTGAGTCAAGTCCTCTCAGTCTGTCTCTATTGTGTAACATTTCTCTTGTTTCTTTCTTTTAGTGAAACTAGCTGTTCATTCTTTATATATTAAAATGCACTCTTCCAGACTTCTAATTTAGATCCTTGATCTCTTTGTCATAGCTTCTGTGTTAGATATTACTTGTGTGTGTGTTGAAGGGCACATGCTTCCAGACCTACATTTGGAACCACTGAAATGTGTCTGTATTTATCTAAAGTAATTATCTTTATGATGGATACCATTATGATCCTTCCTCATCTTGATTTCCCCCCCCCCCCCCTTATAATTTGAAAAGCAAATCCTGCTTCGTGGGTGGTATGTGTCATTACAAAAATCTTCCTTAGCAACCAGATATTTCTAATAGCCCAAATTTATTGCCATCAATCTTGAAATGTGGCAAAGCATCTTTGAACCCTAAGATGCCTCTCTGATATGTTAAAGCCTACCCTTTCTTTCAATAATTGAATAAAATAAAGTTTACTGCACTGTAAATTGAATTGATTTAGTAAATGGTTTATGGCTCAAAGAAATTCCTTCAATGCTTACATATTAAATGCTTGTGAAGCTAAAGTGTTTCTGCTGTGTATCCACGTGTATGATTTCATTTACAGCTTCCTGTCTGAACAGTCGTTCACTTGATGAACACCTGATCTTGAGAGACATGTATTGCCTTGATAAGCCATTCTGTATTTGATGTTATCAACATAATTGTTGCTGTTCGACCTCCGCATCTGTTACCTGGTGCAGCACACTGATTGCAGTACAGGATGAGCAATTACGGGCTTTCCCTTCGTGCAGCATAGGTATGTATTATCTTTATGTTCATGTTGTGTCTATTAACAGACTTTGGTTTATAAAAAATATTTAAGATACCTTTGGAGTGTGGCCATTCTCCCTTCCCCATCTCTCCATTTAAAGAAACCCCAAATCCTTCATTGTCCTAGAACTGCAGAAGTAAGAGATACAAAAGACTTACTAGGTCACTAATTCATCCTTTGGCATTGTAGCATTTCCTCTTATAGTTGATATTTAATTGCTTCCCTTTGGAAGCTATTTTATAATCTAATAGATTTCACTGTTGTGAACTTTTCCCTTCTAATATTTAGCCTAAATTTTCCTGATTTCATCTCCGTTATGTCCTTTTGTTCCACTTTAACAATATCTTTCCCTCCTTTGGAGATTAGATACTTTAAAAGTATTTGTCCTTGGATTGTTTTTCCTTGTAATATAACCAATGAATTCAAGCAAACACCTCTTAAATTAGCGGGCATCATTTCATAAATTGGTTTATAACTTCCTACCACAGGAATAGTTTTCAGCCATGTAATGAAAAGGTGACTAATTTAATTAAAATAGAATATGCCATAATTTTAATTTTTTAAAAAGTTGTTATAAAAGATATAACAGTGAAAGCACTACAGATGATGTTCTTTATCTCCTGAATATATTCAGATGAGCAGTGGAAATTTCCCCATACTATTTTGCCTATACAGTATGTTATAACTCTGTTTTTGGTAGGGCACTTTATCCTGCAGGAAGGGCTTGTCTGCACTGAGAAAATGGATCAGTTACTTTGTTCAAACATAAAAATATCTTACTGAGATTTGGTAGGTACCAAATTTTATTTAATATTGCATTAAGTTATGTGGCTGACATTTTCTAACATTATGTGTTTCTGATGATAGACCTAGGATAAGAGGATAGTTTAGTCTCTGTACACCAATAACAGCATCAGTTGGTGCTAATTCTGAGGGTAGATTTCCTGATTTAGAGAGCTGCGTTGCAGGAAGTTCATTAAGAACCTAATCCAAAACCATCTGAGATCAATATTGAGTCTCTTCATTGACTTCAGTGGGGTTTGTATCAAGCCCTGAGACTACAAACTCATTTCACACTGACCTCTGAACAGTCTTTGGATGAAACAAGGTTACAGTAGATATGTGCCTTAATTTACCTTGGTGTATCTAAAACATAGAAATATACATTTTACCCTTATGGATTAGAGCATTGCTCCTTTGAGGCTGAAATCTTATACCCAGCAAGACCACTACTTGTTATGTGTAGAGGAAAGGGAAAAATGTGCAATACTTTGCATGGTTTAAAGTTTCCTTCCTGACTTGTGATGAGATTGCACCTTGAGATTTGCTTACTTGTGTCTTCACCTGCATGACTAAAAATGTTGTTGTGTAACACAAAATTTTCTACCTAACCCTCCCTCCTAAATAGAGATGTGACCTCCAAATAAGTAAACCCAGTTTTGTATGACTGTTAAATACGATATCACAGAGATACGTTTTTCAGAATCACAAGTTATATATTGTTGGTTAATATAGAACACAAGAGAAGCCACTAGTGACCTAATGAAATGTCATACTTTGAGTCACTTTTATAAAAGCGAATAAAAAAAGATAATCAGATTTAATATTTGCAGTGAGTCACGTAGTCAAATAGTTAAAAATTATACATGCAATCCAGCCATATATGTTTAATTTTCAGAAATTTGTCTGTATACATCATCTGCTTTTAGTTCCAAACAATATAACATTTATTACTGAATTCAGAACAAATTGTTTTAGAAAAAATTTTGTGAGGAGTCAAAAGCTGTCTGTAATTCTGATTTCTGCTATGGCATCATTACTATATACAGTATATACCATCTGCGTAAAAGAGATGATAATGAATATGTACAACTGTTAATTGTCCTAATGATATTCATGCCATTACAATCTCTTCAATGAATATTACAAATACTTCACTACTTGGAAATACAACTAGCTTCATTTGGTTCTTTGGCTGGGTGTTCCCTTCCTCCTGACCTGTACAAAAATCTTGTAAATAAAATTGATAGTTTAAAAGTGGGGGTGATCTTACAAAACTTTGATGGGTAATTTAGTAAGAACAAAATCATTTATCTAGTAATTTTTACTCCTGGGAGAATTCTGTGCCAAAAAAAAAAAAAAAAATTCTGTGCACAATATTTTAAAATTCTGCAAATTTTGTCTAAATAACACTATATAATCATGCCAGTTTCAATAATTTTGGTAATTAATTTCAAAATACCTGTCAGCAAGTATTATTTCCCTCAGGAGTACAGAGTTAGAAACCTCTATGAGCACCCTCTTGCTGTTCCTGTGCTTTCTCTCCTCTCTCCCTCCCCGCCCCCCCCGTGTCTTGCCATGCGCCTCCCCTCCCCTCCTCAGGTACTCACACCTGTTACCTGAACCCTCTAATTTTCTCCCCCTCCCCACTGTCCTTGTCTTTTTGCAAATTAGGCTCTCCTGCTCCAGTATCCTCTAGTGGTGGACAAGATCGCTGCACCCATTTTGGAGCTGGGGGGGAAGGGAGGAGATGGAAATTCTGCAAGCAAAATTTTAATTTCTGCAAAAATTCTGCATTGTGGAGTGGTGCAGAATTCCCTCAGGAGTAAATTTTGAATCCTATTTCACTGCCTACATCTAAGCATATGTGTTATTGTATATGTGGAAGCACGACTGGGACATTTTTTTTGGTTTTTTTTTAAATTTGTTTGGATGCCATAACTGCATACCCAGTGTGAAGGAGCTGCTGTGGGCAGGCTGTGGTGTGCACATCCACACTCTGGAAATGCCTGGTCACAGATAAATAACAGCTTACTTCTGTATCCGCATAGGGGTGCAATTCTGAGCACCTTCTATATGGTGCTGGGTGTCTGTTAATGAAAGGCTTGCAGTATCCCATGTACTTTACTGATGAATATGGAGATTGAGTTACTGATTCAGTGGCTATAATACAGCAATATTCAGTGACTGCAGCCTGGCCTACATGGCTGTGCAGGTACATTAGGAGGACTAAGTCTCTGACTTTCATGCTGCTGTGCAGTCTCTTACCTAGACCTTAGGTGTGAAAGTATAGACACACTGTGTGGCTGCTATTCTTCCTGTCAGAGCAAGGCAAATAGCAGTCACACAATGGGATCTTGGCCAGACACTGTTTAGAGATATTTTGGCAATAGAAGGCAGGGGTATGTCTACATTTAAATTGCTACAGCAGCACAACTCCTGCTGTGGCACTTCAGTGTAGACACTAGCTATGCTGACAGGAAGGATTCTCCCATCAGCAAAGGAAGTTACTTTTATGGGAGGTGGTAGCTGTGTTGGTGGAAGAATTTTCATCAACCTAGCACTGTCTACACCAGGGTATAGATTGGCATAATTATGTCACTCAAGGTGTGGATATTTCTTACCCCTGAAATGCTCTGAGGTGTGGTTCTTTTCCTGTGTGTCTGCTAAAGCTCCACCTTTTATACATGGCATTGTAAAAATGCAGTCCAGTCCTACAAGGGTTCTATACAAACAGGAGGACAGTGGGAGGGAAAAGGAGCAACAAAATCCAAAGCATTTCAGCTATGAAACTGAGCATGTCTCGCAATATGTACAATTTAAAAAAAATTGAGTTGAAATAATCTTAATACATTCATTTTAGTATGATTTGAGGGGATTAAGCACCGAAATGGAAGTAAAACAAAGCCAATATTTTGTTTTGCTACACTGAATTGTCTTTCTGCTTTTCATTTGCAAGAGGAATTGACAGACTTTTTGAAAATCCTCAGTAATTTATTGTTCATTCATTTTGTTTTTGTCTTTCGAAGGAATGTGCATGTGTAATTACTTCCTAATTTAATAAATTAGGGTTATGGTGAAGGGATGACCAGAAATTTGGACATTTATCTACTGGTAGGCAAAAATGTACTGTGATTGCTTAGCTGATGAGGGTTTTGTTTGTTATTTTCTCTTATAATTGAACCAAAAAAGGGGGTTTCCTAACGGAAGAGCTCACTTTTATTCTTGATGTGGCAAAAATTGAATTGCTGGTAGACAAAATAGAGGAAGACCAAAATTGTGAATTCATAGAATCCATGTTCATCAAACTAAGGGTTGAAATTGGGAAGAGTAGAAGCAGACTTTTATACCATTTACATAATGAGTCTGAGAGGCTGTTTGATGTGGTTATTTGGAGTCTAATGTCCACTGGAGATGGAAGAAGATTCTGGACTTGAAGACTGCTGACTTTCATTCTTGTGACATCACTTTTACCTGTGTAAAGTAAGTGTGAAAATTTACCACTGTAAGAAATTTTGATTTGGTACTATTTTGTGATCACTTACCACTCTCTTTGCACATATGTAAAATAACACACATGACAAGGCAGGACTCAGCCCTTGTTTCCTTTGACTGTCAGAGAGAACACAGTAAAGCTACAGGAAATCATGTTAGCCAACACGATAGAAGACTGCTTGACCTCTTTGTGGCATTATGAACCAAGTATAAAATGACTCTTGGATGCATCAGTTGTAAATAAATGAACAACTGATCCTGTAATATTATTTCCTGTACTTACTTTCTTGAACAGAGCATTATAGGTATGATTGCTACACTTGATAGTAACTGAGTGCTAATGCTATTATATCATGAATTTTGTTGTGAAAGTCCTTTCAAATCTTTGTAAGATATTTCAAGTGTATAGATTTTAGTATGTGATATTTTTCACTTTGTCTTCCATGATATGTATATAATATCTTTTGTAGCTGGTTTCAAAGGAAAAAATTCAAACTCCTGTACAAAAAGTGAAATAATAAAGTGGAGAACCATAAAGATTTATTTTCTAAAAACACAAGCTGAGCAGAATGTTTCAAGCACATAATTGATAATAAACAATGATTTCTGCGGAACTGCATAATTCACTTTGTTGGGTTTTGAACTAATATTCTAAATTAAATTAATTTTCAAACTCTGCTTGACTTCCCAAAATAATTCCTTGAGCATATCTTTTAGAAAAACATCCACTCTTGATTTAAAAATTGCCAAAGAAGGAGAATCTACCACAATCCTTTGTAAATTGTTCCAATGGTTAATTACTTTCATTGTTAAAAATTTACACCTAATTTCCAGTCTGAAATTATCTTCTTCAATTTCCAGCCATTAGATTGTGTTATACCTTTGCTAGATTGAAGAGCTGAGCTATTAAGTTATTAAATATTTGTGCCCCATGCAGGAACTTGCAGACTGAAAACAAATTGAATTCCCTAAGACTGTCACTATAAGGCTACGTCTATAGTGTAGCCTTCTTCCGCAAAAGCTTATGCAAATGAAGCATGGAGTAGAATATCGCCGCACTTCATTTGCATAATTAATTAGCAGCTGTTTTTGAGCAAGAGGTTTTCTGCGCAAAAAGGAGCTGAAAAAACGAGAAAGAATGGCTCTTGCGCAAGAGGGGGTTTTTGTGCAAAAAGGAGCTGTCTACACAGCTCCTTTTTGCACAAAAGCCTCT
>CM057845.1:164759567-164784931 GCA_030068395.1 Apalone spinifera | reverse complement strand
TTGGGAATAAAACTTCCGCTGCCACCACCCAAATTAATAAAGAAACCAGGGGACCATTTGGAAAAATCTCACCCCTAAAATAAAAAATTCCTACCTACAATCCTATTGGCCACTTCACCTGGCTAGGTGTAGTTAACCCCTTAGTCCCCAGGCTGCTGGCTAACCCTCATAATCATGACAGTATATAAATGGGTTTTCTTTCATCTCTGTTCTCCAGTCTTTTCTCTATCACATTTCCTTTCTCCTTTACTTTGTTGGTCACTTGCTTGTCCAATCTCTTCCTGCCCGTCTCTGGAATGGAAGCTTTTGGAGTCTGCGTTGTTTCTTTATGCTGGTGCTTTGCTCTTTTCTGTCTAGGCTCTTATGACCCCATCACCATAGTATCCAAGTGCTGGTCATTATAAAAAATGGCAACACAGCTCCCTTTTGCTGTGTTCTACCATTGGTTGTGTGAGTTGCTCTTTTCATGGTGTCACTTAATGATAGCATGGTGGGATAGAATGAAGAAAACAGCATGTTCGTTGAATGTTTTCACCACACAAGAGAAGTGTGGTGTGGTATTAAGTAGCTTAACATCAAAAGAATTTATTGGTAATATTAAAAAAACTGCATGACCAGTTCCTGCTTTCCAGATTTGAGGTGAGATAAGGGAAACATTTGAATGTGTCTTGTCTACATCCTGAGAGATCCGCTGGCAAACATTGAAGGAAAAATAGCAGTGGAGAGCTAAGGGGGAAGAGCTAAATCTGTTACATACTCCTAGCATTTGTATAGAATAGGATTGCTGAATTGCAGTTACAGCTTTTCAAGGATAAGTACAGTATGATATTATGTTCACGTCAGAAACATTCTTAAATCAGAAAAGACCCTGGGGGATTTAAAAATAGTAGTCAGGGGATGGTTGGATTTTGCATTAGACCTCCAAAGCCATGTGAGAGAAGGAAAAGCTTTCGTAGGCAAAACAAAAAGAGCCCTCTAAGAAGGCTTAGACTCTGGGGCATCCTGGTTGGAGTAAATATGTTGCAAGGTATTAATGATATCCACACGGATAATATACAGGCAAGCAAAAAACAATTTTTTTTGGTTGACTTGGGGGGAAAATAACTTAATTGTTTCTGATCTCCCAAATATTAATGCTAAGTGTCTTGTGTATTGCTCGCTGGATTCTTTGAGGATGGTTGTCCCAGGGGACCTTCTCTCTCACCAAGCTTCACACTTCCACCTCTGGCATTTGGAGGGCCTGGAGTAAATCAGCCACGTGCCAGAGGGTGGCGTTTTTTGCCCCAGTGTGGGTTTATTTATCTGTATTTTCAAAGTAGGCCCCTTCACCAAATAAAGGAGATAAACCCACAATAGAGAACTACCTTTTCCTATCCCCTCTCTGGGGTGTGAGTGTCTGTGTTATGCCTTGTTGTTAGCCCTGGGATACCAGTCCTTCTCCTAAACAGGCATTCATGTTGATTCCCCCTGAGGGAGAAGAGCAGCTATCTGCCCTGGAGAAACATTTCTTCCTGCTACCTAGCCCTGTAGAAGCTTCTCTCTCCTGCTCCTCTCTCACTAGAAAAGGGGTATTTAATTGTCGTAGGTATCCCTTACTTGGACGTGAGTGTCATTCTTGATGTCTGAGGTATAACCTCATTTCAGCTTATAGGGGAAAAGGTCTTTAGCATTCTAGGGCTAATAGACCTGCTTTACACCACTCTTACAGCTGTCCACTCTGACTTTATCACATGATTTCTATGCACACCTACATGCAATCTTAATTCAGCTCTCTTGTGCAAATGCATTAGATACAGTCATCTTCACACCTTTCATATTCCTGTACAAATGAGGTAGGGGTCTCATAAGAATAGCCTCATTCACTTCACTACACAACCCTAGTTCAGCCCTAGTGTAAATTCAGCATATGCACTGAATGAGATAGGAGTCCTCTGGAAAGAATAGTATGTGGTCATTATAGGGGAATTGGTAGCATTGCCTATGCCTAAAGCTACCAGACACTTTCCATTATAAGACCCTGTTTTCATTTGTTTAAAACTGTTGCCAGACTTCAGCCATTTGGACTCAAATGTCTCATGTTGAGTTTCTGCCTCAGGCTTACTTGTTTTTGGGAAGATTTCAGCTAAAATGATTTAGCCTTTTCCAAGACCAAGGTAGGGGAAAGTATATGGTTTGCACATGTTAAAGAAATTCTTATAGCTATGTAACTGGCAAGTGGAGGGGGGATCTCCAGTTCAAATGTGATCCGTAGGGACTTTTTAGTTTAGTAGCTGAGTTCTACAAAACTGGTCCGTCCTGAGCATGCTCTAACCCAGGTTTAAGCTGGACTTAAGATCCATGCTTCTGGCAACTTCACACTGCTATGGTGCTTTGCAAAGGAGCCAAGGGCTGCAAAACTATCTCCTCCATGCTCCTTATGCTCCCCTATGTGTGCATAGGAGGCATTAGAAGGAGGAATTTACACTGTGTAGGATCAGAAAGCCAAAATTGACATTTAAAAAAAAAAAGTGCTTATATATAAATGCTGGACATCTAAAGATTAAGATGGATGAACTTGAGTGCCTATATGAGGATATTGATAT
Source organism: Apalone spinifera (assembly GCA_030068395.1). Classification (NCBI taxonomy): domain Eukaryota; kingdom Metazoa; phylum Chordata; order Testudines; family Trionychidae; genus Apalone; species Apalone spinifera. The sequence goes on along the minus strand of CM057845.1, from coordinate 164,782,349 downwards.
AATAGTTATCACAGAAACATGGTGGAATGAGGCTAATCAATGGGACACAGGAATACCAGGATACAAAATAGCCTAGAAAGACAGAATAGGTCATACGGTGGGGGAGTGGTGCTATATGTGGAAAAAAAGCATAGAGTCAAATGAAGTAAAACTCTCAGATGAACCAAACTGTACCATAGACTCGGTATGGATAGCCACTCCAGGCTAGAATAATAATAAGACAGTGTGGATACACAGGTTGGACGTTCCTGGTCCGGCACCACTGGGACCTGATCCGTCCCGAACAAGAGAGTTTGCTGGAACAGGGGAGGTCTCCTTCCACTGGCTCCCAAGCCCATTGCCTGCTGATGGCAGGCTTCCCCAGCAGGCATCCCGCCTCTCCTCCCCCACCCAGAACCTGGTTGGGATGCTTGCCTAGCTGCTGCTGGTTTCCTGGGCAGCAGAGATTCCGGTTCCTGCCACAGGGCTCCAGCCCTGCATATTCAGGGACAGCCCCGGGGCTCCATATCTGGACCCCCCCATCGAGGGGAGCCGCGGCTCCGGCCATAGCCCCAAGCTCCCAGAGCCTGCCAGAGGGCTCCAGCCCTGCACATTCAGGGACAGCCCCGGGGCTCCATATCTGGACCTGCCCATCTGGGGGAGCCGCGGCTTCGGCCATAGCCCCAAGCTCCCAGAGCCTGCCACGGGGCTCCAGCCCTGCATGGACCCATGCTGCTGGGGGACTCTGGCCCAGCCCCTTGCTGCCATGGGCTACTAGAGGCTGCCACAGGGCTCTGGCCTTGGTCTTGTGCTGCCCCCAGCCCGGCTGCTGACCCTATTTCCCCAGCTGGTCCTCCTGCCCTTAGGCTTTCTGGCCCAGGAGCATTCGTGGTTCTGCCAGATGATGGATGTTGCTGGACCAGAGAATGCCGGTTTTTGGAGGTATAACCTTTACTACCAGCCACCTGACCAAGATGCTGATAGTGACTATGAAATGCTCAGGAAGATTAGAGAGTCTATAAAATAATAAAAAAGTCAATAATAATGTGGGATTTCAACCATCTCCATATTAATTGGGTACATGTCCTCTCAGGGCAGGATGCAAAGACACACAGTTTCTTGGCACCTTAAATGGAAGCAGCTAGTTCTGGAACCCACAAGGGAAGAGGCAATTCTTGATGTAGTTCTAAATGGAGCTACAGGACATGGTCCAAGAGGTGAATATAGCAGAATCATGTGGTCAGTGACCATAGTATCATTTGATTTAATATCCCTTTGGCAGGGAAAACACCAAAGCAGCCCACCATGCTAAAATTTAATTTCAGAAAGGGAAACTACACAAAAACGAGGAAGTTAGTGAAACAGAAATTAAAAGGTACAGTGCCAAAAGTGAAATCCTGCAAGCTGCATGGACACAAGACACTATGATAGAGGCTCAATTTAAATGTATATCTGAAGTTAAAAACCATAGGCAATCAAAAAAGCCCCGCTTAGGCTAAGCAACAAAGTAAAAGAAGCAGTTAAAAGGCAAAAGAGCATCCTTTTAAAAAGTGGAAGTTAAATAGTAGTGAGGAAAATAGAAAGGAACACGAACTCTGGCAAGTGAAATGTAAAAATATAATGAGGAAGGCAAAAGAATTTGAAGAGCAGCTAACCAAAGACTCAAAAAGTAACAGTAAAATGTTTTAAAGTACATCAGAAGCGGGAAGCCTGCTAAGCAACCAGTGGGACCTCTGGATGATAGAGATGCTCAAGGAAGATAAAATCATGCAGCAAAAATTAAATGAATTCTTTGCATTGGTCTTCATGACTAAAGATGGGAGGGAGGTTCCCAAAGCTGAACCATTCTTTGTAGGTGATAAATCTGAGGAACAGTCCCAGATTGAGGTGTTATTAGAGGAGGTTTTGGAACAAAGTGATAAACTAACCAGTGACAAGTCACCAAGACTAGATGTTGTTGACCCAAGACTTCTGAAGGAACTCAGATGTGAAATTGCAGAACTGCTAAGTGTGATATGTAACCTACCATTAAATCGGCTGCTGTAACAAATGACTGGAGGACAGCTAAAGTGATGGCAGTTTTTTAACAAAAGCTCCAAAGGAGATCCTGGTAATTACTGGTTGGTAAAACTAACTTCTGTTGCAGGTAAACTGGTTGAAATGATAGTAAAAAGTGGAATTATCAGACATCTAGATGAACTCACTTTGTTGGGGAAGAGTCAACATTTTTAAAGGGAAATCATGCCTCACCAGTTTACTAAAATTCTTTGGTGGGGGGGAGGGGAAGGGTCTCATGCATGTGGTCAAGGAGGGTAATGGTGGTCAGTGCATATTCTGACTTAAATTGTCAAAAAGCCTTTGACAACTTCCCTCATCAAAGGCTCTTAAACTAAACTGTCATGGGATAAGAGGAAAGGTCCTCTCATGGATCAGTAACTGGTTAAAAGACAGGAAACAGGGCAGGAATAAATGATCTGTTTTCAGAATGGAGTGAGGTAAATAGTGGTGTCCTTCTGGGTTCAATCCTATTCAACGTATTCAGAAATGATCTGGGGAAAAAAGGGTAGACAGGTGCCAAAATTTGCAGATGACACAAAACTACTCAAGAGTTAAATCCAAAGTAGACTGTAGAAAGTTACAAAGGGTTCTCACAAAACTGGGCGACTGGGTCACAAGATGGTAGATGAAATTCAGTGTTGATAGTTCATGGTGGCATATGACTCTCACATTTGGGGAGGCTGGATGCAATTGTAGGGAGCTTCCTAGATGTGTGTGGGGGTATTACTGGTGCCCAAACTGTGGCTCTGCCCCCTGCTCCATTCCAATGCCTGCTTCCACTTGGCCTCCATTCCCTGAGAGCCTGCCCATGATCCGCACCCCTCCATCCCATAGCCTTCTTACCCTTTTCCTGAGGACCTCCACCTGCCGCTGATGCCTTTCCACTCTCTCCTTTGAGCCCCCCCACCCATGCCTTTCTGTCCCCTCTGCTAAGGGTCCCCCTTCCTGCCACTTTTACCTCTGTGTTCCTAGTGGACTGGGGGGCTCTAAGCAGAGGGGGTGGAGAGGTGGGGACTGGGAGGACCTCTGAGGAAGAGGCAGAGCAAGGTGGGGCATCAGAGGAAAAGGTGTTGTTTACTCCTTTCCATAACACAAGAACTAAGGGTCACCAAATGAAATTAATAGGTAGCAGATTTAAAACAAACAAAAGGAGGTTTTTCTTCACACAATACACAGTCAACTTGTTGCTGGAGATGTTGCGTAGACCAAGACTGTTACAGGGTTGAAAAAAAAAACCAACCTAGATAAGTTCTAGGGGGACAGGTCCATTATGGCTATTAGCCAGGAGGGACAAGGATGTGAAACCATGTTCGGAAGTGTCCCTAGCCACTGTTTGTGAGAAGCTGGGAATGGGTGACAGGAGGGGGATCATTTGATGATTGCCTGTTCTGTTTATTCCCTCTGGGGCATTTGGCATTGGCCACTGTTAGAAGACAGGAGACTCGGCTAAATGGGCCTTTCGTCTGACCCAGTATGGCCAGTGTTCTGAGGAGGAAGCAGCATAACTCAAATGCAGTGTGGACAAGACCCATATCAATGATGGGAATATGGTGGAGGGAATAGATTGGAACAAAAGGTGAGGGGATTCTAGTTCTGGGAGCTGGCAGAAGAAGGGAAGAAAGTGGGATGGATTGGGTAAGGAAGCAGGTCTGGGAGCTGGGGGAGATGTTGAATGATGAGCTGAGGAAAACTGGGACCGGCTGGACAAGGAAACTAAAATGAGGAAGAGAAGTTGGCCATGCTGGATAGGGGAGAGGAGAGACATCACTGGATAGGTAGGAAATGAGATAGGCAGAAAGATCTATGCTTTCTGAAACACAGTTGCCTCCTGTGCCTGGAACCTGAAATTCCTGACTTTCACTCTTCCTGTGCAGTTTATCAGAAATCTGTGAGACCCACTAGCAAAATGCATGTCTCATTCTCCCCCTTGAATCGAATGCTTTGAGAGTGGTAACATTATCAATTGAACACATCATCTTCTCATGGAAATTATTAGGAACTATAGATGTTATCACCAGCTCTGCCCTCCCTTCTGTCATCCAGAGAGGCCTTTTTTATATTTATATTTAAGGTGAAATCTGAAGAACAGAGTGAGATTTTATATTTAAAAATGGCAGCTGATCCTTATCAACCCTTAATAAACTCAATTTTTCCCCTCCAAAATTCTCTCCCCTACAAACATTAGCTCCCATCGATTTCTTCCTTCTCGTAAAAGCATGCAATAGAAGCCCATTCATTCTCCAAAGTTTAACATATTTACAGTGGATTTACCAGTTTTTGGAACACACAGCTCTGCTGATAGAAAATAGTGACCAATGCTGACCAAATCAGAGGATTTTGGATTTTGAAAACGACTTAATCTGATTCAAAGCCCTTGTGCCCAATGGAATTCTCCTTGACTTGAATGGGTTTGGGATCAGGCCCTTGGTCTTGAATTTGAAACGGCAGTTTAAAGTGTAGGGTGCATTAAAAGAATTATCTTGCTCTCCCCATCAAGGAGTTGGTCCCTGACTCTGCATTTTTCTAAACTACTTGGAGCTTGCTACTGTGAGTAAGGAAAATCTGACCTGCAGTAACAATGCTTAGAACTGCTCTTTGTACCCAGTGAAATTAACAGCCTGAGACTTATGTGTTTAGGGCATGAGCAGGTTCTGGGTGGGCTTGCAAGCCAGGGGCAGGTGCTCGTTCTCTCTATATATGAAGCATGTTGTACCAAAAATAAATTTTAGATATGGTGTTTGCTCCCAGCTTACTACTCACTGAATGAGTGATTGGGTAACTGGGTTCCCTGTGTATTGGACACAACATGTCGTACAGTGCTTATTGGAGTTAATGTGGAATGTGGTTTCAGGCCAAGAGCAAAGTCACTTTTGAGGAAAGAAAAATCAGGCAACCTGGCAGCTAAAGCAATACTGAATTCAGTGGCAGCCTAATAGGTTTGATGCCTAGATGCTACAATAATGAGTGCATTGGAAATATCTATAATTGAATGATAGAGAAGAAAGGTGCCTGGAAAAATGTCAGCAGCACCTTCTCAGGATTCATTTACATTTAATTTACATTGATCTTTGTGGTTGAAAATCATGTTAAACCAGGGTGCGCAATAATTTTTGAAGGGAGGGCCACACGTAGTCGCGGCTGCCCCAGAAGGGGTGGAGCCTCAGGTGGAAGGGATGGAACTTCTAAATAGCAGAAGTTGAAAGGGCTTATGCCTCCCCTATGGTTCCCAGGCATCATATTAGTGGGTTGGCAGGAGCTGCAAACCCTTTCAACTCCTGCTATTTAAAGGGCTCTCTGCTAGCACATTGCCTGGGAGCTGGGGACATGAGAGCCCTTTCAACTGCTTCTATTTAAAGGGCTTGCACCTTCCCTGCAGCTGTTGCCTGACAGCTGTGTGGAAGGCACGAGCCTTTTAAATAGAAGCAGTTGAAAGGGATTGTGTGTTCCAGCTCCTGGCAATACATTATGTGGCGGGGCCAGGAACTGCTACGCGGGCCAGATAAGAGCTAGGTGGGCTGGATCCAGCCTGTTGACAGGCTCTTGCCCACCCCTGTGTTAAACCATAATATAAATGTGGCATTTACTGAAGTGTTTTGTGAAGTTTGGCTGGCTGGTATGAATGAAGCAATTGAAGACAAGACTAAGCTTGGGTGGAGTTCTAGAACTTTGTTGTCCCACTCCTATCATACTTGTCCCCGTCTCTACCAGCTGGCCAAATGGTAATAGAAAATAGCTTAATATGAGCTGTGTTTTAACCCATTTTTCAATCAGTTCTTCCTCCAGAGTGCAGAGGGGGTCTACAACTTGTCCTGCTTACTCCCACACTTATCTTGGTCTTGATAATGATGACTAATAAGAGAATAATACAAACAGCAGAGAGAGCAGTGAACTAGATACAGCTATCGAGATAGTTACAAGCGCAGTTTATGTAGTTGCACATGATGCTGCTAGTGCCCATTACTCATGCATTAAATGATTGGTTATAAAATGCATAGAGAACTTTTTTAAAGCTGGAGGATTGGCATGGACTGAGACGTTACAAGCTTTCATTTAAACATCGTAGCATGGTCAATGCTTCTGTTAAGGTTAGATATAGACTTTATTTGGAATAGTAAGATCCGGGAAAGGAAACCCCACAGAAAGGTACAAATTGTACTCCTGTTAACTGCAATTCCAGTAGTAGGACTAGGTCCTTGGCTGGCATTAGTGCTTTTTTTGTGACTGTACTGCCCGGTATGCAGTACCAGCATCTCCAGTTAGAGCTCAACAACTTTTTCCCTGGAGTACTGGCACCTTTTTATTTATTTATTTTATTTACAAAAAAAGCACCGGCTGGCATATATATTTATATAGCTCAATCTGGCCTTCATTGCAAACAGGAATATCTATTGACCAATGACTTAATAAAAAAAACCCAATATCAGTAGTTTCCTTTGAGATTCCCCTGTGCTAATCTCCTCATGTGACTGTGACCAAAATGCCTGGTGACTGTGGTGGGGAACTCAGCAGTACAGCCACAAACAACAGAATGTGGCAACGTTAATTCAACCTCAGCATTTGCTTTACCTCATTCTGGTTTTTAAGGCATACTGACAAGAGTGCAATTTTCAAAAGTCTGCCCATTTGATTTTTTTGTTCAACTAAGGCAAGGGCGGGTGATAATTTTCAGTGGGGGACCACTCCACATATTTGGTAAGTGGTCAGTACCACCCTTTTCTATGCTATTAATGGAAGGGGTGTAGGGTTTGGGATGGAGTTTGGGTATAGGAAGGGGTTGTGAGCTAAGGCACAGGGTTGGCTGCAGGAGGGGGGTTTGGATATAGGAAGGATTGTGATGTGGGGCAGGGGTTTGGGGAGTGGGACAGAGTAGGGAGCTAGGTGCCTCCCAGCCAGAGCCTGTGTTTACTATAGGTGGCTCCCAGCTGGGGGCCAAGTGGAACCCTCAGACAGGCTCCCCTGCTGCCACAGACCCACACATCACTCAAAGCAATTGGCTGCTGGGTTAGCGTGTGTGTCTCTGTACACCTCGTGCCCCTTGGCGGGAAGGGGGCAAAGGGTCTCCACATACTGCACATGCCTGCAAGGACTGTGGCTGCAACTCATATTGGTTTCCAGCCAATGAGTGCTGCAAGGATTGTGTTGGGGGGTGGAGGCTGCATGCAGAGACTCTCCCTCCCCTCAAGGAGCATGCACCATATAGAGACACAAACGTTGGCCCCATCACATATACTCTTTGAACAGTGTATGGGGGCATGTCAGGCAGGAAGCCTGAGGGTCCTGCTGGGCTGTGGTGGGCCAGAACCAAATGTTTGGTGGGCCAGATCCGGCCTGTGTACTGTATTTTTCCCATACCTGAGCTAAGGGGATTGTTGTGATAGGGTGTGGTCACAGAAGACCCTTTGGGGCAGTTTCCCAATGTGCTGATTATGCCACCAACATTTGCTGCCTTGTTCTCTGTGGCTCTCCACCACCCTGTCCTGCTGGGCCAGATTCTCTAGTTTCCCCCAGACAAGGCACAGAATTGGGATAACCCCTTCCCAAAGAACAATGCAGACTTTGAACCACTTCAGGTCTGGGAGAATGCAGTACTAGGGCACAACACTCAGGAAACCAACCTCCAAATGGGATCAGAACCCCAAATAAATCTGTCTTTCTCTGAATAAAATTTTTATACAAAGAAAGTTCAATGAGCTCTCTTTTATCAGTGAAAGAGAGAGGTGCATACTGGTCGTTTCCCCCTGTAACAGTTATTTATACTGGGTTTGATACTAAACAAAAGAGACTTTATTAAGTGCAAACAGTAGGATTTAAATGGTTGCAAGTAAAAAGGGACAGATCAAAGTATGTTACAGAATTAAAATGAAAAGAAAATGCATAGCTAGTTCAAGCAAGTCCTTACCCTAAAAAACTTGTCTTTATTTCAGACATGTCTTCAAGGCAAAGATGAATGTTTACTCTGATTTGGGTCTCCATTTCTCTTTGTTGTCTTTGTCTCTTTGTATTTTAGTGTGCCAGGCCAGCCGAAGGAAAAAAGTATGGATAGCTTCCTATTGTTTTTATAGCCTCTCCTTGGTAGAGAATATTTTGTTGTCTTTCCCTTTCTCCCATGGAAAATTATCTGGCTGAACTGGTATCCTGGTGTCAGATAACATGTCTTCCTAAGACCAACCACTGCGTAGACTTAAAGGACAAACAAGGATGCTCTTAAGTCATTAAGTTGATTGCCCAGCTGTTAAGGGTTCCTGGGGGTTGGGATCTGGGATGGGGCTGGAACAGAGAATGGGGTGCAGCCATGTGAGAGAGTTCTGGCAAACAGAAGCTAGTGGCATCATCCTTGCCCATCTTGGGTAATTGCCATTGAAGGTCCAAATGTATGTGGTTGTTTTTTGAACCCCGTTATAGTCTTGGCCTTTACAACATCCTCTGGCAGAAAGTTCCATAGGTTCACTGTGCGTTATGTGAAGAAATATTTCCGTTAGTTTGTTTTCAATTTGCTGCCTGTTTTATTGGGTGACAGGTCCTTGGTTATGTGAAGGAGTGAACAACACTTCCATATTTACTTTCTCCACATCAATCATGATTTTATACACTTTCCTCAGAACTCTCCTTAGTCGTCTTTTTTTCCAACCTGAAAAGTCCCAGTCTTATTAATCTCTCCTTATGTGGAAACCGTTCCATACTCCTAGTCATTTTGGTTGCCCTTTTCGGAACCTTTTCCAATTCTAATAAATCTTTTTTGAGCTGGGACGACTAGATCTGCATGTGGTATTCAAGATGTGGGCGTACCAGGGATTCATATAGAGGCAATGTGATATTTTCTATTTTATTATCTATCCCTTCTTAATGATTCCCAAGATTCTATTAGTCTTTTTGACTGCCGTGGCACATTGAATGGATGTGTAACTAAATGTAAATTTCGGACCCAGCTCCACAGCTTCACTGAAGTAAACTAAGCTATGCCAATTTACATAATTTGGGGATCAGCCTGGGGTATTTAGTCTATGTCGACCTTTGCTTCATTTCATGGAATTCATTTCATGTGGCACAATTCATAGTTTTAAAGGTTTCCTTTCAGAGCCATTGCCTTGATCAGTACTGCAGACTTTGGCATTATTGTTCTTAACTGTTACATATTTTAAGTGGAGAGAGGTTTGACCATGATATTTGGCTTTATTAACCAATAAAAGACTGTTCACGTTGAATTATGGATATATAAAACAGCAGTAGAATTTTTAATTGGTTGGCTTTTAAGAAAGCAGGTGCTTCCTTTCTGGGTTTAAGTTACTAAATTAATTGGGGCATTTCAACCTCTCAAATTTAAATTCTCTGATCATAAAGAACAAACCCATTTTCTCAGGTCTGGAGGCTGACATTTGCTTACAGAGATTAAGAGGGGAACACTAGGCTCATATTTTCTTGCTGGAATGGAGAGGTCATGGGGAACTTTCCACACTGACCTGACTTCTTTCACTTAGGTGGAAATTGCTTGGAGGCTATGAGGAGTATATGTTAAAGTCTGCTTAGTTATTTGTCTCGGGTTTGATAGTACACCATACTTTGTGACGTCTGGTGTCAGGACTTGTGATGCTTTGAAGGCACTTTAGTTGCAAACAGTTTAAATAGAAGAGTAAGGCTTTCCTTTGCTTCTGCCTAGGCAAATTGCTTGTTTTGAATAACAAACGGTTTTAAATAAAAAGTCCTCATCAGACAATTAAGTTCACCCCAAACAATATTATGATATGAAGCTATGACATACAGCTGGAAAGAATGATCGCAGTGAAACTCATTTTGAGGATTATTTGCATAATGCTTCATATTTGTCATTTCTTCAACAAATCACATGTCTAGTTGCTGACAGCATGTGGGTGATAGTGTATTTGCTTGGCAATAATGATCTTCTGTTGCTTAGTCAAACATTTAGGCTATGTTTGTTTAAGTATGGTCAGATTTGTTAAGTGAGATCAGTATCGTCTGTTTGACTCTAAATTAGCAACAGACAATCTAAACCAGTGGTTCTCAAAGTGTGTTCTGTGGCCCATGACAGTCTTGCAGGTGGGCCGTGGCTCACCACAGCTCCACCTCCCACGAGGCACCAGTGCCAGCTTCCCACAGCAGAGGGGAAGGAGGCAAGATCCAGCTTATAGGGGAAGGAAGCGGCTCTGCGCGCCGCCACTCCCCCTAACTGGGGAAATGGCAATGTAGGAAACTGCTCGCCTGGAGGCTTTCTCTGCTGCTCTCATTGGCTGGAATCATGGCCAATGGGAGCCCGGGGGGGAGGGGGGGGAGGAAGGGGTGGCTGTGAGTGGCGGGAGGTGTGGAGCCAGGTAAGCACCCTTCTGTCTCCCTTATGCCCAGATCCCGCATCTTCACCCCGCTCCTGCACCTTCTCTCCCAGACCCCCTACCCTCTGTCAACTTTTGGCAATGATATTCTTATGTTCTTATAGACAGTATGGGTAAGGAATGGTGTCCCTAGCCCTCTGTTTGTTAGAGGGTGGAGGCAGGAGAGAGATGGCTTGATCATTACCTGGTTGATTCACTCTCTCTGGGACATCTGGCATTGGCCACTGTCATCAGACAGGGTACTGGGCTGGATGGACCTTTGGTCTGACCCAGCATGGCCATTCTTATGTTCTCTTGCACCCTATCTTCTGGCCAGACCCTGCACTCCCACCCCCTCTTGCACCCATTTTGTCATCATAGGTGGTTAGCTGGTGGCACGCAGAAAGGTCTGCATGGAACGGTGTGAACCACAGGCCAAAAAGGTTGAGAACCACTGGTCTAAATCAAATTGGCCCAAACTTTAAATTTTGCTGACCACATACAAACAAAGATGAAGCGTTGGCAAAGATGATGATCAATAGAAATGTTTCAATTAATTAAAACTGTGCCCAGAGAAACAGTTGCTTTTAAACAAATAAGCATTCCCTGTGAGTATTTGCAACTCAAGCATAGCAGTTCTGAGAATTTGGAACTAACTGTAAACAAAAGTGCTCAAGCAAAATATAAACAGCAATAAATAATGTAAAACAAGTTTGGATTTAAAAAAAAATCTTTTTTTTTAATAATCTGAGGTGAGGTTGGTAATTTAGATAAGGAAATAGCTGAGGATCTAGACATATAATTTAATGTGGTATTGGTCCATTGAAGTCAATGGAACAATGCTGATTAAGCCTAACTGTGGATCTTGCCCTTGAATTTTAAGTTGACCTTTTAGCTTTTCCCCCATTTATTTCCAAACCCAAAACAGGGCAACCAATGTGTCTGCACCTCCCTTATCTTCAAGACACTGTTCTGTTGTGGGCAGTCAACACATGCTTGTTAAGCCTTTTTTTTTGCATAATGCTTCACTTATTACCAGTCACTCTTCCTTTGTCTATTTTGTCAGACTCCTTTTTTTGCTTCCTTGTGTTTTGATCTGGCCCATTTATTCATGGTTTTTGTTTCTTTGGTAGGACATGAGTTTCAACACTGTGCAGAAGTGAAATGAGTGGTGCTCTGTTTTAAATGTTAAGACTTGTCATACAGAATGTTTCAATACATATAATCACATGAGCAGATGCATCTTTTATCTAAGGCAAATATATCCACAAATGTTATAGAATGATGACAGCACTAAACCTGGATAGTCTGTCACTAATCTTTGCAAAGATACAAAGCTGATTTAAAAAAAGAATTCCCTCTAGGCATCATATAACTTGCAGAACACAGAACAATCCACACTTTTTAAAGCGCCCCATCCTGTGTTCATTATTCTCCACACTTCCTCCATGTGGTCACTTTAAATTGCTGCCAGCTGGCCTATTTATTGTGCATTTGTTTTACTGCTTCTAATTTTTGACTTTTCAGAGAACCAGACAAAATCTGTGGCTTATGCAAATTCACAAGTTTGAAACCAGCCCACTCTTGGAAAGGGAATATACTGTAAGGTAAGGCACAAAAAAACTGCATTCTGCTATTAGTAACATGAATGTGGATGAGAAGTAACCCTATAGAGCCTAGTGTATATAAATTGGATCAGAGTGTGTGTGTGTGTGTGTGTGTGTGTGTGTGTGTTTTAATTTCAGTGATGCCTGCTTGTTTTATTTCAGAGATCAGGATGGTGTCTTTCTCTAGGTATTCTCAAACTGACATGTCTAATCTGCTTCATTAATTTCTTAATGAGTATATAGTAAAGCAAAATGCCACATTTAATAATAAAGACAACAAATAACTGAATAAATATTGAATTGTTGCAGAGAAATAGTATGAGATCTGTGAAATGAAGATGTTAGTATTCAGCCTAATGCAGAGTAGTCAGTAACTTTTTGTCAAGGTCCACATTTCTTGGTCAAGGAGTAGACTACAGAGAACGTAATAATTTGAAAAATGATAATAAGTACATAAAAAGATTTGGGGTCTGTACAAAAGATCTGATGGTTTAGATTTGCCCCCTGGTCAGCCTCTTGACTACCTGTGATAAGAAATCCTTTTGAGAAGTGTGAACCTAGCTAAAGAATCTGTGTAAGGGTAAACAATTGTGAAGTTAGATGATATTTTCAAAGGGTTTCCATGGTGCTTGATAGAGTATAGTTTGCAGTGGATAATGATATGTTTGTCATGTAGAACATGTTAATGCTGCCAGTGGCAGCAGTCTGAATGATGACCTTGAAACCCAGTATAAAGCTGACATCTGTAGTTATAAATGGGTGATTTAGGAATTGATTTAAGATACAGAATGACAGTGCTTTTAAAAATAAAAATAAAAGAAAGTAGGAGACTTTTCCCATTTGCAGGGTTGTTTTTCTTTTTCTTTTAAATTAACTATTGACTTATAGCTTTATACTGAGAGGTGCTGAAGCCAATGGGAGCTGCAGATGCTCAGGCCCTCTTAGCACTGCATCCTGAAATTAGAAACTTTTTAATGTGGAAGGTGGAAGATTATGGGTCAGATTTTCAAAAGCATCCAGGTGACTCAGACTATTTGGTCTCATTTTCAAAAGCGACCTAAACTCCTACGTCCCACAGACTTTCAATGTGATTTCAGCTTTTTACTTTTGAAAATGTGATCTAGGCTCCTAGGCCACTTAGGTGCTTTCGAAAATTGTATCTGTAATCTCTCCTTGACCTGACACACAAGTGGGTAAAACTAAATGTAACAGGGGAAGTGCTTTAGAGGTCTCCCAAACCTTTACCTCAAACAAGCTTTGTTACATAGAAAGATAATTTGAATATGAGGTTTGAACAATCTGAAAGTAGGGATGTTAAACAGGTTATTTTACTAACTGAGTAGTCAATAGAATTTTTATACACTACTTGGTTAGTCGATAGGGGAAGGCAAACAGCTCAGTCCTGGCTCATACTGGACCAAAGCCCACTGCAGCTCTGCAGTTTAAAAGGAAGTAGAAGCTGGGCAGCCTGCCCCCCTAACAGGAGCTGCTGCAGCGAGGCAGCCCCTGTCCACGGTGGCTGGCCATCTGGTACCCCCTCGTGAGGGACAGGAGCAGCATGGGAAAGGGGGCCAAGAGGCAGTGCCGAGACTAGGGATGTTAACTGTCAGTTAACTATTAGTCGATAAGGGGGGATGGGCTCCTGCTGTGGCTCTGCACTTTAAATGCAGTAAATAATACAGAGGCAGCGGGAGAGAGTAGTTGAGTAAACGCTCGATTAGTCACTTACATCCCTAGTGGAGACAGTGCTCCTGCCAGCACTGGCTCCTGCTTCTCCCCACCCCCTCCTTTGCTGCCTCTGATACAGAGGCAGTAAAGGTGGGGGGAGGGGGGGGAATGCAAGTAGTTGACTCGACTACTCCTTTTACACTCCTATCTGAAAGTGCCTTCCCTTCTTGTGGGGTAATACAGTTACCTGCATTTCCTTTTGAGGATTCTCTCATTATCTTTTGGGCACTCTAATTGCATTGCTGTGTGGAGCATTCTCCTCAGGGAGGGAAATTCTTTTACAGCTATCCTTTGATACATCAAGTAATCATGAAAATCAGACCAGTACCTCATACTGGTAGCACCATCGTGGTCCAGGCAGACCTGGTTTCTGTACCTGCAAAGACTGGTGATCACCACTCCTCATGTGTTCCCATGACAATGCAACCTTCTATCCCAGAATCATGGCAGGACTCTCCATCTGGATCCAGTCACACTTCACCTCAAGGCCTAGCTCCTTTATGGCTTCATGATGCTGAAATGTCCTGGTCCGACAGGGTAGGACAAATACTAATCAATAGTAAATGAGATTCTACCAGGAAAACCTATACCTAAAAATGAAATCCATTACGTGGATATGGGAAAAACATAACATTCCGCCCTCCATTACTTCCTTATCAATTATATTGGAGTGCCTCCTCGAACTATAGGAGTCAGGTCTCTCTCTTAGCTCAATAAAAGTCCACACAGTGGCAAATGCAGTCTTTCATCAACCGATGGATGGAGTCTCTCTCTTTTCACATCCCATGAGTAATAGTTTCTTAGCGGGCCTACAAAACACGTTTCCCCTGGTAAGACCACTAATCCCTTTTTGGGATCTCAACCACGTCCTGAAGAGTCTCACAAAGCTGCCTTTTAAACCACTTGCCACATGTTCATGGCTGCATCTGTCCATGAAAGTAGCCTTTATTGTAGTTATCACTTCCAGCAGGGGGGTTGGCAAGATAGCCACTTGGCCAAGGGCAGATCCCCCTTACACAGTAAGGACAAGGTCACACTTAGACCTCACCCAAAATTCTTCCCAAAAGTTCCCCTGTCCTTCTATAGTAACGAACCTATACACTTATATGCATTCTGTCCAAAGCCACGTGACAATGTGATTTAAGCAGTGTCACACATCCGACGAGTGATGGCTTTTTATCTCAACAGGAGCAAGTTCTGGAGGAAATCTATGAGGCTTTTTATCTCCTTTGTTGAACACTTGAAAGGACAAGCTGTCTCCTTGCAATGACTATCAAAATGTATCTCTTCTTGCATTCATACTTGTTATGCCATCCACAACAAGCAAACGCCATTGTTACCACAGTTCACTCCACCAAAGTGGAGGTGTGAACTATAGCCTTCCACAACAATGTCCCACTTGGGGACAGCTTCAGGGCAGCAATCTAGTCCTCTGAACACACATTTGCCAGACACTATGCTCTAACTTCTGGCCTTATCCCAACAATATCAGTGGGACACGCTGTCCTCTCTTCTGTCTTTAGTACATGACTTCAAAACCCACTTCTATGAGACGGACGCTGCTCTTCTACACCTAGAGTGGAGAACCCATGGGGACATCACTCGAAGAAGAGAGAGTTACTCACCTTTGCAGTAAGAAGGGTTCTTTGAGATGTGTGTCCCTGTGGGTGCTCCATTACCCTTCCTTCTCCCCTACTTTGGAGTCTCTTCGGGATATGTCCAAGGTAGAGAAGCAATGGAGGCATCGCGTGTGCAATCAATGGACACTAACTATGCGAGGAAACACTACCGCGCATACGCAGCACGGCAGGGCACTGCTAGAAAAGATCTTTGATCACTGGTGCGAGGCCGCACCAGCACCTAGAGTGGAGCACCCACTGCGACACACATCTCAAAGAACCCTCTGTACTGTACAAGGTGAATAACTCTTTTGTCTGTCCTTGAAGTGCAGCTCCCAAAAGAATTTCTGGCCCTTTCTTGCTTTTTTCCTGTTACTTAAAAAAATCATGTTCTCTCCTGATTGTTAGGAATGTTTCTCACTTTCTTTGACACTGAAGAAATATTTTTTCTCATGCTGGTGCTTTCTAGTGATATCTGACATGGCTATCTACTAGGCTATAGCCTGGTCCTAGAGTAGACCATCTGGATGGGCATGTTAGGAAACAGACTCTTCCCAAGTCTCCCAGCAGATTTTTGGTTTTAACCCCCCCCCCCAAACATTTTTTTATAAATATTTTTGCAAAGCTTTTCACTCTCTCCAAAATTTTAAATGTCAAAATGTTTTTCTCCTGCTATCTTTGGGGTCCCCATCACCTCTCTTCCTCCTGATGAAAGGGGCAACAGAAAGGAGCCTGAAATTATTCCCTGGCAGTGGCACTTGCTCACATCTTCCCATCTCACCATACTATGCTATTTCTAACTCTCTTGCCTCTTCAAGAGAAACTTTAGGTGCTCCGCTTCTTAATGTGTATCTTGTGTAGTCGGCAGCTTCTCAAGCCTGGCCAGTATTTGTTTCGTAATTTAGACTTGGCAATTGCTTAAACTGTTTAGGCTCAGAGGGGCCTATTTCTCCTCTTTTAACCTGACTTGTAGATAATTGTATTATGGTGGTGTGTCAGAGTGAGCCTGGATCTCTCTTTCCTACTCCCATTCACTCTTCTCATATCCCAAAAGCTCTCATGATGTCCTGACCCGTTCTTGCAGCCAAATTAACTTTGATACTGCTCTTAGTTTGATCACCCAGAGTGATGATAGACGCTCCAGCCTCTTGGGTGAGTCTACTGTGGGCCTGATCCTGTGCCATGGAAATCAGTGACAGCAGGTTCAAGTCCTGTATAAGCTCTTGCCCAACCTTAGCACCTGAGCTGTGATCTGTCACATAAGCAATATGGTGAGATGTTTCCAGATTGCCAGGCTGGCTTTCCTGGTGTCTGTTTCCACACAGTACTTGTATAAGGAACTCCCTCATTTAAATGGCAATGGGTTTCCTTAGCTATTGATTGCAGGTATGAAGGCTCAGATTGACCCAAGGTCTAAGATGTATTTCCTTCAAGTCATCAGATAGAGCATTCAGCATAACTAAGCTTACAGTATCTGATTGCTGTTTTAGTGCAAATAATGTAATTGATTAAATCAAACCCTATTATTGCACAGCAGTGTACTGCTGTGCCCTTTCTGAATTAGAAGAGTACATTACGCCTGTGTCTAGACTGGCCAGTTTTTCCGGAAAATCAGCCGCTTTTGCGCAAAAACTTGCCAGCTGTCTACAGTGGCCGCTTGAATTTCCGCAAAAGCACTGACTTCCTACTGTAAGAAATCAGTGCTTCTTGCGGAAATGCTATTTTGCTCCCGTTCGGGCAAAAGTCCCTTTTGCGCAAAGCTTTTGCACAAAAGGGCCAGTGTAAACAGCTCAGATTTGTTTTCCGCAAAAAAGCCCCGATCGCGAAAATAGTGATCTGGGCTTTTTTGGGGAACAGAGCATCTAGATTGGCACGGACGCTTTTCCGCAATCTAGACGCTCTGTTCCGAAAATGCTTTTAATGGAAAACTTTTCCGTTAAAAGCATTTCCGGAAAATCTTGCCAATCTAGACGCAGCCTACTTGTTTTGGGCCTAAAGATATGCCTGGGTAATACTCTGTTATTTCAGTGTCTGTATTTTCATCATCTTTTTAAAAGGGGAAAAACACATATAGAAACTTATACATAGAAACATCTGTACTGGTGTATCCACTATACCAATACATCCCTCCGAAAACTTCAACAGTTACAGCAGGTGGCATGTCAAGCTTCTGATTGTTTAATTTCAAATTAAATTTAATATTTAAGTTACATACAAAATTATGGGAATTAAAGAAGAAAACAAACATCACACTTAAAATAGAGAGAAGAGAAAAAGGACAGATTTATTTAAAGCAAAGCAATTTAAACCTCTGATCTGAATCATGATTTAAATCAGCAAGAAGACAACCATGGTTTAAATCAGCAATTTCAATTTTATTTTGCATTTGCATTTTATAGTTATTTTCATAAAGAAAGGCTGATTCTCACTGGCTGGTAGTTGTTGGATTAAAGTTTAGGGCATAATATAGGTAGTCACAATTTCAGTTTTTTATTTTAAAAACTTTTATTTTTAAAAAGAAATTTATTTAAATCCAAAGGTACAATTTAAATTGAAATCTAATTTTTAGATTTTAAAAAATCCAGTTTTGTTTTAAATTAAAAATTCAGTTTATTAGCCCACCTGGGGGGAGGGGGGGAAAGTGATCAGCAATTTTAAAAACATTATGATATTCAGGGTTAGTTACTAGTATAAAAAACTGAGTCTCTGTGGTCATGAGCTTGCATAAATGGTTAAAGTATATGGAAAATCTTAGCAAAAAAGTGGTTTAACTAAGAGGAAATTATGGAAATGTGCTTGCCCTGCATTAAAAAAATGAATGTCCATTCAAGCAAAAAATGGAGATCAAGTTGCAAAAAAACTGCTGAAAGTTTTCCTCTAAGCTTAATTTTAGATCTTACTAACATGCATGTTGAGTAACTTTATGCATATGTATAGTTCTAATGAGTTCTGAATACGCATGTGCTTGTTTGCAGGATTAGGGCTTTATATTTGTGCGTGACCATAGTGAATAATATTTTTTTCAACCCACTGAATCTCTATGGGAGATTTGTCCCTTTTCCAAATGCTGGGTGATTACAATTTTGTGTACAGTTTATTCTTTTAAAATTAGTGAAATCAGAAATGCAAAAAGAAAATGTTGTAACTGCAGAATTTCAGGGTTTATCCCTGCTCTTGTTCTGCTTCGTGTGTGTCCTCATTTAAGTGTTTACCACACATTATGAACGAAAGCCAGCATCAGAATAGGATTTTGCCATCTTGTTTTTCAGCTTCTCTTTCAAAACAGAACGAAAAATAGAATTTGAATGATCTGATTCAGCAGGTTAACTTCCTGTAACCTTCGCATTTTTCTGAGTGAAATGCATTGATGATATTCAGTATTCTAAATGTCCCTTGTGCATGAAATACCCTCCTTGCTTATTTCTATCAGGTTATTTAAATCCCTCCTGAAAACTTTATTTTTCTGAGATGCTGTCAATAGATGAGTCATTGAGATTCACTATCTGATACCTGTGTCTTTATTAAAAGATAAAACAAACCAGCTGTAATGGGTTGCATTACAGGGGTCCCAGTGGGTCTGTCACCCAGTGTGCTGATCATAGAATCATGGAGCTGGAAGAGACCTCAGAAGATCATCAAGTCCAGCCCCCTGCTCTAGGCAGGACCAATCCCAACTAAATCAACCCAGCCAGGGCTTGGTCAAGCCCAGACTTAAACACCTCTAGGGATGGAGACTCCACTACTTCCCTAAGTAACCCATTAAGCCCGCCAACTTGCCCTGTGGGGCACCCAACCACCCTCTTCTGCTGGGCCAGAAGCTCTGGTCTCCCTCAGCTAAGGCACCAAGTTGGGGTAACACCTCCCAGCAGAGCAACACAGATGCTAAACCAGCTCAGCTCTGGAAGGGCTCAGCTATAAGGCCATTGGCAGCACCTGAGGAACATGTCTTAATAATGTAGTGTTTTATGTTGCATTTACTATTTAAAATCAGCACAGGTTTATCATTAAAATTTTGGTTTGCATATTAGGCTAGATCTCTTCCCCCTTTGTGATAAAACCCAAGGAAGTCTTGCAGACTTGCTCTCTTATTCCCTTGGAAGGGAGCAATTGGGCTGCCTCTTTGTGGAATGAACCTTATGCCAACTTTCCCTAAACCTTGTAGATGCCTCAGGATGAGTGGGTGTTGAGGCCATTCAAGGGGAGGTCCTGGGTATCTGGCCTATCTCTGTTTCTTGGGGGCTCTGACCTGGTCTATGGTTTTTCTAGGCTAGGAGATCCTTGGCAAAGAGGAGTCTCCATGGGAATGGTCATATTTAGATTTAGACTGTAATCTCTGGTGGGCATGGTAGGAGAAATGGAGAACCATAATGGTTGTTCCCTTCATTGCTCAGTTTTTGACCCTTCAAGTCTCAGCTCCCTTCCCCCATATGGATCTTCAGATCCTCTGTTCTCTGTTGCATTACCTGTGTGAATAGTATTTTCTTTAAAGGAGGCCACATGGAGAAAGACGAATGGAATTGTAGAACAGAATTTTTTACACAATACTGGGGCTGTGTCCCCTGCTCGCTGCCCTCGCCAACCTCCCTCTCGCGCAGGGTAGGCAACCCCAACTCTCCCATCGGCCATCAGGGAGGGCTGGGCTGGGCTGAGGCTGCACCAGCCTCGGTCCTTTCTCCTCCCTCCAATCTGGGCCCCTTCTCTCCCCCATTCTGCCAGCCTGGGCCCTTTCTCTCTTCCATGCCACACCAGCCCAGGCCCCCCTTCTCCCTTCTTCCCCTGCTGTGCCAGCCTGGGCCCCTTCTCTCTCCCTCCCCACCCCCACAGTGCTAGGCTGGACCCCTTCTTCCTCCTCCTCCCCTGCGAGCCAGGGTCTCATTTCCCTCCCCCCAACTCCAATCCCTGTCTCCCAGGCACGGCACGCGCCAGGCCCAGCTCTAATCCCAGTGGCTGAGGAGGTGCAGGGGTGCTTGCCCACCCTGCATGGGACACAGTGAGATGCAAGTAGTTCCATGGGCACACGGTGCTTTGTGGTACTGCAGCCTGCTGAGGTGGGGAAAGCAGCTATTGTCCTGACCTTTCCTCCATGTGGTCCCGCCCCCACATGCTGATTGCCCCAGCCCTGCCCGCAGAGCTCAGGGCTGCCCGTCCGCCTGCCCACCGGGCGTGGAAGGGAAGGAGCAGACAGGTTGGTGCGGCAGCTTCCCCAGGTGGTTATGGGGTGCTCTGGCAGCTATGGTAAGTGCAGCCGCTGGGGAGGGGTTGAGTCTCCTCCATGGCAGCTGGACTCCAGGCGATCGGGCACTGCGCTCCGGCTCCCCAAAAGCCTGGCAGCCGGGGATCCCCCAAGAGCCTGCTGCTAGCACATAAGCCCAGCTGGGAGCCCCACTTCTAGCCCCTGTCCCTGGACTGCTGTCCCGAGCACTGTACCCTCCTGCTCCCAACCCCTGAGCTGTCACCGTTGCGATGTGGGGTCTGCCGGCTACTGTGCCATGTTTCTTGGCATTGAAAGCCCTGTGGGGTGGGGGAGGAGAAAGAGGAGTAGGGGGTTTAAAATAGCAATTCCAAGTGGCGAGAGGAAGCATTGAGGTCGTGCTTGAGCTGACAAAGAGGGTAGGAGGGGAAGGGGGAGATCTTTTTTTTTTTTTTTTTTTTTTCTTTCAGAGCTGCTACTGTGTCTTTAATTTTCACCTGGGCAGACAGCAAAACCTGGCAGAAAAGGATCTCTGCTTAATGTCTTTAAATGCAAACCCCCATGCACGACATGCAATTATTCTGTACTCAATGTGCTAATGTAATAATACGAGCCTAGCAACATCTGGTGTGTAATTCCAGAGACTTTGTCTTAATCTGCCATTTATTTTGGAAAGAAATTAGTGGCAAATGACACCAGCCAAGCCATCTCTGTTCTCCATGAGCATGGGCGCTCAGCCTGAAAGTCAAAGCACAACACAGACACACCCTTTTTTTTTTTTAAAGGGGTAGAGGGATGTTTTTCCATTGTAGCATGGAGTTATGATATGGAAAAGTTTGAGAGTCACTGTATTAAAGGATTTTTGGAGATGAACACTTCAGTGCTAGTCATTTGAAGACTCTGTCTGTGTTTTGTGCTTATCTTTATATTATAACCTGCTAAAAGAGTTACCCGGCCTTGCTCGGATCCTTAATTAATGTTTCTTTTACTTCATTTCATTCAGGGCTTGGAGTAGGGCTGGGGATGAGGGGTTCAGTATGCAGGCTGCCCAGGGGAGAGGACTACCCCAACCCTCACACAGCAGCTTTGTGCCAGGTGATAAGCGCCTGTCCATGATGCCACTGTAGTTCCAGCAGGTACAGCCAGGGGAGAGATACACGTCTCTAAACGACACCTGAGCGGGGGGAAGCTCAGAGCTGGGGTGCCCCCACCCAGCCTCTTTCACCAGCCTAGTGAGTCTGTCTCTTTTCTGTATGGTCTTATGAGAAGCAATCCCATTCCAGGCACATCCCATCTTCCTGGCACAATCAAGCCCCTGACCTTGCTTTAAAGTATGATAAGAGGAAGCTGCATACTGACTATGGTGGTTCTAGCTCTTAGCGTTTGAGGAGTTCTTATACAGACAGACTCACACATAGACAGACTCTCTCAAAGATATAGTATATACACAGAAATTATGTTAAAAACATTACAGTTGTAAAATCAAGCACTCAGAAGTTGGAAAATGCCAATATTAAGGTTTCCTATGTAATTTTATTTCCGCCTCCTTGTGGCTATATAAGAGAGAGTGTTTAATTACATGATATTATACTATTTTCCATAGGATACCTGCTACACTCGCTGCACAGAATGGATAAGTTTTATCCTCGAGGTTCAATTGTGGCATTAGGCCTTATTTTACTACACACTGTATAAACCTATCTATGAAGACAGAATGATTAATTTAATTGTGGGTTTTTCTGTGATACTCATCACTAGTATCTGTGCTTCACAAACATTAGTTAATTATTTGCAATGCACCTATCGGTATTGTTATTCCCATTTTATAGATAGGGAACTGAGGCACCAAAAATTAAAGTCAGCAATTTACAAACCAATGTTGGATGCTCAGTTTGATATGCCTAGGACCTGTATGATGGGGTGGCTGCCCCTTACTGGCAGAAAAGGGACAAAAAGCAGCCATAGAGTGAACTATGCCAGAGAAAGCCAATTAGAAAAGGGCTGAGAGGAGTAGCCAATCACGGTCTGGGAGGCTCGTAAAAGAAGGGCTGCAGAGCAAAGTTCTGTAGCTGACTGGAACTTGAGGGGAGAAGACCAGGCTTCTAGCAGAAGGAAGGAGCCCCAGTACCTGGGCCAATTCAGTGTTGCAAGTAGGGACCGCAGGAGTTAGTGAGCACTCCTGGTGAGCTAAAAGGGTCTGCAGGTAGGGTTGCCAGATGGTTTAACAAAGAATACCAAACACCTGCCTGCCCCCCTGCCAAAAAAACAAAAAATCCACC
>CM057845.1:164715923-164727172 GCA_030068395.1 Apalone spinifera | reverse complement strand
GAAGCTACCTGGTAACCCTAACAACACTTCTAAGCTGCTGGCCAAGGATTGCTCCCCTCCGCTTTAATCTGAGCTCCCCACATCTTGAAATTGGACCCAGAATTAACTAGAAAGAAAACTGACCAAAGGACAATTATTGGTGCAGCAGACAATCCGATATTGAGCCTTGTCAACGATACATAAAGTTCTAGTACAGGTACCTTTATCAAATTCTACACAGAAACCTGTGTATTTGAATGTGGGAAGGGAAGCCTTTTCGTATGTTGTAACTCTTCTGTTCCAATAGTTCTTTGCATAAATGACAGTTTTAAAAAAACCCACCTTGTTTCAATCTAGTCTGTATATAGGTATTATTTTTCTTCTAACGTTATTCCAAATTTGGTAAAGGAAAAATGGCTGTTGTCACGAAGTTCATTGAGCAGACTGAATATTTATCTTTTGCCTGTGTTTCCCTTTCTCAGCAGAAAGCATCAAAATTTGGTGACTGTGCAAATCAAGCATTTATATATTTATTTTAAAAATCTGTTTCTAAAGCAGTCAGTTTAAAAAGAAAAAGGAAAAAAAAGATCTAGTCCAGCCTCCACACAAGATATGTTGATCCCACTTGCTGTGCTGAATTTCTAGATGTTGCTAAAGTAGGTTCAGATTTCACATTTGAAATCTTTTCTCATAAAACAGGCAAAACAATAAGAGGATTATCTTCTTGAGACATCTTATTTAAATGTAATAGATGAAAGCAGTAGGTCCCTGGGATTTGCTTTCCAAAGCAACCCACCCATGATGTCTAACAACATTGTCCCGAAATAATTTAATTGATGAGGGTCCTACAAGTCGGTAGATCAGTTTAAATTAAATTTAATCTCCTTTTAAAGAGGTATGTGTGCTTCCTTTCTGTTTTCTCTAGGGATTTTTGTAATATTTAATGTTAAAATGGTATCAATTTTTGATACATTGTTTTGATGAAATGATACAGCATATTTCTGTCACTGTACTGTCAGTCACACACCAATGAATTTAACCTAGTGGTGCACAACCTTTTTTCAACCACGACTCCCATATTTTATTGTACTCATGTTGCGATCCCCAAGATAATTCGAGCAGAGTGGTGCGGCACTTAGATCCGGCTAGCGGGAGGGTTGGGCCTGGCTGTTGGCGGCCCTGCAGCACAGCGCTTAGATCCGGGCAGCTGGGGCTTATGCCCACCGCTATGGTGACCCACCCAGGAAGACATCTGTGACCCCCATGGGGGTCGTGACCCATGGGTTATGCACCACTGATTTATTCCTGTGACATAGGAAGGTATTATCCCCATTTTACAGGTGGAGAACTGAGGCACACAGAGATGAAGTGGCTTCCCTATGAATCTGTGACAGAGATAAGAATTGCACTCAGGTCTCAAAAATACTAATCTAGTACTTTAACTATAGGACCCGTCTTTTTTACACTTCCAAATGAAATACAATAAACTCAACCCAGTCCTCTAGAGATCTTTGCAAATCATGGGCAGGGAAGACTGGGGCATGGCTGCTGCATTCTCAGACCCGTGGAACAGCTAACAGAATACTGTAGACATCCGACAATTAACAATCCCAAACTTAGAAAACCAGTACTGCAGCTATACAAGTCTGTGCACATCTTTGAAATGTCTTCAAGCTAGTTGACCTGACTGATCCCCAAATGCCATCATAGCTTGGTGAACAGGAGAAAAATAAAACAAAACAATTGAAACAGCCGAGAAACATGTGGGGAAAGCCTATATTATTATGGCAAGTTATTTCATGACACTAATGACACAACATTGGATGACTGATGAGAAAGAACTATATAGTGTTACCTAACCTATTCAACATTTCTGATTGTTAATCTTAGATCTAGACTGTTGCTGTCTATTCCCTTGTAAATCATGAATTTCAGTCTCTCTAGAATCACCTGAGGCTGAAAGTGATTATTGCAACAATTAGTCTATTGAAGCATTATTTTAAACATTTTTAAATTTCATTTTAACATTTCGCAAACCCTAAAAAGATTACAAAAAAAAATACACGAAGGGCTTGAGTCTTACCAGTGTTAGGCATGGAAATTGTATGTCTGATTTGCACTCACAGTTACTGCTATTTCATATATAATTTGAGTGATTATGGAATTAATGACCAGTTATGCTTCTAGCTGTCATATGCAAGTGTAAATATCCATTTTCCTTGGGCAGTCATGATAGCTGTGCATGTAAAGGTGCATTTTGCATTTGAAAATCTTATGTCATAGATTTTCAAAGGTACTCAGAAGACCTCTGAGTTCTTTCCCACGCAGTATGTCTCAAGCCTTTCCAAATAAGGGATTGTCTACACACAAAACTTTTATTGCTTTAATTATCCCCAGTAGTTAGCTTATTTTTCTTCATACAAATATATCATGGTATAAGGCAGCTTCATATTAGTATAACTTCATCCTCATTAGGGGCTGTGTTGGCAAAACCATATCAATAAAAAAACCAGACTCCTAATTGACATTGTTCTACTGGTGCAACAACTGTGCAGCATAGGCCTAAAATTCTCTATTCTACATTTTACTGTATACCTATAACTCCTATTAAGTCCCTGAAATATTTTGGATTTGCAAGAAATATATAGAAGGGCTAAAAGATACAGTAATATTGGTAACAGTATTGCTTTGCATTTATATATCGCTTTAGATCTTCAAAGCATTGCATAAGTAATAGCTAATTCTCAAAACACCCTTGTAAAATGCGGATTGTGATCCTTATTTTACAGATGAAAAAACTGAGAGACAAAGAGATTAATAGAGAGAATGAGTAGAGAAGAAGAAAAAGGGAAACATTTATATTATTTAAGTTCTGCATTAGTGGAAGGTATTAATATTTCAAGCTCCACTTATCTGATGCCTCTTCTTTAACTTTTCTATTAGCTCCTGTTGGAATGAATATTATATTGTTCTTCTATGTCAGTGTAATATCTTTAAAGATGCACTACATTTTTTTCACTGCTAAATGAGGTAGTCCTTACTTTTCAATTGAAAATGCCATAAATTTATGTATTTTTATCTAAAAGTGTGCCAAAAAATGGTTCTGGCTGGAATATTTTTATTAGTCCAAGCTTAAAACACCTTAAGGTAAAGGATACAAAAATTAAAATAGGAGTCCTGTTAAGTTTTTATACAGCTGTTATGGATTTCTGATCCACAAAGTTTAATCTATACACTGAATTGGAATCTAAAAATATCTATTACTTTCATGGAAATCATGATGGTCTTACTGAAAAAGCCCAATGGGCATCTTCTGCAATTCTGATCTCATTGATCAGTATGGACTTTGTGATATTGACGTTTTAGAGTTTCATTTATGCCATGTCTATATGACAAAATGTCAGTGTGTTTGAATTAGTGCACATGATGTTGACCACAACCTTCCAGTTATTGTAATACAGTACTACTCATGTTCAGCATCATGTCAGCTACAATTCAGTGATGCCCTGCAGCCCACACCTTTTTCACCGCTAGTATTGGCTAAGTCGGGGAATTGCAGATAATGGGAGATGCTGGGGTCCCATGCCTGCAGGCAGTTAACAGGAGCAGAATTAAATTAATGTCAAACGTTTTTTAAAAGCCTACCATATATTTTTAATCATTTCCTCATAGATGCTTTACATTTCTGTGGAAAAAAGAACATGTATTCTAAAAAAACTTGCATAAATTAATTAGATTAGAAGTAGATTTGGACAGTAGTCTAAGACTGTCATATTTTTCTTAATTAAAACTTTCAGCAAAAATGTTTCTTAGCAATATAAAAAATTCCAGAATTCAGTTCTTGTCAAAATAATCTGGCACTCTAAACTATTGCCATGCATTTTGCTCTTGAAATAACCAATACCCCCTGTTAACATTTTCTACAACTCTGTTGTTGGATAGAGGAATGTCAGGGAATATTTCCTGAAATCAGAGAAATTAATAAATATCTTTCTGTCCTTTGTTCCTGAACTTGTCATGGGCCATTAAAAAACAAAACATAAAACAAAACAAAACAACCATTTTAAGATGGCTCTATAAAACCCAGGGCAAGTGTTATCCACTTGAAGAGAAGTTTACACGTTTAAGGAAGAGGACCAAATAAATGGGACTGCTGCATTAGACATTGGTACAGTTTGCAATTTTTTGTATTTTTTTTAAAGAAATAATAATTTGCTGTACAGCTTCACACAGTTTTGTAAAAAACAGAACAGGATTAACATCAGCGTGCTACCTTCAGCTGTTTTATGTCCTCTTGTGCAATATTTCTGTAATGTCTGAAGCACTCTTTACCAATGTTATGATAATCAGTATAACTTTTTGTACCTTTCAGAGGTTCCAAATCCTGTTAGTCCTCTTTTCTAGTGCTTTAGCGTTTGAGTTTATTTTATACTTGGGCCAAATATTGTGCATCAAATTAAGCAGCAGATTTCATAAATAGCTCCAAAACAAGTGCTTTTGTTGTTCTGCAGATTATAGGCATTGTTTTCTTGATACAATTTTATAATTTATTCCAGCATACCAGCCTACATGTTAGCTAGTATGACACCAATTTTCAAAAAGGGCTCTATAGAAGTGATCATGGTAATTACAGGCTGGTAAATACAACTTCAGTACCACGCAGATTGGTTGAAACTATAGAATTATCAGACACAAAGAATGAACATTCATGCCTCAGCAATCTATTAGAATTCTTTGAGGGAGGTCAACAAGCATGTAGATAAGGGGGATCCAGTGAATATATGTACTTAGATTTCCAGAAAGCCTTTGACAAGGTCCTTCACCATTTACTCTTAAGCAAAGTAAGATATCATAGAATAAAAGGGAAGTTCTCATGTATTGGTAACTTGTTAAAAGACAGGAAACAAAGGTTAGGAATAAAAGGTCAGTGTTCAGAATGGAGACAATTAACTAATGGTGTCCCGCAGGGTCTGTATTGGTACCAGTCCTATTCAGCATATTCATAATGATCTGGAGAAAAAGGGTAAACAGTGAAGTAACAAAATTTGCAGATAGTTAAGTGCAAAGAAGACTGTAAAGAGCTTCAAAAGGATGTTGCAAAAACTGGACGATTGGGCAAAAAATGGCAGATGCAATTCAATGGTGATTAAGACATACTAATGAATATTAAAAAACATAATCCCAACTATACATACAAAATAATGGGGACTAAATTAGCTGTTACCACTCAAGGAAGAGATTTTGGAGTAATTCTCTGAAAACATCTACTCAGTGTGCAGTTGCAGTCAATAAAGCAAACAATGTTGGGAATCATTAAGACAAGGGATAGAGAATAAGATGGAGAACATCTTATTGCCTCTGTGTAAATCCATGGTATGCCCACATCTCAAATAGTGCATGCAGATGTGGTCGCCTTCCCTTCCCATAACACAAGAACTAGGACTCATTAAATAAATAGGTAACAGGTATAAAACATACAAAAGGAAGTACTTCTTTATATAACATACAGTCAACCTATGGAACTCCTTGCCAGAGGATGGTGTGAAGGCCACAAAGGCAAATTACAGGGTTAAAAAAGGAGCTAGATAAATTCATGTAAAATAGATCCATCAAGGGCTGTTGGACAGGATGGGCGGAGATTGTTTCCCTAGCCTCTATTTGTCAGAGGCTGGCAGTGGGCAACAGGGGATGGATCATTTGATGATTACTTGTTCTGTTCATTCCTTCTGGGCCATCTGGGGTGTGTCTAGACTACAGGGTTTTGTTGACAGAAGTTGACAAAACTATACCTGCGTCTACACTGCCGCCGAGTTCTGTCAACATAACATCGACAGAACTCAGCAGTTTTGTCGATGGTGGTAAACCTCATTCTACGAGGAATAATGCCTTTTGTCGACAGAGTTCTGTAGACAGAAGGCGTTATTGCACCTACAACATGAGAGTGTATTGTGTCTACACTCTCATGTCGACAAAGCGGCTTGCTTTGTCGACAGAACTGGATGTAGCCTAGACACTCTTTGTCGACAGAAGCTTTGTTGATAGTATCTGTCAACAAAGCTTCTGTCGACAAAAGCCTGTAGTCTAGACGTACCCCTATTGTTGGCCAGTGGCAGAGGACAGGATACTGGACTAGATGGACGTTTGGTCAGACCCAGTATTGGTGGTATTTTGTTCTTATGCTTTCACTTCTTAGAGCCACTGAATGACACATATCACCATGGTGCATTTCAACAAGAAATACAGACAGAAATTATTTTAATCCTGTATGTGTTATGTATACACCCACATTTGACTCCTATAAAAGATATTTGCACAAAAAGATATTTGATATAAAGAAGAGTTCGGTATTTACTTAGCCCTGTCAAGTAAAATGCATTCTAATGGGGACATGAACAATCTTTTAACGTGTTTGGCCAGAAAATTCTGTCATTCCAATATATGAGCATATGATTTCATAGGTTGGGTTTTTTTTTTTTGGTTAGCTGTGCACTTTTTAAAAATGTCACCTGCAGCATTTTTATTAGGCACTAATAAAGAACTTAACAAAGCTCTCTGAATTTTATGAATTCGTTGGGGGAGTTGTTTTTCAAAATAGAAGATTAGTTTCAAATTTTGTAAAGTCAAATGTTCAACTGAGAAAAGCATATAATAGGCAAACTTTAGAAGCTGGAGTGGAATATGAATGTGAATATACATTCTCATGCATGTTTTCAGCAGGTGAGGAATAGGTTCTGACATGTTCAAGCCGGGTAAAAAGTGCTAATATAATTTCCTTTTCCATTCCCACAACTGGGTGTAGATAAGACATGCCAAACTTTTGTTTGTAACCTTTTCCCTACCTTGCCCTGCTGCATGTTCCATATTCTGAAACTCCTAACATTTCTGACTGATGAGAGAACTCCCAGCCTTGCAGGTCATACTCTTATTTTTGTGTTGCTCTCGTGTTTGTTGTGCTCAGCTAACTCTGAAATTTAAATAAATAAAAAATGGATTTAAACTAAATTAATTATTGTGTATCTTACTATTTTTGTGTGGCCAAGAAGCTGTTAAATCAACACCCCCATCTCAAAAGTGACTTACGTTCAAATATATTGTCAGAAGGCTGCTCTATGAAGAGTTTTGGATAGTTTGATATTGCATGACTCCATTGTGCTATTTAAGAAATCATGTTTTCATCACATTAGAATCTGATATGATAATTCTGAAACAAAGTACCATAAAGCTTTTTAATGCTATATTTACAAGTTTGTGTGTGTGATCACATATACCTTCACCCATAAAAGGTGTGTGTGTGTGTTTGCATTTTATATTTTTACTAGAAGATTTATCTGGCATTGCTTGGATCCTTAGCTCAATTAATTTTGTTTTTCTTTGTTTAAATCATTGCTTGGGCCTGGGGCTGGGGATGAAGAATTCAGTGTCCTGGGGAGAGAGGACTACCCCAGCGCGCTCTCTCTGCAGCAGCTTGGGGCCAGGTGAAACACATCTCTCCATGTGCTGCAGCTCCAGTGGGCACAGGCTGGGGAGGGGTGCATGTCCCTTAGCTGAGGCAGGTCCAGGTTCATTTGCCCCCTGAGCTCCCCAGCCAGAGTGAGGAATGAAGCAAACTGCACTTCCCCATACTCCCTAATGAAGGGGAACAGCCAGCAATATTTGCCCCTCCCCTGCCATCCCTAAAGAGTGTCTGGGGGTGGGAGCTCAAGGCTGGGGCAATCCTAGACAGCGGGAAGAGGTGCACCCCCAGCCAGCCCTTTCACCTGTCCGATGATTCTGTTTCTTTTCTGTATGATTTTATGAGATGCAGTCCCATTCTCCAAACTTCCTGTTTTCTTGGCACAACCAAACCCTCTTGTAGGTTTAACTTATGATAAGAAAAAGCTGCATGCCACATTTAGTGGTCCTAGTTCCTAAATTTTAGGAGGAGTTCTTGAACAAACAAAAAGATGCGCAGACACTCATGCACAGATAAACTCTCTCAGAGGTGTAATAGATATACATAGTCAACAAAATAATAAATAGAAAACCAACAAAAACACAATAGAGGGAAGGTGGTCAGAGATTAAAGGAAGTGATAGGTGAAAAAGCAACCTAATAGAAAGATTAAAAATGGAATAAGAGAGGCATGTACAACACTCTGGAGTTGTGGAGTCTATGGAGGCCTTATTTCTTTTTAAAGATTCCTTGTCAAATAGAAATTGAAGAGTTAACAACTGTACACAGCAATGTTCTTGAGACATTGAGAAGATAATGGAGACAAAAGGGGCGCCAAGAACACAAAAATACCAGGGCAGAATATGGGCACTTTCCAGGAGAGGTGGAAAATATTGGTAGAGTGGAAGGTAAAGCTAGACCAGGGGTGGGCAAGATATGGCCCGTGGGCTGGATCCACCCTGCCCAGTCTTTAGTTCCGGCCTGCCCCTCAGGTAGGCTCCCTGCCTGCTGCAGCCCTAGGCCTCTCAAAGCAGCTGACTGCTCCATGTGCCTCCCAGGAGGAAGGGAGAGGGAGAGAGAGAGAGTGCATGTGTGTGGCTTTGCGTGCTGTCCCAGACTCTGAGATTATCCCCCTTCCCTCTCCCCCCCCCCCGCCTAGGTAAGCACACCTTGGCCAGAGCCTGCATCTGGCACCCCACTTCCTCTTGCACCCCAGTTCCCTGCCTCTGCTCCAGGTCACCACTCAAATCCCCTGCACACTCCTCCACAAGGTCACAGCTCCCTCCCAACTCTTGCACTCCCTCCTACACTCCTTCCCCAGAATCCTCTTCTGCACCCATACCCCCTTCATGTTTCTGCTCCCCCTGCTGCACTCCAATCCCCTGCACTCAAACCCTCTGCACCTTCTCTTCCCATGTCACAATTCCTTCCCAAACCCTGCACCCCCCCTTGCTCCACTTCCCTGTGGTCACAATCCTCTCCTGCATCCATACCTCTCCCAGCTCCTGCATCCCAATCACTTCCCTAAGTCACAATCCTTCAACCCATACTCCCTCTTAGACTCCATACCTCTCCCGCACCGCAGTCCCTTATTCTGAGCTCCCTTCTGCACCCAACCTCCATCCAGACTCTGCACTCTCTCTATAAAAAAAAAGTCTGTCACTTGACCACTTACCAAAATCTTGGAATGACGCCTCCATCAAAAATGTTCGCCCACCCGTCAGCTAGACTGTATATGGAGTGAATTCACTTGTACAACTTTACACATGTCCCACCTTGTAATGGAAGCTATTTTGAGGTCAAACGCTAGGAATCAGATCTGGATCCTGTTCCCAGTTCTGCCACAGAATTTCCTGTGTGAATCTGAATAAATTGTTTAATCTTTCTATTCTTCAGCTCTCCACTGGGGCTTATATTCCCTACCTCATATGAGTAATATGAGGGTACATTAATTAATGATTGTGAGTTATTCAGACTATAGAAATGGGGCAATATAATTTACCTAGTTGGACAGAAGAATTCTTCAGTGACATCAGTTTGGCTAAATTAAATGGTTGCAGGGTTCAGTGTGTGACCCTCATTTATCTTTCTGCTTGACATAAATTATTTTGTATTACCTACCTCGTGCTAGACACACTCCTTCCCACCTCTTTTTGAAATGATCTTGGGCCTCATGCTGAAGGATGTTGCTCACTCCTAATGTCCAGTGACTGCAAAAGTAGCGCTGCCAAAATTTGGGCTTGACAGAACTTGTATGCTACTTATGATTATAAGTGAGAAGATGCAGTGTTACTAACCCCAAATGTTAAAAAAAATTATGAATGTGGTCTCAGAGACATGCAAAGTAAAAACAAACACAAGTCATACATCTTTTTATTTGCATTCTGACGTCTGAGTCTTTAGTATTCACATTTTCCAGCTTTTCTCTGCTACCATGAAGTCTAGAAGCCTCCGTTAAGCAATATTTTTTAAATAATAAAAGCTGGGATTTGCAGTCACTTGACCTCACGGATTTCAGAAAAACAGAAAATATCATGAGGCATGATAAAATCGTGAGTTGAGAACCCTGACCTGGAGAGACCAGCATGAAGTTGTTTAGCTATTCATTGGAAACAAAATTTTGTCCTCCTCTCTCTCTTACTCCCCCCCCCCCTTAATATTTTTATGAAAATGATCACTAGAATTATACAAACAGTTGCATATAAATTCAGGACTAGTGGATTGCCAACATTATAAATATTGTAGGCTAATTTTCACATATAGCCATTAATTATTTTAAAAAACAAGTGCGAAATTCTACCCCTTTTACCCTTTCCTTTCCAATACAATCATGAATACTCACAAAGTAAGGTAATGCTCAGCACAAATAAAGGAGGTGGAATCTGGTCCCAAATTATCCCTCCAGCTGTCATTGTAATGGTTTCTGTTGTATTTGATTAGTGAAGAATTTCCAATTAAAATCCCAGCTTTCTTGTGATCTTACATGCTAATAAATAGCTGATCATACTAAATGATGTTCTATTATTAATGGATGGAGCAAGATTTGAAATTCTTATAGGATGTGTATTATTCTTTTTTAAGTGTTAAATGTTTTTCTCCTAATTTGATTAGTCATATAAGATATACTCTAGCTACTCACACATTTCAGATTTATTCTGAAATTAATAATTGGCACGTAATAGCCTATAAATCTGTGTATGTTTTCAAACACAAGTAGCCAATAAATTTGCTATATGTTATAAATCTAAGCCCCGAGATTGAGCAAACAGCATATAACTCAACAAGTCAAAGTTAGTGGATTTATTATTTGCTATATCAAAAACTGTATAAATGTTAGTAGCTAATTGCAATCTTACATCTGTCACCTCAGGGATGTGTAATGATGCTTGGGCATATTATACAGGTTGAAATTAAAGATTATTTTTATCCACTCAAGAAGTGATCTACTTGAGTCTTCTTCTGCACTTAAAGCAATCACACCGTTTTCTGTAGAGGAACACCAGTTTGGTTTCTTTTTGGAAGACATATAAATCATTGCTGTAGGAAATTGATGTAATTGCAAAGGTATTATCTGAGAAGTCAGCTTGGGTGGATTAATGTCGTAGCAATTGACATAACTGCAGATTTGTCTAAAGTATAACACCTGTTCACATTTTAAGGTTTTGGGAGCGAGTTTGAAGATAAAAGGGGACAAGAGTACATTTTTGGGACAAATGTGTGGAAGGCAGAGTAATGGTTCTCTTTGTCTGTAATCCCTTTGTTGTTTCTGGTGTGGAACATGTAATAAGTGTAAAAATGTAATAAGAAAAGCAAAAAAGATTTTGAGGAACAGCTAGCCA
>CM057845.1:164696188-164715823 GCA_030068395.1 Apalone spinifera | reverse complement strand
ACAAAAGTCAACATGGTTTCTGTAAAGGGAAATCCTGTCTTACTAATCTATCAGGAAAGAATTTCTGATTCTTCAAACCACTTTCTCTCTCTAAGGTTCTGGTACACAAAACCCTTTTTGTGTTTATTGGGTTTTGAATCAGGCCAAAAATGAAGACCATAAGAGGGCTGTCTACTTACACACCTGCAAAGTCACTGAATTACTTATGTGGCAGCTTGTTCAGTGTTATACTGAAATTGGCGAACAGCCTCCTATTGAAGAAAAAGAAATTGTTTCAGCAGTGTGGCTGGGGGCTTCTTCTGACATCTTAGTTTTCAGGTGTCTTCACAGTAGCCTGAAACTGAGAATCCTGTGTTTTAGCCATACAATAGGTTGAACCTCTGAAAACTGGGAGACTGCTCTGGCAAAATCCATGGTCTGGCAGTATCATGGACCAGAGAGCCCTGATGTCTGGGGGTGCATCTACACAGCAGGGCTTAACTCGAAATAAGTTAAGCAAATTGAGTTATGTCAACTGCGTAGCTTATTTCAAAATTGAGAGTGTCTACACGGCATTTATTTTGAAATAGAGCACTCTTTCTCTGACTTACCTCACTCCTCGTAGCATGAGGATTACAGGAGTTGGCATTAGAAATCCTCCAGCTTGACAGTATTTCGACTTTTCAAAATAATTGCCTGCTGTGTAGATGCGGACTAAGTTATTCTGAAATAATGTTGTTGTGTAGACGTATCTTGGGAGTCCAGTGGCGGGGGTCTAAAGATGGGGTCTAAAGATATATGAAAAATGTAGAAAATAAAATGCAAAAAGTCTCTTACCAATTTTTCCTTCCTTCTACTCCCATTTCCCCCCTCCCCCCCCTTTTTATGTTTTGCTTCTGAAAAAGAGTGTTGGGGGAGGGAAAAAAGTTGGAAAATGGGAAGAAAAATAACATTATTTTGAATTTTCATTTTGGTAAAGTAATTTTTGGACTAAAAATGTTGCATTTGAAAAACTTCAGCTTGTTCTAATATGATGTCAAGGGCCAGATGGGTGACGGGTTGCCGGTAGCCCAAGGGACATTCTGCTAGACTGTAAGCCAAACTTTTAAGATACAGAGGCTATTGCATGTTCCTAGAACTTCCATGAGCTAGCAGATGGTCATGTCTGTGTTGGCCTTCTAATAGGGAATTGAGAATTGCAATGATATGAACATATACAACAGCTGGACTCCTAAGTATATGATCGTTCAAAATTGATGAAAGGATCAAGAGAAGACTGAAAAGTCTTCTTTTCTTTACTTTCAAATGTAAACTGTCCTCTTGATTTCTGCCTTGTCTTTTCAGATATATCGGATTTTCTTTTAAAATGTGTTTGTGTTCTCCAAAAGTGACTGAAAAATGGCATCATCCTCCTCTGCTTTCTGTTTGTCTTAGAGTTTTTTAAGGGGTTACTGAAAAAACCCCAAACTATTACTTTTATTTTAACAGTGTAGAGCACATACTGAAACTGTTGTTCGAGAGGGTAGAGAAAGAGGCTTTTGTGGAGGCTGTGACATGTGAAGGGAAGAAACTTCCATTTCATAGTGTTTGAAAAAAAGAATGAACACACAAGTCCATGGTGCTATTTTTGACACTCCAGTATAACTGCACTTTGTGTCCACTTCTAAATTCCTTACACATTAGTGTAATGGAGTCTCTTAAGGAACAGCACTATTTTTAAATTGGAGACTTATGCATTCACACAGTCATGCCCACCTGCCTATACCAACAAAAGTGCAGCAAAATTGCAACAGTCGCTCCTTGATTTTATGAATCCAGCCCTTTGTTTGCTTGTGTGCAGACTGTATGAATCCAGGAGCTATTTCCACTCTAGGATGTGTTGAATAATTTGCATGTAACTTGAGTATAGGTGAACACGAGCAGTTTGTAAGTACACGAATACGGTGATGTGTAGATTTACTCCAATTTAGGTTTTCATTTGGGCTGGGAACAATGCCACATTAAATATCAGTAACTTTCTCAGCTAAGAAAATAATGTATCACTATTTAAATTTAAAATGAATGTTAGCTGTTTTTGTTTATTTTGGGATACTTACCAGTGTGAGGCATTGAAATAATGAAATGATACATACTCTGCCAGAAATATAAAATGCTGTGTAGATATACAGTATTATCACATGATGGTAATTTACTTCTCTGGTCTTTCTAGTCAGAATGAACAATTTGAAACATTGTTGCGAATGGCAAAGTGCATATGCAAAATGAATTTTAGAATTTCTTGACAGACATGAAATATACTAATATTTTAACACCATGTAATATTTGCTTGTTACTGGATTGTAACTTGCAGCAGCTGCTATACCCAAGAAAACATAAAACAGATTTTGCTGGTAACCTTATAAAAAAAAAAAAAAAAAAAGAATTGTATCACAGCTGACACTATGCATTTGTCCATTAACTAACCAGTTCTATGTTCAGTCAAACAGAACTTAAATGGTACCAATAATAGTGCTGTTTGTTGACCTCCCAGTAAAGTTACACTCCTTTCTATTTAAAGATAATGAGAACCTGTCAAACTGTATCTTGTAATCCGGAGATCTGAGTGCCACAAAGGAATCAGAATCTGGCTATATATGTATTTGTAGTATGTCATAATTGTCATTCTCCCCTCCCCCTCACAGGCAGGAATGGTCTCTCTGGTGGCATAAAGCTGCATAAACTGCCTCCCTATTTCAGCATAGAGGATGTGTTGAGGACAAGGAGAGTCATGCTTGGGCAGGATGGTTCACAGATCTGCCTAGCCAGTTCTCAGCTGGTGCATGGTCTCTTAGGGGCCATTCACAGCTGAAGTAAGTTAGAGCAGCTGTACTCCTCTGTAATTAATATTGGGGCAATGGCTGGGGCGAGAGAATCACAATTACAGAATCAGGGCGCCATAACCAGCTCCCCAATGGTCTCTGTCTCCCTTGCAGTAGCAGATCTCAGTGGCAGTGAGAATATAACCCAGGGCTACTCAACATGTGGCCCGTTTGTTTGTGGCCCATGGTGCGGTTTGGGTTTACATGGGGCTTGACATGCAGACCATGGATGGGAGCCAAAACAAAAAAGTAGTCAATATAATGGTCTTGTGTTGATATGCATTTTAGTAGTTAAATTCCTGGACTTTCATTGCTCATTAAAAGTGCTGCTATCTGGCTGGAAATCAGGTAACTATTGCATTTTATTAATATCAGCAGACTGACTTAAATGGGGCCTGCATATTGCGTAGTCTTGCCTTAATCTTTGTATTCATGCCCATCAGTGTGAAATAAGCTATTTGCATATATATTTGCATGCATATACAACCACACTTAAGTCGTGGCCCTCGGCATGTGCTGTGAGTATCATTGTGGCCCCTGGGCTTCCAAAGTTGAGTAGCTCCGATATAGCCCATCGAGTTTATCCTTACTAGATTCTTGAAATTGGCTATAACACAATATTTCAAAACATTAATTCACATCAGAACAGCCCACATTATTTCACATCAGAATTCCTTAATCAATGCTGATAATTTAGTCCCACATGTGATTTTTACATTTGGCTAGTTGGGGCAACACATTAATTGTAAGTGTCTTTCAAGTTCTTGCTGGATTCTGTGTTCAAAATGTTATGTGTGGCCAAAGGTAAAGTCCAGTGGTTGAACAAAACTGTCATTTGGCCTGGCGGTAGAATCAGTCAGACCAAGGTAAACTTGCAACATAGTTTGGCTTTGACAGTGCCAGGTTGTTGCTGACCGTTAAGGTTGTGCATGTGTAACCCACACACCTGCTAGATGTGGTTCACTGTTACATGTAGGGGCACTTAGATCACGTACAGAGAGAGAATGAGTCTGGTCTACAGTGTTGGCTTTTAGCTCAAGCTGTAGTAGCTTATGCATTAAGCTCCAGAGATCTCAGCTTTGGTTCTGCCTTATAACGTTACACATGTACACACTTTTTCCTTTTTATAGGAAAAGGTAGGGATTTTTGTGTTGATGTAATATCTAGACTGGTGAATGCAGTCTTCTTTGATTGGTATTAATATCAGGTCAAATCAGCAATATTCAGTCCTTTGTTTGACATATTCTTCTCCCATATGCCCCCAAATAAATTAGATTTATTATTCCAAATTTCAGTTATGGATCCATATGCTTTTCACTTTCAAAGACAGGCTTCTGTTCATTCCTCACAGAATGTCCAGAATTCTTTTGCTTACTACAGACACAAACCTTTTTATTTTGGTGACTCAGCAAAAAATTCCAGCATTTGTCGACAACTAGCAAACTGTTGCAACTCTGATTGCTGTCATTTTCTTGTCCAGTCTAGGCAAACTGGATATGACAATGTGAAGGTATGCCTCGAATGTCTCCTGTATATTGTCATGCCCTTTCAGAAACAATTGCTTAAGATACTACTGACTGGCATATCCCTTCTAGGTTTATGTTTAATTAGTCATATTTTCTGCTGATGTAATTTAATTCATAGATTTCATGGTGCTGCTGCAAGTATTGTTCTGAAGGCCTCCAAAGGCTTGTTGTTAGATACCATTGTAACTTTTTCTCCTGTGCACACTGATGGAATTGCTCCCCATGAGATGCAGTTGCCTATATCTCTTTTTCTTTCAGTCTGTGCATTTATTTCTGTGGATGTGAGAGACTTCTTTGTAGAAAACCCTGATGTCCTTTCTTCTGAGACACAACGTTAGATCCTAACTTGAATAGTGAACATTTTTTATGAGAGTCTGTGCTAATTATACAGCCCTCAGATCTGAGCACCTCACAGTCTTGATTGTATTTTTTTTCCTCAGAATATCACCCAACACACACACAAACTGCCCATTTTAGAGATGACAAATTAAGGCACAAAGTGACTAAGTGATTTGGCCAAGGATGCACATAAAATATGTGTCAGAGCAAGGAATTGAAGTCAGGTCTCTAGTAAGGGCCATAGCTACTGGGCCCTCCTTCCTTTCATTGCTGGGCTGTGTACCTGCACTGATTTTATTTTGGTGAAGGCAGAATTTTACTGGGCATCAAATTGAAATGCAGAATCTGTCTTTGAAAAGTCCCCAAACAATGCTGCAAGATGTGGAATAAAATTAAAAGTAAAAAACCATCTTTGATACTCTCCTTTGCCCAATTTGACTTTTCGGTGGTCTCATTTCAGTAACGGCTGCTGCTTTAGAACTTTGATGTCTTATTTAAACAGCTTGTATGTAGCTGAGCAAATTCAACCAAAATATTAACATTACTCGGATCATGCATTTGCTTGGATTTAACTTGACTGCTTTTTCTTTAGATCTCTGAAGTGCAGCATCTGGAGGTCCTTATCACTCCATAGTATTCACATTTGGGTACCTAATGTTAGGCATCTAAACCCATAGTTAAACACCACATTAAGAGACCTCCATTTCTGAATGTGCTGGGCATACACAGCTCCCATTTCAGTGTGAGCTTTGACTACTCAGCCCTTCATAAAAATCAAGCCATTTTTGGTGCCTGAATATGGATTTGCAATAAATATTTAATGTTTGATACCCAACTTGGGCAATATTGGCCTTACGTTTTTTTCCCCCTCTGTCTTGTAAATCTTGTGTCCTCCATTTAGTTGTGTAATTATTCAATGGCTTCCCCTTCAGGTAAGGAGTAGGTTTCAACTTTTAATATTAATGTCTAAAATAGTGCATTGTTGAATTTATTTCTGTGCTCTGTATCTCTCTTACTGCGAGCAGTATTGTCCCTGCCTAAGCTTCATTAGGCACTGGACATTTGTGCATTTGTCATTTACACAGCTATTTTCTTTCTATCTGACATTTTAAAAAAAAGTCTGTCGTATGACTGCTTGGATTATTGTCTTTGATATGTTTGCCTCTCCACTGTTCTAATGTATAGGAGCAGATCTTTGTTCACTTGGCACAAGAGAAAAGTATGTTTCAAGTTAATTTTAATAATAATACCTGACTTGAAGGTAAAATGAACTATAGTCAACTCTTACTTCACCTTCACTTTGAGGGATTTTTTTTTTCCTTTTTTGAGAAATCCAAGCGACTGTCTATAATCAGGGAGGGCAATAAAATGGCGGAGGTCCCCAGGGGTTAGCCCCTGGTGGGCTACTGCCACTGTATTTACCTGCATCTTTGCAGCTATGGGCAATTGCAGCTCCCTTTGTCAGGGAAGAGTGGCCCACGGCTAGTGGGAGCTGTGATCCCC
Organism: Apalone spinifera; assembly: GCA_030068395.1. Lineage (NCBI taxonomy): Eukaryota > Metazoa > Chordata > Testudines > Trionychidae > Apalone > Apalone spinifera. The sequence continues at coordinate 164,709,618 of CM057845.1, read as the reverse complement.
TGGACCTGCAGAGGTACTGTGGGAACTTGCCTGGGCCTAACCCTGGCAGATCAGATCTGGCCCGCAGGCAGGTATTTGCCCACCCCGGTCTATAAATATGTAGACAGATCAATTGCTATCCTAATCACACCGGAAAAGGCAGAGCAGGGCTTACCACTGTTTCCCTTTTTGTGCTGCTCCTTCTGTGGCTTAATGTTGCTCTCTGCTTCCAAGGGCAGGTTATAAAATCCTCCACTTCCTAGGGAGGGACACACAAGTTCCTTTTAACCTGCAGAAGGGCTCCAGGGAATTCCACTCAGTTTCCCATGATTTACTTATGTCTTACAATTTGAAATTAGAATCCTTTTCTTATTTTGCCCTGCTTCTAATACAGAAGTCCTTGCTGATTTGCCCTTTGTGAGGGAGGGGGATTTCCCCCCAATTAATAATGAGGGTGGGAGCGAGGAGGAGCAAGAGGAGGAATAAGGGAGAGAAACTGAAAATACATTAAGGTACTTTTGAAATAATTTTAAAAAAATCTTTAGAGTTACTCAGATACCATAGTATAAAAATTACAGAGCACTGAAAATGTAGCTTTTCTCCTTCACTGGCTACTTGTTCTCCATGGATTTACCACCATGCCCCCATGGACCCTTGTCAACACCATTTTTCTGGTTTTGTTGACTTTAACTGTGATTCGAGGATGTTAACTGTCAGTTATATTGAGACTGTAGGTCTCCTGAGAGGGCTCATTTTTATTTCTATTTTTAGATTTGTGTAGGAGTATTGTTCGAGTTGGAGGAATAATTTATTTGACTAGTTTAGCTTCATTTTCTGTTTGTGTATTCTTCATGAACAGGCTGTGATTTTCTTCAAATGGAGTCATTTTCAACATTAGTTTCCAGATAATGCCCATGGAAAATGTAGAGTCTTGCAAGTTTTTACAGAGCAGTTAGTTGTGTAATCCACATATCTACTGGGGGTGGTTCACTGTCCCATCTAGTGACATTTAGACCACTTATAGAACGAGAAACTAAGTTCCCTGTAGAGCCTGAGCTGACAGCCAGCTGAATTTTAACTCAAGCAGAAGAGGCTCATACAGAAAGCTCCGGAGGTCCCAGGTTCAGTTCCCTCTGCCAGGGTTACAGTTGCAAATAATTCCATCTCTGTTTTGGTTAGACCAGTATTTCACTTCTCTTCTCTAACTGGATGAGGCTATTCCTTGAACTCAGGTGCTTATTTTAAAAAAGTTAAAATATTACTTGTGATGAATATTTGCCAGTATTGGTTTAAAATTAACCATTTCCACAGCCAGCAGTCTTGTCTGCTTGAATATTTATGAAAAAAAAAAACCCCACAGAGAGGCATAAACATATCAAATTGAACTTGTTTAAAAATCACCTACATCATGCAGTGCCTTACTGCTAAGCTTGGAGCCTTAGTGCTGTACAGACTCATTGACTTAGTCACCACTCATTTTAGCAAGCTATAGGCATGTTAGTGAAGAGACATGGCCTCTAGTTACAAATAAAGGGTCTAAATCTCCACTCAATTATGCTGGCTTTGCACCAGAATTACCCTGGCATAAAAGTGGCATGGTGTATGGAGAATGCAGCCCAAAGCTACTTATTGATATTGGATAATTTCTATTTGAAATGACTGTGGCATCCTTCATCGATCTGTATAAACTGTGGAAGTTTATAATAGAATTACTGTGGGCTTCATAGAGTGGGATGATGGGTTGGGATAATTATTAGTTTGTGTCACATCTGTAGACGCAATTTGAAATGTTAATTCTTTTCTAAAAACGTCTTTGTATTATAAAGAAGTGAAAATACAACTGAAAAATAATTAGAATTCTAATTGCCATCTTTGAATGTTTAGTAGACAAGAAGATATTAGGAAAACCTTTCTAACTGTAAGGGGGGTTAAGCTCTGGCACAGGCTTCCAAGGGAGGCTGTGGAATCCCCATCATTGGAAGCTTTTAAAAACAAGTTGGACAAGTAAACCTAGACCATCCCTAGGGGGCTGCCTGTAGTTCACATAGTATTCACATATTCTTATTAATATGTAATCCTGTATTCCAAACTTCTGCCCTTCTGTTTACTGTTCATGAGCCCTTTCATTCTTCGTCTCCGGTGTTGCTTCTTTGGTACTAAAAGGAAGTAATGTTGTTTTTGTCAGTATGCCCTGGTCTATACTAGGGAGTTATCGTGAAATAACTCCGCTTATTTCAAAATAACAAGTGGAGCATCCACAATACCAAGCACGTCATTCAAAAACAATGGGCCGGTTATTTCGAGGTTATAGTCAGAAAGGTGACTATTCACAAATAGCAGATCTGAGTATTAGTAGGTAGCAAATGTGATGAATAAATTGTTGCTATTTGTGTATAGTCACCTTTCTGACTATAACCTCATTTTTAGGGTCCTTATGTCCAAGATGGATGGTTACAGTATCCATGGACTGATTTTTAGAGCTGCTGAGCGCACACAACAGGTTTTGTTTTTTTGGTGCTCACCCTCTTTGAAATCATGTAGTCTGATTTTTCAGGATACTTTTTCATAAGGCATTAAATGAATACTCACAAATTACTGTAATTTGGCCCGAATACTGCAAAGAACATTGACTCAAAGGGAGCTACACTCATGAGTCAAACTAAAACACATGTATGCATGTTTCCAGGATCAAGAGACTAAGACCGCAAATTTGGGGTATTTTTTTTAAACAAGCAGTTTGAAAAACTACATTTCAGATTCATGTTTAAAAAAAAAAACTTTCCCTGTTGTTTATGACTAAAACAGCAGCACTGAACATGGGCAATGACAAATGTGAATTTTTTTGGCCAGTAAAAGCATATCCATACTATGCCTGTCACTGTGTTATGTTACACCGGTGAATAAGCCGTCAATATCCTGCTTGGTTCAATGCTCCACTAACTTTGTAGCATCTAGCAGAGCACTGAGTAAATGTGCAATACAGTGGGGATGGTGCCCTGTAATGGGACTGAAGTCACCAGTACTAAAGGGTTAATCTACACTAGGGATGTAACAGTTGAACCAGTTAAACTCTGCTAAGGTATCGAGAGTGGTTGGCAGCTGGGACCTGACGCACGCCGGTATGCTGCCTGCAGCAGAGCCCACAGTGCAGGGCCGGCGAGTGGGACCCCTAAAGAGAGGCCAGCGGCTGGGATGCTGCCAGCGACAGAGCCTGTGGCTTGATGTTGGCAGCTGGGACCCCAGGAGTGAGGTCAGCAGCCAGGATCCCAGTGGTGGGGGCATTCATCCGTCCCTATCCCTACTTGTACATCCCCAGGTAAAATCAAAATTCTATTGGTTACATGGTTACAATTTTTGTACATGTTGTACATCCCTAGTTTACACTAGAAGCTCTAAAGTAGTGCACTGCATGCAATGGCATGTCTGATGGAGAGAGCTCTCCTGATGGCATATTAAAGCCATCTCCACACGAGGCGGTAGCTGTGTTGACCAGTGCTGCCCCACCCTGATGCTTTGGTCGGTGTAATTTATGGTGCTCAGGAAGGTGGTTTTTTCTCACTCTGAGCTATGTAAGTTACACAGACATAACTTGAAGCACAGGCAAGCCCTGAGTCTCTATTAAAAACCCAAATGTTCCCTCTCATGGGTGTATATGTGTCCCATCCTATTTGTCTGTAAGAAAGCCTGTCCCTTTAGTGCCACTCCTCCTGGGGAAGGAGCAGACCCCATGGTTATTCCCATGAAGAACTTATGGTCTTACAGAAAGCGAGGGTGAGTTGAAACAATGCACTGGTGAGGGGATGTTTTCTAAGGTGTATTAGAGGCAAAGTTAAGCATTACACTGTTTTTAGAAAAAAATTTACTTTTTGCATTTGGCAGAATTCCTTTGACTAACTAATAGGGGCTGATTATAGGAAAAGAATCACAAGATAATGATACAGCCTCACAGAAGCGTGTGTGCACGTGTGTACACATATTGATATAAATATGGATATAGAAAGAGGTGGTAAGGGTAATTCAGCTCCCTAAGGGTAAGTCTACAATGTGTGTTTATTTTGAATAAGCTATTCTGGAATAGTTATTCCAAAATAGCTTATTTCGAAATAGTACATCTCCATTGCAGGGAAACCTCAAAATTAGTCCAAGGCAGGCTTCCCTAATGTAGATGTGCAATCTCGATTTAGAGCCCCAGGAGGCACCAGGGAGGACTAACTTATAATGGCCCTGGTAAGGGACTATTTCGAAATAGCAGCAGTGGAGCGTCTACACATGTCTTATTTTGAAATGGCTATTTCAGAATAGACGTTATTCCTCAAAGAATGAGGTTTACAGTTTTAGGAATAAGCTGTCCGTTGTTTCGAAATTATTTCAAAATCACTGAATGGCTGTGTAGATGCTCGCATTGTTATTTTGAAATAATGGTGCAGTGTAGACGTACCCTACCTCTTGGATTTTTTTCCCCCTCAAAAGAACCCAAGTCTTTTTTTCCTTTGTTTTCTAATTCTGAGACATTATCAGAGAATTATTTGCTTAGAAGCAAAGACTTCTTAGGCAACATGCAACATTATTATTATTATTATTATTACTATTATATTAATCATAAAAGTGATGAGGGTTCTGACCTTTTATGTCAGATATCAATTTGAAGCAGATTTTTTTCATCTGAATACCAAACTCTTCATAAAACAGCTTTGGAATGAAAAAGCTGATAATACTGCACTACAGTTTATTTTTCTTTGAAAATAACTTCTGTAATAAATGTAGGCACAGAAGGAAAAACTATGGATGGGAAAACTTTTTTTTTCGTTTTAAAGTAAAGAACGTTAAATATACAATTTTTCCTACAGATGAGGCGCAGGTGGAAGGACATTTGCCTGGAGGACCTTGTTTTCCATCAGAATTCCAGCCTTGTAAATTATTGGCAGCTGGCATGATAATGAGTCCATTTCAATATAAAGGAGCTTCATTTTATTAATTTTTGCCAGCGCTAAGCAATACATGACTTCTTTTCAGATCTCAACTGGCAGTTTGGAGGAGTGGGGGGAAAGAGGGAGACATGAAGGAGAAGGAAGAAAATTAGATTTTTTTTTAATAAAAAAAAAAAAAAGGAGTTAGTAACACTCACTTCCTTTTGAGAATCCAGCCAAGTGAGCATAAAAATTTATTACCAAGTAGCTTTAACAACATGGACATCACTGACCTATTCTGAGTTCATTGTTCTTGTAACCTTTTGAAAATATGTAAAACCCACATAAGAATTCTGTTTGCAGTGCTTCCTGATGTTGCACTTCTTTCAGGTGCCTTTTCGCCTTGCAACTTGGCTGCAGAAATGTAATGACTTCAGGGCTTGATCCTACAAAGTGCTGGATACCCAACACTCCCACGGAATTTACAATACTTGGCATCTCACAGTGTTTGGGCCATAAGAATATGTCCGCTGAATCTGGGAAGAGACTTCCATTGGAGGCAGTGTGCTAAAAACAGCAGTGGGGCTAGGGTGACAATTCAGGTGCTCAAGCCCCTTCATTTTGAGCTTGCTGGAGTCTCCGGTTGACAGGCAGAACCGAGCCTAGGACCTCTGCAGCTTAGTGCATGAGCCTCTACAGCTTGAGCTAAAAACCAGCTACCTCTCAGCTAAGGCTGTAGAGGAGACTCATTATTTCTCTCTGTAAGTGGTCTAAGTCAGTGGTCCCCAACCTTTTGGGGCTGCCTGGCGCCCAGGGGCAGGGCCGCACACGCACCTGGGGGTGGGGCCACCCATACGCTGCATGCCTGGAGCTGGCACCACCCATGCGCTACACTCCTGGGGCTGGGACCGCAACTTTGCCGCGCGCCCAGGTCGGCGCCGCCCATACACTGCAAGCCCGGGGCCGGCAGAGCCCTCACACCGCTCACCCAGGGGCGGGGCTGCCTATGTGCTGCATGCCCGGGGCCGGAGCCGGGGCCGGCGCCGCCCCTGTGCCGCGCGCCTGGGCCGGCACCGCCCATACGCCGCACGCCTGGGGCCAGCACAGACCTCGCGCCGCGCACCCAGGGGTGGGACCGCCTAACCACCGTTTGCCCGGGGCCGGCACTGATCATGTGCTGTGCACCCAGGGCCGGCACCACCCATGTGTCGCGCGCCCGGGGGCGGGGCCAGCCCCGATCACTCGGCGGGCGCACAGAAATGGCCCGGCGGGCGCCATGGCGCCCGCAGGCACCGCATTGGGGACCACTGGTCTAAGTGATACTAGGTAGGACAATACATCAGACCCAGAGGTGTGTGGGTTACACTAGGTCAAACTCCACTAGTGTAAGTCTGACTTTTTAGGCTGGAAGGCTTGCTCCCAGATCCAGTGCAGACATATGCTATGTCTAAGGAATACTTGGCAATGAACTTAAATGGCATCAGGCCAGGACACAACTAGGAATTTGGTTCTGTGTCTACACATGCATGCATATGCGTGCATACACAAACACACGCACACATGCAGCCATAATGGATCAGACCAAAGATCCATTGAGCCCAATATTCCGTTTTCTGCCAGGTGCCCAAGAGTGGCAGCAAGTTTAAAACAAACAGAAGGAAGTTTTTCTTCACTCAGCACACAGTCACCCTGTGGAACCTCCTTGCCAGACGATATGGTGAAGCCTAGGACTTAACAGGGTTCAAAAAAAGAGCTAGATAGATTCATGGAGGTTAGGTCCATCAATGACAATTAGCCAGGATGGGTAGGAATGGTGTCCCTAGCCTCTGTTTGTCTGGAAATGAGTGACAGGGGAGGGATCATGTGAGGATTACGTGTTGTGTTCCCTCCCTCTGGGGCATCTGGTATTGCCACTGTCAGCAGACAGGATACTGGGCTAGATGGACCCTGGGTCTGTCCCAGTATGGCCGTTCTTATGAGTGAATGAACAGAAATCATCAAGTAACCTGGGGCACAATCCTTGACCAACCTGGCTAATAGCCATTAATGGACCTATCTTCCATGAATTTACTTAGCTCTTTTTTGAACCCTGTTCTAGTCTTGGCCTTCATAACACCCTCTGGCAAGGAGTTCCATAGGTTTACTATGTGTTGTGTGAAGAAATAATTCCTTTTGTTTGTTTTAAGCCAGCTACCTATTAATTTCATTTGGTGACCCCCAGTTCTTGCATTATGGGAAGAAGTAAATAATTCTTCATTATTCACTTTATCCACACCTGTCATAATTTTATAGACCTTTATCATATTCCCTCTTAGTCATCATCTCTTTTCCAAGCTGAAAAGTCTGTCTCATTAATCTGTCTTCATATGGCAGCTGTTCCATACCCCTAATCATTTTTTTTTGTTGTCCTTTTTGAACCTTTACCAATGCCAAGATTTTTTTTTTTGAGATGAGGCAACCATGTCTGCATGCATGAGGGCGTATCATGAATTTATATAGAGACAATAAGATATTGTCTGTCTTATTCGCTATCCCTTTCTTAATGATTTCCAACACTCTGTTTGCTTTTTTGACTGCTGCTGCACACTGAGTGCATGTTTTCAGAGAACTATCCACAATGACTCTAAAACCTTTCCCTTGAGTGATAACAGTTTGTTTAGTCCCCATCATTTTATACGTATAGTTGGGACTGTGTTTTCCAATATGCATTACCTTGCATTTATCACCATTGAATTTCATCTGCCGTTTTGTTGCCCAGTCACCTAGTTTTGTGAGATCCTTTTGAAGTTCTTCACAGCCTGCTTTGGATTTAACTATCTCCAGTAGTTTTGTATCATCTGCAAATTTTGCTATCTTAGTTTACCCTTTTTTCCCCCAGATCATTTAGCAATATGTTGAATAGAGTTGATCCCACTATGGACCCCAGGGTTACCACTAGGGACACCACTAGTTACCTCTCTCATTCTGAAAACAGACCATTTATTCCCACCCTTTGTTTCCTATTTTTTTAACCAGTTACCAGTCCATGAGAGGACCTTCCTCCCCCTCCTCCTCCATAACTTTAAAATGACTCCTCTGTGTAGATATGTGCAGAAACTTCTAGTCTGTTTCTGTAGTGTGCATCATTTACCTGACACTATAATCTGCGTGTTAATTTTCTGCAATCTCTTGTCTGACTCCTTTCTAAAGTTGTTAATCAGATCAGTGCTTATATTGCTGTACACATTATTAAATTGAACTTTTGTCAGTAGGGAAAAAATTGTTACCACAGTTTGAATGTCAGCCTAATTGTATGCCAATTTCAAGCATAAAGTAGTATAAAATAGTCATGTACAGAATTCTGAGGGGAGTGTTGAGTATCTTTTATGGGGGACTTTGTTTAATTTCTTTTTTTTCCTCTCTCTCTCTCCTCAAAAATCAACCACCAAACCCAGAAAACCCAATACAAATGTAATGTTTTTGCACTGTCACTGAGACCCTCCAGTCCTATATTATTTAAAAGTCTCTTGTCAATATCTATAAGATTCTTTACTGTACAAAATGGTAGGATGAGTGGAGTACATTCCCGTGTTTGGCTTCATAAAGTGTTAGAATGAGGTCTGCTATTGTCAGATTTTATATGTATCATTTAAATACAGAATTTAAGAACTGTGTTGTTATATAATGTTTCTTAGGTAGATGACGAAAATAGGACTTGGCAGAAAATGTCCTCCTTTATAACCATTTTTGCTAATCCTTTGCCTGTTTCTTTTCCCTCCCTCTTTCTCACCAGGTTCTTGGCATATATTCATAGACTCTGACAAGACAATAATGGAGGTGCTGAGTGGCAGGTGCTGACAGATTCTGTGGTTCCAGTAACTGTTCATTTTGATATCATTTTCAATTCTATACATCTAAATGCCACAGTTCTCTTGGGGAAAGTTGCATTGGCTACCAGTACTGCCTTGTAAGGTACGTACATTTTCTTTGGGAGTTTGCTGTGTTGTGTATGGTTTGTGGGAGGGGACAATTTGGAGAAACTGCATTTGGTTTATGGTTACTCGCATTTAGCAATATGAAAGGATTAGAATTTCTATCAAGCCTCTACTGATGACATCCTTTCCCCTTTGTTCCCCCATTTCCTCCTCCTGCTTTTGAGTTGCCTGCTGGGCCTTTTTGGAGTACATCCCATGCTTTAATATATTTTAAATGGATTCTAAAAAAGAAATGTTTCACTAAAAGGTATAAGATTACTCTGGAACGTTAATCTCTTTGGGGAAAAAAACTTTTAATTACAGTAAAACGTGTTACTATTATAAGTTCTCATTGTATGCAGTTTGTGTGAGTTGTGTAAAAATCTTTGGTGTTGGCTTTCCGAATGTATTAAAAGTTCATTTCAGTAGAATAAGTGCTTGCTGCTGATTTTATCATTGTTCTGGTTCTCACAACCTCCAAAACTCAAGCTCCAGGAGAAAATAGAGATTTGTTACCAAGACCTCCCACCAGAATCTAATTTTAAATTTGCAATCTGTTGTCTTGTGAGGTGCTTCAAATGTAACTTGGAAGTTCATAAATTTAATCCTTTCATCTGCAATCCAAAAGTTCAATTTCTCAAAAAAATGTGAATTATTAAGTCAGGTTTATTTCAGTAATTGCTATAATAAATATTTGATTGAGGAAAAGGAAGATTAGGGGAGAGAGAAAAATTAGTGTAATGAGGAAAAAATGAAATTCTGAAATGGGAGTACAGCCAGTAACATCTAGAAAATCCTCTTTCAATCTGCCAATGTTTTATTTTAAATTACTTGAAGGAGAACTCAGCAACTCAATTACAATTTTATTTCTCTGTCTTAGGCAGTTAGTTTACAGGGAGCATTGCTTTTCCAGAGGTTTATTATAGAATGTATACTTTTTCCTTACTGATATTCTGTTTTGTGCCTTAAGTTGTAATTTTTTTTCCCAAAGTATTGATACAAGAAAAAAAATAATATTTTTTTTAAATTGTTACTTGTGACATGTTCTGTGTGCTGCAGTCTTTTGTTAGCTTTGGAAAATAAATTCAGAACAGATTTTTGGCATGCTACATCCTCTGCATCTGCTTTATATCCATTTTTAAACATTGAGGCAAATCACCCTTGATTTATATGGCATCCTATTGCTACTTTGCATAGTATTCAAATAGGCACCTTTTGATTCATTGAATAAGCTAACAGCAACTCTTGTCTTCTCAAAATCTTTGTATAACTTCCACTAATGTTACTCCTGTTCTAACTTTGAGACAGGTTATTTTATGGCTACTTCAATCTCAGTTTATTCTAACATGGCTCAGTCCTGCATACAATTACTTAAGGTCAGACCCTGCTTTGATTGAATTAAGTGGGATTAGGAACAGGCCTATTTAAATCATTGTTACACTGGAACAATGTCTAAGGGCTAATCATCTGAGTAATGATTTGCAGGATTTGCAGACTAATAGTTAAGTAAAACCCAAATGTTCACTAACTAAACAGACAGTGGTCAACTCCTTACTTGGAAGTATGATGCTAGTACCTAGCACATACATTTTGTCATGTGAAATGGGTTGGTAAATGTTTCTGTTCATATTCCTGAGAATGTGAAGTGCTCAGAAAGCCATTCTCAGAGATTCTGAACTCTTATCTGTGTAGAAAATGCAGCGCTCCTTGCATGAAAGCATTTTCTAGCCAGCTGTTTTGCTCAGAGAATGTAGGCTGATCCTCTGTTACTTTTCTTGGCAAACATTTTTGTTTGTTATACATTTTGCATGATTATGTCCATTATTTATGTTATATTAGGACTGTAGCAAATAACATTCATTTGCTGAATTGACAGAATGCTATACATCCATTTGCTCTGTGCATTGGCTCGTGATGCATTTGCTGATTTCTGGGGTCTGAGTCTCCGTATACTTAGTGGTGCTAAGAACTTTCTGGCCTTTCTGCAGAACTGTGTCTTTTGTTAGGGTCTGTCTGCACAGCACAGTAACTCGAAATAAGATACGCAATTTGAGCCACGCAAATTGCGTATCTTATTTTGATGCTACTTCAAAATAGCTTATTTCATCATTTAAATTTTGAAATAAAGCACTATTCTGAAACGTCCCTTACTTCTTGTAGAATGAGGTTTATAGGGACATCAGAATAGCTCTCCCAAAATAATGGACTTGCTGTAAAGATGCAGGATACTATTTCAGGATACTCCGGTATCCCGAAATACCATTGCAGTATAGATGTAGCCTTAGAGAGCTGTTGTTTTCAATCATGTACTATACTTACTTCTCAAAATGAAACCATAATAATGGTTACCAATGTTTCCTCTAATTTATTCCACCCATGAGCAGAATAAATTTTGTTAGATACACCAAGGCATTTGCCGTTGTGTCCCACAAGTAGAAACACATACTGCTGGCTGTGGACACTTTTCTAATTAGCTGAATTTCTCCTGGGTGACCACCCAAGCATTCAGTTTATAGGGAACATTGTTGATAATGGGGAAGATGACTGTGTAACAATCTGCTTCTGCAGCCAGTGAAAATCCTTTTAAATGAAATTGTTTTTAGCAAGTATTTTAAAGTAAGTGGAGTAAAAATCTGTTTTAGACCCAAGCTTCAAAGACAAAAGGCACCTGTGTGTTAGCTGTGTTGCATTTAAAGGTTTTGGAAACCAAAGATAATGTAACTAACATTCACGTTCAGTCCTGACTAGATCAGAATGATCTAGTGTAACACTTATTTTTAAGAATTAATTTGCATAATAAATTCTGTTCTTCAGCAGTTGATGTATATTGGCTAGAAATTGCTCTACTGCTGAATGCATTTATTTTTCTAAACCAGGAGTAAATCTCTGGCCTGACATGGTAAGTTGACACTGTAATTAAAAACCCACAACCGGGCTGGTGCTAACTGACTTGTGTTTGTGGGATTGGACAAAGGGGGTATTTAATTGTGGTGTAGATGTTGGGTTCTAGGCCCCTGAGAGGTGGTACAGTCCCAGAGCTTGGGCTGCATAGAGCTCAATAGGAGCTTTGCCATTCACATCAGTGAGTTTGGGATCTCACTCAGCGTGATTTAATTCACTTGGTCATATTTATTATAGCTACAGAGATGTCAGAATGCTTGAGGTAGTGCCCACCCCCCTTTCCACTAGATAGATAGATTTTTTTTTTATCAAGCCAGGATGGACCTAGTTAATGATATAGGGGAACTCAAAAACATTCTAACTCATATGCTGACTATTTTCCAACATATTTGCCAAAAATTACAACCCCACCACAAATGTTTGAAAGAAGCTAAAGCAGAATTGCAGTGTGAATGTTTTATCAGAATTGATTTAGTCTTTTCTGTGTAATGTATGTGAGGTTAAGTAGGTTCTGTGCAGTAGCTGATATTGTATATTCAGGTGGTTAATGCATATACATGATCATATTCATTCTCTGAGCATCTGGGTAAATGAAGTATGGCACATACTTATAATGGAGAAACCCACAGCCCTTGGGAAAAACACTCCATGCTATCCTGCTATTTAGACACCATTTATTGATTTTTCTCAAGTCTAGTAGTGCTCTCTCAAAACCAGGAAGTCTTTGTCCTGTGATCCCTCTTAAAGAATTGCATTTCTGTTTATATGTAGATAGTCGTACACCATTTTCTTTATGTTTTTATTTTCATATTGCATTTTGTACAAACAGAGATTGTTTATTTCCTAAGTTTGTATCTATGCTGCAAAGATGCTATTATCCTGTTCCAAGCATATTATAATTGTTCTTTCTGGTCTTGATTCTGGTCTTTCTTTCATCCTTGAAATGTAATTATAACTTCATTTACTTCTCTGAGTTGTACCAGCCTACACAAGAAATGAATCCGGCTGTATGGTGTAAATTCTTCATTGGACTTACCAGTTGAATTTCACCACGATTGAATTTAGCCCATTATGTTTTCAGAAGCCCTTGCACAAAGCCATTTTGGTAGAACCTCATACAAGATACACCTCTTCTGTTTTTTGTGGATCTCAAGGAGCCAGGTTCCAATTCTAGTTAAAGTAGTTTTTAGCATTTTGGGGGGAGGATGCAGAGTGGATGTCTCCCCTAATTCAGTTAATGATAAGCCAGCAATTGTCTGCACAAGTCCCATTACCAGAATGATTAAAGAAGATTTTTTTTAAATTGATATTTTAAAAAAATACTTTGGCAGAGAGTTCACATGAGTGGAATCCAAGTCACTGTTGTTTCTTATTCTGCATATACTGAAAAATTGAGATACAGTATTTCATATACTAAAACTAAAAACAAGCTACAGAAAACTAGATACAATGGTATATTTAATTATTGTTGAGGCTTTAAAACTTAGAAGAAAAATGATCTAAAGTTTACCTAGATGTAGTGGAGCGCACACCTATGACTGACTGTTTTGGAGGTTTTTATTAGGGGCTTTGACCCCATTTCTTAAAGCATCGTACAGGTATTTAGCCATAAAACTTCTTCTTAGGGTACATCTATACTACATGCCTCTGTTGGCAGAGGCATGTAGATTAGGCTACCCGACATAGGAAA
>CM057845.1:164642027-164685183 GCA_030068395.1 Apalone spinifera | reverse complement strand
GACAGCTGGCAAGTTTTTCCGCAAAAGCAGCTGCTTTTGTTGAAAAACTTGCCAATCTAGACGCAGCCCTGCAGTTTCCAAAGGCAACAGACTCAATAATTTTGTATCAATTTGTCACTTAGCTTGTCACTATATCTCAGTCCATAGTACTTTTGGGCACTTCCATAGAATATACATAAACCTTTATTTTGCCTTGCACTGCCATTGTTGATCAGTGGATGCCATTCAGTTTAATTCTTTTAGATGTCACGGATCTACATAAGTCTTCAAAATATTTTTCAATATCAACTCCCAATTTTTGGTTGAGATGGCCTATCCAGAATTGTGATCCCATTTTGGTCTCACGTCATTGTTGCAGTTCCTCTCACTCTTAAGCAATTTATATGACATCAGTTTGATGCAGTATGCTTTCCATTAGCTTTCAAGACTGTATTCCTCCCAGTGAGGGTATCATACAAGGATACCTTCAGGTTTCTCTGTTGCTGCTTTAAAACATTTACTCCAAGCCAGATAGGGATGAAATCCATAATTTACCTACAGTTTCCAAACGTTTTTTATTCTTTTCCTGGCAAACTCATCTTCTAAAATGTTGTCTGCCTGAAATCATTTTAACAGTGGATTTTTTTATTAATTTGAAGGGTCGAGTTATGCTACAGTGAGGCTTGAGCAAAGCAACATGGGTGTCATACACCTTTGTGCTTGACAGAAGACTATCATAATATCACAAGGGCACCCTCTCAGTTTAATTGCGCACCCATTCCATTTTAATACCTTTCTCTGGTGCTTGCAAATTAATGCCTATAACAAGCGATGTACAATTTTAGAATACCGTGGAATTTTAATTGCTAATGATTCTATTGCTAAACACAAATAGGAGTGGAAACTGAGAAGCAATTATTTAGAGATGTAAGAGTTACCATATCGGATCAGACCAGCTGTTCTTCTAGTCTGTCTCTGACAGGAGCCAGGATCAATGTTCCTTCTAGTTATTTCCATCTATGTATGTATTTTTCCATTCATGTGTGGAATACATTTTATGTGCACTGATGCATGTGCAAATGTGCACCACCAATATAAACATAAAGCCTAACTCTGTGCGCTCAGCTAACCAGCTGGGTGGCATTTGAATTTCTCCTGAATAGCCATACTAGCACATAGCTTACATTGAACACTGGCCAGGATTAACTGTTTCAGAAGAATATGCAAGAAATCTTGCAGTAGACAATTACAGAATCATCTCTCCACAAGGGAAGATTTTTCCTAATCTGAGATTGACTTATTTTCTGAATCATGAGGGCTTATATATCTTCTAAATAAATCAAGGAATTTCAAGAAATGTGGCCATGCTGTATGATCAAATGGATTTGCAGACACTACAATAACTAGTTTACTTGCTTGCTTGATATTGTATAATAGCCTGTCATACTCTCTGCTCCTAGCTTACTTTACGTGAAACCTGATTCACATGTATCAGATAAAAAAATATATATATATATATATATATAGTATTACATAACTAGATTGGTAATATTTTCACTAAGTCTTTGATATTGGTCTGTGTGTTTGACAAAGTTGGAATACTCTTCAATGCAGGGCTCTTCTGAAGGTAATTCTTATTGTCAGTGGTAGGAAATCATCATGCTGGTGTTCAACAACTAAAGGTATTGGCTCTAACTGTGGATTTTAAAATTCTGTAGTGAATCTATCCAGGCATGTGTACCTGGAGCGTCCACAGGCTTGGGGCTCCCCCTTAGCTCTCTAGTTTGCTGAGCATCTTCAAATAAAGTCTGGATATTTAAAACCAGTGCATCCTCAGATGTGTATGTGAGCAAGTTAAATCCCTGGAGGACCTGTGCCAATTCTTCCATCATCCTCTGCAGATGCATAGAAGCTCTGGTAAAAACCTTGGAATGCTGGGTTAATAGCTATCCACTTCCTAAACAGAGTGCTATTTTTATCCTAGATGGCTGCACTGCTCCTGCTGGATTTTGTTTATTTCAGTTTGTAGACTAATAATGCTCCTGTCTTCTCCCTCACTCCAAATACCAACATTCAGTCAAAAGAGCAAATTTATCTGTCTGTTCAGTTCATATTCTTTATGGATTAGAACTTGTTCTGGTTCTGAGATTTAAGACATGAGTGTTTGTTCTTTTCAGCATCTTAATCTCTCTTTCATTTGAGGAGATAGGTTGCTCTCTTTCTCTGAGGCTATGGCTACACTACGCGCTTTGCTGGAAGAGGCAATGCAAATGAAGCCCGGATTAGAATTTTCTCGTGCTTCATTTGCATAATCTCTTCCAGTCTGTTTTGCGCAAGAGGTTTTTTGCGCAAAAACATGCAATGTGGACGTTTCCTTTTTGCGCAAAAACCCCTTTTTGCGCAAGATTCTTATGCCTTCTGGGTGAGGGGTAGAGGGGGGATTGGCTTATAAATGAATAGGCTAATGATTGAGTATTCTTAACAGAAGCATATGGGTCTGTCCTTTTATCTCTGTAATCCACAGCACTCCCCACATTTTTGGCCAAAATTTTGAAATGTGGGTGCCTGAAGTTATATTAGCTCTGTTAGTTGATCAGCTGGAACCATGGGTGCACACTATTTTTTGAAAATCAAGCCAGTCACCCATGTTTGATAGTTTTTCTACCATTCCTTAATCAAAACTCATCTGCCCTTCCTCCACTTGATTCAGTGGACAACATGTTCAATTTCTGACTTTTTTTTTTCTTCTGAAAATGTATAATAACTCCCGGTGACTTTCTGCTGAACTCTTCAATTGAGCCCCTATTAGTGTGCAGACGATAACATTTCAGGGTGTCATTAGAAAATTTCATCTGACACTCTCAAACTGACTGCAGTCCTCTGATGGGAACCAGCAGATAGTTCAGTATAAGCCCCGAAGGCAAAACCTGTCTGATAAATGCTCTTAACCTTACTAACCTATAGACCAATTGTTTTATACAGCAGACCATTTAAGATACTCATCTCACTAAATGTGACACTGTAATTCCTAAAGCGAACAGCACTGGATGCATATCAATTGGCAACAAGTTTTGATCTATTCTCTCTTTTTATGTATTCAGATTCTAATCCGTTTGCATGGCCAGAATCTCTTGACTAATCTACGCTAAATATGCTACATCATACAACTGCATTATGTCTGGTAAAGATGCACGATGCCAATAAGAGAGAGTTCTCCCATTGACATAATAAATCCATTGCCACAAGCTGTAGTAGCTATGTTGGTAGGAGAAGCTCTCCAGCTGACATTATGCTGTCCATATCAGCACGTAGGTCGATGAAACGTACATTGCTCAGAGGGGTGGTTTATTTACACTCCTGAGCTAGCTAAATTATACTGAAGTGGTAGTGTAGACCTCGGTTTGTTGGAGGATCTTGGGGGTGTACCTGTTTTATACTAATTTAAAATCCAGTGAGAGAACTGGAATTGCTTAGATGTAAAACTGGTGGGAATTTTGTGACTTTCGTCAACATGCACATTATCTGCTACATACAGAATTTTAGAAACTTAGATTAAAAATTTGTGTTTTTCCTGCACATGACTGCAGTTTGAAAAAATCAGTTGCCAGATAATCAGTCTGTGACAGGCTGTTGTAAATGGGTGGTTTCTCAGTGGCACTGGCTTTGATGTTTATCTCAGCATCCCAAATTCTCTGTATTGCAAGGAAGTGGGGAGACTGATGGTTTCCAAAACGGATGTCAGCACTAAATAAGATCCTGACCCTGAAAGCTACTCTGTGTAGGGGGATCCTGGCCTGCACGCATGTGGAGTCCCATTTAAATCAGTGGAGTGCTGTGTGAATGAAGGGGTACAACAGTCCAGAGTAGCTTGCAGGATTGGGGTCTAAGAAGATACTCCATTAATGAAGGCATTGAAATCAAAACAGACTGGCTGTACTGGATTTACCGAGTGGGTGAGAAAATAGTTTTTCTTCTAGCCTGTGCCTGTAGAGAGACTCCCAAGTCTCTGCTGATGTGTAGCAGTTATAAAGAAGGAGTCCTTCCATTGCGAGTGAATTCCTCATCAGCCACTTCCGCAAAATTTGGAAACCCCTTTAGGCCCTCATTCAGCTCTCATGGTATGCTAAGGGCATGCAGGCAGCAGTTGCCACTGCAGGCCTTCAGGTTGCTATGACCATCCTCTTGTGTAGCTGTCTGATCAGGAGGAACTCCCCACTGGCTCATTAGCTGGAAAAGTTAATTTTCTTTCCAGTGAAATGTTCCTCCCAAGATCTTCTCATCATTTAAGGAATGATGCATCAAGCTGCCCAGCATACTTTCTGAGAGTAAGTAGGAGTGGGAATGCCACAATTTTTAATACATATCCACCTACAGGAAAAGTACATCTTCAATTATATAACTGTCAAGTGGCAATCACAGGATGGCTAAAATACAGCCTCTATTGTTGGTGTGAATATACTGTATCAGTGTTTTCCTCTGTGAACCTTATGGGTGACGCCTGTTTCCACAGACACTGTTGTTTTTTGCTGCCACATGCTTTCCTTCCTGAAAACCTCTTACTATCATTCAGCTAGGGAAGAGATGGGCAATAATACAACAGTGGTTTTCCAGGATTAGCCATGCTTTGTTGTTCATAGGAAGATTTAAGCACTTGTGAACTGCCAAAGTTTTGTCAGTCAAGTGTCAGTGCAGACATACCCTTATTTTCGGATAAACAGTTTAAGCTGTTTCCTTTCTCCCTGCAACTTACTAAGATGGTGGGACACATACTAAAACTGTTTGGTCTTTCCTAAATTGTTGCTAGAAGCCCTGCTAGAATACCTTTCTTCCAGTGCCTTGTCGTCACAAGGCTGATTTAAGGAAGCTCCCAATGTCCCGCAGGGTAGGAATATGAACAAATTTAATACAGTTGGGGAAACTTCAGGCTCTTTTAGCCTCTTCGCAGGGTAGGTTGGGACATCAGTTACCTTCATGTGATGTTGTTTCATTTATTTTAACCAGGATGTGAACGCAGGTGAAGGGAGCGAATTTGCTGACAGTGGGATTGAGGGCGCAACCACCGATACAGACCTCCTTTCCAGACGTTCAAATGCTACAAACTCTAGCTATTCTCCAACGGCTAGTCGAGCTTTCATTGGCAGTGACAGCGGCAGCAGCTCAGCAGGAGATGGCCACCGTCAGGGCGTGTATGAGAACTTCCGAAGGGAGCTGGAAATGAGCACTACCAACAGCGACAACTTGGAGGAAGTTGGCTCAACCCTGAGTGATGAGCAAAGCAGCGGTACCTTGAGTTCTCCAGGGCAGTCTGACATCCTCCTTACGGCTAGCCAGGGCACTGTACGGAAAGCTGGGGCTCTTGCAGTGAAAAATTTTCTGGTGCACAAAAAGAATAAGAAAGTGGAGTCAGCTACACGCAGGAAATGGAAACATTATTGGGTTTCCTTAAAAGGTACACCAGATATATTTTCGTTATTCATTTCAAATAGGCATCAGAGGATCATAGAGGATGTGAGTTACCACAGAATTTGGCCTCCAGTGCCAAAATCAGGAAACTTTGATTTGATTTAATTTTTAAAGGTTTTTATTACTATGCAAAGGTCAGCTGTGAACCCTCCATCAGCACCGCTTGGGTATGTTTCTGTGCCCACATAATGCTAAGTGCAAAATGTGGGCCTTTTAATATGTAATTCTTTGTTTTTTCTATCCAAAACAAGTACTTGAAGATGGCCTTTTTTTTATACTGTTTATGGAGGTGACATTAACAGGTTTACAAATCCTTGCCATTTAACTTTCAGAATTAAAACAATAACAGCGAGTTTTTGTTTAAAGAGACATTATTCAGCAATATAGACATCTCTGTTTAATGGAATGTTCATTCATTACAACACCTAAGCCATAGTATTTTAATTATTTTATCGAATTGAGTGAAATATCAAATTATACATTGACTAGTCAAGGCACATCTACCAAATGATAATGTGCAGGTTTCTTTTATGTTTGTTTTAAAAAGAAGTAATGAAACAAAAATCTATGGCGGTGGCCTAGAACTTTTTACCAAAAACTACTGGAAAATTTTATAAAATTAGTAGGGATATATCAGAGAATGTTCTTGATTTTCTTTGGGAATTTTTTTTCGTGGTCACTCCCTCACAATTGTGATATGTGCTTTTATCAAAATTAAGTTGCTTAAAATCAAGCTAGTAACCATTACATCTAGTATATGGTTTTCCTGACCAACGTGCACGTTTTCTGAAAAAACATGTTTATAAAAGTGTTATAAACTAAATCCTTGTCTGCTGTGAACTTGGTGCTAGAAATCTGCTAGCAGCCACTGTATGACAGCTATCATTCAGTGATAAGCTCTTTGAGGAAAGGACTGTGTCTTGGTGCATGTTTATGCAGTGCCTACCACAATGGGTTGCTTATCCTGATTGAGGGTTCTGCAGGGGTGCTGGAACAATTTGTATAGTGAGGTGCTGAGAGTCATTGAACCAAACTGTAAATCCTGTAATATAATGGAAACCACTTCAAGTCAGGGGGTACTGCAGCATCTTCCATACACCTAGTTCCAGCACCTCTGGGGTTCTTTGGGCTAGGTAGAATATAAATATTTATAGCACAATTTTAACTTGTCATTTGGACAAGTCCTTGAATAGTATGAACACGACCTGCAGTGTGGCGTGAGCATTGGTCTGGACAGGGCATTGGTCTGGAACTCAGAAGACCTTGGTTCTCTTTCTGGTATGCACACTTGCTTTTTGACCCTTCGGAAAGTTCTTTTCCTCTCTGAACCTTTTTCTCCTGCCTCCATTTGTCTGTCTTGTCCACTCTGTAAGCTCTTCAGGGAAGGGGCTTTCTCTCATTGTGTGTTTGTACTAGGGATGTTAAATTGAATAGTCAATTAACCTCATGAATTCTTATTGGTTACTCAACTATTCTTTAGTCCTCGGCCCCACTTCCAAGGAACCCCCTGCCACTCTGACCTGATGCCTCTGTATCAGAGGCAGCAGCGTGGGGTGCCAGGCAGGAGCTGGTCTGCAAGGGGAGCCAGTTTAAAAACCAGGTCTCCCCACTGACTGGCTGCCTGTCATCCCAGGCTGCTGCCTCAGATACAGAGGCAGCAGTGCAGGGTGGCAGTAGCCCCTGTCCAGGGTGCGGTCTAACCTTCTGGACTTGGCGCGAGCCAGAAATGAGTCAGGCTGCTTACCCGCTTGGCTCTTAATACACTTTAAATGCAGAGCTGCAGCGGGGGTAGGTCGTGGACCCAGTGCAAGCTGGGACTGAACCAGGCTGCTGGCCAGCCTGCTAAAAAATGTACTGGCAAGGGGGGCGGAAAATGTGTGTTATAGCATTAACTGATAATCTTTTGCTTATTGGTTAATCAATTAATCAACTGCAGAATTACATCCCTCAATTTGTACAGCAGCTAGTACAATGAGGTGATGATCTCATTTGGAGACTGTACATACTTTTGCTTATTGGTTAATCAATTAATCAACTGCAGAATTACATCCCTCAATTTGTACAGCACCTAGTATAATGAGGTGATGATCTCATGTGGAGACTGTAGATACTACAGGTTGAACCTCTGTGGTCTGGCAACATCTCTGATCCAGCATGATTTTAGTTAGCCGGTTGTCCACTTATCAGGTGTTTGGCCGTGTTTCCTATGGTCCCATAAAATTTGTTTACGGGCATCAGTCCTTGCTCTAAGTGTTCTGTGGAAGTCTTATTTACCCCTCAGTCTCCTCTAACAGCTCATTAAGCAATGGAAATTATGGCAATGCTGCTAGACAATATTGACTTCCCTTCATCCGGCAAATTCTCTGGTTCAGCATCGGTCAGGTCCTGAGGGAACCGGACTAAAGAGATTCAACTTTGACTATAATGAGCCCTGCAGACGGAGGCGGGGGAGGCAAAGGGAGTAATTGCCCTGAGGCCTGGAGTTTCAAAGGGGCCTGGAGCTCCCAGGATCCTTTCAATTGCCATGGGAGGGCTGGGGAAGCACCATGGCATAGGACAGTGTTTCTCAACCTTGTTTTATTAAGTACCCCTTAAAAAAAAATAAGTACCCCCAGTACCTACAGTTTTCAGACACACACATTTTTTTTCTACCATTGCAACACATTTGTTTAAACAACTTAATCATAGCCAGGTGGGCGATGAAATTTTTCGATATAAAAAGTACAAAAATAATAATGCACTGTAAAACTTAAAACAAAAATTCAGTTTTCTCCTAATTTCATTTGTGTTGATGTACTCCCCCAGACTTATCTCAAGTACCCCTAAGGGTACTCGTACCACTGGTTGAGAAACACTGGACTAGGAGGCCTTAAGAGCTGGCTGCCATTAGCCCTGCCCCTTCTTCCTTCAGCCCTGTCCCTTCCAGAGGCATGGAGCCCTCTCTTCCCCCAACACCTTACTCCAGGGTCAGTGGTGGCTGTCGGCCCCACTCACTATAATACAAGTAAATAAGAACAATAATAAACATGCATACAAGATTAAAATGGGCTCTGTAAAATGGCCTTCTGGGAATCTTTGTGCAATCATCTTAAGCAGTGTAGTGGAGAAACCAAGCTCATATTTGGACAGTCATCCATTTCTCTGCTTTGTAAGAGCCTGTGTGCACTACGAGTAGAAATGTCAGCGGGTCTGGTAACAACACAGCTTTCATAATGTGCACAGGACTACCAAAAGCATGAGCAAGTTTTGAGTACGCTACAAAATGGAACCATGTTTTAAGCTGGTCAAGGGGAAAACCATGTTGTAGCTAGGTTCCGTGATATAGTTTTTCCTTTTTATATTGACTGTCCCTTAGAGACTAGCCTTTGGAAAGGAACCTGAAGAGCTCTAGAGATGAAAAATAGGTTTTTGACTATAGTTTTTGCGAGATGGCATATATCAGTATTTGAAGCAGCATTTTAAAAACAAATTGTGAGCACCAGCCCTTCATTGCAACTGTTATGAAGGTTGGGGAAATAAAAGAAGAGAAATTCCACAGCTGAGGAAGCGGAGTGAACCCCTAATCTCCTTCTAACTGAGGCAATGTGACAGGAAAGTCTGGCTGTGAAGAATTGGTAAACAAAGAGCCATCTGGGGGGCCGTGGCGGGGAAGGGAAAGGATGAACATAAAGACAATGTTATTTTAAAGTGCCTTGACCCAGTCCAGTGTTTGTGTCTTTGATTGCTGTGGCTTAATAATGTAACATTTAAACTAAGCTTTGAAGTTAACAGCTGCTATTGTTTGGCTGCAATTATTTTTCTGCCAAATTGGGTTAAGGGGGTAACCATATATCAATTTCCATTCTCACCATTATTTTCAACAAAAAAGCTAGAGGTTCATTATTAAATTTAAATGTTTATATAAATGGTAGCAGAAATTGCAGAGATGTTAAAGTTAGGGTATGTGTATACTGCACAGCTATTTCAAAATAAGCTATTCCGGAATAATTATTTCGAAATAGCTTATTTCGTAATAGCATGTCTACACTGCAGGGAAGCCTCAAAATTTCCGAGGCAGGCTTCCCAATGTAGATGTACTATCTCGATTTAGCAATCCAGGAGGCACTGGGGAGGAATAACTTAGAATGGCCCTGGTGAGGGGCTGTTTCAAAATAGCAGCAGTGAACCATCCACACACACCTTATTTCAAAATAGCTATTTTGGAATAGGCATTATTCCTCAGCGAATGAGGTTTACAGATTTTTGGCCCCAAGCTGCTTTATTGAGTGAGGGCTGGGGTAGTTCTCTCTTCCCAGAGCAGCCTGCACACTGAACCCCTCGTCCTTAGCCACCTCCTCCCCTCCCTCCCCCCAGCAATGATGTAAATGAAGAAAAACAAAAAATAATAAAAGACCCGAGCAGTGCTGGGTAAATCTTCTAGTTAGACTATGCTCACTGAATTCATTCTATCAGCATTGATGGCTTTGGAGTAAGCCTGCAATCATTTTAAAAAAATCTTTCAACCGTGTGGTTTAATTTTAAATCATATTTGTCTCGTTCTCTTTTTTCAACCTCTGCTGGTGCTCTCCTGCCCACTTTTCTACTAATGTTGGTAATGCCTCTCTAAAATGTCAGGCAGGGCAGAGTGCTATGACTGAATGAGGGGCGCAAGGCATGGGACCAACACCAATAAGAGAATGGAGCTGCTAGCAGAGTGGGTGATTGCTTCTAGAGAGCCACAATGAGAGTCAAGTGATGTCTTGAGCAAGCTGGATAGTACTGATAGGTGTTAGCGCCTCCTTGTATATCCCTGATGGAAAGTTCCGGGAGAGTAGCAAGTGAAGACTGGAGGTGATGAAGAGAGGAATCAGTTCCTACCAGTGTAGCACAAGGCCTAGCCAGATGCAAATTCCTACTTCCACTATCTCTTTCCTCCAAAAAGGCTCATATACACAAACCTGGCTCACAAGTAGATTTACACTGGCTCTCCCTATAAATCCTGCCACTCCTTGTTCTCAGTCTGACTGCTTGGTGAATCAGACAAAAGGGTGTTCCAACTTAGCTTTCCTGGGACAAAGCATGTTAGTCAGTTCAAAGGCCATTGCTGTGCCTGACAGATGCACTTCATTGTCCTGAATGAAGGCAAAAATGAGGGCAAGTTCTGGAAAGAGAAATAGGACATAAAATTAAAGGCTTAATAGAATGTTTGTAAACAAACAAACAGGTATGTGAGAGTGCTAACACTATTGCAATAAAGTATGGTTGGAGGAAAATATAGGTAGAAGGACACTTTTCAGCATTTTCACCCATGTTTCCAAAAGCACTGTCAATAGGTGGTAAAGGTATTTACTTTTAAGATTACCATCAGTGTTACTGGGAACTGTGTAGTACATTCTGAAAAATTTCCTTCAGATGTCTCCTACCAGACCAATAGATTTTAAGTAGTCTGTATGGAAGATCCATATATATGCATTGCTATAACTGCCCAAGTATTTATTGATTTAATTTTGGAGGACTCAGAGTGTAAGTGCTACATTCTTGTGCTAGAAAGTGTTGAATAGATGTGGCTTTCTAGTGTTTAAATGTGCTGCTTGCTAATGCCTTTCTCGTGTTTTTCCCAGGATGTACATTATTCTTCTATGAGGGTGATGGCAGATCTGGAATAGACCACAACAGCATCCCAAAGCACGCTGTCTGGGTGGAAAACAGTATAGTGCAAGCAGTGCCTGAGCACCCAAAGAAAGATTTTGTTTTCTGCCTCAGCAATTCCCTAGGGGATGCATTCCTCTTTCAGGTTGGTTCTGGTTTGTTCTGTTGAGTTCTAAGGAATTGTTCTCTTTTTAACTCTTGCTCATTTTCCAGACTCATGTGAAATTGTGACCGCTATTGAAATCTATGGCAAAATTCCCATTGGCTTCAGTGGGGTCAGGACTTTGCTCTAGGCGAGTAGAAAGGTTGGCATTCCTGCTCAGTAGCATTCATCCATTATGTAGAAAAAACAACCCTGAAGGGATTTAACACCAAATTCAGATCCCTTTTACCCTCTTATGTCTACTGTTTTATAACATGCTGTGCTTTGTGCTTGTGTAGATAGGTTTAAAAGTCAACCAGTAACATATTGGCAAATGAAAACCAGAATTTTAATACAACTTAGTCCCATGGTTATAACACGGTTTGCTCCCACCTCCGCAGGCAAGATCAAACTACAGTCTATAGTGCCCCAGAAAGGCTAAAACCATAGGCATCATTTGACTTCTATATTTGGGAGAGCAGGTCCAGTCAGGGTAATGGGGCCACGTGTTTGGGTGTGAGGGAGGGAGAGTAGCAAATTTTGCTCCTGCCCCAGGTTTGCAGTTTGGATGGCAATACCCAATTGAACCCTTCAAACTATGGCTAACACACAATCCCCCTGTCACAGTAGCTATGCGATTGAAGATAGGACCTTACAGAGAGACAGGAGAAATTTTTACGAACTTGAGTTTTGTCAATTCACTGGAAATATTTGGGGTTCACAGGTTCTTTCCATTACAGTTCAAAGTGCAGAAGCCCACATCACTCTCTGAAGACTCTGCTGAACATTTTACTTTTTCCTAGCTCAGTGCATTCTCTGGTTCTAAATGTCTTGCAGATTTTAAACATTAAACCAGATACTTTTTTTCTTTATTTACAAGTTATAGTTCATTGGTAGTTTAAAGAAAACCTTAACACTATACAAAGGCTAGATGCTGATTTAATTACAAAATAACATCCCTCCCCGATCAGTTTTTAGGGGTCCAATCCAGCGTTCCTTTCACAAAAAAAGCTCCTGTCAGCTAAGATCTGACATTGTCTTTACTTACCAAATAGAATGACTAGCCTTCATTCAGATATTATTTCCCAGCCATACTCTTGTTACTTTATAAGCCCACCTTTTTGTTGCAGGTTTTCTCATTTAGTGACTTTTTTTTGGTCTAGTAACAATTTGGGAATGTAAATCCTGGATCAAATGGAAAAAAAGGTTTTTACTACAATTTTGTAATCCAACCCACTCTTGCAGAATGCTTGCCCCCAATATTTTATAATGAACCTTTAAAAGCAGATGTCTCAAATGTATGGCCAGCTTTTATAAAAGTGAGGCCCAATCCCAATTTATGTAAATTGTAAAAGCTCTATTGATTTCAGTGTGGCTATGCTAATTTACACCAGTTGATGATCTTGGCTCATGATATTTATACACACAAAAGGTTACGTTCTGCCCTCATTTGCATTGCTGAAATCCTGGTATATTTTTTCATAACTAATATTTTATTTCTTTGCTGCTTCCCTCCTCTTCACAATGCCTTTCTCTTAGGAGTTTTTTGGTTTGGTTTGGGTTTTGTCATTGTGGAATGCTTCCTTCCACAGTAGCATGTGGCCTCAGCATGAATCAAATAAGCTGTGAAGCATCACGACCATCAGATCTATTTACATACGTATAAAATCTTTCATTTGCATTTCTTTTAGAAAACCTTTCTTCTTGTAAAATTAATTCCAATAGAGGCTAAATACAGAAAAGGTCACACTCAATAAATTTCTTCTGTGGCAACACAAGGCTTTTATTCATTAAAATCTCTGTGTCATAATGTCATGACTAGATTTTCATGTAACATTATGTGGGAAAGAACAAAAATGAACATTTTCAAAGTAAATTATTGTGATTTATGAAATCTTTTTTTTTTATATCCTGTATAATGAAGTCCATGTAATTCTAAAAGAGCAGAACATGAGGGAAATGCAGGGGTGGATTTGGGGAGAAGGAAAGGGGAGTCAGCCATATTTGTGGAAATAATTTGTAAATGATTGTAGCCCCGGGGCTTAATCGGATGGACATAGATTTGCTGGAGCATGTGCATTGCTGTTGAACTGTGTTTCTAAGCTACTAAAATGTGCAAGTACATTAATACAAAACAAGATGTTATATTCATTTTTTTTAAGTACAAAGGTGCTATAGTAGATTATTCCTACCCAATGGAGACTGTAGGCTTAGTGGAAACGTAAAGCCGCAGTTTAATATTATATGTTTTTTAAGAGCCTTTCTCACTGCATTGCACCCAAAGACATCAAACACTCCTACACTATAATTCTGTCAGTCAGTTCCTAACATGTCTACACAGATCCATTACATGTGGATGTCAGATGCATTTACCAGAAGTTCTATGCATCTTGCCACACCACATACTCACATAGAGGTACATCCAAGTTGTTTACAAGTCTTTCCTTTCTGCTGGAGGCAGAACAGTCCTCTTGGCCCATTTGCTTAATCTCCAAAAAAAGGATTAAACTCTGAAAGTGCTTAACAACCCCGCCCCCCAAAAAACCCAAACAAGATGTGAATCTGACATGAAAATATTATTTTAATAGAAAAATGGGACATTTTACAATTATTGCAGTGTATATTACCACATATTTGGACACACAATAAAATAGATTTTTTTTGTCTTATTTTAATGATTTTTCTCCATCATCTGTGCATAGAAGGGTTTTATATTATAAGGACAAGCTCCTGCCACCCTGACTCTCAATTGTAGTCATTACAGGTTGAACCTCTCTAGTGTGGCACTCTCTGGTCCGGCAACATGCATGGTCTGGCATGATTTTAGTTGGCTGGGTTTCCCCTTATCAGGAGTGTGGCCAAGGTTCCCATGGTCCCATGAAGTTTTTTCAGCCACCAGCCCTGGCTCTCAGTGTTCTGTGCTGCTATGTAACTCTAATTTACCCTTCAGTGTCAACTAAGAGCCCAGTGAGCAGTGGAAGTGTTGGTAATGCTGCTCGACGATATTGACCTCCCGTGGTCCGACAAATTCTCTGGTGCAGCACCAGTCAGGTCCTGAAGGTGCTGGACTAGAAAGGTTCCACCTGTACTACACAAATAGTTTGCTTGATTTCAGTAGCGCTGCTCTCCAAGAAAAGCTCTACTGATCACCAATTCCTTAGTGAATGAGAGCTGATCAGATTGCTGTGAGCTTGTTTAGATTTAACATGGAAATTCAGTACAATTTTTCTGGTATCAGTAGAAGATGAAGAAAGATACAAAGTTAATTATCTGAATATGGGCCTGATCCAGACCCTAGGAACTCCAGAAAGCATTCCCATTTAGAAAAGTATGTAAGCATATACTTAACCTTAACAACGCCTTTAATTCCCTAGAAGAAAAGGAGGCTTCAGCATGTGCTTAATTGGTTTCCTGAATTGGGCCTTCATGGGAATCTTTGCATTGTCATTGATAAAAATTGGATCAGGTGTTTAAGCAAATAATGATCACCTCTGGTGGAGTAGGAAGATGCAGACTGCTGTGGTGATATTTATGGATGAGTTACCATCATTAGGCTTAATTAGAACAAGATGGGATGCTAGCTGCAGGTTGTTTAGCCACAAGACAAATACTCATGTGATTACTGTTAAAGGTTGACATGCAAAGGAAGTCTGAGTACAACATATAATTGACTATTAAACTTTGTTTTACAGTGTGCTGTAAATTAGTGAGAGGGTTAGGAGATTTACTTTTTATTTTATAAGGATGAAAAAGAAGTACTTGAAATATTTTCTTTAGTTATAAAAGATATCTCAAATCAGAATGCTGGACTTTCATTTAATAACACCCACGTCACATACACTAGTCCAGCAGGCTCCCCACCTTCATATGTGCACTTGTTGAGAGAAGGGTGTATATAGAAGTTATGTGACTATAGAAGAGTGAGCTTTTAACAATACAGATTGGATTTGAAGGGGATTCTAGATAGTTGCATGTTCCTGAAAGGGAGTTTAGCTTTCCAAAGTCTGGGAAATGCTGCAATCTTAGCTGCAAACTTGAGAGGAGAAAACAACCATAACTCACCACCATAATGTCTGAGTGTTTCACATAGTGTGACATATTTATTCCTGCAACAGCTTGTGAGGTAGGGGAATTTTATCCCCATTTTTCACATGAGAAATTGAGGCAAAGGATGACGAAGGGCCTGATGTGCCCATGATCACGCTGAAAGTTCAACGCAGAACTGAGAACTAATCCCAGCTCCCAGGAGTCCAGTGTTTTACCTCAAGATCATTCTTTTTCATGGCCTCTTTAGGTTGGATCCAGATATGTTTGCAGTATTGTTGTAGCCATGTTGGTCCAAGGATATGAGAGACATGGGTGGCTGAGGTAATATCTTTTATTGGACCAACTTATGTTTGTGGAAGAGACAGAGCCTTCACCCTACCAAGAAAGTACATTGCATTGTGGAACAAGCCACCCAAATACCCTGGAATGGTCCAGGGGAGAACAAAACCCACCAAGTCCACACCTTTAGTTTTTCCCTACCTCCCCACACTTGAACTCATGCAGGATATCATCAGACAAGTACAACCCATATTTGATGGGACCAGATCCTGAAAGAAGTATTTCCTGAACCCCCTCTTCTGGCCTTCAAACAAACCCCAACCTCACTAAGCTGAAGAAGCAAACTCCCCACAGAATGGGACACAACAATTCAAAACTGCACTAGACCTGCCAGAACAATAGATGCAAAACCTGCAGACATATCTCATCCAATGCATCAAATGCTCCAACAACAACTGTGTGGGTGAGACCAGACAATCACTATGCTCGTAAATGACAGAAGACAGACACACCCGAGTACTTGTGGGTGAACACAGAACAATCAATCCACATCTGACTTCTCATTTATGATCCTCCTGGGAAACGTGCACAATGCCTTCAAAAGACAAGCCTGAAAACTTAAATTTTCGAGACCTGAAGCTCAAATCAGGTCCCTTCCACCAAGAGCAGCTGGTTCAATAAAAAAGATACTACCTCACCTACCTTGTCTCTCTCGTCCCTCCAAGTAGGGGAAAATATAGGGTAACTTTTCCAGATTAGAATAGTAGCAAGTATAATAAAACCTGGATCTGATAGATAGAAAAGTAAATGGGCCAAAAAAAAAATGAGCAAGAGAGGAAGCATGGTAATGTAAACTAGCTATTATTGTTTGTGTGAAAAACATAGATTGTTAATCATTTGCCAGAAGGCTTTCTAATAAAACCAACAGAAAACTGGAAAGAGAGAATGGTGAGAGGAAACTCACTCATCTATTAACAAAAGAAAAGAGGTACCATTTAACATTTTATTTTCAGGTACCTGGCATCTCTACTGAATATTCTTATGAAAGGTAGAGCTCCTGAGCTCCTGTTAGCAGCAGTAGATATGAGTAGATTCTCATTCAGGTTAAAGCTCTTTACATCCATTTTAAGTCTTTTTACAGTGCCATCGTGGTTCAAAAGGGCTGTTAGCGTAATTGAGAATCAAGCCCACAAGCCTTTTGTTTTTTAAAGGTTTATTTACTTTCATTTTTACAATCTAAGGAATTTTTAGTGACGACATAGCTCCTGTCTTCCTATGTAAGGGTTTTATACTGCTGCCCATCACTGCAGTATACAGTGAGTTTGTTCTCAGCCACCTGTTAGTGCTATAAAAAAGGTGAATTGTTCAGTGGTTAAAGCACAGGATTGGTGTTATGGAGATCTTGTTAATATTCCCAACTCTTTCATTACTTGCTCTGTGATACAGGCCAGTCATTTAACTACTGTATGTCCTCATTCCCATCTGTAATATACAGATACTCGTACTTGCCTGCTTCCCAAGGGTGTTTGTGAAGATTGAATCCATTAATGACTATAAAGTGCTTTGAGACTTTCATTTGGAAATAGCTATCCTTACCACTAGTGTTAAGCTATTAGCTGATACTATGGCCATATATTATTTCATTAATTTATTATTAATTGTTGCATGCCAGCCATATTCCCCACACTATTAGGAACATGGAGACAGATCTGTTGCCTGCCTCAAGGAATTTGTAGTCTAAAAAATTCCATTTAATGCTACAAATTATTATAGCTTTACAAAGGCCAAGGAAGGTAATGTTTAAGCACTTGCTAGCAAATATGCTACAGCTGCTAGGCATAGATAATGTGTGTAATTCTAAATACTGAATGCGGAGTAGTCAGTTAAAATGGCCTGTTTCCTGCAGTACAGAATGACAGTTTTTTATTTCTTCTGATATAAGTGGATTTAAGGCTTTGGTTCTTGAGATCAAGGGAAGAGGAATCTCCTGGGAATTGCATTTGTTAATCTCTAATCAATTTTAAGAAGATCCTGACTTTTTCTCTTTCCATCTCTTTAGACCTCTAGTCAGACAGAACTAGAAAACTGGATCACTGCAATCCATTCTGCATGTGCAACAGCAGTAGCAAGACAACATCACAAAGAGGACACAGTCAAACTGTTGAAAACCGAAATAAAAAAGCTGGAACAGAAGATAGATATGGATGAGAAAATGAAGAAAATGGGAGAAATGCAGCTGTCCTCAGTAACGGATTCCAAGAAGAAGAAGACTATACTTGATCAGGTAATCTTGCTTGTTTACCTAAACCAGATTAATATAAAATATCTTAGAGACTGGTAAGTGCTGCTGCTGTTACAGGCTTAAATATCAACAAATTGATTCCTCTGTGCTCTTCCTACCTAAGTATGGAACTAAGAAACTACCTCAATTCTATTTGCTTTTATCAACTTTATAGCTAGCATTGCCACCATGACTTCTCTGTTGCTTGTACTTCCAACGTAAAGTGGACAGCTTAGCTGCATTTGAGAAACAAAAATCGTAGAGCAGATGTCTCTCCTGCTGTCACAATGGCACCTTATTTTAGGAAACCAACATACGGACCCCACTTCATTAGACAGCAGTACTTTGACCAAGGCTGCCAAATGAGTTTGGAATTGTTACCATAGAAGGAGGGGGCTTCTGGACCTTTAATGTGCTGAGTTCCAGAGATTTCCCACCCGGCAGAAACCTCTGAGAGGAGGTGAGAGAGGGAAGGGATACTTATCTTGCTGTTCAAATGGTTCTTTTCAAAAGCTTTAAATCCACAAGCAGAGGACAGATCAGTTTTTCTGTCCCTTTATCTTGCTTTTTTTTTAGCATGCAGAAAATATTTTGTACCAGTAATTTGAATTGCTTAAATGAGTCTTCACATTGGCTGATTAGAGTGCTTTTCCACTGATAAGATTAATTATCTCCAGTGTACCTCATGTCTTTTTCATGTACTGTACAACACCAGGCTTCATTGATTCTTAAACTACTTCTGATGATGATGAAGAGTCAGGACTCTGTTTGTGGAAACTTGTTTGGTTTTGTGGTCTTCTCATATCTTTCTTGTCCTTGATGTAGAAAAGCTGCCTCTTAGGAACTGGTCATAAGAAAATCCTGGGAAACAAGGGAAATGAAAAATAGAATTTTAATACTGTTAATTAGCATGAAATCAAAGTAGCAGTTGCCTTGGGAGAAGTTTTCTACCATGATCATACACATATTTGTAATTAAAAAACTTTGAATCGTGTTTGTTTATTTTCCCTCTTTGAAAATGCAGTCAGTGTTGACAGAAGATTTAATTTAATGTGATTTTTCTAGTGTTATTTATTTTAAAATTATATTTACTGTTGTTTTCTTTTTCTCTTCCTACCATTCTCCAATTCTCAATTTTTGCAGATCTTTGTTTGGGAGCAGAATCTTGAACAGTTCCAAATGGACCTATTTCGGTATCGTTGTTATTTAGCTAGCCTCCAAGGAGGGGAGCTGCCAAACCCAAAAAGACTACTTGCTTTCGCAAGTCGTCCAACTAAAGTTGCAATGGGCCGTCTTGGAATCTTTTCCGTATCTTCTTTTCATGCGCTGGTGAGTTTCAACCGAGGCCAGAGGTCAGCAATGCTAAACTATAAATCTCTTGGTGGTTTCATGGAGAGATTAAATCAACAAATGCTGGTGTTGGTGTCTGCGGGGTAAATTCTTACTTCAGCATCCAGGGATTTTCTACATGTGGGGGTGGATACATGTCTTTGATCTAATTTAAAAAATGGATACACCGAAGTGATTGTCTTAAAGGAGGTTTGATATCAAGTCTGTACTTCTTAAGAGTAAAACCACACCTCTTATACCTGTATAATATTCATGCCAGATATGCATTATAAATAGTACCATTAGAAATACAGTGCTCAGTGTAGCTGCAAAAACCATAATGGAGCCAAGAACCTCCTTATAGACATGGTGGCACTGTGGGTTTCAAACATGACGCTGATCCAAAATCCCTAATCCAAATTTTGAGGTGATTTGGATCCAGACTTTGCAGGCTGGTCCCCATTTCTCCAGTGGGCTGAACCAAAAGTCTGGATGTGACCAATTCTGAAATTTGAGGAGATTTAGCACTGGCTGTGAACTTTGCAGCTTGGGCCCATCTTCAGGGCCTGTGATCTTATAGGGCCTGATCTAAACCTCAGTGAAGTCAATTGGAGTCTTTACATTGACTTCAGTGTGTGGGATCATACTCACTATGGCAAGACCAACTTTCCCACAGAGTGAATATGATTATTGGCTCATCTAGTCCTGTATCCTGTCTCCAGCAGTGATCAACTCCTGGTGCTCCAGCAAAAAGACTAAAACCTCTCCTATACCCTTTCCCTTTTGGCAAAGAAGCCTTCAGCTGTGATAAAATGGTTTACATTTGAATACCATAACAATACAGCTCTTTAAAACCCATAAAAATGTACAGCGCACTGTTGCTTTTTGTTAGGAATTTAAATGGCATGCCTGTAGTTTAGGCTTGGGGTCTTAGAGCTTTACAGAAATAGCCGCACACTGCCGTTGTTTCGTAGATGTCAGCTGTACTGTTCAGTGAATACAAAGCTGTAATTCAGTCAGAGGCGGTTTTGTTCTTTTATATAAAAAGATTAGCATCATCATCCTGATAATTGCTAGTGAATTTATATTTTTATAGAAGCGGGTCTTCATTTACATTTATGCTCATTTGCTTTTGCTAGAGGCTTTTAGGTGATGAGTTTTATTGCACTGCATGGAATTTAGCTAGCTCTACCTTCTCATATTGCTTTCTCTAGAGCTCCACATTTTGAATATGTTGCTTGGAAAAGAAAAGTTCTCCCCTTAATAATGCATCAGTGGTACAGTTACACTGCTGTAGCTCAAATGTAGAGTTAAATTGCAGAAAATATGGGGCACCCTGAACTGACACTGAGGGTTCTGTGTTATGATGGTGATGAGCATAATATAATGAACTAGATCAACAGCACATTTATCCTATCATAGGAGACACTTCAGATATGCAGCTTGTGTAAATTGCTATTGACTTCAGTACAGTTACATAGCTAAACATCTGCTGAGGATTAGGCCCAATTTGTTCACTAAATTGCTTTTTTTAAATTAAAATAATTCAGATAAAAAAGTCCAAAGTTACATTGATAGAAATGGTCTAAGTAGACATGTTCAAAAGTCTCTGTTAGAATGGTTGTTCTGCACTGTGCAGACACAAGACAGATACCATAGACAAACTAAGTAAATATTAACAGAGTTTGTCTTTATGAAGCTAGAAACCTGCAGTGACATTCAGTTTCTACTTTCCCCTTATTTGTCCACTTTCCACATAACAAACATGATTACTCTTGGTATATCTGTTCTCTGGGGCTACGTCTAGACTACAAGCTTCTTCCGAAAGAGGTTTTTTTCGAAAGATACTTTCGAAAAAGCTTCTTTTAAAAAAGAGCATCTAGACTACAACCAGTACCTTTGAAAAAGCAAGCCTCTTTTTCGAAAGAAAGCACCCAGGGAATCTGGATGCTCTCTTTCGAAAAAGCACAGTTTGCATTACATAGCGCCTTTTTTCAAAAGAACACTTTCAAAAAAAAGGCGTTCTTTCTCATAAAACGAGGTTTTCCGCGGTCGAAAAACTGCTGCGTTCTTTCGATTTACTTTCCAAAGAACACAGCAGCAGTCTAGACGCAGGGGAAGTTTTTTCGAACAAAGGTCACTTTTGTTGAAAAAACCCTGTAGTCTAGACACACCCTGGATGACCAGCCCAGTATTCTGATATGCCAGTTCTCATACAATATTCATGCTTACAGTATCAAAACAGCCAGTCTCTCAGCATCTTATCACAGAGCTGCATAGGTTTCTTTGTTCTGTCTATGACTGTGTGCCAAATGACAGTCAAATATTGTTTCATGTGTGAGACTCTCTTAAAAGAATGTTTCAGAAAATTTGCCTCCGGAGTTGCAAGGCAGGTGTGTCTGCTTCACTTTACCCCCCAAGTCATACTTGTTACACCTCTGAGACGCTCCTTCTCTCACAAAAGTAGTGCTTGGGCACTCTGATTCAAAGATGGTAATTCTACCTAAATCATGCCCTGCTAATTGGAAGGAACACCCAAGAAGTTTGCAAAACTTTGCTTCTGATGATGATTCATTTTCTTCCAGGAGGGATTCTCCAATTGGGAGACCTTCCCAATTACCATGTTATGTAAACGAAAATAGACTTTAGTGAAATAGCTTGTTATGGGTCAATGTTTTCAAATATCCAGGTAGCTGACACTTATCTACCTTCATTTCAGCTCTCACAGAATTGTTCTGAGTATCTCTTGTACAACTGCAATGCCCTAGATTGCATCATTCTGTGTAATCACATATACTGCTGGCACCTCAACGAAGTATGGGGCTGGATTTTAGGGGTTTAGGAAGGGTGGGGTCATTTTGTTACATAGCACAGATTTCATGGGGAAATACTGTATCTGATGTAACAATCTGCTCTCGCTCTCTCTCACTCTGCGAAACTGTACTATGGAATAATAAACTATCACTGCCTGAGCTTCTAGGGCTGTATTCCATGGGAACTGTGATGTCACCAAGTGATGCATTCTGGGGCATTAAAGCAGATCAAAAGCTTCCTGATAAGGATGTAGAAATGAAGAAGTGTTGGGGGGAAATAACTGTGCCTTGAAATCCTCTTACTCTGGCTATTGGAAGAATCCAGGACAGAAAACTATTCTTAGTTCTTCTTCCCTTTTCTTGTTTTTAAACACACTGTTAGTCTTTAAGGGAATGTTGTATTTAAATGCTTGACATTTGGCCTGCTAGATATCATGAATTTGTTTAGTTGGGCACAGTTCACTTTACATCAGATGGGCACAGTTCACTTTACAAGAATAAAAACACAGATCAAGCTCCTCAAAAGTGACTAGTCATTTTGGGTACCTCCCTTTCTGGGTGCCTAACCAGAAACATTATAAAGGGACCCAATTTTCAGACATTGCTGAGTACTCATGCTTTGCAAACTAGGATTCTTTAAAATAACTCAAACCGGGCCCCCGAAACATTAGATATGGTTTGTTTACATGAAGTTGGAAAGAATGAGTTATGTTAAAGTGGGAGGCAAATAGCTGATCTGGAGTCATCAACGTTCCTGTTGTGAATAAGCATTGGTTGCTCCAGTTTTTCCCATTTTCCCACTAGACTTCGTTGTTAAAGCCTTTAAATAATGGTATAGTGGGATGCTGCCGTCTTTAATTTTAAAACCTTATGGCACTGGCAGGTGGCAGCTCGCACTGAGGAGTCCGGTGTAAGAAGAAGAACACAAGCCATGTCCAGATCTGCCAGCAAACGAAGAAGCAGGTTTTCTTCGCTTTGGGGACTGGATACAACCTCAAAGAAAAAACAAGGGAGGCCAAGCATTAACCAGGTATATAGATCGAACACTACGTTTCATGGTTATTTTCAAGGCTTATTTTAATACTGTGTAGAAGACACTTTGAAAAATAATTCCAGCTCAGGAAAAGAAGTGTTGTTTACGCAAAACATTTTCATTATATCTTGCATACTCAAATTTAACCTCTCTTGTTTAATCATTCGTGGTTGTGTAGTCACCACACTTCATACTCTCTTCAAAATGAGTCATTGTAATTGCAGATAAATATATAACAGCTCATGGTTAAATGGTTCCAAATGAGGTTTAAGGCTCACACCTTTTTTGAAACGAATGGCTTGTGTTCCTGCTGGTGCTGTCCTTTGTTTGGAGACTGTTTTCTGCAAGTTTAAGTTAGTGCTACAGCAGCAGCACCTCTATTTACAGCTGCATTTTTGTAATAGAAAAAAATAGGAAATTAATTTTTCTTTAAATGAAAGCTTAGAAGTTCTAGAATGTTGCAGCTAAGTTTTAAGAGAACCCTATAATGGATTATCTGTATATAGGAGGAACAATTCATGCTTCTTTTGAACAAAATCTTTCAGGTTTCCATACTGTCCCTCCCAAAATCTTCCATAGATAATGTATTTCAAGGGATTAAGAAGGTGTTTCCCTGCCTCACTCTCCAAACATCACTAATTATAGCTTTCAGATATGTGTAGTTATGCCTCATCTAATTGCAGGAATCACAGGGTTTTCTTTTTCTTCTGTTCTCTTTTTTGGGGGGAAGTGGGCAGGGCAGGATTGGTTTTGGTATTTAGGCCTATGATTTCCTCCTATTCCTGTTGTTAAGATGGCGGTGTGGGTGGAGGAATAGTTACCGCTGAGGAAAATGCCTTACAATGTGTTGTTAATGAGACATTAAAAAGCCACCTCATGCATATTCTCATTAACTCTTACCTTTGTCTCTCTAGTCAGTTCAGTCCAGTGATTACAAAGGGGACAGAGTTTCATTAGACAACCAGCTGTTATCTAATAAGCATTTTTAAAAATTACATTTCCATGGTGTTTAAAATGCTTGCTTTTAAAATTTAAAAATTTAAAAAATTTCCCCAAACCAAACTACATCCCTAGTGTTCAGTGAGGATACAATCATCTCAAGTTTTGTGCCATATAGTTCCCAATCCCACTCCCACTTTTTTTCCCCAACAAAGAGGGATATATTTCCCCCCGCTCTTCCACAACCCAACTGGCTGAAGGAATTTTGCTACAATTAAAAACCTTTGATCTGGACAGAATTTAAAGAAAATTCAGAAAGTGAATGTTTTGGAAGTTTCCCAACATGTCTAATTCAGTGAGAGTTAGGGACCTAAATACCTATCAGGATATGGGCCTGTATGTTCTCTGAAATATTAGGTCCCATTCCTGCTGATCTTTACTCATATGCTTAATTTTAAGCATATTAGTAGTAGGGATGTAATAGTGTAGTCTATTAAATGATTAACCAATAAGCAAAAGCTTATAGTTTAATGCTATATATGTAGTACATGCATATCCCCCCCCATCCCCCCCCCCCCCATTCCCCCCCCCACACACCAGTAAATTTTTAAGAAGGCTGGCTAGCAGCCT
Source organism: Apalone spinifera (assembly GCA_030068395.1). Classification (NCBI taxonomy): domain Eukaryota; kingdom Metazoa; phylum Chordata; order Testudines; family Trionychidae; genus Apalone; species Apalone spinifera. The sequence goes on along the minus strand of CM057845.1, from coordinate 164,660,620 downwards.
GTCTCAGACCTGGCTTGCGATGGGTCCGGGACCTACCCCCGCTGTGGCTCTGCATTTAAAGTGTACTAGGACCCAGGCAGGAAGGCAGCCTAGCTCAGTTCCGGCTCATGCCAGGTCCAGGATCTCAGACCTCCCCTCCTAGCCCCCAGACAGGGACTGCTGCGACCCCTGTATCAGAGGAAGCAGCAAGGGGCAACAGGCAGCTGGTTCGTGAGGGGAGCTGGTTTTTAAACTGGTCCCCCTCATGGACCAGCTCTTGCTTGGCTCCCACGCTGCTGTCTCTGATACAGTAAGAATTCACAAGGTTACTCAACTATTCAATTAACCAATATTTAAAATCCCTAACTAGTAGTTATATTTAGGGTTGCCAGGTGTCCGGTTTTGAACTGGATAGTCAAGTATTTGAGCTTTCTGTTCGGGAAGCAAATTGAGAAAATAGATATGAGAAAATATAAATGTCCGGTATTTTGTAAATAAGATGTAATCTGGATTGTTATGTAATGTCAAGTGTATCCGGTATTTTTGTTGAAACCATCTGGCAACCCTAGTCATATTATTTGGATTTGCAAAACGGGGGCTTTAGATTGTAAGCTTTATTGAGTAGTGACCATATCTCTTTCACATCCTGCATGGTTTCTGGCCCATCTTAAACACAACATGAATAATAATTAACAACACAATTATAAACAAGTGAATACATAGATTTATATAAAACGTTTTCCAGTATTAACTCTAGCAGGCTCTTTGTAAAAACCAAAGCTGTGGGTCTTCCCTTCAACAAGTTGATAAATCCGTAAGCCCTATGCCCAAGGTGTGCCAGTCTGGATCAGTTCCATGTCAGTTATTGCCTGATCCTGCAAATACTTCTTCTCTACTTGTATTCTTGCCCCTGCACAGTCCCATTATCTTTGTTCCCTTACCTCCTGCTACATCATTGTCTGTTACTTCATTAGCAAGAAGTCATGTTGGGCCAAGACTATTGTGGTTGGATGATCCTTTACAAAATAAACAAATAAGCTTGCTTATAAGAATAATTATACAGCATTCTTCATCTGGAGTGCTTATAAAACTGAATAAGCATTATTATCTTCATTTTTACAGATGTGGAAACTGAAGCACAGAGGAGATAAAAATTGTCCAGGTTCACACAGCAAGTCACTGACAGGACTGGAAATAAAAGTTCAATCTCCCAGCCTGCTGCCCCATCCATTAGGACAGTGGTGGGGAATCTGTGGCCCCCCAGCTTGCCTGGATCCAACCCCTGAGACTTGGGGCTCTTCCCCTCCCCAGCATTGGGGAGCTTGCACTGGTAGTCCAGCGCTCCCACTATCTCACCATGGGGCTGGAGCACATAAAATCTAAATGCCTGGGGGTCAGCAGTCCCCGACCCAAAGATGTTCCTCTTCCTTGCATTAGGATATTTTGCCTCCCTCTATATTTTTTAGGAATTTGAGCTTCTGTATTTTTAGAGGTGGTTATTGAAATAGATTTTGTCAGTTTAACTTACATCCTCAATGTCAAGAAATTTTTAAGACCATAGTCTTCACATTTAGCTTTAATACTGTACAGTAGTTAGAGTTTCTATTTCCATTATGTTATCTGTTATAAAATGGCACTTTTTTGTTCTGCAGGTCTTTGGTGAAGGTGTTGATTCGGCAAAGAAGTCTTTAGAAGGAATTTTTGATGATGCAGTACCAGATGGCAAGGTAAGAAAAATCTGGACTTTACAAAGGAGTTCCATTAGCTTGTTTGAAAATAAAGCATATTCTTGCTCTCCTAGTAAGATGAGGTAGAATTAAGATAGGGAAAGCAAATCCTATGACAGCAACCTGTACCTGTAGTGATTTCTGGTAGCCATGGGGGGGAAGGAGGGCAGGATGCTGCCCTGCACCCTCTGTACACCAATATCTTGCTATAAAGGGGATGGAGTCATTGTGGTCATAACTACAGGGATCCACAATCCATTCTGTGGCTAGAGTTGCAGAGTCCATAAGGACTGTTAACCCTAAGAGGTTCCCCAACTACTAGTATAAGCATATATCTAATTATAGGAGATATTAATATTGTTTATAATAAAGTCCTCATTTCCCATATGCTAAGTTTTACCTCAGGAGAAGGAAGTGATGATGCAACAGCGTATGTTAATATACAGTAAACAGGCCTTGATAATGTTAAATGTAACTAGCAAAGGATATATGTGAACCTATTGCTAATTTAGTATTATTGCATTTGGAAAGACATTATTCTCCACATGTAGCTTTAATACTGTATGCACACCCATAAGGCTTTTAGCTTTCCAAAAACAGTCACAATCCCTTTCCTAAGCACTCAGTGGAAATTCAGCTATAAAGCACTGTCAAGCCAGTGCTAAGGATCACATTTTTAAGGGAGTGAGTAGGGATTTAACTGTGTGTGACACCACCTGCAGCCGATGGGAATTATGCAGCTTGCTCAAAAATGTACCTCTGGGGGTCTAACTTCAACCTACAAAAGAGACAATTTAAAATGAACGATAGGGTTTGCTATCCTGTAATACAGTGGTCCCTAATGCGGTGCTCGTGGGCGCTATGGCGCCCGCCGGGGCATTTATGTGCGCCCGCCGAGTGATCAGCGCAGGCCCAAGCCATTCTTGTGCCCTGGGCGCGCAGCGCATGCGCGGCCCAGCCCCCGGGTGCCCGGCAGCCCCAAAAGGTTGGGGACCACTGCTGTAATACCTAGAAACCTTAGCACCTTCCGTTCTTTTCGTTGTGCTTGGTTAGGTAATAGGGAGATTTGAAGCACTGGAGCCTTAATTTTTAACATCAGTAATTTTCTTTATATTGTGCCTCCTACATTGCTACATATAGCTATGGCTCCATTTAAGTCATTAGCAATTTTACTTTGACTTCAGTAGGATCAGGGTTTTACTTGGGTGGGGAAACCAGGGAGAGCTCAGGACCAAGATTACCTCACGCCCCATACTTAAATAGGTTTTGCATAAGTGGGAATCCTTTGTGTCCAGTTTAAACTTCCCCTCTGCTCTTGTGGAAATACACCTCATTCCAGATTGGATCCCAGCATCAGGTGCCATTGTCAGAGATCTCTGGAAGTCCTCCCCTCCCGCTTCCATACTTTTTGGGCTGGTCCACAGGTATGCAGGAAGGTTAAGTCCCATTGTCTATTGCTTGAGTAGGTCTGGACTGAAGCTAATAAACCTACAGTCAATATTTTCAAATTCAGATACAGAAATTATACATGCATGCAAATAGGATAATTATATTGAGTAGATTACAACCTTTCCAATGATATCTAAGAGGAACTTCAAAAGCTTCAGAGGGGTAGCTGAGTTAGTCTGTAACAGGAAAAACTTAAAAAACAACAAATAATCTGGTAGCACTTTAAAGACTAACAAAATACAGTAAACTTCCGATAATCCGGCACCTTTAGGACCCGGGGGTGCTGGATTATTAGATATGCCAGAGTACCGGAAGGGGGGCTATGAGAGGTCCGGGGTGGGGTGGGCGTGGGGGTGGGGTGTTGGTAGGGAACTGTGCAGCGTGGGAGAGGGTGGCTCTGTGGGACCAACCCGGCAGCACCCCAGCTGCTCTGCCCCCAGCTTCCCCAAGTCAGCCGCTGCTGAAACTGACCAGCAGCTGACTTGGGGAAGCCGGGGGCAGAGCAGCTCCAATTGTCCGGCTGGCCGGAGCATTTCCAGGTTCCAGTTGGTGCCAGACTATCAGGAGTGCCGGACCACTGGATGCCAAACAGTTGGAGTTTTACTGAATGTACATGGTATCATGAGCTTTCGTGGGCATAACCCACTTCTTAAACTCTCTCCTAAATTTAACTCACAACTTCCCTATAGGGTGGATATATTAGTCATATTTTACATATGAGTTGAGTAGAGCAGAGTCCTGCAGAAAATCTTTGGCAGGGGCAGGAATAGCACCCAAATTTTCTGATTTTTTCCATGCAATGTATTAACCATACATAAGACTTTCCTGCTTGTTAGAATCCTTATCTCCTGGTCTATTTATCTATCTGTCACAAGAAATATGACTATTTATCTATCTGTCACAAGAAATAAACTATGGGTCTATTTTAATTAGTACTGTGTAATCACAGATACATTTAAAAAGAAAGTTTTGAAAGGGATATGTAATCCTTATGCATTATATTAGGGTGTGAGCCAACCTGTAATTATAGGGGAGGGAAGGGTGGTAGGAGGAAACTTTCCCTGGAGGCAAGTTAACTCAGAACTGTCTGCTGCAATTTCTTCCTCTGAAGCAGCTGGTGCTGGCCACTGTTGGAGACAGGGTACAGAAATTAGATGACCACTGGTATAATTTTATATGGGAATGAATTTTTCTATAGTGAAACTTCATTTAAAAGCCCCAAATTTTTCCAGTCCAAACTGCAATATACAAACTGCAATTCTAGTGCTACTTGAACACCCACTAAGGGCTGATTACTAGACAAGTAATACTGGTATAATTATATTGGTTATGGATGTGATTTTTAACAGATGTAGTTACACTAATATTAGCCTATCGCAGACACAGTTATACCAGTATTAAGGCACCAGATACCAGAATAACTTTTTCTTCTTCCCAAACTAAACTAAGCTATATACTGGTATAAGCACATTTATACCCGTAAAATTGTGTCCACACTGGGGAGTAAAGAGGTAGTGGGGTGGAATTGCTATTTTAATTTGTACCAGTATAGTTAAAGCAACAAAACTTTGTAATATAGACTAGCTGTTAGTCTAGGTTTGTGAATAAAATGTCTTTCCTTTGACAGGGTTACACAGTTGGGTGTATATATAAATTATAGCACACAGACTTCAGTATTGAAGAAGAGAGGGATGATATTTTATTATCAATTTTTTAATTAATGGATTTTTCTGTTCAGAGGGAAAAAGAAGTGCCACTGACCAGTACCCATCAGCATAATCCTGAATGTGACATTTGGGTCCATGAGTATTTTACACCGTCTTGGTTCTGCCTGCCAAATAACCAGCCTGCTTTGACAGTAATCCGTCCAGGTGACACTACAAGAGATGTTTTGGAAATGATTTGTAAGGTAAAGGGGCACTTTGAAATACATATTTTAGAGAAAATTTCCAATTTTTAGGCATTTCATGAAAAAATCTGCTGTACTATATTTAACAGACCAGTTGGACGTTAGAAGTAAAATCACAATAACACCGAGTTGTTTAGTAAAATTGTACAACCTTGAATAGGAAGCAAAATCCTTAAATTTAGTTTTTAGCTTTTTAAAGAAAATCTGTGTTTTTGTTAATTGTCTTTTTCTCTTAGAATACTGCATGTAAATCTATAAACTGCCTTCATATGCCATTCCCACCAAGCCCTTTACATTCCTTTCCAGGATGACACAACTGCATGCAATTCATCCCCCCCCCCCCAACAATATCTCTATTCCCTTCCCCAGACAAGCAACCCAAAAGAACTTCCTGCTTCTGAAAACTTGCATGATAATAGGTGCTGCTGTCGTCTTTCTTCCCAATGCCAACCCTGCCTGCTTCCCAATGAGAGAGCTAGCTCATGCAATTAGGGCTGTCAGATGGTTTAACCAAAAATACCGAACACCGCCCCCCGCTTCCCCCCCCCCAAAAAAAAACACGGGGAAAAATTCTGTTGAGGGGGAAAAAAGGGTGGGGGGGAGACCAAAGTTATTGAGAGGAAAAAAAAAAAAAAAGGACCTCCAAGAGTTGTTAAGCAAAGAAGAAATGCTTTTGAGGCTTTTTGGCCCTAGCAGTTTGCCGGCAGCTGTCCACTGTCTCTCCTGAAGAACCGGGTAAGCACCTGGGATTTTAGGTGTCCAGCATTTTCTGAATTTTTTTACTGTTCAGGAGGTGAAAAAGTGGACTGTCCGGGTCAATACAGGACACCTGGCAACCCTACCTGCAATCCTCATGTTACTTCTCCCTTCCCCCGAAAAGTGTGATGACATCATCCATTTTCCTAATTACTAAGTAGCTCCCGGTTTTCAGGTATCATCCACCTACCAGATAAGGAGTGGTCAAGAGAGCTAAAGCTAGAACTTCAAAAAGAATATGATGTCACTAGAAGAAAAAAAAATTATCTGTGTTTGTCCATGTTGCAGAGCCAGTTTCATCCAGTGTGGGGAAGGGGAGGAGAGAAGGGAACCACATCTATATACTAGAAACACACGTTTACTTTTCAAAGTAAATAATTCAGGTTAAAAAATGGATAAGCTTGGCTATTAAGAGTGAAATCTCAAGAAATGAAGTTTATAGCTTTGGTGAATCTAACCCAAACTCTAAGTTCTGGTGTCTAAATAATGTATTCCGCTAACCACTTAATTTGCAAACCAAAACTAACGTGCAGAAACTTAAACGCTGTTCTGCATAGTGAGGCTTCTTTTTACTTAAAATATCAAGATATACTAATGACTGAATTTTGGGGAGTTTTAAAGATATGTTGTGCATGCAGCTAAAGAACTGGAAGGTGCAAAGCAAGGCATTTGTTTTGGGTAATTACACACTGTGCTCAGCTCCCTGCCAGGTGCACTTCTAAAGACTGCTGCAATTTCTGAAAGCTCCTCATTGTAGTCAGGGAGAAATGACATTTTTAAGAGAGAGGCATAACAGGGAAGTTGGATGATACACTATTAGTAATGATTTATTTTTAGGGTTGATATTTTCCTTCTGGGTAAGAGTGATTAACTCAGTGGGTCAGATCCTCAGCTGGTAAAATTGGTGGAGCTCCACTGACTTCAGTTTACACCAATTAAGGATATGATCCCTGGTGCCATTTTGCAAGTCTTTTAGAGCTAATATCTGTTTCCTTCTTTTCCATAAGTCAGTCTGGAAAATACCGATAGACGCATCCTTTTCTATAACATTTAATAACCAATCTCTTTCTTCTGTCTCTTGCATTCAGCTTTTTTTTTCCTTTTACTATCTGATCCACATCATTTCACATCAGTTTACCATCTGCCATCTGAGAACAGTCACTTTCTGGTACAGTAAACATTTCAAGATCTACATTTCATATAATCTTCTTCATGCTGTAGATATAGTTAAGACCATCCATGCCATTAAACTGATCTTGACTATTCTATCAGATAATTCAAAATGCAGTAGAATATTTGCAGACTAATGCATTCTTATTGCTTGTTTGTATGTAACCATCAGGTTTTAGGATTTAAAAAAATACTTTTAGTATTTTGGCTTATTTTTAAGATTGTTTTTCTCTAATATTTAACAAGAATTCCATTTGGGAGCCAAGAAACAAAAATCAGGTTATATGAGTGTATTTACGTATTTCATGCTAACACATATCTGTGTAAGTGTGTGTGTGTGTGTATATATATAAATATATATAAATATATATAAATAAAAGTAAAAAAATGAGTAGTCCTGTAGCACCTTAGCCCTGGTCTACACTAGGGAGTTATTTCTAAATAACTGCCCTTATTTCGAAATTACAAGCGGAGCATCCATGCTACCAAGCCTGTTACTTCGAAATAACGGGCTGGTTATTTTGAAATAATAACTCCTGCTTTCCATGAGGAATGACACTTATTTCAAAATTGTGGTAGTGTAGATGCTCTGCTGCTGCTATTTTGAAATAACTACTTCCCAGAGTAATTCAAAGTAATTACTTTCCTGTGCTTCTTGGGGCTCTAAGTCAAGTTAGTGTGTCCATATTAAGGGAGCCTGCTTAGGACTAATTTGGAGGCTTCCCTGTAGTGTGGACACGCTATTTTGAAATAGTTATTTTGGGAGTTATTTCAAAACAATTTCCTAGTGTAGACATGCCCTTAGAGACACTATATATGCTTTTGTGGGCAAAACCTACTTACTCAGATGAGCGGAGTGGGGTTGCCCATGAAAGCTCATGATACTATCTATCTAGCTATAAAAGTTTTTCCTATGGGATGACTCCATCCTTGTACGGCCTCCCTGTTCCAGATACTGTTCAGGGACGGCAAAACTGCTTGGCAGCCTGGCCTGGGCAGATTCTGCCTCCCTGCAGGAGGGCCAGGGGGTGGCGGCAGCAGCTCCTCACTATGCTTGGGGCCCAAACACTCCAGGACACGTGCCAGGACTGCCTCGTGCGAGGGAGCGCTTGGGCTGCTGCCTGCCTGGCGCTCCATGCCCCACCTCCTGCAAGATTAGCGTGCCAGCACCAGCTTCCTGCAGGAGAGAGGAGAAAGCCCCGACTGGCTGCAGCTGGGGTGGAGGGGGTGGCCAGGGATGGGGGGTGAAAGGCTTGGTCTGGCACAACCCCAGCCCTCTCTGGCGGCTGAGGAGAGAGCCAGACTTGCCTATCCTCTGGAACTGATGTGGCCCCAGCAGAGCTGGAGAGGTGGGGGGCCAAGCGGCCGGGGCTAGTATGGCCCTGGCCCTCCCTGGCAGCTGGGGGGGGAGGGCTCAGCGAGAGGTGGGGCTGCCTACCCCCACAGAAACAGGGGTTGTCGAGCGTAGCGAGTAGGGGGCACCACATATATATAGTCTCTAAGGCACTACAGGACTATTTGTTGTTTTTAAAGTTACTGACTAACACAGCTGCCCCTCTGAGATGTATAAGTACAGCTAGATATTCGTATACTGACTGTTTCCAAAAGTTGGAGACTTGAATCTCCTGAACTGAGTGAAACACCATTATATCTGCAAAGGCTAATAAATTTTCCAAGAAATGCCATGTGGCTCAACATATATGATCTAGAATATTCATTGACCCTTCTATTTCTCCTGAAAATGATCAAAATCAGAGATAACTCATTCATGTGAACAAATGAGCCTCAGTAAGGAATGGAATACAAAAATGATGTAGAAATGTCTGAATTTGAAAGACCATTTTCTGAAGTTGACTTACAGATTTGTCCTGGTTTCTGTTCTAAAAATCAATTATAAGGAGACATCTAAATTGACAGTACTCCTGACAGAGTGCAATTTTTGCCATGGTTTCAATATTGCATTCAAAATCTCTCCATTTTCCTCAGTCCTAATCTCAGAACTAAAGGTGTTGAGCAAAAATGTTATGCTTCTAATCAAACATCTCTAAAGTGACCTGCATGAAAGTAGATACACTTACAATTTTCTCTGGGCCTGATTAAGAGCCCACTGACATAAGTTGAAAAGCTTTCCTTGACTTCATTGAACTATGGATTAGGCTGTCCTTTGGGAAAGTTGCTGTTGTAAAATCATAGCAGCCCCAAGGATTAATGTATACGCTCAGTGATTTCCATAGGATTTCTGAATAGCCTTCAAGTAAACTGAAACATTATTATAAGGTTATTTCTTGGAATAGGAAGAAATCTAGTATTGCTGTTTGGAAGCTACAACATAAGTATACCTCTCTCTAGATCGGGGTGGGGAACCTTTTTCAGGTCAGGGACTACTGACCCACAGACAAATCAGTTGGGGGCCACACACAGGTAAGGGGAAAAAACCCAACCAAATCCTCACTGACCTGGACCCCTAACTGAGAATCAGAAAATAAGAGAAACTCTCCCCACTCATGCAACTTGGGGCACCAGTATTCTCCTCATGCTCCAGCCCAGCAGGGGGAGAGGGGCAAGGCTCAGGGCTGGATTAACTCTTCTGGGGGCTTGTAGCTTGTTAGGCTCTGGAGTGGGGCCAAAAGTGTGGGGTTCAGTGTACAGGAGTGGGCTGCCAAGTAGTGGGCTGAGGGTGAAGGTGCAGGGTCAGGGAGCTAGGTAGAGTGCAGGAGTGGGCTGGAGGTGAGGGTTCTGGCGAGGAGGGAAGGAGCTCACTGGGAGTGTGCTCTGGGAAGGAGGGGGGTAGAAGCGGGGGCAGGGATTGGGGCACTTATTTGGTGCAGCTCCTGGGGAGGCCACAGGAGGCTCTGTGCCAGACTGTGCTCACAGGCACTGCCCCTCACCACTCCCATCGGCCATGATTCCCAGCCAATTTGAGGGGTGGGGGAAAAGCCAGCAGGTGAGCACCAGCTTCCCAGAGCTGGTGGGGAGTGGAACAACAGCACACAGATCCTCTTCTTCCACCAGTCAGAGCCAGCCAGGCAAGGGCTTTAGCACTGGCTCCCCACTGCTTCCTCCCACTGCGGGGTGGGGAGCCCCAAGCCTTGCAGGCTGGATCAAGGGATCTCAGGGGCTGGATCTAGCCCACAGGCCATAGGTTCCCCATCCCTATTGTAGATCCTTGACTGTTATTAACATGTCAGGCTAAACTTCTTGGCATGTAGTTCTGTCAATAACTGCCATGCAGATATGTCTGGTGTTCGTGAGGTCTCAGGCACAAGAGAGTGCAGAATGACAGGGATGGCTATTGGGCCATCTATTGCATTTCTCTGTCAGTATGTGATTTAAAAAAAAATGTTTTTACCAACAGTATATTTTTGTGCTGCTTTGTCCATTTTGTTTTAAATGTCTCACACAATGTGTCCATTCCGTATCTAGTCTCACAGTGAGATTTATCAGAGTGCCCCCAGATTGTTAATCTAAATTTTTAGACCACTCTCAAAATACAAGACAGGTGTATAAATGTATTTTATTAGACTCAAGGTTCAGAACTTTTTAATGTGGCCATTTTGTCATCACTGGCTCTTCTGATAACTGGTGCTGCAGGTTCCACCTCCCAAATTTGAGATTCTCTGGTCTGGCAACATCTGTGGTCCAGCATAACCACAGATATTCCTGCATGAGAGTGCTCTGGAGCAGGGGGACCAGCAGCTGAGAGCCCACTGCAGCCCTGCCAGTCTGTTAGTAGCTGGCATGCAGCAGCCTGGACAGAGTGTGATTGGGGCTTTCTGCTGCCCAGCAGCGGGCACCACAGTAGCCCAAGAGGGGAAGCCTGGCCAGGCCATGTTGGCCTGGGTGGTGGTGGGGCTACAGCATTCTGGGTGGTGCCAGCGGTGGCAGCGTCAGTGTGATTGGAGCTGCCTAACACCTGACAGCAGGGGTGGGGCTGGGGCTGGGGCTGGGGCTGCGTCAGACCAAACAGGCAGCATGCCACCCAGCCAGCAGTGGTGCCGGGGACTGGGGCTGACCAGCAGACAGCCCAGCCGGGAGAGGCAGCAAGCTGAGGAGCTAGTGTCAGGGGGACTTTCCATTGTCCAGCAAATTCCCTCATCTGGGATCGGTCAGGTCCCGAGGGTGTTGGACAAGGGAGGTCCAAACTGTAATAGGTTAATCTGAGCAGAAACTAATGTCTGGTTGATTTATTATTCTGCGCAATTATAATAACTATGCTTCATTGTGTGTGTGTCTGTGTGTTTTAGTATAATAGGCTGCAAATAAAATGCCAAGCTGATCTAAAAAAAAGTTTTAGTAGAATGCAGATGTCTTATTTAGCTATTTTTATTTTGTGGTAAATTTCAAATTGTTTTGAATTAATTTATATATTGTCTAAATTACAATGGTTGTCTGATTTGATACTCAGTTTTGTGTAGTGATAATTTCATTTGTTTAAATTAGACAGATTTAGACGTAAAGTGAACTATATATTTTTTGTTGTAACTAGTTGTGAATAATACTTGTTTCAAATGTGGTAATTTTTCAGTGTGTGAATCTTTCCTGGTTCTAGATATTCATTGAAGAGTTCATAAATGAAAAACCCATAGGCTGATATTTAAATTATTCACACTGACTATTTGCTGTGCAATATTAATTATGTGTGATGTGTGGTTGGCCCTTGGGTGTTGCTTCTGCTTTGTTATTGGATAACTGAGATTTTTAAAGCAGTAGACTAACAAATAGCAAATTATGCAATTCCATTACAGATTTTCAGTTCAATTATTGTACTAAAATCTGGGAAACTTTGTGACTATTTTCTAAATATAAACAATGAATAATAGGACTTCACAAATAACAGTGAGGGATGTACTCGCTTCTTATATTTGTGAATCATGTCTGGATTTTCTTGACTATGTTAGTCAACAGTTTACCAACTTTGCAAAGTAACTTATGAATGACATCCTTTGTGTTTGTCATTGCTTTAATTTATTTTGATTACACATTGACTTAGCCTCAGTTTAATTGAAACGTCTGAGCTGTGCAGAGGAAATGTAACTGCCATCTCCCAGTCAAAGGACATCTTTGTAGCTAATTACAATATCTTTAAAGTAGGGATGGAAAGATTAACTGGTTACCTGGTAAGCATCACCATTATGGGGTGATTCTTACCGGGTAAGCGGTTAACCAGCAGCCCACCCTGGCCCAAGCAGTCCCCACCTGTGTCACAGTGGACCCTGCCAGGCTAGAGCAGCCTGTGAGCAGAGGGCTGCTCCATTCCAGCTGGGCCCTATGCACTGCAAGCAGGGACTGCTTCACCCTAACCGGGCCTACCACACTGTACCAGATCCTGGTTAAATGTAACACTTTAACCAGTTAACTTTTTAAACGGGGATTCTATACCCTTACTTTAAAGTAACATAGGATGTTTGCATGGAGAAGTAATCAGTGTGCATCTTTAGAATATCCTATATGCTGTTTACAATCTATAGCAGGGGTGAGGCACCTCAAGTCTGGGGGGCCAGATGCGGCCCTCGCCTTGCCTGAATCTGGCCCCCAAAGCTCAGTCCCCCCCAGCATTGGGGAGCCTCCTGCACTGGTGCTCCAGCCCTCCTACTGCCCCCTGGGGGCTGTAGCACACAAAATCTGCTAGGTTGGGCCCCTCTAGACTTTGGTGTGAGAGGGATATGTGGGGAGTGTCATTCTCCTTCTCAGGCTGGGGGCCACAGTGAGGGTTTTTTTCCCAACTTCTCACTTGTGTGCAGGCCCCCGACTGATTTTTCTGTGGGTCAGTGTTCCCTGGCCCAAAAAAGGTTCCCCACTACTGGTCTAAAGCACTAAGGTGAATATTTTATCCATAATCTTGCTTGCAGACTTACCACAGAATGCCTGAATGTTTAACATGAAAAAGTTCAGAAAGAAATTACTTTCTTATGCCTATGAAAATAGCATATGGTATCCTTCTCTTTGTTAGCCAAAATATATTTTCTTCTTAGTCTTTTTAAAAAATATACTTGTGTACAGGAGGCATGCTATAATTCTTTTGCATTAATAATATTGGGCTCATCATTTCTGTAATAATATGGAAAGGGCGAAGATAGAGTTGCAAAATAAGCAAAATTGAAGGTGTTACTTAAAGTAATAGCATTACATTTGGAGCTGCGATAAGCAGTTAGGTGAAAAATTCTTATTTTGAGAGAGAGGGGGATGAGAGAAACTTGCAGACTCTATTTAGGTTACAAAATGTTCACACTTCTTATGGAAAATAGAGAGCTTTTCCCCCCATCGTGTCATTATATATTATCTATCTTAAAAATGTGTGGCTTTATTTTCTTGTATATAACTGTAGCCATTGTCTTTTCTCTCTGAAAGCATCTCTCTCCTCCTGTTTGTTGCAGACACATCAGTTGGATCATTCAGCTCACTTTCTGCGTCTTAAGTTCCTGATAGAAAACCAGATGCAATTTTATGTACCAAAGCCTGAAGAGGACATCTATGAATTGGTAATACCAATTACTGAACAATGTTAAATGACACTTTTGTTTACAGGGTACTGTTAGCTATTCAGTTGCATTCATCAAGGTGATTTCAAATCCAGATGTAATTATCTAGTATTTGTAGTACATGGAGTTAGGTTTTTTGATTTTGTAGACTACAAGCCACCTTGTAGTTACAGTACTTTGCAGTCCACAGCAAACAGCCACGCCATATAAACTACGTTATTTGCGTCATAGAAAATCATCTCAACAATATTCTTGTAAACAGAGTGGATTTGTAATCACTTTGTGTGCAATAAAATCACACCCCTTGGTGGAAACCACTATATTTAATGTTGAATTTAAACTTCCACTCTAATTCCCCTTTTTTTTTCTTCTAATGTTCCTAATTTTCAGTTTGCTCAAAGAAACCAGTTTTGTGCCAAAACATTCTGTACATACACCTTGCTTAAAGGTGATTTTTTTCCCCTGTTGAGTTGGAGGTAAAAAAAGCTCTGGAGTTATTCAAATAGTAACAAATCATTTTCCTCGTATGTTTCAACTGGAAATTTAAAATTTGCATATCTCAAAAATTGCTAAAGTAAAAAAATCAGTTAAAAATATCTCTGTCAGTTAATGATGCCTCTGTTAATGGCACCTTATGTAAGGATGTTTTGGGATGGAACAACCCCCCCCACCACCACCATTATCACCTTTAAAACAAAATAGAGAAATGAAACAAGGGGAAATAGTATTAATGGCATGCTAGAACTAAGACATGAAGCACCCAGAAGTGAGGAAATTTAAATGTTAAGGAACCAGATTCTGGCCTTCAGTTCTTAGGATGATCAGAACAGACTCCTTGGGAAATTCCCCCAGCACCACGGTAGCACAGGACTGATGTAGCCATCTAATATCCTGTGAAAAATAAAACCTTGATTCTGCAACACTCACATATGTGTTTAACTCTAAAGTCTTAATTTGAAATTAGGGGGAGTATTCACAAGCTTAATGTTCACAATTCCTGGAAGTGTTTGAAAGACCAGGACCCTAACATATTAGCATGACAGCAGTACATGTGTTATATCATGCATGTGTGGGGTTACTAGGAAATCTTTGTGATTATTTTTATTTAGATGTTTCTTGCAGAGATCCTCTTGAAATTAAGATAAAATGGACTATTACCTACAGTGTTGTAGTCTCTCAAATAGCTATTTACAGGGTTATTTAATATTTATGTTGCCCAACTATCTACTTTCTTTCTAATCAAGTGCTTTTAAATGTATTTAAGTGCTTTTAAAATGAATTTCTGAGGCAGCTAAGATGTTCTCTTTTCTTTCATCATAAACCATGTGATTTTTTTCTTCAATCAAAATTATAAATCTGTATTTTCAAAAATATTATTTGATAATGTAAGTGAAGTAATTATATTCAAACTTAAAAAAAAAGACCACAGAGGCTTCATTTGTTATGTGTTAAAATATGTTTTGTTTTTAGTGCTAGCTGTGCTTACAGGGTTCTTGCTTTTATTTTTATTTTTTTATTTTAAATGCTATTTAGAACAATAAAATAAGCCAGGGAATCTTTTTACTGAAGCCTGACACACTAAACTGCCTTCCTTTCCATCTGATTTAGGGGTTACCATTATGTAAAGTTAATGCATGGCTTTAATTAGGAAAGAAGGGACTGCATAGCAAAGATCTGAGTGTTGGGTTGGAGCTGGGGTATGGGATCAGGAAGCTGGGGCAGGGGAAATCAAAGCTTTAGAGGAAAATGGCATCTGTGCAAGGACATGAAAGGCTTGAGAAGAGTTTAAAAAAAAGCTCCTGGAGATAGATAGTCATGTCTTTTGGAAACCCTGAAAGCTTAGAGGGAATCTGACTGAAACAAAGAGGAAACACTGCCACCTAGAGTTGGAGATGGGACTTGCCAGATAATGAGATGGTGCCATGCTGTTGTAAGACAGTATAACACATCTTGGAAGAGGCTCTTGAACTGTCTGCAGTATAAAAGTGTAGATTATTAAATCTCTTATCTAAGGTGCCCTTCTTCTTGTGCTTATCCAGTGATAAGCTTCTAGGCTTCTATTTAGTCCCCAAGGGGATATCTTCATTAGGACAAAAACTTGCGACCCATTCTCAGGATCACTGGGCTCAGACTGCAAGCTAAAAATTGTTGTGTAGATATTTGGGTTTGGGCTGGAGCCTGAGTTGTGGGACTCTGCAAGGTGGGAGGGGTTCCAGAGACTGGGCTCCAGCCCACGCCTGAATGTCTACACAGCAAATTTTCTGCCCCGGGGCCTGCGCTCTTTGAGTTTGACTCAGCTGACTAGGGCAAGCCTCCTATTTTTTATCTCTATAAAGAGATATCACCAGAGTGCAACCTTCGTCAACCAAACCAAGCATACACACTTTGTGCAGGAGATCTATAAATAAGGGATAAGAAGGTAAAATCTTCCCCTCCAATCTGTGGACTATTCATACAACCACGAGCACATCAACCATTGGTTGTAGAAGCAGCTGTGGCCCAATTTGTTCCACCTATGCTGACTATTTGGGTGGTGAATCTGTGTATATTGGGCGTGCTACACAAGCCTCACTGCTTGTCCAGGGGCTAATCCATCCCTGGGCAAGCAGTACTCTGTAGTCTTCAGACAGTGTAGCATTCACATGAGCATTTATTCTGCAACCCTCTTTCCCTCCCCCCCAACCATGCCGCTCCACTTTGTTTCCAGCCTTGTTTGCTGCTCAGGACTTCCTCTTTGGTTTAAATGGTGCAGTTCATGTTGAGGAAAGAGATCCAAACACTTTATGTTGTGAAAATATCCAAGTTTAAGGAATCTGTAGGAAACTTGTTCTGTTGTTTTCAGGGTGGAGTCATTTCGATGAAGGCCATTTATATAATGATTTAATAAGTCTCTTTGATTTTAAATCAGGTGGAGGCTTTGTAAAACTGATTTGATTTTGTTTTTACTATTGCAACTTTAGATGATACCAAACAAGCTTATAAATGCTTCATCGTCTCTTTTTTTAAACACCATTCCTAATAGGGTTCTTATTTGATTGTCAAAGAAACTGCCATAGGCAAAAGTCTAAATATTGAAAATTCTGGCTCTGCAAGTATTTAACCAGGTATATAACTCTACTCACATGAATAATATTTAAAGTTCAGCATGTGATTCTATCATATAATTCTATGCGCTTCAATGTTTATAATACCAGGGGGCTGAAAGTGTAGTTTTATTTAAAATACTTCTTTTAGTGAATAAATCCTTAATCTTGTCCATACTGAATTGCTTCAGCATTAACAAAGTAGTTATTTAGACAGTTGATATGTTTGCAAAGTTAAGGTAAATGTTTTTCTACATACTGGCCAACATAGACAAAAACAGGAGCTTACAGCTAGGCTGCTAATCCTGCATTTAGGCATCTGAAGGTGGGATGCTTTCAAAGAGAGAAAGGACATTCCAGTGGTTAAGACACTAGCTTACGCCCTGGGGGACCTGGGTGTAATTTCCTACTCTTCCACAGACAGCCTATGTTACCTTGGCTAAGTCTCTTACAAGGCTAGCTTTACAAAAGTTTATAGGGATCTAATGGTATTGTCAAAAGATGGCTTCACTGGCAATGAGCTGCCTGCTTTCTTGTGAAAATCCTGTTAGATACCAATTAGCATTTTGAGGTATCCAAATTTCTTTGTAAATCTGATCCCTAGCCTCTGTGTCTTAGTTCCCCATCTATAAAATGTTCCACCTCACGGGTGTGGTGTAGATCAGTGGATCTCAAAGTGTGGCCTGTGGACCCCTAGTGGTCTGCAACCATCTTGCAGGTGGGTCGCAGGCTCAGGGCTTGTCCCCCCCCTGCAGTGAGGAGCCTGTGCTGGCACTCCAGCGCCTGCCCCCCAAGGTTGGAGCACCAGCACTGGCTTCCTGCTGCAAGGGTAGAGGCAAGCCTCACTGGGCAGATGTGACTCATGGGGGCTCCGTGCGCTGCCACTCCCCCTCCCCCGGACTGGAAAAATGGTAGCACAGGAAACCTCTCACCTGGAGGCTTTCCCCGCTTCTCCCATTGGCCAGAATCATGGCCAATGGGAGCAGCGGGAGGTGTGGAGCCCAGTAAGTGCCCTCCATCCTTTTCAAACCCAGATCCCGCATCTCCCCCCTCCTCCCCTGCAGCTGCAGCACCCTCCTCCTGGCCAGACCCCACTCCCTCATCATAGCTGGCTGGTTGGTGGTCCACAGAAAGGTCTGCATTGAGCAGGGTGGGCCGCAGGCTATAAAGTTTGAGAACACCTGGTATAGATAAATACATTAAAGACCAGGAGGTGCTCAGACCCTCATAGGTGTGGGAGATATGTGCTGTAGAAAGCACAAGTCCCACTGAGTTCAAGTTGCAACCACTAATACAGGTCGGACCTCTCTTGTCCAGCACTCTCGGGATCTGAGTGGTCTCGAACAATGGAGTTTGCCAGATGAGGGGAGGTCAAGCCTCCCTACCTGCTGCCGGGTGGGGCTGCATTCCCTGCCGCTGCCTCCAGTCCCACACTGTCCCGGGCCTGGCCAGGGCTGCGTCCCTCAGTGCACCAGGCCTGGACAGAGGCCGGCCCTGCTGCCTCCAGCCCTGGCAGTGGCTGTGCCCTCCCCCCCAGCTAACTCCAGCCCTGGCTGGAGCTAAGCTCCCTGCCATTAGTCCTAGCCAGGACTGCACTCCTGCACCACGCCAGCCGCAGCCCAAAGTTGTGCATCTCACAGCGCCAGTCCTGGCTGAGCCTGTGCTTCTCACAGAGCCTGGTTTGGCCACCAGCCCCCCTACTTCCAGCCTTGGCTGGGGCTGAGCTCCTTGCCACCAACCCTGCTTAGGGTAGTGCTCTCCCCTGTGCTGGCCTCACTGGGGCTGGGCTCCCCACAGCTGGCCCAGCCTGGGCTGTGATTCTGAACCTGGCCAGCCGGGGCTCTCTGGTGCAGCAATAGCCATGATCCTGCCAGACCACGGATGTTGCCGGACCAGAGAGTCGCAGATATTAGAGGTTCAACCTGAAGGTGGTGTATAGCCTGGAGGCAGAAGCCATTTCAGTTTTGGTTACTTGTGGAAGTTTGATATAGAATCATAGAACACTAGAACTAGAAGTGACCTCAAGAGGTCATCGAGTCCA
>CM057845.1:164599453-164638464 GCA_030068395.1 Apalone spinifera | reverse complement strand
GATGCATTAAGTCCAGACCCATGGATTTATGTACATTTAGCTTTTCTAAATAGTGCCTAACCTGTTCTTTCCCCACCAAGGGCTGTCCACCTTCTTCCCATATTGTGTAACGTAGTGCATTAGTCTGGGAACTGACCTTGTCCGTGAAAACAGAGGCAAAGAAAGCATTAAGTACTTCAGCTTTCCCCACATCATCTGTCACTAGGTTACTGCCCTCATCCGGTAAGGACCCCACACCCTCTCTGATCACCTTCTTCTTGCTAATATGCCTGTAGAAACCTTTCTTGTTATCCTTCACATCCCTTGTGAGTTGCTTCAATTGCGCTTTAGCCTTCCTGATAACTCTCCTGCATTCTCGAGCTATACATTTATACCCCATCCCTAGTCATCTGTCCACGTTTTCACTTTTTGTAAGCTCCCTTTTTGTGCTTAAGTTCACCAAGGATTTCCCTGGTGAGCCAATCTGGTCTCCTACCATATTTGCTTCTCTTGCTATGCATTGGAATGGTTTCTTTCTGTGCCTTCAATAAGGCTTCTTTAAAATACTGTCAGCTCTCCTGGGATCCTTTCCCCTTCATGTTAGCATCCCAGGGGATTCTGCCTATCAGGTCTCTGAGGGAGTCTAAGTCTGCTTTTCTGAAGTTCAAGGTGTGTATTTTACTACTCT
Organism: Apalone spinifera; assembly: GCA_030068395.1. NCBI lineage: Eukaryota > Metazoa > Chordata > Testudines > Trionychidae > Apalone > Apalone spinifera. The sequence continues at coordinate 164,637,797 of CM057845.1, read as the reverse complement.
CTTTTCTTCCTTTGGTCAGGATCCTGAAATCTACCTGAAATCTCGTGATCACTGCTTCCCAGGTTGTCACCCACCTCTACTTCCCCTATTAGCTCCTCCCTGTTTGTGAGCAGCAGGTGAGCTGGTCGGATCCTGCAGCACTTGTACCAAGAAGTTATCCCCAACAGTTCCAAAAACTTCCTGGATTGTCTGTGTACTGCCGTATTGGTTTCCCAACAGATGTCAGGGTGATTAAAGTCCCCCATGAGAACCAGGGCCTGCAATCTGGAAACTTCTCTCAGTTGTCCAATATATCTCCTGATTATGATCTATCTCCTGATTACCCTGCTGCTTTAAGTGGAGCACCATCTTTCCATGTCCCTCAATTAATTGGGACCAAAGGACCCTTGTGCCCACCCATTTCTGGCCTTCTCCTTTCTCTTCCTTGCCCCTTTAAAGGGGCTATATAATGACCTTTCAGAGGATGCTTTCCCATACATCAGCGGGAGGGGAATCTTTTTTGGGTTGGGGGCCAATGACCCATAGACAAATCAGTCGGGGGCCGCACACAAGTGGGAAGGAAAAAAAACCCCAAACCCTCACTGACGTAGCCCCTGAATGAGAAGGAGAAAGACATACTCCTCACATTCTTCTCTCACACCAAAACCCAGTCTTGTAGCCACGCAGCGGGAAGATGGAGGGCAGGAGCACAAGTGTGGGTTCCCTAATGCTGAGGGGGACCCTCAGGATCGGGGGCAGGATCCAGGCATTCTGGGGCCACCCTGTCCTGCATAGTGCGACCCACAGCCTGTGTAGTCATCTCAGGAAGAGTAGAAGTGCCTAGTGTCCCTTTACTTCCCTGCCCGAGCACTTGAAACAGGCCACAATCCTGTCCAGCATAGGCAGGCTTTGGGCACACGAGTATGGAACCCAGTGAAGTCTATAGAAACTCCATGCATCTCTGAAGCCAGAATATGCCCTGTAATGTTATCACATTTATAAATAGGGGAGATGCTCCAGTTAACATTTTAGCAAAATCTCTGTTGTCTTTTCTGTTCTTTCAGCTTTTTAGTATTCAAAATTACAAACCTTTAGGTTGGCAAGATTGCCCTTTGGTCAGGCAGTTTTAGTATTTTTACATTACTTTTGCAACCTACCCCCAGGCAGCCGATCTGCATCTTTCAATGTTTATCTAAATATTCTGTTTTAATGAATAGAATAATTTTGAATCCCCAAACTGTTTATTATACAGCTGTAGGCCATTTTGGATGTTGAGTTCTGGTGCAAAGCAGTGATACTGTCTGCTATTTGAAAACTAAAGATTTAAGACATACATATTAACTAGCACAATTATGACCCCAGGTTCAATAATTATGTTGTGCCTGGGATGACTTCCATAGCTAAAGGCTTGTCTTTATTCCCTTTTGGGTGTATTTCAGTGGCAGGAATGTAAAAAAGGAGGAAATAATGAAAACAAACTTCAGTAAAACTCCAGTGGTCCAGCATCCAATGGTCCGGCACTCCTAATGGTCCGGCACCATCTGGAACCCGGAAGTGCTCCGGGCAGCCTGACAGTTGGAGCTGCTCTGCCCCGGGCTTCCCCGAGTCAGCCGCTGGTCAGTTTCAGCAGCGGCTGACTTGGGGAAGTCTGGGGCAGAGCAGCTGGGGTGTTGCCAGGTTGGTCCTGCAGCACCGAGGGGCACATCCCCCCCCACTCCACCCCAGACTCCTCATAGCTCCCCCCCTTCCGATAGTCTGGCATATTTGATAATCCGGCACCCCCTGGGTCCTAAAGGTGTCGGATTATCGGCAGTTTACTGTATTGTAAAATAAAATGATCATTTAAGCTGATTGAGGCAGGAAATGTGTCTTATGCGTAGGCCTGATCCTGCCAATAATACCCTTCATAATGCTTACTCATTGAAAGACATAAAAAACTCCTTTTGACTTTAACAGGTGCAGGATCAGGCTTTGAATAAGGTGTGGGTCTTACGGAAATAATATTAAGTGATCATGTAGTATTAAGCCTACATTAAAATGCATGCATACGAGAGATGAGTACTAAGGTTGCAGGTGCATTTGAATTGTTAATGTTTGACATTGTCTCTATGTGGATTAACATAACCTTTGCAATTTTAACACAATGCTTACTTTTGCAGTCCTACCAATATCATGTGCTTATCTTTACACGCAGAGAGTAGTCCTACTTACTTCTCATAATGTGAAAAAAAAAAGAAGTATGTCCGTAAGCTTTTATGGCATTGGCACCTCAAACTTTGCTGTCTTCTCAGAGATTTTTTTAAATTTCTTAGTTTAAAAAATCCATAGTGTGGCAATATTGTAGCCCCAAATCAGGAAAGCATTTAGGCACCTGTACAAGTGCTTCCATGACTAGAGATGCATTGCTGAATTGGAATCTATGTTAGGTAGCAATAGAATGTACCCATCCAGTATCTTAAACTATTACATTGAATGAGACAGTGCTCCTACCACCTCCTGTATGCACTGTAAAAGACTGCTTCCTAATTATCATGTGTTTTCATTACTGTGCTTCATTCAATCCAAAGCAAATTTGCTGCATGTTTTTTCAGATTTTAACACTATGCCTTAATGCAGCCAGCTTGAGAAAGTGTTATTTAAATTATAGGCAACATTAACTATTGCTGTTGCTAGCATTCCAGCTACAATAATAATAATGATGATGCGTGTACACTTTTAATCTTCATACAAACTGTTAATTAATCCTGATGATGCCTTTGTCAGTTAGGGATGTATTACTATCTTCACTGAACAGCTAGAGAATTGAAGGCAGAGAGATTAAATGAACTGGCTGAGGCAAAGGCAGACAAACCCTGCTCCCCAAGCAGAATGGTTCAGAGAAACTCTACTAAGGCTTGGTCTATACTCCACTACACAATTAGGTCAACATAAGCTGCATTGCCTCAATATACCCGTGGAAGCGTCTTCACTTGAGTTTGACTCCCACCAACATAAATGCCTGTCTGTGCCATTTTAGTAACACTATCTCTCTGAGTGGCACACACATAGTTAAGTCGACACAGTGTCAGTGTAGACACTGCATTGCTGGCATCGATTTTTACAGGCCTTCAGAAGCCTCCTACACTGACAGCACAGTCACTACAAGTGCTTCTGATGGGGCTGTGATCTGCCGATATAAGGAGCCAAGCATGCACACGGACAAGCGATTTAATAACTGCAGAGTCTGTATGCCAGTATAAATTAGGTCAACATAATTTCATAGTACAGACATGGCCTAGGGTAAATGCTACAGCTGAACTTGTCCATTTTCATCAAGTTCTCTATGGAAGGGGACAATATAGCTCATTAACAGCTCACAAATATCTCGCCAATGTCTTGGTCCCAGCACATCTTTCAAGAGCCATGTTTTATGCTATGATTTCACTGCCTTGTTCACTGTGGTTATCTAGACTTGAGTATATACCTCTGGAGTTGGTCTAGCTTGAGCACACACTGCAAAATAACATTTGAGCTGCTCAGAGTGATTGGATTAGCAGCTGGCGTGTTCTGCTAAGTTCTGTACCCTCAATGGGGGTCAGTTCCTACAAGTTAAATGCATTCCCACACTTGAGTTCAGGGGTAATTTTCGAGCAGATGGGACTTGAACTAACTCTGCCATCAAGTCAAGCCAATAGTTACTATTTCTTTTTTCTTGGCCATTCTTCAGTTTATTCAGAATTTCTTCCCCACAAACCTTGGTGCATGAAGTGAGCTGGACGCATTCCATTTATATTCCAAGTTGAGTCTCCAAATAGGCTGTTAAGTGATAAATGGCTGCATGCCACAGGCCTGTGGGCTGGCCCCTGTTGTTTTTAATGATGAATGAAAGAATAACATGCCGTCCATAAAGCATCGCCGTGAAGGAAGTTATAGAGTCAGAATAGGTTTCCAGAACATCTGCTTCCTCTTGACTGGCAGCTGATTGCATGTCAAACAAGCATCTCATCTCTACAGATTCATAAAAGTTTTCCTTGAGAAAGAATAAACTACTGCCTGAGGCAAGGAAGTTTCAGAAATGTAAATATCCTTTTAGATAAGTGTCAACAGTAATAAAAAAATAATAAAATACATTTAATTTTATACACACATTAAAGCTAACATTATGTTAAAGCCAAGTAATGGATAAAGAAAATCACCAATATTAAATACAGTAATGCCATTTGCATACTTAAAATTAATTCTGTGTCAGTGTTTCCATTATAAATTTCTGGTTGGCACATTTATAACTTAGCCATAAAAATGTGCACTGAGACTTAGTGAATAGCAAATCATGCCGGCAGCAGCTGAGGAAAAAAAAAAGAAAGAAAGAAAAGGCAGCATTTTACAAACCAGTACAGCCCAGGAAATTCAACAACTAAAATGCTGACATTCTGCTTGAATGGGCACTATTATGCCTTGTGTGAATTAAGAACAGTGTGTCAACCATAACTCTGAATTTCCTGGCCTTTATTGGTTTGGGACACAAACCATAACATTGTATACATTTTGTCTGCAAATATTCAACTTCTTGAAGTGAACTTTTGTGGCAAGACGTTTTTAAGTGCATTTCAACAATTTATAGCTGTGTTTTCCCCACATAAAACTTAAAAGATTTATGTAAATGTGAAAATTCAATTTAGCTTTTTTAAGTAACTTTATAACTTTAGTAATTTTCCTTTTTAGTTTTTTTAAGCTTTAATACTATCCTCCTCCTCCCCCTGAAAAATTGGGCCCTAGTTCTGAAAAGCCTATTACTCACATGGGTACTCCTTACTCACATAAGTTGGCTTCTTGACTACTCCTATGGAAATATGTGCATGAGAAAAGGATGTTTGCAATAGGATCGAGTTCTGCTTTATCAAGGGTTTTGCGTATTGTGGAAAAGAGTGCTTTCACATATAGAGCATGAGATGTTTCTTATGTTTTTCCTACAACTAATTCGGAAGTCGTTTTAATTGTGTCACTGGGTATTTCTGTAGGCTTTTCTCTCTCCTCGGTGGAAGAAGAAGGGTTTCGTCGGCTTTATGTGAATCGTATAAAAGAGACAGGACTGGCTTTCAAAAAAGGTAAAAGATGCTGGAAGACTTCTACCCAATTTAAAATAGTCTCATTATTTTTATATTGGTATTGCAGTAGCCAGTCATGGACCAGGAGGACCCCATTGTGCTAGGTGTTGGACAAACAGAACGAAAAACTTATGCCTGTCCCAAAGAGCTGTTTGGAAGGGCCCCAGATACCTTAGCAGATGTCTATCTCCTCGTCCAATCTACTAAAAATGATTTGGGATTGACTACAGCAGTGGTCTCCACCATTTTCATGCCCAACATCACTTTTTGAATTTAAGGGCAAGCCAGGATCTACCCTGCTCCTTCTCTGAGGCCCCGGCTCTTCCTCAAAGCCAAACCACACTCACTCCATCTCCTCTCTCTCCGTCTCACTCTCCCGCACCATCACTTTCACCAGGCTGGGGCAAGAGGTGGGGTTCAGGAGGGTGTATGGGCTCAGGGCTGGGGCTAAGGGATTTGGGTGCAGGAGAGGGTGAGGGGTGCCAGCTCTAGGAGGGAATTTGCATGCAGGAGGATATTTGGGCTGGGTAGAGTGTTGGGGTGCAGGAGAGGGTACAGGGTGCTGGCTCTGAGAGGAGGTCTGGTCTGGGGCAGGGGATATGGGGTGCAGGAGGTGTATGGAGTGCCTGAAGTTGGGGTGCAGCTTCCCAATGGGCAACACTTACTACAGATGGCTCCCGATGGGTTAAGGCAGGCTTCCTGCTTGCCCGTGCTATTCCCAGAAAGGGCCAATGTCCCCATGTGGCACTAGGAGCAGGAGACGGGGGAGCACGTGAGTCTGTGCACTCCTCTCCCTGCTGGCACCACTCCTTATACTCCCATTGGCTGCAGTTCCCTGTTCATGGCCAATGGGCATGACCAGTAGAGACCCAAAGCCTATATATATATATTTTTTAAAGTTACCATATGGCTAATTACTCCAGGTTAGGTATTTTAGAGCTCACTGATCAAAGAATTAAATTTAAGTGTAAGAGAAATAAAAATTATGAAATGTACAGAGCAGTCAACACACTGAAATAATGAACTCTGAAAGAATAAAATTACAGAGACTATCTGTGCAATGCAGAAATACCCTGGTAGTAACAACAATAATGCAAGTATGTGTTTGGAGGTGAGTGTGAAAGAGACTGTAGTATGTGTGAGAGAGAGACACTGAGCTGGCTACTGGGTAAATCTCAGAAACAGTGCATTGCCTCTGGCATTCAGCCTTCAGAATTGACTTCAGACCACAGCAGCTTCCAGTCCTCCTGTCCTGACCCAGACTGTGTCTCCTATCCCCTGCTTTGCAGAAAAGGGGTGCAGGAGGAGGGAGGGAGGGGGAAGAGACTGTATGTGTGTGAGGGTACGGCTAGACTACAAGTTTTTGCAAAGCCCATTAACACTTCTCCTTAGTCAATGCAAGGCAGACAAACAAAAGGCTCTGGGGTTCTGTGGTGAGTCAAGACACATATAAAGAGTAGGGAAAGGAGTCCTGGGCAGTTGTCCTTCAGCAAATTTGGAAATATCAAGTGTGGCTCCTTGCATTTTAAAGATATTTGAGCAAGTTTCTAGATAACAAATCGCACTGTGAATCATAGAATCATAGAACACTAGAACTGGAAGTGACTTCGGGGGATCATCATGTCCAGTAACCTGCCCTCATGGCAGGACCAAGCACCAGCTAGATCATCACTGATAGATGTCTGTCCAACCTGCCATTTATTTAAATGTTTTTGAGGTTTTTTGCATTTTCAAATATATTGATTTAATTTACAACACAGTATGCAAAATGTACAATGTTTACTTTATTACAAATATTTGCACTGTAAAAACCAAAAGAAATGGTATTTTATAATTCACCTAATACAAGTGATATAGTGCAGTCTCTTTAACCAGAAAGTTGAACATACAAATGTAGAATTATATACGAAAAAAACGATGTTAAAAATAAAACAACGTAAAGCTTATGAGCCCATAAGTCCACTCAGTTCTACTTTTTTTTTCCAGCCAGTTACGCTAACAAACAGGTTTGGTTACAATTTGCAGGAGAGAATGCTGCCTGCTTCTTGTTCTTGAAAGTGAGAACAGGCGTTTGCATGGCTCTGTTGAAACTAGTATTGCAAAATATAGCCAGTTGTGCTGAAGATTCATGTGTCTTCATGCTTCAGCCACCATTGCAGAGGACATGCGTCCTTGCTGATGCTGTGTGCTACTCAATAAAAATTCAAAGCCATGCAGATTGATACATGTTCATTTTTATCATCTGAGACAGATGCCACCAGCAGAAGGTTGATTTACTCTTTTGGTGATTTGGGTTTGGTAGTTTCCACATCACTGTTGTTCTTTTAAGACATCTGAAAGCATACTCCACACCTTTTTCGTCTCAAATTTTGAGAGATACATCAGCTTCTTAAACCTTGAGTCGAATGCTGTAGCCATTTTTTGAAATCTTGCATTCTTTGTGTTTTGTCAAATTTGCAGTGAAAGTCTTCTTAAAATGAACATGTGCTGGATCCTCACATAAGACTGCTATCACTTGAAATGCATGGCAGAATGCAGGTAACTCAGAGCAGGAGTCGTACAGTTCTCCCCCAAGAAATTGAATCACAAATTTAATGAATGCACTATTTGTTTAATGAGCATCATCAGCATGGAAGCATGTCCTCTGGAATGGTGGCTGAAGCATGAAGGGGCATACACATTTATTATAAGTGGCACGTAAATACCTTGCAGTGCTGGCTACAAAAGTGTCATCTGTTCTCACTTTCAGGTGGCAAAGTAAATAAAAATTGGGCAGCATTATCTTACATAAATGCAAGCAAATATGTATATGTTAGGGCTTGTCTCCACTATGCTTGGAATTGACGGTGCAGCAATCAATCAATCAATCAATGTATTTGCTTAGATGCGATAAATCGATCTCCAAGCGCACTCCTGTCAATGCAGGTACTCCACTAAGATGAAAAGAGTAGCTGGCATGGACAGGAGAGTAGTCTCCACTGACCTTACTGTACACAAGTTGCCATGGTAAAGTCACACAGAGTAGATCAATGGTGGGGGTTAGTATAGACAAGGCCTTAACAATTGGTTGAACAAGAAGTAGGACTGAGTGGATTTGTTAAAGTTTTACATGGTTTTGTTTTTGAGTGCAGTGATGTAACCAAAAAAATCCAAAAACCTACATTTTTAAATGGCACTTTCACAATAAAGAGATTGCCCTACAGTATTTGTATGAAGTGAATTGAAAAATGCTATTTCTTTTGTTTCTTTTTAACAATGCAAAGATTTATAATAAAAATAATAATATAAAGTGAGTACTGTACACTTTGTATTCCATGTTGTAATTACAGTCAAAGTATTTGAAAATGTAGAAACATCTAATACATTTCAATTGGTATTCTTATTGTTTAACGGTGTGATTAAAACTGATTAATCACAACTAATGGTTTTGAGTTAATTGCATGAGTTAACTGTGATTAATGGACAGTCCTACTCTTTCAATTACAGTAACCTTAGGTGTTAGTCAAAGTAATAATAGGCAAAGATATTGAGAGAAGTGTGTTTAATATTTAAAATTGATGATGTCCCTTAAATACACAATGAAATAGTAAGATAATTGATTTTCTTTATCAAATAATGATGTTTCATCCCATGTGAGGAGAACCAAGGTTAGAAAGAGACTATAAAGCCTCAGCTGCAGCATTAATGGTCACAGGCATATTAATTTGTTAACACTGAGAAGGGCATTAGTTAGCAGAAAAGAACCAGAATGCTAAATGCTTGACCTGGTTTGTTCTTGTTTAGACTATGATTTTGTGATCCATTTATTTTGATGCTGTTCTCATTTGGTTCATTTTATTTTGTTAGTTTTTCAAATGGGTCAGTGCAAGTGCAAGTTTTAATCCTACAAAAATAATAGCAATGGGAGGCAAGTGGTGAATATTATTAGCAGGGCTGGTCAAATGATGGGAATTTTTGGACAGCGGTTTCCATTTTTCACCAATACGTTTTGAATTATGCAACTTATGGACCAGCTTATTATTGTTGTAGTTTTTAATATCTATATGCTGCAAGGCTGCAGTATCTGGTCACAATTCTATACATTGAGGCTATTTCTGTATTGCAGCTGGGGTGTGTTTCCCAGCTCAGGTAGACAGATATATTCAAACTTTGCTTGACCTAGCATGCTAAAAATAGCAAGATAGCTGGGGTAGCACAGGCAGCAGGGTACTAGCCACTTGAGTACAAAACCACCTTGAGCACGTGGGTACATACTTAGGCAGCTAGCCCAAATTGTCCCCGGTCCAACCCTAGCTACTCTACTACGTTCAGTGCGTGAGCACAGCTAGCGTACGTCTGCATGCCTGAGCTGGGAAACACCCTCACAGCTGCAATGTAGACATACCCTTAGAACTATCTTTTTGTTTCCCCCTAAAGAAGAACAAAGATTCCACATCCTCCTCCAGCATCCCGCCCCACTGCACCAAATGTAAAGCTGCTTACTTAAGCAGAATCAAATCTGGGCAACTTATTTCCTGGAGGATGCAACTGGATTCACAGCTCAGTTCTTAGGGGAAGTCTTGCTGAAAGAGCTGAGTCTTGCATCCTGCCCTCACGATGGCCAGTCTCACGTCTGCATGATCTCCTGTAGAGAGAACTCTGCACTTGAGTGGCCTTCACCAAGAACAGCCTGTCTCCTGACCCTGTAAGTTCCCTCTCCATCAGCCTGAGCACCTTGTCAAGTGCTGCTGGCACACAGAGTTGTGGAGTAAGAGGTGATTTTTGCAGATGAACAGGCTGGAGGTTGGCGAGGGGTATGAAGAGAACCAGGATCTCGAAATCAGCCCAATACTGGATAAGCAGCCAGTGCTAAATATTATTTACTGTGATATGCTCAAGTCGAGTCTGCCATTGTGTTAGATGAGCTTTCTTTTTTGAGTGACTTCCAGGGCCAGCCCAAGTTACAGCATGTTGCAGTGACCTAGCCTGGCTGCATTAGTCAATGTACTCAGTACCTCCAGAACAGATCACTGTGACGTACTTCAGTCTGGGTTGATTCAGGAGACCTCCTGGTAATGAAAACTGGTCCAGCATGCAGCTGGCAACCAAGATGTACCAACTCTCTGTTTTGAGTGAGGTCCCATTCTTCACTGGATCTTCAGAATGCTTCTTTTTGTCTATCATCACCACCTCTGTCTTTTCTGGGCTGAGCAAGAGCCAGCTGTTTTCTCTTCAGCTTCTTATTTCCCTTAGGCACTGGCACTATAGCTAATGCCCAACATTGGATAAATACATGAATAAATTTCCAAGCAATAAATTTAGCATTAAAGGGTTTATTTGACCAGATATGCTGCTGCTGCTGCTGTTGTTTTTTGCACCAGGGAGGAGTCAAAATAAAGCCCTAAATCCAATTATTTTTCAGTTAGGGACATTGCCTTTTTTCCTTTGCTCTAGTGGTGGCTTGCCCCTTTCAATAAAATGCTTGTCAGTGTGAAGAAAATTAGATAAACGACGTCGCTAATACTGCTGTATAAAGAGAGTGGCAGTGATTCAGTTACATGTGCTCAGGTGACTTTATCGCACTGTGAGAACACAAGGTACTTCAGTTCTGCCAGATAGGAGAGCTATTAATAGTTGACGGGAAGAGACAACACAATGCTCAAACCAACCAGTAAATCTTCCCAGTTTGTGTCTATTGGAAAAAGCAGTTTTCAGTCATAAAATGGCTTTTGCTACTGCAGAAATGGAAACAGGGACACTAGTAAAGGCAGAACTGAGGAAATGCCCCAAAACACCATTTTTCCCCTTTGGCTGAGCCTTTTTGTATCTGCTTTATACTTCCCTACTTATCCGCCTAAGGTGTTTGGCTGGTAATCCTCCTCCTCTTCCTTGTCTATATTATAGTCACTAGTTTATAATTACCGAGCACTAGATGGTGACTCACCTTTGGTGGGCATGGAAGGGCAGGGACACAAGAAGTTCTTTGCAGCATCCAGGTGGAGTCCTCCTACACAAAACCAGACTACTAGAAATCTAGAAGAGGAGTTCCCAGTGCAAAGAGTCATGGCCACCTTGTTTTTCCCGTATTGCTAAAGGGGAGGTGCCATACTAACTAGATGGGATGAATATGCTTGGGGGTGAGAGGTCCTAGTACTGAAAAACATGAGATTCCCTGATCTAAGAAGAATTATGGCGCTAATTTCCTTGAAAGGGTCAGGTCATGATTTTGCCTCTTTCCCATCCAGTCCTCTGCACTGATGTACAGAGATGGGCCACTGTGGGAGAAGCAAATTCTGCATTCTGTTAAAATATATAAGCATTCTGCAGTCTGTTAAAATATATAAGGGTCCATTTAGTCCTGTGCTTTCCCAGTGCCACTGGGCACAATGGGGAAATTTATACCTGGTGTATCATGATGACTGAACTCCTCCGTAAGTGGTCATTGTTACTTGTCTTCTTATACCTGCCCCTACAATGTAACCACTAAAGTAAAATCACAATCGTGCCTTAAACAATTTCTAACAGACACCCTTGGATAAATTACTCCATTTAGTGATGAGAACTGTGATGCCTTAAAGCTTGGAAGTCTGACTTCCTTGGCACAATTTACTTTAAAGTTAAAAATGTTTTAGTATTGATGGCTAAACATTGGACAAGCTGATATTGAGGAATTCATTGATGTCTTAATTGTATGATCAGTTCTCTCTCATTCTAACCCCGGCTCATTCTAACCCCGGCTCAGGAATATATATTCCTGCTTACAATCTTCTCACGCTCCTATTCCTTCTTCAGTAATCTGGAAAGCTTTAGAAGTCTGTATCTGTTCTGTGTATGGGATGTCTCCTAGAAAATTATATCAAGAAAAGTTGGTTTCTTCACTCACAAAAGGTAGCCAATGGAATTCTATGAATACACTGTAAATGTAGTATGTGGTGACAACAAGCACAATGATATTATGGTGATGAGAGGCTGTAGAAAACCCACATCATAACAAAAATCAGCATCCATCAGTGATCCCTTACCATCCATCATGTTTCTGCATGTTGGGAATCATAAATGTTTTTTCATGTCTAAACATTGCAGTTTGTTTATTCCATGTCTATTAATATTCCCACAGCACTTCATACACACACAGACTGAGGTCTTTGAGGGACACAGAAACTCACTATGTGATACTCACTTGTTACTTTCTATTTTACAGGTCTTAAAGTCGGTGATGAAATTATTGAAATTAACAAAAGAGTAGCTGAAGACCTGGACTCAACCAGACTGAAAGATGTCCTTGTTCAGCCTTCACTGTGCCTTACAGTGCGTACTTATCCTGAGATAGAGGAAGGGCAGAAATTAATGCAGCCACCACCACGTCGCATGGAAAACCAATCGGACTTGAATGACAGTGCACTTACCTACATCGGCAGCAACCAAGGTATCAATGTCCACTGCGGAAATTAACATAAGATGGTTCCAGTTTGATTCCATCATACATCAGGGTAACTCTTTTGACCACAATGAAGTTACTCCTGATTTACACCAGTGTGAAATAAGAATTGGGCCCTAAATGTTGTGGTTAGATTATCAACAGGAGCTACACTGTTTTGGGAATTTGCAACATGACACGTGTTTACAATAAATTGCAACCACTAATTTCCTATCTAGGTAGTGATTTGGTAGATATTTTGTCAGAGAAATGTGAGAGTTTTTGTGTGGGTTTTTAAATATGTATATACCCCAAAACAAAAGTCACTATGAAGTGTATTTTTTTGTTTGATATATTTTTTTCAGAAGTTCATTTAAAAATGTGGTTAGAATAACATAAAAAGGAGTGGCTTTCTATGTTAACCCTTAACATGGAGTGGGTTAACATAGAAACCCTGCTCTGGAAAAGGCAAACATGATTTTTTAGATGCCTAAAAACTGACCATGTTCCAAACTATCAGGGCATGTCTACACAGCAGGGCAAAAGTTGAATTAAGATACACAACTTCAGCTATGTCAGTTGCATAGCTGAAGTTGAAATAGCTTAATTCAGCTTTTGGCGCTGTCTATGCAGCAGGAAGTCAAAGGAAGAGCACTCTTCCTTTGACTTTCCTTACTCCTCATGAAATGAAGGTTACAGGAGTTGGGGTAAGAAGTTCTCCAGCTTGACATTATTTTGAAATAATGGCTTGCTATGTAGACACGCATTTTGTTATTTCAGAATAACATCAGTTGTTCTGTAATAAAGCGGCTGTGTAGACGTACCCTCAGCTAGCAATAGAATACAAATAGGCATCCACAGCTGGTGAATTATTGGTTTTAAAAAGCAGTTCTGAGAATGAGATAGGGATATTCATAAACTCCATGCCCAGAATTTTTATAATTGTCCACAAGATGTCGCCATTACACCTATAAAATCACTTAATTTTCTTTCTTGAAGTAAGAGCATCTTGAGCCCAGTTTAAGTAAATTACTACCCTTCCACTTCAGGGCCTATTGGCCATAGGAAAGGCTGCAACCCTGTTGTCAGAATTTTTCCCCATAGTAGGAAAATTGGGAAGATGGGTATGTTTTCCCTTTATTTCATTGTTGCTGACAGAAGAGAAGGGTTATCTCAATTTAAATTAGAGGAAGCAACAAAACAGCATTTCAGCAGATGGTTCAGAGGTACTTACAGAAGTTTCAGTAATATGATTTTACCTTGTTAACATGCTTGCAATTGCCATATAAAAAGACGCATTTAAAGCATGGTATTAAAAATGTTTCAAACAAACAAACAAAAAAGCATTCTAATTGAGATAGATTAAAGTGGGAATACGATTTGGGACCTAATTCAAAAGGTTGAGGTGTTGAGGCAAGTATTTAGATCTGCTCCATCAATTTTCATGTTTTTAGACACCAGTGGAAGAAGGTATGAAAGGGTTTTCCAAAGCTCTTACTCTTTTAACCCCTGTGCATTATTTGTTTTTACTATCTGAAACTGGATTGAAATGTAATTTAAAGTGAGGTTCATTTTATCATTATTTCTGAGATTATAGCTGTGTCTCAGATTTTTGGTTTCAGCTCTGTGACTTCTTGTCCAATACAATCAAGTGTGAAATACCTATTGGCCTATTTATTGTAAGTATCCTAACTGATTATTGCCAGCATGGCTGACTGGAAAAATCTGCTCAGTGATTTCTATCACGTGCTTTATTTATAGCATGTAGGCTTATATTTCATTGGAGCAATTTTTTTGCATGTCACACACAGAGTATGGGATGGAACTTTTACTAAAGGTGCTTTGGTAGACAATTCTGTTTATTAGGTCACTATTTTAGATTCTGAACCTTTTAGGAAGCCTTTTAAAATGTTGATATTTTTAATTGGTATATGTTGGGCGTGAGGGGTGTTAATAGAAAACCAAATTAAAATCCAGTTGGACCTACTGCCTCACAACAACTTTGGGTTTGTTTTTTTTTAAGATTAATTAGGCTTACTAAGATTTTGATGGATAGCAAGAAATACATATTTTCCCATAAGGGGTTCTGTATGCCTGTTACAGAACCACAAAGATTTCCTTCTCTCACCTTTTAATTTTTCTCCCAGATTCGAATGTTCTGTGCTCCCACTGCTGCTATTATAACTTAGTTTGAGAAACATTTGCATGCTAAGACTCCCCCTGGAGACTCTCAACATTTAGATAAAATGACCCAAGAATAGTGTTTTGCTATTGCAACACCCAACTTCATTCATGCCAGGAAACGAAAGAATGGGGAATAGAAATCCAAAGGTAGATCTCCCACACTCAGCATACAGAATTGCCACTAAGTTAGTAAGATCCCCCAAACCTTATTTTTTTATCCATAATTTCTTGAGGCATTCCCTTTATGAATAGCTAAATAGCAATGTACAGGATATGATTGAAACAATATAATGAGCCACCAGGCAGGGGCAGTTATTGCAGTGTATTGAAATAACTATTTTGTAAGAACAATCAACATTACTGAGTTTAACTACCAGTAGATAACCTTATTAAAGCAGTCATTGAGTTTGGCAGCATAAGACTTTTGAAATACTGTAAGCACATGCATTGTGTGACTGTTCATTAAGATGTAAATGAAAGATTGCTGTCTGTATTGGGCAGGAGTGTTTATACTGCAGGAAAGAGATTAAAGTGGTGTCTTGCGAATAACAGGAAAAGAAACCCTGATAGCTATAAAAGGCATGATATTTGTTGGCTTATGGTGAGAACTACTTGTGGGCTGCATTTCACACTGCTTATAATGGATAATTAATCATAATGGACAAACATAAGATGCTTAAAGCAAACATGATATTTTGCACATTTCCCCTTTAAAAACGGATATTTTAGGAGATTTCAGAATTTTGCTAGGTGTTTGGAAAGGGAATTGGGAAGTAGTAAAAGTTGATGGACTAAGCTGTAGAAATGAGAGAGGCTCCGCACAGATTTAATTTCTAAGAAACCAAAAATTTCCACAAATGCATTCCAGTGTCATCTATCTAACTCCATTAAAACCACACCTTTTCAAGATAGAGATCTTAGATTTTTCAGCACAGGGGAGACAGGCTCCCTGAGAACCTCAAACATGAACCTGCTCTCTGCAATTTTGAACATTTTAATGTACACTTGATTCTCTACTGATTTCTACAGGTTGGTGTAAGTTGGAGCCAAACCAGCAGGTTTCTGAATTTGGTTCAGATGTAATTCAGGGAGGTGAAAACCTTGCAAGTGTGAAAGAAGGGTTGATGAGATGAGATTTTGGCACTTTTAAACTCAGGCCCAAAGCCTAGATGAGACTTAGAAAGTCTGCCCTACCATGCCGTCGTGGCCCAACTTTAATTTTGTAATAAAACGTTCATAGTGTAGCAACTGCAATACCTTTAACTTTCTGTGAACTTCAGGAGTTAAAGAACTTCAGGCCAGCAGGATTAATTTTCTGATATGTGTAGTACATTTCTTAAAATACACCTTTATTTCCAGATAGCACAATGAGCTCCCTTTCAGTACACCAACAGAGTAAATAAATAGATTTGACAGAGATTTTGAGCAAAATGATTACTACAGTGCCGTGCCACTCACTCTCAATCAGAAAGGCTGAAAACATTGCCCAAGTGATAATTTATACAGAAGAAACTGACCTATATAAATCTAAACATCTTAAAGAAAATACCTAGTAATTTGAGAACTACTCATACCCCCCTTGGGATCAAAGAAATGGATAACATATTTTCCCCCACATAGTTGTATATAACTAGAGTATAGGTTTTTGTTGAGTTGCTGAAAGGTTAAAAACTAGATTACTAATCTCACACACTCACACACACACACGCTAACATGGGATCTTCACAGTGGTTACATTTACAGTTTCCCTCTTCCGCAAAAGCCTATGCAAATGAAGCACGGATTAGCATATTGCCATGCTTCATTTGCATAATTAATTAGGAGCCGGTTTTGTGCAAGAGGTTTTTGCTCCAGAGCTGTCTGTCCTCATTTTTTCAGGAAGAATGGTTCTTGCACAAGAGGGGTTTTTTGCGCAAAAGGATGCTTTGTAGACGGTGCCTTTTTGTGCAAAAACCTCTTGTGCAAAACCGGCTCCTAATTAATTATGCAAATGAAGTGTGGCAATGTGCTAATCCGCGCTTCATTTGCATAGGCTTTTGTGGAAGAGGGAAGCTGTTAGACATAGCCAGTGTGTTTTTTCCCTTCATTTTGGTTTTCTTTCTTGTTGCTTTCATTGCTAATTGATAGATTAGTCTTTCGGTAGTTTATATAACGTAGATACCTGCACACCACAAAGAATAATACAGACTGATTATATCTAGAAGCCGCTATTTGTGCAGGTGGACCCTTGTACCTGTTTGATGCACCACTGATGTTCATAGGCCCTAGACGTGGCAACAGGGGTCTGTCCATATTCATCTGATTTGCAGAATTGTGCCAACCTTGAATAAACTTATATTTAGGAGTTAATGGGAAAAAAGTTAAAATCTAGACACAAATACTCTGCTTCTCCAGAATGTTTGTGTTATGGCACAAAATTCTACTGCTGCAGCACTCAAAGTAGCTTATGATTTAGGACGATTTTCCTGTCTCTGGTTCCATTTATTCCTTGCTGAGTACTGTTAAATTATTCCTGTTAGGGATAGTTTTTATCCTGGGTTCAAAAAGGTGCTTCTGGAAAGCAGATGAGTGCCTTTGAAATTGTGTGAGATCCATGAATGGCATATATAAATAATTAAGGAGGATATTTCTGATGTACCTCCATTCTCTCTTCCAGTTAAAATGCCATGACTGTTCTTTCTCCTGTCAGATAGCTAGAAAGCTAATTTATGTGAAATTTAGCTTTCCAAGAGGCATAAATAGAGCCCTACCAAATTCACAGTCCACATTGGTCAGTTTCACAATCATAGATTTTAAAAATAATAAATTTCATTATTTCAGCTATTTACATTTGAAATTCCATGGTATTGTAATTGTACGGGACCTGACCCAGAAAGGTAGAAAGAGGGGAAGGAGTTGCAGGGTTATTGGGGAGGTTGCAATACTGCTACCCTTACTTCTGTGCTGCCACTGCTGGCAGTGGGACTGACATCAGAGCTTGACAGCTGGAGAGCAGTGGCTGCTGGCTAAGATACCAGTTCTGAAGGCAACGCCACTGCCAACTGCAGCACAGAAGTAAGGATGGCATGAGTATGGTGTTGCCACCCTTATTTCTGCGCTGCTGCTGGTGGGGGGCTGCCTTCAGAGCTGGGTGCCTGGCCAACAGCTGCCACCTCTAGCAGTCTAGCTCAGAAAGCAGCAAACATCCTATCTCCAGATAACCTTGTGATTTCTCCCCAGAAATCCCTTTTGGGTCAGGATTCCCAATTTCTGAAATGCTGGTCTTCCCCATGAAATCTATATAGTACACGGTAAAAGCACACACAAGACCAGATTTCAGAGGGGGAGACCAGATTTCACAGTCTGTGATATGTTTTTCCTGACTATGAATTTGGTAGAACTCTAGGCACAAGACAAGTTTACTTACATTTCTGTTCATAGCTGCATGAGTCAAAAGCACTGCTCCTGGACACCTTCGGCAATGTCTTCACTATGCAGGAAGGTCGAATTAAGATACTCAACTCCAGTTAAGTTAATTACATAGCTGGTGTTGATGTTCCTTCATTTGAGTTTCCACGCAGTCGCCACAGCCGGAGGTCAATAGGTGCAAACGCTAAATTGAACTCTGGAAGATCGATTGCGGCAGTGTCAATCTTCTGAATAGTGAAGGCATTGCCTTAAGTACATGAGTAGTTGTGTTGACTTCGATGGGACTACTCTAGTGTAAACATTTAAGCACGTGCTTAAGTGTTTGGTGTTTTGGGCTGTACCTGCGCAGGAATCTTTATGGGCTGTTGTATCAAAAATGTAGTTCTAAGATTGCCAAGATACAGATTAATTCAGTTACTTTAGTATATTGCATTCAGACAGATGCAATTGTCAATTAATAGCATAACTTAAAAAATTCCTGCAAAAGTATTTTGATTCTTCCATTAAGAGAGGAACTTGATATAAAACTATAAAACTAATTTATTAAAATCTTCCAATACAAGGCTGTTTGAAGGAAATGTTAACTAAGGCCTTGATCCTGCAAAGACTTACTAACATGCTTAACTTTATAAGTGAGCAGTTCCACTGATGACATTGTGACTACTTGTATATAAAGTTAATCACAGGCCTTTGTCAGTTGGAGCTTTATAAACCCTGATTTCAACAGAGAATTTGGCCTTAACTCTGCATCACCTTTTGTGGCCTCTAGCTTCAACCCATAACACTACGTGATTGGTGTTTATAATAGGGATGAGAATGGATAACTGGTTACTTGGTAAGCATTACCAGGTACCAGTTTATTGGAGCCTGGGAGCAACCCTGTGCCTGCAGCCTGCCATGAGTGGAGGGCTGTCCTCATGGGTCCAGGAGTTGGCGGCAGCCCTAGTCCTGGGACTGGGGCCGGGAGCCTCCTTCTGCCAGTGGTGGTGGCAGTAATGGTGGTCCCAGCCCCAATCTCAGGGATGGGTCCCATTTAGTCACTTAACTGGTTAAATGTTAGGTTATCCTAATGTTTAACCAGTTAACTGATTAATCAGGATTTTACATCCCTAGTTTATAATTTAAGCAAATTCCATATGCGGCCATGAAGCCTTTGTGCTCAAATCCCTGTTTAGTCCTGCTCCTTCAGTGAGCTGAATGCCTCTGCACATCCAAGAAACCTACTGGTACAAATGCTTGTGAGGTCGTTGTAAGACAAGAGATTGTTCATGAAAGCTCATTCATTGTTCACTGCATTAACATTTTCAGATTCTGCATAACCCTCTCTTTTGTTTCCACATACATGTCAATTTTGGCAGGGCACATGCTTTATAGCGAACAGGACAGTTGTGCTGAGGCAACACCAGAAGAAGCAGAAATGCCTGATTTAGAGTCCTCTGATGAGACAGATAGGATGAGCCAGGTGAGAGATTTTCATTTTCACATTACACAAACATAAAGCACAGTAGAGTCACAGCGCATATGCTGACTTCACAGCTGTGCATGATTAGAGCATCTTTCCTAGGAAAATGTTGATCTTTTAAGGTATTTACAAGTGATCTGGAGTGTAACAAATTACAGTCTTGATTACAGCACATCAATACCTGTTGAGTAAGTGCTGTGTTTTTGATCCATGAGGGGTAAAGAGTAGGCCTGGTTTTGGTCTTCTGTGATGTGTGATATAATGCTTTCATGTATTAAAATATAACTACTCTATCACTTGCTCCCTGGGGAGTGGGGGGTTGAATGCAATTTCAGATTGATTTATCACCCTTTCCTCTTCTTTGTTCTTTAGAAATTTCCAAAGGTCTGAGGCACAAAAGTTAAATTATTACCTTAAATCGGTAGTATAGTTTACATGTTAGCAGCTTAAATGCAAAACTAATTATAGTCAATCTACCTGTGATTAAAGCAGAATTCTCCAATTATAGTTAACAGGCTGCACAAATGGATTGCTAATTGCTGTAAGGGATGAATTCTGGCATGTTTTGGCAGTTTGTTCTAGCTTTAGTTATAGTGAATACTGCACAAAGTTATCTGTGGAGAATAGTGTTCTCTGAAGCTGAATCAAGTATCTAGGGTAAGATTACTTTAAAAGGACTGGCTGTTTGTTATATTTTAAGCATTTGCTGCATAATTGATGCTGCAGTGGTAACCCAAGCTCTACAGAATTCACTGTGCAGCGAGTGTGGACTATATATAACTGATCTCATTGCTTCTGTGCTTTCCTGCATCCCCCACCTTCTCTTCTATGTGTACACACATGTGCATGTTTCCCATCATTTTGTTTTAGCTGAAAATGTGTCTTGGTGAGTCATGAAGCAGTCCCCAAATACCACTATTAGTTTATCATTGTTGAAAGAAAGGAAAAAGCCCCTGGCCTCTTGTTTCCTGATCCCTTATGTCATACTTGACTGTAGACTTTCCTTTGATAGCTAGACAGTGGAAGTCAACTAGAAGAAAGCATACCCATGCATGAAACATACACTGATCTTACATGTAAAGCAGAAGATTATTTTTAAGCTTAGTTTCTAGATTTTCCTAGGGAATCGCTTTATAGTAAGTACAAAATTATACTTTTCAAAAGCGGGGGAAGTACTTATGTATGTTTATTTTTAAATGCAAGTGTGGATACCTGCATGATTTGTAATGAGGTCTGAAATGAATGCTTCTTTGCAGAAAACCAGTCCAAGTATTAAATGTCAATTGCTAGGTTGGCTGTGAATACTCTTAGTGTGGTTGGATTTGGTGTAGCTTTTCAAAGTTTTATGTGTGAAGTACATTAGAGGCAGTGATGCCCTATCTCACACCTTCTTTGCATGAACCATCAGGTGTCTAAAGCAAGATATATGCATTTTGTGATCAGCTGTGTGCTTTGACAGGTTTCATTACATAAGGAACTGTTTCAGTAGTTATTACTTTTATGGTAAGAGCTGTAAGTAACTTGTAAAGTTAATGAGCCCAGGCTTTCAGCGAGGTGGAAATTTCATGTTGTGTAAATTAAAAATGATTACCTGTTCTACATTTCTCTTAATATTTGGAATTGTGTAACTTTGGTGGAGAACTTTTAATTGTGTTTTTTCCCCTTATGCTTTTTTTTGTGTCATAAATCAAAGGGGGGGGGGGGGGGGGGAGGGAGAGGAGTTTGTTTCAATATAGAATATATTTATATTGACAACCAAATACATACTTTAACTTGCTAACTCTACTTGCCGTGTTTATATATAGAACAATGTGTTCTTCAGTTTTCCAATGCTCTTGAATTTCAAATAGTTCTGTTAAAACCAGAGAGAATGCTAGTCAATGTGCAGCTTCTTCAGAAGCTCACTTTTATTGCTAATTCCTTTTTATAGTTATGCTGTGCATGCAAATGTTTTCTGTAACACTGGGCATTTTAACTAACTTATGGTTGAGTCTGTCAGTCTCCTCTGCTTCCAGGCATACTGGGGAGCTAGATTTGCAACAGGAATAATTCAGGCACCCTCACCACACACCATCCTCCTACAACCCCTTGGAAGTTACAGGGTAAAGCAAGAAAGGCATCTTTTTCATGTTATTGCCACCTCCTTCTGATCCTATTGACATGAATCATAATATGATGATCATATCACTGGCTTGGCCTTGCATTTGCTGTCTCTGTAGACAGAGGAAAGACTCTGAAGGTCAGTGGAGAATCTATATGACCATGGCTACTATGACGGGCATGTTTCTAATCTGCAAAGAATTCTGCAAAACTTGGGTTTGCGCCCATTTTACATATGTACGATTCAATAAAGTAAAGCCCCTGAAAGCCCCTCTTGCTGCTGCCAGCTCTTCCTTCCTCTTCATCACTACTCCTTTGTTTTTGTTTTTTCTGACCTCTAGAACAGGGGTCGGCAACTTACAGCTCATGAGCCAAATATGCCTCACTAAGGAGCCATGTATGGCTCTTCTGGAGCCCAAAGTCAACCCTCCCTAGCTCCCCCCCACACACACAGCAGGGAGCCAGTGCTGGCATTACAGCCTTATGGGAGGGAATAAACTTCATATGAGAAAAAGGGCGAAAAGGACACAAGATTGCAGTTTGTTTGTTTTTGCATTTCCTATGCAGGTCAAAATTAAATGGGGAAGAATAGTACCAAAACCTCATGGGTTCAATGGAATTATCCCACTGCAAACAGCAAAAAATGGGATGTCTTAAAATTATGCCAGATGGGGAAAGTGTGTGAAGAGCTGAGTACATGAATGCACTGTCTCTTTAAGAGAGCCTTCAGGGTTGTATTTCAGTTTCTAAGTGCTAGCAAGCCAGCAGCACTTAGAAATCTCCCCAGCTCCAGTCACCCAAACATCAGCCTCTTCTCCCCCAGACACAGCAGACATGATGATCTCTGTCCAAAGTGGTTGGAGCAGCAATGGCTGCACACACAGAGCAAGGGGGTGCCCCTGTTCTGGAGGAGTTGCCTACAGCTCAGGCTTCCCCATCCCCAGTGTTGCTGCTCACCTGCCTGCCACCTCCATCAACCAGCTGCTCTCAGCAGGTTACATGGGGATCAAAATCCTGCCCACAGCCAGCGCTGAAAGTCACTTCAGTTTCTTACAGGTACTGTCGTATTGCAATCCTTCTGGGGAGGGCTCTGAGGGTAGGAGGTTGGGGGGTGGTATGACAGTATCCGAAAGAAATTTAAGTGTGTGGTGCAGTGCAAGGGGCTGAAGATAGGAGGTGGGGGTGTGAGGAGGAGCTCAAGGCAGGAGGTGTGGGAATGCCAGTGTCAGGGCAGGAGTCTGGGGATGTGGGGGAGGAGGGAGGGTCAGATCAGGATGTTGCGGGTGGAAGTGCTTGGGGAGGGGAGGAGGGCTGCCCCTTCCTGGAGTGCGCAGCTAGTTTGTCCCTGCCGTCACCAGCCAGAGTGAGAAATGCAGCACACAGTGCACTTTCCCCTTGCTCGGAAGGGGAAGAGCAAAGCATTGTCCCCATATGAATCGGGGTGGGAGCACCTCCCTCCCTAAAGGACACCAGGGGAGGGGCACGAGTTCGGGGCTGCACCAACTCCTTTCACCTGCCTAGCTGCTTAATGGGGCAGCCTGCAGGTAGCCCCAAGGTCCTGACTGGGAGCACGCCTCCACTGCCTCCTTGCTGGAGCTGCTCAGCAGGGCGCACTGGCTTGCTTTCACCTCTGCTCATGGCGTCCCCTTTGGTGGGCCACCCTGGGTAGAGACCCTCACCACCCACCCCAAAGGTCTATCCTGCTTTTTTGTCTGTTACAAAGTGTGAGTGAGGCCAGTGCGATGTCGGCAGCCACTCTCTTGCTGAGGTAACTACCACCACTCATTGGGGGTCGTTCAGTTATGGCGGTAGGCAAGGCCTCTCCCGTTGGCATAAAGCGGCTAAATGGGAGACCTTATGGCAGCACAGCTGCAGCTGTACAGTTGTCCTGCTCTAAGGTCCAGAGTGTAGACGTCTCAGTTTCTAATCCAAGATCTGTATAAGACTTAAGTCAGTTGCAAGCAATGTCTTTGTCTGTCTCTTTCTAGTTTAACAGGATACCATGTAACTGACTTATTGGTGTAAGTTTTTATTTAATAAAACTGAAGCACTGTAATTATCTGCTTATTTGCTTAAAATGTATGAATATACCTTTAACACACTGGGTCTGGAAACTCAGGCTATGCAGAGATGGGTGCTCAGTATTACAGTTCAACAAAAACTTAAGTATTTGACACATTGTAACCATAAGGACAGAGGATCTGATGTCGTTTACGGTGATGATCAGAGCAGTAGTGCTTTGTTTAGGGATCTGCTACATTAACCACTTGTGGATATGTTTAAAAATGAGTTGAAGTGCTACTGGGCATTCATTTCTTTTTATCTAATTTCTGACTTGTCTCTTGAAATTAAAACGAATTACCTTGCCGTTGTGCTTAAGGTACTCTATGCTAATGACTGTGCATGCATTGCATTTATCAAAAGTGTTCTGTCAGGATGAATCTTTTGCAGCATCCTTAATAAATCAAAAATTATCTATTGATACAAATCCCTCAACACACACAAAAGTCGATGTCAAAGGATAAATATGGGGACTTCAAAAAAAAAAAAAAAAAGCAATGTAAGGTTTTCCAATATGAATAGGTTTTTAAAGTTGTCTAATTGGTGTATATTGTCTGTCTTGATGCTGCTTAATCTTATTCAGTACAGATTGTAGCCAATCAGCTGATACTAATCCACAGGCAATAGACATATTCCAGTGTCTGCTTCCACTCTTCATATTTCAGCCATTTCTTGCAGGAGTTCTCACATGGCTGTTTCATGAAAGAGAGTCTTCAGAAGTGACTTGACAAAATAGAGCTCAGAATTAAATTCTTACTGCTTTATTGAAAGAACAAAACCTACAACAAATGCTCCATCGTCGGTGTCTTACAAAAGTGCAGTTGCTGCACTCTCATTAAAATAGAGAAGATGTTTTCTGTGCCTGTGTGTCAAGTAAGCAGCATGGAATCTGAGGAAAGAACACTTATCTGGAGCAGGAAAGAATTTCATATCAGCTGAACCTGGAAAGAAATTTGGATTCCTTTTTAGAGTATTTGTTACTGAAAATGCTGAGTAACAGAATTTTCACAACAATATCTTTCCAATGATGTCTGCTTTTTGGAGTGTTAAACGTAATCCCAGGAACAAAGGCATGGAGAGATCCTGCAGTTCTCTTTATCATATGCTGCATTTGGTGAGCAGACCTAATGCTGTGCAGTAGAACTAGATTAAGCAATTAGCCTAATGCTGTAGTCATTTTAAGAAAGTTATAAATGTGATACTAAGTGAACAGTAATGCTTGTGCCCCTTGAGGTGTTTTTTAGAATATGCCATCTCTATAACAACTAAGGTCAAGCAATGGTGGGATTTGCCTGAAGTTTTGTGTGGGTTTTGGAGAATTGTTAAAAAAAAAAAAAAAAAGTGAATTTGTCCTTGTATTGGGTAAAGATATTGAGTGCCCTGAAAGGAGAAGTGGGTTGTGCTCACGAAAGGTCATGGTACCATCTACATGTTTTGTTGGTCCTTAAGGTGCTGCTGGACTATTCATTGTTTTTTAAGTTTTTCTTAACTACACACTCACCCCTATATTTTTTTAAATGAGGTCTGCTAGAGGAAATTGCAGTCCTCAGAGAGCAAGCAGCCACACCAACAACTATTTAATTGATATCAACATTCTAAACTGTTGAGAAAATGCTCCTGCCCAGGAAGGATATGAGATTAGCTCACCTGCTGAGTTCTGTGCAGGATGGGGATTGGTTTTTATTTTATTGGACTGAAACAGACTTTGGGCCCAATCCTCCAAATCCTTGTTTGCACCAGTAATTCCATCACAGTCACGACTTGGGAGTTACTTTTGTGAATGAAGGTTTGCAGGATTGAGCCCTATATATGATGCAGTAATTATCTTGACCTAAACTAATGCACTCTGAACTGGTCTCTCATTACACCAGTAATGGATAGGGAATAAATCTGGAATGGAAAGTAAAGGGAGCTGTATATCTATCTAAATTATTCTATTCTCGTGCCTCTAAATCTATAGGCAAAGTGGTGAAAGTGTTTAAGAAGTTTAAGTAAAACCTGCACTGTATCATAACTAACATGACTTTGACTGCAAAATATGTTTCTATTGGCCTGGTTTTTAGTTAGGAATTCTTTGATGATGCTATTTACTTTCTCTTTTTCAAGATGCTTGCAAAAAGATGATTTGATATTTCCTCAAGGCACAGGCATGAGCAGGTTGATGAATGTCAATTGTATTGGGATTTGTCATATGTCTGTTGCAGTGCAACAGTTTTAAATATTATATTTTTACCAGATTGAAAATGTAACTTGCCTGCAAAACAGAAGTGCTGTGTGCTGACATGACTGATGTTATTGATTGGTAATCTCAGAAAGCTGTCATATGGGAAGGAAAAAAGAACAAATCCAGGTTATGTCTAGACTTCTGCTTTTTATTGGAAAAGGTATGCAAATTGCACTCCGCAATTTGTGTACCTTTTTCTGATAGTTTTGTCGGAAGAGGCTTTTCCGAAATTTGGCCCATCTACACTGGGCCAAATTTCAGAAAAACCTCCTCTTTCAGAAGAGCCCTTCTTCCTCATGGCATGAGGAAGACCGGGCTTCCGAAAGAGCGCATCTGCTTTTCCGCAAAAAATGTCAGAAGAGCAGACATGTTCCCTGAATGTGAAGGAGTTTTCCCCAGATACCAGAGGTATCCGGGAAAAACTCCATAGTCTAAACATAGCCCCATACATTATAGCGAGCCAATCTTTTGGAACAAAGAAATTGTTACACTATCCTCACCGAAATAATGTCAAACTAAGGCATTTAAACAATAATGAGCATTTAAAACTTAGCATTTCATGATATTAAAGGCTTTCCCTGTTCTTTATATAGTCTAGCTTTTCTAATGACTTAATATGAACAACTTCTATGAAAGGTATGATAACCCGTCATTAAAATGTTGCAAAAATGTATGAGGTTTTAAAAAAAACAAAATTAGTCAACTTTATAAAAGCTTTGAAACTACCAAGACCTAAAGTTCTAGAACTGTAATGACTGTCACAAATTTAATTGACCCTTTGTGTCTGTTTATTTCTTACACTCTGCATTGCAGAATCATAGCTGATATAACACAGTATAAATATTTTCTACAAACTTATGCATGCTACTGTCTTGATAGAAATAACATTTCCAAATGAGATGTAGAAATGGAAGTGGGGAAAAATCAAGTTTTGTAGATAGCTAGAAATATACACATGGGTACTCTTATGGCCCACATGACAATAGTCGTCTTTTAACGTAAGGGAAGTGCTATGAGGATAAATACAACACTGAAGTGGAGGTATCCTAGTTTTACAGATGGAGACATGAGACACAAAGAGACTCAGGGCTTCTCTTCATTGCACTGTTAGTTCACAGGTAGCTAGCTAGAATGTGAACCGTCGCACTGCAAAATAACACTTGAGTAATCCATTGTGTTTAAATTAGCAACAGTAGCTGAGCCCTCACTGCATTGCTTGCTTGAGGTCCAGCAGTTTGTAGCTTCAAACTACACCTCCTGGTGGGACACTTAACTCAATGTATACATTTTTGTGTGCACATAAGTCAGGTTGGGGCGTGAACTATACAGGAGAGATGGTGAATCCTATAGTGATGAAAATGGTATAATTATACAATGCTTAATTTTTGAAGCTTATATAAAACATACCTCTTGCACAAGATTTAGGGCTTATGAACATAAACATATACATACAAATACCTATAACTCTCTCTTTTTCAGAGCCAAAGGAAAATAGAATAGATGGGGGAGAACAGGCGTAATCCCTACAAACCACCACTTTCCCAGAGTACACTCCTGCTCTCTCCAGCATCATATCTTGCATTAAATAAAAAGGCCAATAAACCCAGCCTCTGAATTATCAACTGAAGCAAGTTACATGTTGAGTGCAGCTCCACTGAAAATGCCCCGCACGTAGCCCTCCTGTATTTAAATCTAGGACTGTTTCTTCAAGAGCCTCAGAGGATCATGCTGTCCCAATTTATTCCAACATATTAAAATGATTCCCTGGTTAATTTAGTTATTCATATATTCAGGTTACCATTGTATTATTTATGTGTACAACTTGCCCCGGAGCCCAGTGATTCGAAAGGCCTGGGTTCCAGAGCGCCACAGGGCGTACTCCAGGTGACGCTTAGGGTTGCCTGGGGGCGCACCATATGGTGCATTCCTGGAAGCTCTGAGACCTGGCGGTGCGAGAAGCACCATGGTCGAGGTGGGGCTGAGGGCCAGCTGCCCTTAGTCCCAAACCTTCCAGGAGCGTGGAGCCCCTGCTCATGCCACCATGCCCAGGAGCCCGGTGAGGCTATCAGCTTCCCTAGTCTTGTGGTAGTGCTTAAAGGCTCAGGTTCCATGCAGCTCCATGCTGTGTGCAATAACAACAAATAGTAATGATGTGTATGCTCAAATAACTTTTGCCTAATTAAATATAATCAACATGACCATCCAGCCCAGGATGATAAAATCTGAGATACAGAAGCATAGCACACTTCTTAAAGTTGAATTAGATAATATATATGTGGGGTACAATTGTAAGATTATAGTCCAAATAGCTCCTATTTTAAAACAACTAGGAGTAATGTTTTCTTATTGTTGTTGTTTGTTTTTGTTAAAGAGTACGGAACAAGTTGCTGCGTTTTGTCGCAGTCTACATGAGATGAATCCTTCTGATGCAAGTTTGCATCCTCAAGAATTTACAGGGCCTCAGCTGTCCACCATGAGACAACTTACAGATGCTGATAAACTGCGCAAGGTTATTTGTGAACTTCTTGAAACAGAACGCACCTATGTCAAAGTATGCTATGTTTTGTCTAAGTTTTTCCTTTTCTTTCCAGAGTTGAACTTCTAAAAAGTTAAAGCTCTGCAATATTTGTTTGTATCACAAATATAAAAAAGAACACATTTTACTAGACTAGTAGTAAGTTACATTTTACTGTTGAACTTCTCATCAATTTTAATTTGAACATCCAAAATACACCAGATATTTTAAAACAAACTAAATAACCAGAGTTTATTTGGGATATAGCAAAATATTTTCAGATGAGATCACATTTTCATAAGTAATCTAATTGCATTTTTTGTCTTAATTTTTACTAAAATAGAATATACACTTGTCTTATATAAGAAAGATGAAAGACCTCAATGGTGTTAATGGGAAGGTCTTTGTCATGGTAACACTTTGAGAGAGGTACTTGTAGGAACTGGCATTAAGGAGGGTTTTCTTTATTTTTATGTATTTATTTTAAGGACTTAAACTGTCTAATGGAGAGATACCTGAAACCTCTACAAAAAGAAACTTTCCTCACTCAAGATGAGGTATGGTAACTGCTGTCATAGTAGTGTCAGATTTTGCTTGTTTGACTCTTATTGTCTGATGTAAAAGCCTTGAGGGTTAAAATTAAAATATTCTTGAAGTAAAATGGACTGACACTGACTCTAAAAATACTGATCATTATTGTTTGATCTTCTGATAACAGCCACACAGTACTGTTGGAGTTTAAGGCCAAGTCTATACTAAAAAATTATGTGGACTTTGCTTACATCGGCATACAGCCACGGTACAAAAATCTCTTGGGCGCGTATATACTTGGCTCCATGTGCCAATGGTGCATGTCATCTCTAGGGCGCTTGTGTTGAGTTGTATTATTAGTGTGGGGCATTGTAGGATGGCTCCTGAAAGCCAGTAGTAGCTGACTTAGCAACACAGTGTCTACACTGACAGTGTGTCAACCTAATTACTCAACTATGACTCTGTGCCACTCAGGGCACTAAATCAGCATAGAGAGGCACTTTACCTAAGCAGAAACCAAATTTATATGAAGATATTCCCACAGCAAGGTTGACGCAGGGCAGCTTACGTTGATCTAATCTGTAGAGTAGACCAGGTTGAAGAAAAGATAAGCGCTAACGTTCTGAAAACTGTGATTGGCTGGAGAGTCATCTAAACTGAGGTTTTGAAGCATATTAAACTTTTTTTCTCTTTTTATTAGCTCGACGTTCTCTTTGGGAATTTGACTGAAATGGTGATATTCCAGGTTGAGTTCCTGAAAACTCTTGAAGATGGAGTAAGGCTGGTGCCAGACCTGGAAAAGCTTGAAAAAGTTGACCAATTTAAAGTAAACATTTTATTTAAACTCAGGTTGAGTGTCTATAACAAACTTAAATAAGGGCTTATGGCACACTTACTGTACAAGTCTCTAAGATGCTACAGGACCGTTGTTATTGTTTAAGTTCTTTTTAGTTACAGACTAACATGGTTACCTTTCTGAGATCTTGGAGACATGCATGATCCTTTCTAACAGACAGATGCATGTTTCAAAGATCTTGTAAATAAATTTTCATCCTACAAAACAGCTAGCATCACACCTTGTATTTGCTACTTCTGGCTTATAAGAGCCAGAACTCTATCAGATAGCAAAGATCTGGCCTTAATGCAATACAGTTTACCACATATTAATTAGTAACACAGGATTTTTTAAAAAACCATTAAGATCAGAGTTTTAGATATCTGCAACACACACAAAAATTCTGTTAAAAGAATCTTTTTCTTTCTTACCCTTAAGGCATTAACACCTATGCAAACCTTGTTTGAAATGTAATCATACAAATGTCCTGGCACCCCCTCCTCCCTCCATGCAGCCTGCTTCAGCTCATTTCCAAGGGAACTCCTGTGGTACTAAAAGACTACCCCTCCTCCCTTAAAAGCCTAAGATAACATCTACAGAACAAATTTACCAGAGGCTCCAGTTTGCACTGTTTCCAAGGAAACACAGATTCACAATCATCTTACCCTTTAATCCTAAATCTTGTTTCACCTCTTACAATGTCTCCTCACAACATGGGGCTCTTTCCCTTCCCCCCAAAATCCTTACCCAATATCTTGAGTCAACCAGAAAACCCTTCTCCCAACTCATTTGCAGTCTCTGGATATGTAAATTGTGACTGTCCTGTTTCCTACAGCCAGGGAGGGAAGCTTTCAAAGCATGAAACAGAGAGTTAATAAGGAAGGATAGGCTAAAGTGATCAGAGAGATGGCCGAAACTGCGGGGTGTTTCCCATTTTCAGTGATGGGGCAGGGAGAAGTTTGGTTTTGCTCTCACTGGAGAACATACTGACTTGATTCTAAATGGGATGAAAGCACAGGGGAGGAGGAAGAGAGAGGTGCTGTTTTGTTATCATGGAGTGGAGTGGGAGGATGGTGCAAATTGTCAAGAGCAGGAGAAAAATAGGAGGCAGAGAAGTAAAAAGTTAGTTGTCCTGCTCTGAATGGGCAGCAGGGAGTGGACATGGGAAAACAGGGGATCCCTGCTGCCCATTCAGAGATCCAAGTATTTACTTGGAACCTAAACCCATGACAAAGGAGATATTAACCCATAAAATAAACAATGACACATTCTATATCAACAGCAATGTAAATAGGAAACAATTGGTTTTACAGTAGATTATAAAGAGCAGGTAAAAAAGAGTCTCTTACTCAGAACCTGGATGAGAACCCAATGTAGATGCTCAGGAGCGTTCTAACCATGGGTGAAAACTAGAGCCCTGCAAATCTGCGGATATATGCTTTAGAGCTGCAGGTATCCATATCAGCAGATGTAGATGCACATATGAGCAACTCATTTTTGTGACTATGAATGTGGACGTGAATACAAATTTTGTATTTAGAGCACTGCAAATTTGTGGATATATACTTTATATCCACGGGTATCTGCATCCACAGGTGTCAGTGAAGCTATCTGTGCCTCATTTTTGCAGACAGATACGGATATGAATACAGATTTTGTATCTGCACAGAGCTCTAGTGACAACCATAAAACGTGGCACAGATTATCTTCTTTCTAAATGGTCTGATTTCAATAGGAAAACTAATGTTTTTTTCCTATTTACATCCTAGAAAGTATTGTTTTCCTTGGGTGGATCCTTTCTTTATTATGCTGACCGTTTCAAGCTCTACAGTGCCTTCTGTGCCAGCCACACTAAAGTTCCAAAAGTCTTGGTAAAAGGTAAGTTCTGCATGCTATAGAAGTACTTTTTCCAAACATTCTTTTGATGTGTGAAAACTGCCCTGGCACTACATATAATGTGGCCGACAGTGCAAAGGCTGAAGAATGGCCATGTGATGTCAGTCAGACAAAGCAGAAAAACTGACCACCAAAATGCAAACCGAGAATCCTGTCAACATTATGACAGTCAAAGCTATCCTAATGCAGAGGGCTCACCAAGAACTTCATTTACACTCATATTAAAGTGGTTTTTAGAACACCCTTACCAGTGAAGTCTCAAAGCCCCTTCCAGTATTGCGCATGCAGGATAAAGGGAGTTTGTGGGTTTTGTAGATGTGTTGGAGAAGTCAGTTCAAAGTAGTATTCCTTTGCACTTGGAGCAAAGCCTATTATACGCACAGGGACTAATGTCCATATACCACAGAAGGCCTGCTAACACCCTACATTAAAACCCAGACTGGGAAGCTTGGCTTCACATAGCTGGAGTTGACTTACCTTAAGTCAGTTTGTTCCCATTGGTTTCTCTTACTCTTCATAACTGGGAGTACAGACACTGGCAGGAGCTGCCCTCAGCCTTCAATTTATGGGTCTATACTTGACCCGCTAAATCGAAGGCCAGAAGATTGATCTCTAGAGTGTTGCTCTGCTGTTAAGTATAGACGTGCCCAATGAAACTTGGCTAGAACCTCTAAGAAGGGAGAGAAGAACAAGGTGCAGAATCTTTTTGTGGCTCTACTGCGACTACTCTAAACTGGGGCAGCCTCGGCAGCTCTTCTGTCCCCCTCCCCGCATGAGGTGCTGCTGAAGATCTCCAGCTTCATCCCACAGAGACTGAGATGGGAGTGGGCCACATCCACCCAGACTGAATTGGCCTCCTTCACATTGGTCCTCCGCATTGTAATGTAATACCTATCTTTGCATTCATGTGTATAAATCCCCATCAAACTGAAAGATTCCACTTCATGCATCTGATGAAGTGGGATCCAGCCCATGGAAGATTATATCCAAATAAATTCGTTAGTCTTCAAGGATTCCATGTTGTTTTTGCTAAAACAGACTAACATGGCTACCTCTCTGAAGCTTATCTCACGCTGAAGAGTTGCTGTGCCCAGAGAGCTTGTGAAGCTGCTCTTCCATGTGGCTGCTTCATGGGAGTGACTTTCACCTTGAAAGTGTTAATTTTAGTAGTGGATTCAACAAAGCATTGTGTAATTATATTTTTTTCTTGGATGGTGGGTAAGCTAGCAGTTCCAATTGCAGGAGCAGCATAATTAGAAAAAATATGCTTTTATTTTTCAAGGAACACTTGATATCAGATAAATAAGCCAGAAGACTTCTGTGTTTCTTTGTTTTTTAAATTGTAAAAGCAATTTACCATGCACAGAGGTGCTGGCAATCCCCCTGAATACATGAATAAATGATTTGTCACCAGCCACATTTATGCTCTCTCCTGGTGGTATGTAGGTTGACCTTATTAAGGACATATGCTGAGTGTCTTTGGCTGGTGGCCTTTGTAAATCCTTGTGTCTGTTGAATTGCAAACTCAAATTTGGAACCCTGTTTGCTCCAAAGCTAAATCTCTAAAAGATTAGTAGAATGGGTATGTCTGGCAGTATTTTCCTACGCAGTTATGGGTGGTCTTATGGCCATTTGGTTGCAAGTGGCAGTGCCTTTATTATTTTAAATTGTAATAACCTTATTGTATTAGCGTAACTGTGAACTATAATGCATGACTTCTCCTGGAAACCATTATCCTTATGAAGGCAATACGTGCTGTAGAGCATACTCACATTTTTTTTTTAAGCTATCTATTCTTGAACAATTTCTTGGGGTGGGAGCTGTTAAAAACGTATTGCACCATGCCTCTATTTAGTATGTCTAAAACGTACAGCAGGTATATAGTACGTGTATAATTTATATAGTTCCATAGGTATATTTTGTTCTACCTCCTTGCTATTTTTTGTTTATGCTGCACTTTTCAGTTGTCAAGTAACAACAAAATGCTATTAAAGGCGTCTGTAATATTAATAAGTCCAGACATGCCTGTGACACTACTGCTGTGTGTTTTTATAAATAGCAGAGACCCTTTTTGATTAAACTAGCAGGAAGGATGATGGGCTTCATACGCTCTAAAATAGCTATGCTACTAGAAATAATATGAAAGAGGATGGTTGAATAAAAAAATGCTTATCTTGGTATGATGCTAAGTTGTAACTACTCTATGGCACATGATAATAACTAAAATCAAGAAGTCCATAAAACATGCTACCACATTTCTCCAGAAAACATACTTATTGTAGGCAAGTGAATTTCACCCGCTAAAAAGTTACTTCATAATGGCAGGATGTTTAGGCTAATTAAAAACAATTTTTTTTATTTAACTTTTAGCAAAGACAGACACGGCTTTTAAGGCATTTTTGGATGCTCAGAATCCTAGACGGCAGCACTCCTCGACTCTGGAGTCTTACCTTATCAAACCCATCCAGCGGATACTGAAGTATCCTCTCCTCCTGAAAGAACTCTTCGCTCTGACTGATGCTGACAGTGAAGAACACTATCATCTTGATGGTAACGTGCTGAACTATGGAACAATGTTTACCTGTTAAACTGGGTTGTAGAACCATCCTGCTTTTCCCCTCACTCTCTTTCTAAAACCCCTAAATTCTATAATGTTGAAGCAACTGTGAAACTAGTTACTTTCCACTTGCTTTTTCTTCTAGTGGCCATAAAAACAATGAACAAAGTTGCCAGTCATATTAATGAAATGCAGAAAATACATGAAGAGTATGGCGCAGTGTTTGATCAGCTCATAGCAGAACAGACTGGGGAAAAAAAAGATGTAAGGACTTTATTCTTGGTTTTCTGGTATGAATTACTGCATATTATTATAGCTGCCATTACAGATTCTTTTTTATGCATTGTCTGGCAGGGCATGCTAAAAGTTCTTCTTAAAGGCATGGTCCTGCAGACCGATACATTGTGTCCATGTGTGAGCAGTGGCTGGTGATATTGGGGTGCACATCTGAAGAATGCTTACCTACTGAAAATAAGACCCAGTTCAAAACGGGCACCTCAAAAATCACTACCTACTATTCAACAGTAATGGTCTACATTTTCAACTCTTTCATAGTGGAACCTCACCATGGAAGGTGGGTGGGTGGTGGTCTAGGGGAATTGAGTGAAGCTGGTCGGACTGGAATTTAACAAAGCAGAGGAGAAGGGGAAATAGAGCAGCAGTCTAAGGAATGATGAAGTGTCTTGAGATGAAAAGATCGCAGGTGGGGTGTGAGGGATGAGTTCGAGCAGCAACTTGGGGCAGTGGAGGTCAAGTTGGAGAGGCTGTTGTTCATGTTCATGGACTAGGGTAGTCCTTGGTATAGCAGCACTGTGGAGGCTGCAGCTGCAAGCAGGGTTGAGCTGTATGTGTTGGGAGTAGCAAGAGGTATATAGAGACCACAGCTGGTCTGGGAAGCCAGAGTGAGCAGAAGTGTTACTGGATCGAAGAGCACTCTTGTGTTATTAACATACTGATACTTAAACACAAGTGGGATAGGGTTACCTTAGAGGTCCAAACAGTTCAGGGCAGGGAGCCAGTGTCGTTCCAGAAGCAGACATTGCTGTTACCCATGTTGTACTCTGTTCTGTAGCTAAAGGGAGGACTTAAGTGTCCAGAGATGTCAACTTGGCACTTCTCGCAAGTAGTGAAATCTCATTTTGTGTGTTTTTAAGGGGAAAAGATGATAAACATCTTCTAGTTGTGAGAGTGAGTGTTAATGAAACTGGCTTGTTGCCTCTGGAGATCAAAGTGAAAAATCTAGGTGTCTATTTTATTGTATATCTACCCACAAGATTAGCACCCTTATTAGTCTTTTCTCAAGAAATACATAGGACTTTCAAACTCAATCAGTATTCCTTTCCAGAGCTGTGTGCAGGAGGCAGAGTTGCATATGAGTGGTACTCTGTCTGGCTTCAGCTATTAGAAATGTTAAATTTGTACTTTTTTGAGCATATTTAAAGTTTTCACACAATGTAAAGAGAAACTGAAATGGGAAGAGATAGACAAACACTAAGAGTTCAGAGAGATTTTGGGCTTTCTGTGAAATTAAACCTTCCTACAGATTTTGAAGACTTCCAACATTAAACTGTACCTCATTTGATTTGATTGCATGTATGATCAGCTTGCACATAATTGCAACAGTCTAGTGCTGGCAGATAATCTTGCTCCAAATGTTTGTTCCTTTTTAGAGTAAAACTCATCTATATCTACTAAAGCAGTTACACCCTTTTACACTGGTGCTTTTATATTTTCATATATTTATGGTTGGCAGGTTGCAGACCTTTCCATGGGAGACTTACTTTTGCATAATACTGTGATCTGGCTTAACCCTCCTGCATCCCTGGGGAAATGGAAGAAGGAACCTGAGTTAGCAGCTTTTGGTATGTACTCTGGTGATTATTGCAAATGCAGATAGGATTGTAGGAAGGCCAACCGAGGCCAGAAGTGGTGCCGATGGTGGACTGGGTGGCTGGTGGCACAGATCCTCCCTTGGTCCAGCAAATTCCCTCCTTCAGGATCAGTCAGGCCCTGAGGCCACTGAACCAGAGAGGTCCAACCTGTACTACACAAGCCCCTTCAGGTTGGAGGGGGAGAGGGCTGAGATACATTGAATCTTTTAATAATTTATTCTCTTCCTCTTCCCTCCCTGGTTTACCAGGTATATAGGTAATTAATGGTGCGTGTTTAACTTATGTGTACCCTTGGGCTTTGTAGGAGGACAGTGTACAGGGACTATTACTGACTGTATATGATTTTTGTTTTTAATCTTTCTCTAGTGTTCAAAACTGCAGTTGTCCTTGTATATAAAGATGGTTCCAAACAGAAGAAGAAACTTGTAAGTTTTGTTGCTACTTTGACGGCTTAAAAAAATGTGCATTTGGGGATCCAAAATGAGCAATGCCAATTTTTTTCTAATTCTACACATACTGACTAGCTAATCTTTTACAACCCGCCTGTGTGTCGATTGTAAAGATTTTACAAGCTATAGTCACCAGTGAGGTTAAACATGTAACTTCTTTCAAACTGAGATTTTGATTTAGGTCAGTGTGAATGGGATTGATTTTGTGAATTTGTTGAGGTGCCAGTTAGATTTTAAAGATGTAATCTAACAACTACTTCTGTTAATTTGATATATGGTGGTGTAGCGATTGTTGGGATAGGATTACCATAGTGAAATCCTCTCTCATTGAGTCCAGTGAGCACTAGTTAGTCCTACTAGTAAGTCCTCTTCAGAAGAGCAGTTACCTTGGACAGATGGTGTTCTTGCCTTTCGTAAATCTGTTGATGGTTACCAAGAATCATTAGTGTGTAATCAGCAGTTTATCAGGCCACTGTGGATTCAACAAATATTGCATATATGGAACACAAAAGACACATGCAAGCAATTGTCATAGAACAGCATTGAGGTCAAGAAGTTATACCAGAAAACAAAGAATACAAATATCCGGAGTTTTTTACTGCATTCACTTCTAATCCTCCATTATCAGTTCATTATCCGTAATACACTTACCAAACTTGAAATAATTCCCCAAGAAGAGAGTTGCATTTATCTTAAGGCAATCATAGGAACATGGACCCTGCTATTTTAAATGTTTTAATATGAAATGGTCTAGTTTATTAGAAATAATTACTTTCAAGTTATAATTTAAAGCTCTCTAGGCCAAAGTACTTGCCCTAAACAAAGAAGAAACATGCTTATAGCACTACTTTATTAAATCCAAATCCAATTCTTTGGAGTCTTATTAGAAAGAATGTACACTTACCAAGAAACTTTTGTTATTTCTTTTAAAAAGCCCAAATGTCAGAAATGAAATTTTGCTTCTTTTTCTCAACCCTGTAACCATGGGAAAGGAGAGGCCATAGTATCAGTAGGGGTGCGTCTACACAGCACCCTAAACTCTAAATAAGATACGCAATTTGTATATTATTTCAAAATAACTTTTGAAATTTGGCGCATCTACCCAGCACCAAATTTTGAAATAGTACGCTATTTTAAGCCATCCCTTATCACTCATGCAATGAGATTTACTGGAATGGCAAAATAGTGTTCCTGTTATTTCAAAAAAATATTTTGAAATAGTGAGCAGCTTGTGTGGATGCGGGGTACATTGTGCAGTGTAGATGTACCCTAGCACTCCTAGATTCCCTAGTTGTTGTTTTGTTTTTAGTGAACTGCGGGGTACCACATAATGACCTTTCTTTTTCTCTTTTGAAAAAAACCCTAGTTTCTGGTATTTTTGGTGGGTGACTTGATTCTGTTGGATGCTTTCCAGATGGCTTTCAGCTCTGTTTCTCTGCTGCTTCTGTTGATATCCGATGTAAGGTTTTGGTGTACAACACATTTTTTCCACCCTTTTCTTGTTTTGGAGCATTCCTGTTGGATCCATTTCAAGGACTGTGGTTCTATCCTGCCCAAATGTTAATTACAATCTCATCCCTCCCTGTTTAATCAATATATTTGTACATTTCAAAGCTATATAGTGTTTTAGTACTCCTTCTGCCATACAACTCGTATATTTCCAGAATGCAGCAATCATTTAGAAATAAAATAAATAATCATTGATAGTTCCTCTAAATCAGTGGTTCCCAAACTTTTTGGTATCATGCCCCCTTTTTGATTTTTGAGAAAC
>CM057845.1:164565747-164595652 GCA_030068395.1 Apalone spinifera | reverse complement strand
CACTGGCAGCCCTGTCTGCACAGCAAACCCCTCATTTTTGTCCCTACCCCAGAGCCTAAGCAGGTCCACAAAATCCACTAACTCTGGAACCCCAGAAAAGTAAATCTGGCCTTTGGGAAGCCTTGAACCTCAGTCCTCCCTGTCCCTTCACCTCGCCCAGTAGGGCTGGAGCACCAGAGGAATGAGGTATCTCAGTTGGGGACAATATCAGTGAGGGTTGGGTGTTTTGGAGGAGTTTTTTTGCTTCTCACTTGTGGGATCCCCAACTAATTTTTCTGTCAGTCAGAGAGCCCTGACACAAAAAAGGTTCCCCACACTTGCCATAAAGAAAGAAAACATTGCATTTTTTTGTGTTGGACATAAATTAATATTTTACTGTATTTAAAATGAAGTTTGATAAAACAACATGAGAAAGTTAAAATGCTTAATCTGTTTAATAATTTAAATTAAATCAGTTTCCCTAGCTGCAGCACTAGCAAATTATGTAATCAATGGTGAGTTTCCATTAGCACTGCTGGTGTGTGGAAAGGTTCACAGGCCAAAGAGTTTGAGAATCACTGACCTAAATAAACACATTTTAACATCCATAGTCTCCAGAATTCCTGTTAGGTTGTGGAGCCTGGGAAGGGAGGTCCCAAGTCCCCTGGCTGGTGCCATCTTTCAGTTATAGAGATTGCTGGGAAGCTGTGTAACTTGTACTCCACTGACTCTCAATCTCCTGGTTTTCAGCATGCTCACTGCATAATGCTTCCATTCCCTTTTGGGAATAGAAGTCCTAAAAGGATCTTGAATGTGATGATGGTATTACTAGACAGTAGAGCTAGTTCAATTTTTGTTGTTGTGCTTTTTATTTTTTATATAAATCAGCACTCTGAAACTGACTTTTTCTCCACCCTCCAATTGTGTTTCTCTCTGCTTCTGCCCTCTGGTGGGTTTCAAGAGGATGGGAGGCAAAAGCTGTACTTGAAAATGTGCAAAAACTCTCAATCTTGCTGTTAAAAAAAAAGTGATTTTGATTTTCAAAGTTTGAATTTGTGTGTGTGTGTAAAAATAATTTGTTTCAAATCTTTCTGCCCAAAATCTATGTAACAACGTTTCTGTTATTACTAGAGAAGATCCTCATGACTAGGTATATGCTTTACTGGGGTCTAGTTGCCTCAATGAAGCTTATGTGGAAGACACTGCTGCTGCAGAACTACATACACTCTGAAGATTATGCATAAGTTCAGAGTTAACAAAACTAGGTCTATAGTATTTGTCTAAAGTTTAAAAAAAATCCCCAAATTTAGTTTTTTAGAGGTTTCCAGTTGAAGTATTTCTTGGCCCCTAGACTAGAGGCTACTGCTACCACATTAAACATAATTGTTTAACTATTACCTTGTGACCTTCGTTGTCCCCTCCGCCACATCTCTTCTTATGCTAAGAAGAAGAATAGTCCTGGGATTAAGGTGCTAGCCTAGGACTAAGCAACAGACTGTGATCTTGGGGAAGTCTTTGTCTGTGTCAGTTTCCCATCTGTGAAATAGAGATAATGGTCAGGACCACTATGTCTTGGTAACTCTTTAGACCAAGGATCTCAAACTCACGGCCCATAGACTATCTGCGGCCTGAGCAGTTCCACAAACCAGCCTGCATGTGGCTGCTGGCACATGAGTTCCTTTGGCCCTAGGGGGAGAATCTGTACCCTTTCTCCAAGTGTAGCCCCAGCTCCGCCTATTCCCACTCCTGCTTCACCCTCCCTCCAGCCCCCTCACACCTGGTCTCTCAAGCCCTCTCCCCTGAGGACACAGCTTTCGTGGGATGGTAATAGGGATCTGCGGTGGGAGCAATGCAACAGCCTCTGCTCTGCCCCACCATCATCTCCCAGACCAACCTGGTCGCTCCACTTCACCACAGTAGCAGGAAGCAGAGAATCCCAGCCCCAGCACTGGCTTGCTTGAGAGATGGCTGCAGAACAGAGAAGGCTGCCACATAGCTCCACTTTCCTGCAGCGAGAGTGTGGGCACCCCCTGCTCCTGCCCCCAATCCACCCTTACGGGTAAACCTGAGAATGGGGGAACTGTCCAGTCCATAAAATGATTGAGGTGGCCACCCAAAGTGAGGGGGGTGGGAAGGAATGGCTCAGTGGTTTGAGCTTTGACCTGCTAAACCCAGGGTTAAGAGCCCAATTCTTGAGGGGGCCATTTAGGGATCTGGAGCAAATCAGTCAGGGATGGTGCTTGGTCCTGCCGTGAGGGTAGGGGACTGGACTCGATGACTCCTCAAGGTCCCTTCCAGTTCTATGAGATAGGCATATCCTATGGATGGAACCGCTCTGCACACACCTCCCTCAGACCACAGAGACATGCCAGCAGTGGCGCAGAGCTAGCAGCTAGGAGACACTCTAGCACTGCACTACTGTTGGTGGCCCCCGGGGGTTTAAATCATGCAGGGATGGCAGGTGAGGGTTGGGGGACCAATGGGGGGGAGGGGGGAAGGGAGGGAGTGTGCAGGCTGGCAAATGGGGCGACTCATGGAGGACACCGTCCTAGAGCTCCACCAAAGAGGGGTGCCCACTGGACCACTAGAAGGATTTGAGAACTGGCACTGCCCCTAACAAATTGGTTTTGAGACCCCTGCTTTAAACCAATCTTAAATATGGTTTTTAAAATAATTACCAGTCCAAGCACTTCATTACAGAAAATTGGGCTCTTTGAACCCTAGAGGGCTGTAGGAGATTATGAAAAGTCTTCGAGTTTAATGTTTAATTTTTATTTTCTGGTCTGTAACAGTGTAGGAGTTATACATTGCCAAGTGTTCTTCTGATAGGCTTTGTGATCAATCTGTGTTCTAGGATATCTTTTGAAATTTACTAAAACTGTTTTTTCATGATTAGAGAATACTGCCCAATACTAGTCAAAGTTACAGCATGATATACTGTTTAATTGTATACGGGGTTGCAAAACATTCTCCATATCTCGTTAGATGCAGAGACCAATTCTGTGTGTGAGATTGTTCATGTTAAATCTGAGTCCGAAGGCAGACCAGAGAGAACATTCCACCTCTGCTGTAGGTGAGTGTACTCCCATGAGTTCTACTGTTGCTGGATTTCTAGGTGCTAGTTATTC
This sequence comes from Apalone spinifera, assembly GCA_030068395.1. Lineage (NCBI taxonomy): Eukaryota > Metazoa > Chordata > Testudines > Trionychidae > Apalone > Apalone spinifera. The sequence continues at coordinate 164,592,545 of CM057845.1, read as the reverse complement.
TTGGAAGAAAAAGACAGGCCCCATGATGACAGCACAAGAATTTTACAACTTTTTCTAGCTTTAGCAGTGAAGAGTTTTCATTAAACACACCAACACAGCCATATTCAACCAATACTGGAGCTTCACAGGAATATTATTTTTCCCTTGTAAATCTGCACCCAGCTATTGAATTCTGTATGGACATTTGATTTGAACACTGCATGCACTGTAACTGAGCGTTTGCCAGAGTGCTAGGCAGCTGCTGAAGTTTCTAGCATGGGCAATGCTTTCCATGCTGGCAAGCCTTGACTCCTGCTCAGAACAAATTAAAATGCCACATTAAAATATTGCCTGTGGAATATGTAGATTTAAAAGGGTTAATTCTCCCTTCAGAATTTTGCTTTCAATTTTTAGGTTTTTTTTCCCTCTTAATTAGTGGAGGTCCCTGCTGAGCTGATATTAAAAATAGTTCAACTTGCTGTCTAGATGAGATTTGTAGTATATGCGATTACATTAGCTACAGTAGATTTGCCACATGTATGAGTGGCTGGCATGAGAGAAAAAGGGAGATAATGAGGGAAGTAGACTGCTTCTGTAGTGCTTGTTTCTTTGGATGTGGGTTTAAACTTGCATAGATTTAACAATGAAAGATGTATGTTCTAAATTGTGTTTGGAAAATGTTATACAAGAATGACACTTGCCTGAGGGGCAAGGCCATTCACATTTTCTTACAGTCCTCAAGATTATCTTGTTCTGTCACATAGCTGCAGGAATTATGACTCTCTCATGAGCTTATGCCCTAACTTTTGTTCATTTTTTTTTCTAATTTCAGTTCTCCAGATCACAGAAAGGATTTTCTGAAGGCTGTGCACTCCATTCTGCGTGATAAGCACAGACGACAGCTGCTTAAAACTGAAAGCCTGCCCTCATCCCAACAATATGTTCCTTTTGGAGGGAAAAGATTATGTGCTCTAAAAGGTGCAAGGCCAGCAATGAACAGGGCAGGTACTGTAGGGATGCAGACTTTCAAGATCCCACTGACCCCAGCGCCACTATAGGTCACATCTATGTTGTAATATTTATTACCCATTGATTTGAGCTAGCATTGCATCTGCCCTGCCTCTCCTTCCTTCATAGCCTGAAAGGAGCCTTAACAAGTGCCTCCATGTGCACCACTCTTTGCTCAAGGTTCAGTGCCAAAATAATGATTTTTCTGGTGTAGGAGGCCCAAATGGGATTCCTTTCAGTTAACTGTAACTTTAATCTACCAAATGGGTAGCAGTTGAATAAGACTTTGTAGGGTTTTTTAAACAAAACACATGTACAGTATTTCTACAGTTGACCAGTGGTGTTCTAAAACAAAACCAGCAATTTAAACCAAACCAAAGTGTCTAACTCATCACCTTCCCTCTTCAGCAGGATTTAAAGTGATTCCTGCTTCATCTGTCCTCCTTTTTCATCTCTCTTGACAAGGGGCATTTGATTGAATGTGTCCTAAAATGTGGACTTCATTTTCACTTGACAGTTTAAAAAAAATCATCACGGGGTTAAGAAGCAGTTTTGCATTTGCCAAACAAAGGAGGGAAGAAATTTGCTTCTAAATATACTTTTTCTGCTCATTAGATTCAGTAATCCATATACCTGGCTTTCTGTTCCTCTTCTGTAGCAAGCAAGCCAGACCAATAACAATCACAGCATGGCTTGACATGGAGGCTAGAGAAGGATTTCACACATTTAAGGAAGGCCAAAAGGTACCTAATTTGTTTCAAAGTGCTTCATTCATCCCCTGAGGGACCTATCAGAACCGTTTTAGGTAGATTTTTCTAGTCACGTACATGGGTGAATGCAGTGGAAGTAAAATCCCCGCAGGCCTAGCTGGGACCTCACTTGTACATTTTTAACCCTAAATACTGAGCTGACTTCCTTTTACATGTTTTCAGACTCAGGATCATACTTTTTTCCCCCAAAGCGGAAGGTGTTGTCAGTGAGGGGACAAACTACAAACCCTGAATCTCAACAGCCTACAGTAGAGCTAGTGTGCATAAATCTTTGCAGATCCTTTAGCTGGGGGATTCATCCTTTGCTTTGTCTGCCGAGACCCAGATGAAGCTCTATCAGCATGGAAGATGCCAGTATGCTAACTGATTAGTCACAAAACCAGCAGACAGGTCCGATGCTGAGCGAGGAACTTCTGAAATCAAGAGTGTTTGTTTTTTCATAGCAAAGAGCCCATCATTGATGAGGCACGTCCACTGATGCATAGTGGACAGCACCTCCAGTCTCCTATGACTGGGAATGATTCTACATCAGTCCTTTGGAGGCACCACAGTATTTCCCGGCCAGTTTTGGGCAGAGTTGAGTTCTTGCTATCTATTGGCAGCAGGGCCCTGCTGGTGAGAAGCTGAGCTGTACAGAGACACTTTCATGCTGGCTGGCTGCTTGCCACCTACTTAGAAGGAACAGTAATTGTTGCCCATTATCTCAAATTGTGGATCTAAAAAGCAGAATCTTCTTTTTACTGCTGGCAAAAAATGCCCTGTTTTAAATAAGAAGCTGAGTAGAGCATAATGTATGCATGCCTATTGCTAGGAAGAAGTTGGCCTGGCTTGGAAAGCCTGATATCTGTTGGGAAAGGCACATGGAAGATTAGTTTTTAAGCAAGACATTTTTTTACCTTGTTTAAAGCATGTGGGATTTTATCTTTGTGTGTATGTGTGTGTGTGTGCAGTGTCTGCCCCAAGCAAGTCTCTTGGGAGGAGGCGGCGGCGGCTGGCCCGAAACAGGTTTACCATTGACTCAGATGCCGTCTTCGAAAGCAGCCCTGAGAAAGAGTCCCAGCAGCCCACAGCCAGTGGGGACACTGACCGCTGGGTAGAGGAACAGTTTGATCTTGCTCAGTATGAGGAGCAAGAGGACATCAAAGAAACGGACATTCTGAGCGATGAGGATGAGTACTGTGAGTCTACAAAAGGTATCACAGTTGACAAAGAACTTCAGGAGCGGTTGCAGGCAGCATCCATTACAAGCAGTCAGTCACGTCGGGCGGATAAAGCACGGCATGCAATAGGCACGCATGCTTCCAGAATGACTCAGCTGAAGAAGCAAGCTGCGCTCTCTGGAATCAATGGTAGTGTGGAAAGCAATAGTGAAGAAGTCATCTGGGTTAGGCGTGAAGACTTTGTACCTAGCAGAAAACTGAACACTGAGCTCTAAACCTGTCACTTTCTCATCAGATGGCATGTGTAGATAGATCTTCCCCCACAATGCTGTGGAGAGTGATCCCTTAGCTTGCACACAGAGTTTTGGCAGCTGAACTGGTCTCAAACTGTGTAGCCACATTTTAGGAACTTTAAAAGGGGATGGGGAGTGTAAAATTTGAAATAAGGTAGAGTCCAAACTGTACATTGCTAAGGGCTTTTAAACTATTTTATTTATTCTAAAAGGGGATACAGAATATCACTGGAGAACAAATTACCGTGGGCATCTCATGTATGTGCAGCTTAAGAGATAGCACAATGAACAAAGGGATTTTAGTATCTGTGAAATGTCAGTCGGAGGCTCATCTCCTTAATGAGGAAACTGCCTTTCGAATCTGTACAGCTACATTGGTGTTAATCTTTTCCCGATATACATGTATTTTAGCAGTGTGTGAGGAAAGGTTTGGGATTTATGTTGTGCTGAGTTCTCTTGGTGTGTCTGGTCTATAATTTATTTTCACTGTCAGAAGCTCTAGTTTTACATAAAATTATAAAGATGCCAAACTCTTTGAAAGAGATCCCAATTTAACACTTGAATTTTTTTTTTTTAAATAAGATAGAGGCACAAACGGATAAGATATTAGTGTTACTTAAGATATGAGGCTAGTCCTTATGCAGGGGGTTCAGTAGGCTAGTTTTTATATTAAGATATTAACTGGAAACTCCTGCTTTGGGACAATTTTTCAGAAAATAGTTAAGCATATATGTGTGAGACTGGAGTACAATTATGTTACAAATCATGTGACAATTTACAAAGAGGGCTAAATTTATCCATGACTTCAGTGGAGTCACATAAGGGATGAATTTGGTTATATCTGACAAAGTTTGGGTTTAGGGGTGAGGGAGGGAATTTTATGGCCAAAAAACCTGACCTCATCCAACTCTTAGTGTGGATGAAACCAATGTATATATAAATCCCTTTGTAATGGGTTCCCCTCCCCTCCTCCACACACTACACTATGAACAAAGTTCTAAATAAGCAAACCTCTCAAACCTTTTTATTTAAAGTATCTAAAACAGGGTAAAATATGCCTAAAATCTAGTGGGTTTTGTAGAAGAATTCCAAATAGTAAGAGAGAAAATATAGCACTTCTAATTTTTTTAGATTTATATAGCTTTCCCATTTCACTTTCCACTTACAAAAGAGGAAGATGATAAAATTTTCTTTTTGTATCTATTGATGTTTGACACATTAGTGGATACTTTGAAAACCTGGTATTTTATAAATAGCTTTAGGAGTATATTTTATAAGATCAGCTGTGACTATATTTTGAAACATAACAAGAAATTGTTCCCCCCAAAAAATCAACTGTCTTGTGTCCCACCGAGCATTTCCCCACCAGGATACCAGTGCATTATACTTAGTCTTTTGAAAGTTTTCTTCTACCAGCTTTTGCTATCTTTTGATTTTTCTTTTTCTAAAAGCTTTAGAAAGAGATTTCTATACCCTTATCATCATTCAATTGTTCTATATCATCTGAAGTCCATTGTGTCCCAACTTATTAGAAAAAACAGAGGGTTTAGTTGTCCTATTCTTACTGTACCTAGTAAAATATAGTCAGTTGTGAAAGACTGGAAAGTCTGGTGCTTGGGAGGGCACCATTCTTCATGTACATAGTGTCATGACATGTCTATGTCAAAGGTTCTTATATATTTCTTTTATAAGCTGAAAGAAGGTCTATTTTTATGTTTTTAGGTCTATGAATGGGAAGTTGTAAATGCCTGTCAACAATAAAATACTGAAAACACCTGAATAGTGTTGTGGTGATGAAGGGTAGGGTGGGAATGCACCCCAAAAGACATCCATTTCACTTTTGCTTTGATAGAAGAAGAGCAAGTTGTAACCAAAAGCAAAAAAAAGAGATGTCAGCTGTTCAGGACTGTTTAATACTAGCCAACAACCTGTAAATGTTTGTTTTGGCAAGTTTTGGGGGGAGGGGAATTATATAATTTTTATAGGAAAAAAATCTAAACATTTAAATATTTCGCAGTTGTGGAAACTTATTGGGAGAGGAGTGTTACACAACAATTATTTAAGATGCAAAGTTATTTTATAACATTTAAAAAACATTGTCAACATACACAAAGTAATATCCTCCCAAGCAGCACACTCCAAGGCTGCGTCTAGACTGGCAAGTTTTTGCGCAAAAACTTGCCAGCTGTCTACACTGGCCGCTTGAATTTGTGCAAGAGCACTGACTTTCTAATGTACAAAATCAGTGCTTCTTGCGCAAATACAATGACACTCCTGCTCAGGCAAAAGCCCGCTTGCGCAAATGCTTTTGCACAAGACGGCCAGTGTAGACAACCCAGAACCTTTTTGCGCAAAAAAGCCCCAATGGCTAAAATGGCGATCAGGGCTTTCTTGTGCAAAACCGCGTCTAGATTGGCATGGATGCTTTTGCGCAAAAGCATCCATGCCAATCTAGACGCTCTTTTCCGTTAAAAGCATTTGCAGAAAATCATGCCAGTCTAGAGACAGCCCAATTGTTGATGGAAATATTTTTTCAACAAGATGTGTACTGTGAAACTGAGGTTTTATGTCATACTGACAAACACCCAAGCCCATTATAGTATATCCTCCAACTTTGCTCCTTACAAAGGTGTATGTGCTAGTGCAATTGCACAGTTTTTCTTTGTATTAAAAAAAAGGTTTATTTGGTTTTTAGATGATAGTTTGGACAACTGTTTTTTCCACAGTGGAGTGACAGTCACTCCTGTGCAGGCGGCCAGCACAAACTTGTGCATATTTACATTCCACTTAAGACCAATTTGTCTAGTAGAGTTATAAATTAGAAGCAAGAAGAAAACATTTCTTAATTTTTATGTTATGGGACGGAGTAAATAAACACTTTATGTACTTTCTCCACACCAGTCATGATTTTATAGACCTCTGTCATAGCCCACCCCTTAGTCTCCTCTTTCTCAAGATGAAAAGTCCCAGTCTTATTGATCTCGCCTCATATGCGAGAGATTACAAGCCCTAATAATTTTTTTTTTACCTTTTCCAATACCAAGATATCTTTTATGAGATGGAAGACTACATCTGCATGCAGTTTGCAAGATTTGTGCACAGCATGAATTTAAATAGAGGCAATATGATGTGTTACCTATCCATTTCTTAATGATTCCCACCATTATTTGCTTTTTTTCTTTTTTTGACTGTCACTGCACTCCAAGATCTTTTTTAAGTGGTAACATCTAATTTAGACCCCCTCCATTTTATATGTACAGTTGGAATTAGGTTTTCCCAGGTACATTATTTTGTATTTATCAACGTTAAATTTTATCTGCCATTTTGTTGCCCAGTCACCCAATTTTGTGAGATCCTTTTGTAGCAATTTGCAGTCTGCTTGGTACTCACAATACTACTCAAGATAGAGAGATGACAAAATTTGCAGAGGTTATCTATTTATCCTTTATTCCAAATCATTTATGAATATGTTGAATAGGATTGGTTCCAGTACAGACCCCTGAGGGCCACCACTCTCCATTCTGAAAACTGAGTTTATTCCTACCCTTTGTTTCCTATCTTTTAACCAGTTACTAATCCATGCGTAGAGTCCTACCAAATTCACACTATGAAAAATGTGTCACGGACCATGAAATCTGATCTCCCCCTGTGAAATATGGTCTTTTGTGTTCGGCTATCCTTACTATACAGATTTCTTGAGAGCGGGGGAGAGACTAGTGTTTCTCAAATTGGAGATCCTGACCCAAAACTGAGTTGCATAGAGATCACAAGGGTATTTTAGGGAGTTGGTCATATTGCCACCCTTATGTCTGTGCTAACTTCAGAACCGGATGGTGGGAGTGTGGTGACTACTGACTGAGGCCCCACTCTGAAGGTAGCAGCTCAGAAGTAAGGGTGGCAGTACTGTACCATGCTATCCTTACTGCTGGGCTGCTACGGGCAGTCTATGCCTTCAGAGCTAGGCTTCCGGCTAGCAGCCACTACTGCCCAGCTCTGAAGACAGCACCACCGCCAGCAGTAGCACAAAAGTACATGTAGTGTACTGCAACCTCCGCCCCTAAAATAAGAGTGAAATTCTCCCTCCTCCCCTCACTCCTTTTTGTGTCAGGACCAGTGTTTCCTCACAGAGGATTAATCCATCAGCCCTGCCCAGTCTGAGCTCAGGGCTCCATGCACTGCACTGCGCTGACTGACTGCACGGGGCTATTAGTCACCTTAGAAGGAATAGTGGTCAGAACCCCTACAATTTCAACACTGTGATGATTTCAGCTATTTAAATTTGAAATGTCAAACGTATTATTTTTAAAATCCTATGTTCATGATAATGAGCAAAGTGGAGTATGAATTTGCTAAGGCTCTATCAATGAGAGAACCTTGCCTCATTTCCCATGACAGCTTACTTTGCTTAACAGGCTTTAGTAAGGGAACTTGTCAAAGGCTTTCTGACAAACTAAGTACACTATATCAATGGATCCCCCGTATCTACATGCTTGCTGACCCTCTCAAATAGTTCTAGTAGATTGGTGAGGCATTTCCCTTTAGAAAAATCATGTTGACTCTCCCCCAGCAAATTATGATCCTCTATGTGTCTGATAGTGCTGTTCATTACTGGGCAAACTGGTAGAAGTCAGATTTACTGGCCTGCAATTGCTGGGATTACCTCTGAAGCGCCTTTCCAGTCCCACGTCTATTATTCTAAAACTGACCAAAGAAAAAAAGTTAACCCACTTGTACCTACTCACATTCGCAAACTGCTGAACTGCTTCACTGAAACTTTCAAAAAACTATTGGATCCTGAGAGAGAGAAAATTCAGTCCTAACCATTAGTTTGGTAAAATAGTAAGTTGAATAGTAAGACTGAAAACTGGAGTTTATAACCGGAAGCATCAGCCAATCTTAATACAGGTTGAATCTCTCTGTTCCAGCAACATCTGTGGCCCATTGCTGGACCAGAGATCCCCGGGCCAGACAGCCCTAGCAAGGAGCAGCTGGCTGCGTAGCCCCAGCAGCTGGGAGCAGCAGAGTCCTTGGGCTCTGGCGTCGCACCAGGACAGGCTGTGGAGTCCTGGTGGCCTGAAGGGCCGACCTCCCCATGTCCAGCAAACTCCCTCTTTCAGGACCAGACAGGTCCCAAGGGTACCGGACTGGGGAGGTCTAACCTGTACAGGGATTTCTACCAGTTCTGATAAAGCATGTGCTTCTCCAGATTTTTGGAAATGGAGTAGCCTACTCTCTCTCTCATGGGGAAGAGTACAGTTCAGAAAAGGCATTTCTCATAGATTTCTTGTTCCTTTTACCAAATATTTAATGAATAATGCCTGGCAGCACTATGGCACACTCAGGGCAGGTTAACACTATACACTTTTACGAGCGTAGTAATGTCAGGGATGGAGAGGGTCTCTTGTGGCTATACCCAGCAAATCTTTTCTAGAGTAGACTAGACTTAAGTCACAGGCTTTAATAACATTTTACATGTAATGAAATGTTACAGCGGCCCTAGGTGGGAGGTAAATCATTCCCATTTTGTACATGAGAAAACAGATGGAGAGGTTAAGTAGCATGGCCAAGCTCATGCATGCAGCATGGTAGACTGTAATGAGAATTCAACTCTTGTATTTTTCTCGCAAAAAACTCCCATTTTATTTTTGGCAGTAAACCATGCTTCATCTTTATTAGTGTAAAAGAGATAATTAACTGCAGTATGAAGCCAATTTTTGTGGTGGAATAACAAACAGAGCAGGAGAAAAGTCATCCGGCTTGACTGTCAATCCTAGCATTGTTTGTCTCTTTACATACAGCTTTGGAATATGAAGGAAGTGGGTGCAGATTCCACTTTGCTGTCTTTTCTCAGTTTTGTGGGTATTTCTGATCAACTGAATGACATTTCAGAAGGGAGTGATTCAAAGGATAATTGAAACCAATTAAATTCCTTTCACTTGACCTGCAATATAAATAATCTTGTTTTCGCAGATGTTTACCACTACAGGTGTTGCAGGAGAGTGACTATAGGCAGTCTCATGGAGATCTAACCCACAAGACGACTGGGTGAAATAAGTTTTTATTTATGAAACAATTGCGGAGGAAACAATTCTTCCATCAACAAAATGCAAGAAGTGTTTTCTGCTCCTTAGTGTATAATGGGAAAATTCATAACTACAGGTAATGAACAGCAGACAGCAAATAGCTAAACAACAAGAGAAAGCACAAGAATAATGCTCTCACAGTTAACTATCTATTTTACTTGGGCTCCAGGCTTATTCCACACACTAAAGGGCAGAAAAATATGAGGATTTGACAGACAAATTTGAAAGCTAGAATACAAGCCATGCTAGCCTATGTCATTCATATGAAAGACAGCAAACAGTACTGCACATAGGGGAACAAAACAGTTCAGTCTTTTGCCCTTGTCTTAAAAAAAAAAAAAAAAAAAAAAAAAAAGATATTTTCTAATATGGTACAACAAACATGATACAGGTGTTTTTTTTAGTGTTGACAGGAGAGCAATGATTAAAAGCATCTTAGCTGGCCACAGTTAACACTAGATATCTTTCCAATACATCAATACATTTTTAAACACTGCTTGTCCCATCTACACTAACAAAAAAACCCAAACGGGCTCTAGCACACGAGCGGGCAAAATATTGCTCCCTGCCTGCCTGTCTCCTTTCCTCCTCCTCCTCGCACACTGCTAAGAGCAGCTTTCTGACTGCTGAGAGCCCCTAGCAAAGTCTGCCTATTCACACTCCGCATGTCCTGCAAAGTACCCCTCCCCACATGGGCATTCTGAGCAGCACACATGACCTCTGCCTGGCTGACGAACCTGCTGAGTAGGGCTGTTGGCCAGGAACTGCTGAAGTAAGTGCCTCTGGCACCCCAGCTCCTCTCCCCCAACTCTCTGCCCCCTCCTAGCCTACATAACCCAAACCCTCTGCACCCCTGCTCCTGCACTCAGACCTTGTACCCCCTCTTCCAGGCCACAACCCCTTTCCGGACATTGCACTCCAATCCCTGCCCCCAGGTCACAATCCTTTCCTTTTTCCAAAATCCATCCCAAATCCCACACCCCTTCCTGCATCTCAATATCTTACCCCAAGCTCCCTTCTGCACCCAACCTCCATCCCAGACCCTGCAGCTCCTCCATTAATACAATGGAAAACCACTTACAAAATTCTTGGGAGTGGCCCCCATAAAAAAATTATTGCCCATCCTCACCCAAGCCATTTCAAGCTTGATGCTGAAAATCAGAAACACAAGCTTTTGAACATGATAGTGTAAATAACAGCTGAGAGTCAAATACCACCATTATTTTTGTGTTTCAATCCAAATCCTCTGATGGCAAATGGACTGAAAGTGAACAATCCATTAAGATCAACATACTATACTGACCATTGTGCCTTTTCCTGAAGCAGAGGGCAAAATGTTTGAAGGGAAGGCAAGAGGAAAAGTAACTGGAGATTAAACTGTGAGCGACAGATGTATGACTGGTGGCAAATCTCTATGTTAATCCAGAGCAAAGATATGAATTAACTATTAAAATGAAGCATTTCCCTAAATTGAGAAAAAAAAAAGTTAAAAATCACTTCGGCAAGTTAGAGGTGACGTCAATGCCTGATGAAATGCATCCTGGCATACTCAAAGAGTTGACTGAGGAGATGTCTGAGCCATGAGCTATTATTTCTGAAAAGTCATGGAATATGGGAAACATTTCAGAAGACTAGAAAAGGGCAAAGATAGTGCCCATCTATACAAAGGAAACTAAGGACAACCCAGGGAATCACAGACCAGTCAGCTAAACTCATGCATCAGGAAACATAATGGAACAAGCAATTAAGGAATCTATTTGCTAACATCTAGAACAGTGTTTCCCAAATGGTGCTCCGTGAAACCCTGGGGTTCCGCAACGTGAAAGTAAGGGTTCCGCAAGAACTTGATCACCTCCTTCCCCCCAAAGAGTCAGAGAGGAGCCAATGCGCAAAGACGGAGGCTCCTTCTTTGGTTTCCCACCGGCTTTCGGACACCTTCCCTCCCCCGCTGCCACCCTGCATTTCCAAAGCCCGCTTGGGACATGCATGACTGCATTTTGGCCCCCTGGTCCACTCCCCGGTGTGGGGTTCCTCGAAATTCTTTCGAGTTTAAAAGGGTTCTGTGGCCAAATAAAATTGGGAAACACTGATCTAGAAGATAAGATGATAAATAACAGCATGGATTTGTCAAGAACAAATTTGTTAAATCAACCTGATAATTGTCTTTGACAGTGTAACCCTTGTAGATACGGAGGAATCAGTAGAGATGTGGTATACCTAAACTTTAGTAAGGTTTTTGACGCAGTCATGACCTTCTCATTAATATACTCGGGAAACACAGCCTAGATGGACCTACTATAAGGGTGAGGGGTGGTATAATTGGTTGGATAACCATTCCCAGAGAGTAGTTATCAATGGTTCACAATATTGCTGGAAAGGCATAGTGAGTGAAGTTCTGCAGAGATTTGGTCTGGGTCCATGTCTCTTGAATATTTCACAATGAATTATTTAGATAATTGTATTATACACTTATAAACTTTGTGGATAATGCTAAACAGAGGGGTTGCAAGTGCTTTGGAGGACAGGATTAAAATTCAAAAATTATCTGGAGAAATAGTCTGAGGTAAATAGGATGAAATTCAATAAGGACAAATGCAAAATTTAGGAAGGAACAAATCAGTTGCACACATACAGAATGGGAAATGAGGATCTGGGAAGGAATACAGCAGAAAGGAGTCCAAGGGTCATAGTGGACCACAAGTTAAATAGGAGTCAACAGTGTGACACTGTTATATAAAAAAGCCAATATGATTCTGGGATCCATTAACAGGAGAGTTGTAAGCAAGACACGAGAAATAATTTTGCTCTACTCTGCCTTGATTAGGCTTCAGTTGGAGTATTGTGTCCAGTTCTGAGTGCCACATTTCAGGAAAGATGTGGAGAAATTGGAAAAAATCCAGAGAAAAGCAACAAAAATGATTAAAGGTCTAGAAAACATGATCAAGGAGGGAACACTGAAAGAATGGGGTTTGTTTAGGCTGGAAAAGAGAAGTCTGAAAGGGGACATGACAATAGCTTTCAAGTACCTATCAGAGTATAATAAGGAGGAAGGAGAAAAATTATTCTTCTTAACCTCTGATGATAGGACTTAAATTACAGCAAAGGGAGGTTTAGGTTGGACATCAGGAAAACCTTCCTGTCAGGGTGGTTAAACACTGCAATAAATTAAATGGGGAGGTTGTGGAATCTCTATCATTGGAGATATTTAAGAGCAGGTGAGACAAATGCATGTCAGGGATGGTCAGATGGTGCCTTGTCTTCTGATTTAGTTGGGATTGGCCCTGCTTTGGGCAGGGGGCTGAACTCAATGACCTCCTGAGGTCTCTTCCAACCCTATGACTCTATCTACTGATGTAGACGTATCTGTGCAAGTAAACATAGTAACTGGCCAAAAGAAACAGTGGATTTAGTGGCTACTGACCTATTTAAAGGAAGACTAGCACACAAAGTGGGAATTCTGCTGACACAGCAATGTATGGGGTTCATAGATGACCCAACTGGCACTTTCCAGTTCTAAGATCTTTCGATCACTAATGCTAATGGTCTCCTACCTCACCATTAGTGGCCATTCACCACATAGAGATAGGTGGTCACTTGAGATACCAGAAGATTTGGCCAGGTATCTGGCAAAACTAACGATACTGCTGGCATTCTGTTATAATGGAGTTTTAGGAAAGACTATGGATGGGAAAATTGGTATAGCATGTTTATTTACATACTGCAAAAGTTTTAATAATGGTCAGATTAGATGTTTCATATCCATCTTGAATTAAATATGTGTTTCATACTTTGCCCAGTTTGCTCTTGGTTCTGATATTGGCTTATTGTAACTGTAATTCAGGGGTCTCAAACTCCTAGCTCAGGGACCATTGACCGGCCAGAGCATATTCTCAATTGGGCACAGGAAACTTGGTGGCAAAGGGTTTGTGTCCGAAATGCACTTTGCTTCCTCGCAGCTGCTGCCACTGTGAGGAATGCAGAGGTCCCTCGGGGGAAGGAGTGCCGTGGGGAGGAGAAGGTGGGGTTATCAGGAAGGGGCAGAGCTTGGGGGATGGGCTTGGACACACCCCTCCCTGGCCACCAAGTTTCTCAGGCCAGATTGCGAATATGCTCCAGCCTGTAGATGGCCCGGGGGCTGTGAGTTTGAGAGTCCTACTGTAGCCCTTCTGCCACATGGAGTTGGCAGCAACGAAGGCCAGGTTCAATGTCTAGGGCAGTAGCTCTCAAAGTGAGAGTTGGCACCCCAAAGTAGGTCATGATCCTATCTTAATGAGGTCATCGGGCCTGGCTTAAACTTGCTGGGGCTAGAAGCCAGAGCTGAAGCCTGTGCCACACTACCTGGGGCTCCTCTCAGGCATCAGCTCTAGGCAACAGTACTCAAGTTACAAGCCCACTGCTGGATCTAAAGCCCTTTGGACTCTGGCATTCCCACCAGGGACACCAGGCTTTGGCTTTGCCCCCGCCCCCCTCCCCCCCCACCCAGGGTTGTGTAGTAATTTCTGTTATCAGAAGGGGGTCGCAATGCAATGAAGTCTTAAAACCCCGCACTAGGGATTTCTCTTAATCGAAAATTGCATTGGCATGAGTCCCCACTCAGTAATCTGGGAAAATTGAGCACAAAGTTTGTGTGCCTCTAAGAGCACCAAGCACCAAGCTCTCTCTCAAGCACCAAGTCTGTGTACAATAAAACAAAACTTTTATCAGAAGGGAAAATGGACCCAACATTATTTTGGGAAAACTTCACAACCATAATTCAAAAGCATGTGTCCACAGGCAAACACCCACCACACACTTGCATTGAGCAGTATCCGTTGCCTCAGTTTCTCAACTTGCAACATGGAAGTCTGACAAAAGTGACCATAAACACGCCGCTCCCCTCTCCCTCTGCTGCACCCCACTCACAGTTGGCAGTCCTTGGCTGACCCAGAGTGCAGAGGTGCATTCACTGAAGGGGGATTGCCTGCCTCTTACTCCAGTGAGTAGAGGGGCAACATTGAGTAATGCCTCTGCTATTTCCATCTGTGCAATTGCCTCTGATCGTTGCCATGCCTGTGCTATTGCTGTCCTTCTGCCATCATTTTCTACAGGTGCTGCTGGACACCATCTCTCTGCTATCACCTCATCAGTGATTTCAGCAGGTCGTGTGGAACCTCTCTGCCAGTGCTGCTTTTGTGCTGCCTTTCACTGCTCCCACAAAAGGTGTAGGCCAGGGTTGGGCAATAATTTTTGATGTGGGACCACTTTAAGAATTTGGAAAGTGGTCGAGAGCCGCACTCTTCCATGACATTAATGGAGGAGGTGCAAGGTCTGGGATGGAGGTTGGGTGCAGAAGGGAGCCTGGGGTAAGGGAGGAAGTTTGGGTGAAGGAGGCAGTTGTGACGTGGGGCGCTGGATTGTGATCTAGGGTAGGAAATTGGGGTACAGGAGGGGGTGTAGGGGTTTGGGTCGTGAGCTAGGGCAGGAGGAGACTGATCTGGGGCAGGGGACTGGGTGCTGGATCTGGGAGGGTGTATGGATGCAGCAGGCGGCAGAGGATTTGGGTATGTGGAGTAGAGGGGCAAAAGTAGGGGCAGAGGGTTGAGGAAGGGAAGGGCTGGGGTGCCGGAGACAAGCTCTGGCTAGGAGATTACCAGCCAGCAGCCCATTCCTAAATCAGCCTCCCTGCCTAGGGGTTGCCAGACGGTGTCAACAAAAATACCGGACCCACTTGATATTACATCACAATCTACACTACATCTTATTTAGAAAATACCAGACAGTTCTATTTGCTCATTTATATTTTCTCAATTTGTTCCCCGAACAGAAAGCTCAAAACTGGACACCTGTCAACCCTAAGCCTGCTTGGGACTCCCTGCAACATTTCACAGGCAGAATTCGGTGGTTTGGCAGGCTGGATCTGGCCCGCAGGCCATATTTTGTCCAAGCCTAGTTTAGGGCTTAGTCCTTAGAGTTGCTGAGCAGTAAAGACAGCTCTAGGAATCACCAACAAGAAATAAAGACACTTAATTGAGTCCAATTTAGTTCTGCCATTAAACAGTGGAGACTGTCAGGCCAAAGGGTGCCGACAACTCTTTAGGCATCATACACCCCCACAAGGTAAGAACACCTATCCCCACCAACACTCTAGGACTTGGCATTCCTACATCCCCCTTAATAAGTGAGGTTAATTTTAGGGTGACTGGCTCAATCAGGGCATGCTAAGCATGGTTCCACTGCCCTTTACTCAGACAATAAAGATGACACAATTTCATTCCCCTGCATTCAAATACTAGTGAGATTTGTAACCATCCACCAAAGCATCCAAAATTGATCATTTTAGCAAAGCAGTTCCATCTGCTGGGCATGTAGGCATAATATATCTGTCTATGGAAACACAGGCTGCTCCTGAAGACTCCCCCTCTTGCCCTACTTTCCCTCAGGACATCACTGTATGTCGTGGATGAATTGATTCACACCCTGCTTCCATAACATTGCTATGTTTCTCTGAGCAAGACACAAGAAGTCTTTCTTCCGCTCTACGCTGTACGATTGGGCCTCAAATGGAGTATTGTGTCCAGTTCTGGGCATCACATTTTAAGAAAGATGTGGAGAAATTGGAGAGGGTCCAGAGAAGAACAACAAAAATGATTAAAGGTCTAGAAAACATGAGCTATAAGGCAAGGCTGAAGGAACTGGGTTTGTTCAGTTTGGAAAAGAGAAGACTGAGAGGGGACATGATAGCAGTTTTCAAGTATCTAAAAGCGTGTCACCGGGGGGAGGGAATTGTTCTCCTTGGCCTCTGAGGATAGAACAAGAAGCAATGGGCTTAAACTGCAGCAATGGAGGTTTATGTTGGACATTAGGAAAAACTTCCTACCTGTCTGGATGGTTAAACACTGGAATAAATTGCCTAGGAGAGCTGTTGAATCTCCATCACTAGAGATATTTCAGAGCAGGTTAGACAGATACCTATCAGGGATGATATAGATGGTGCTTGGTCCTGCCATGAGGGCAGGGGACTGGACTCAATGACCTCTCAAGGTCCCTTCCAGTTCTAATGTTCTATGATTCTACCAGTCTATGCAAAGATTGATATGAAAGTATTTTATCAAGTGCATTGCCACTGGCACACCCATCCAACCTCTCCACCAGTCCCACTGGTGCAGGAGCAGCATTAGAAAGTCATGCGGTGTACAGCACCTACCCAATGGAGAGAGACGTGTTTACACAATACTTGTGGCCTGCCCTGAGAAAACATTTCTTTTCTCCAGCCACAAGATGTCATTGTTCCCTTAGAAACACATCTGCACAAAGCACAATGGCTTAGTTCTAAATTCCCTTTTTAAAAAAGAATAGGATTTACTACTTTGATGACAATTTAAACAGATATTCTGTTTGCTTTGTTAGCCAATTAAACACACTGTTCCTTACTGGCCTAAATCTGTATGCACAGATAAAGAAGAACTATCAGTGTGATACGGGGGGCAGAGGAACAAGGAAGAGGGGTATTTGATTTGACGTCATTCAACAAGAAACAGTCATTTCCACGGATAGATTCAGATTCATTTCTGTACAGTGGGAATTAAGACCCTTTGATTAATGGCTAAAGGGGTATTAGAGAGGTTAGTATCATCCCTGCCTTTCAGCCGTGAGTCACAAAGGGACTGATACTGTTGGGTTTACTCCATCCTTAAAACCACTGGACATTTTACTTGAAGATTTTGCTGTTAATATCAAGTAATATGTTTTATGAGTTTGCTAGAGACTAAAAACAGAATTTGGCCAGGATTTCAGGAAATGGTGACACATAGGAGAGACTAGCGAGGGACCCAGGGCTGCATTTTCAGCTGTTGGATATCAGCATAGCCCTATTGATTTCAGTAATTTGGCCTTGGAAGCCAGGCTGTGAAACCAAAGCTCCTGGTTTCCAGTCTCAACACCTTAGCCATCCTTCCTCTCTTGCTTATTAATATGCTGCACATCAATGTCATAGCATTTTACCAAGACAAATAAGAACTATTTTACCATAAAGGTAGAACAGATTTTGCACCTAAAATCTTGAAAATATCCCTTTAATTGGTTTCCAAGCTGTTTTACTTTTGAAGCCTCTGCAATGAATTATATTGCTTTGAAAACCATTATTCTACTAAGTTATGTACTAATTACAAATCTCTGTTTTTTATTTAGGCAAGAACATTTTAGGTGGGATTCTCACCCCTGAGTTATACTCAAAGGCTACGTCTACATTGGCAAGATTTTGCGCAAATACTCTTTAACACAAGAGTTTTTGCATTAGAGTATTTGCGCAAGAGAGCGTCTACACTGGCATATGCCTTTGCGCAAGAGATGTGCTTTTGCGCAAGAGCATCCGTGCCAGTGTAGACGCTGTCTTGCGCAAGAAAGCTCCGCTGGCCATTTTAACCATCGGGCTTTCTTGCGCAAGAAATTCATGTTGCCTGTCTACACTGGCCTCTTGCGCAAGAACAGTTGCGTAAGAGGGCTTATTCCTGAGTGAGCATCATAGTTCTTGCACAAGAAGCCCTGATTTAACATATTAGAATGTCAGTGTTCTCGCGCAAGAACTCCCCGCCACTGTAGATATGCAGCATGTTTTTGTGCTAAAGCAGCCGCTTTGGCGCAAAAATCGCACCAATGTAGACACAGCCAAACTGTGTGATAGCTTCTTGGCTGAGTACATAAGCCCAAGCATTGTCGGGTCAGTTTGCTTTGAAAATTGCTGCACAATCCGTAAAAATTAACAGCAGTGGGCGCATTAGAAATCCCTAAAATATTATTGAGAGTTTTAAAATAAAATGACCTCTACAGTTAATGAAGGGGGAGGAAGCTGAGAAGAACACTCTAAATTATTTGAGGGAAAAGAGGAGGGCAGCAGAAAAAGAAAATGACGTTAATGCTACTGAACAGGCATCATAAAAATAATAAGGTACTAGGAAGTGTGTGCCCTGTGCTCACTATTCTTGCCAATCCCCCTCTCTCTCAAGTTAGGCAGCTCTGGCTCTCACCCCAGCCACCAGGGAAGGCCAGGCTGAGATGTGGCAGTCCTGGCCTTCTCCCTCCCCCCAGCCATCAGGCCGAGGCTGGCCCAGTCCCAGCTCTCCCTCTCACCCTGGCCATCCCAAGATGGGACCAGCACTGGCTCGCTCCCTCCAGACACTGGTGGGCTGAGGCTGCAGTGTGGCAGCCCTGGCTCCCTACCCCCAAGCACCAGGGAGGGGGAAAGAGGGAAGCTGCAGAGTGGCAGCCCCAGCTCCTGAGCACTGGCGAAAGGGGAGGGAGGAGGCAGACGGAATGCAGAATGATGGGATGACATCATCCCTGTCCTGCAGGAATTTTGGGGGGCATATATAGAGAGATATCAGGAGCAAAATTAGTAGTAATGAAAGAGCAAATCCATATGTAATGAGGAAGGGCATGATGCTAAGGGTAACTAAAAATGAGACACTGAGCTGCTTTTCTTTAAAACTGATAAAGAAATTAGGACTATTCTAAAGTAAGACTTTGATTTAGTGGCTACTGATAAAAGAACAGAGAAGGCAATACTTTGAAGGTCTGTTTTCTGATGTAGTAGGGCTAATGGGTACCACTGCCTGGGGCAAGGTTTGTGTGTGAGAGAGCCCAGCTCCTACCCTTGAGGGTGCACAGCCTCAGATGGAAGGGGCAGGGCCTGGCAGCCAGCCATACATGCCACCTGGACTGCCACGTGCTCCCTTGCCCTCTGAGCCGGGAGGTGCAGTGCTCTGGGGCAATTCAAAGGGTCCCAGAGCTCTGGCCTCTGTCACTGCTACTGTGGTGGCAGCTGGAGCTCTGGGCCCCCCTTTTAATCACCAGACTCTTGCAAGACTGCCCCCTTTGTTCCCTCCATCTGTGGGTCTGCTTTGATGAAAACCTCAATCTCTCTGTGAATACTGTAGTCATTGGTGACAAGCTTCAGCTCTGAATAATGCAGACCAATTGGAGAGGGAAGGAGTTCAGAGAAGAGCAACAAAAATTACTTGAGTTGGAAGTTAAGAGCCCTGGGTCACAGCTCTGAACTCAGCAATTCACATCAGCTGAGGGATGCTCCTAAATAGGAAATGTCTATAAACCACAACACAACCTCAAGGGGAGCAACAAAAGTCCACAAGCATTTGAAAGACAAACACCAAGAGGGGAACAATTATGATCTAATGTGGGACAAGATAGTATAACAGTGAGAAATGAGATGAAGAGAAACATATGAGAAAACATAAGAGAAACAGTTCGTGTACCGGGAAACACAAACGAGGAGACCCCAAACAGGGAGAACCTGATCAACTGTGGAGTAATTACCTTAAATGAAAGCACTATAACGGGGCTATTCAAACTGCACTGGGATACACTTGAAGAATTTACCAAATGGAACATTAGGGTGGGGGAACTGTCTGTGATTATTCTCAAATCAACAATCCACTGGGACACTGCTCTTCAGTCTCATTTCCACCTGGCTCATTTTATGAGTGGACTCTAAAGAGACAAGATGTAAAACCAGATGGCTAATGGTTCCCTCACTGCCATCCCATCACTGCTTTTTTAAAAAAAATTTTAACATTTAAAAGATATGATACAATAGCATGCTAATAGCACCTAATATTCAGTGATGCTTTGTAAGGAGTGTACTTGACAAGAATCGAAGCTAAAAGAAGAGGTAAACATAACCATGGAAGTCTGGAAATGTCAGACTGCATTTTTAAACAAACAGCCTCTTTTATTCAAAGCAATCTGGGTAGGGCCCTCCCAAATTCAAAGTCCATTTCGGTCAATTTTCACAATCATAAGATTTTTATAATAGTATATTTCATGATTTCAGCTATTTAAATCTGAAATGTCATGGTGTTGATATTGTAGGGGTTCTGTGTGTGTGTGTGTGTGTGTGTGTGTGTGTGTGTGTGCGCGCGCGCGCGCAGGGGGGGTCACAAGGTTATTGGGGGGGGGTTGTGGTACTGCTACTCTTGAGTGCTGCTTCAGATGGCAGTGTTGGCTTCAGAGCTGGACAGCCGGAGAGTGAATGCTGCTGGTTGGGAGCCAAGCTCAGAAGGCAGAGCCACCTCTAACATCTGCAAAGCAGCAAGAATGCCATGGTATATTGCCACCCTTATTTCTGTGCTGCTGCCTGTAGAGCTTGGCCCTCAGTCAGTAGCTACCACTCTCTGGCCATCCAATGCTTAAGGCAGGTAGAAGTAAGGGTGGCATGGTATGTTATTACCACCTTTACTACCGTGTTGCTGCTGGCAGGGCACTGCCTTCAGAGCTGGGTGCCCAGCCAAACAGATGCTGCTTTCCAGCTGCTCAGCTCTGAAGGTAGCATAGAAATAAGGGTGGCAATAGTGCAACCCCTCTCCCTAAAATAACCTTGTGAGCCCCCTGAAACTCCTTTCTGAGGCAGGACCTGTAATTTGAGAAACTCTTGGCTCCCCTATGAAATCATACTACACAGGGTCAAAGCACTCCAGAGACCAGGTGGAGGAGACCAGATTTTATGGTCTGTGATACATTTTTCCTGGACATGAATTTGGTAGGGCCCTAGACATGGGGGCTGTCTTTCTATGGAAATATGTAATTACTAGTAAAAGTAATTACATTTTGCCCTATCCCCAGCTGCTGTCTTTTCTCTCTTTATACAGAAACCTTAGCTGATGTGTAGAAAATAGCTACAGCTCAATTTTCTTGCCAGCTCAATTTAAGGCCATGGTGATCTGTCACATAGTTGAGGGAGCTTGTGCCTTCAGGGAAAAAAAAAGAACCTAAATTGCTATTTTGTCCTGACTATTGTCTTTTCATCAAGTGAACACCAGACCCAACACACTTAATTAACAGTATGTACTGTATACTTTGAATTTATCTTGAGCCAGCAATATTCTGATTGGGTACACATTCTTTTAGCAAAGCAAACAAATGGTTAAAGACATTGTCAGGGTTATAAGTAGGTGTGAAAGGATTACACTTTATTGGAAATATGGATAAACAATGATTTCACTGTACACACACAAACTGATGACAAATATTTTCCTTGCTGATTATTGAAATTTTCAGGTAAGCAAAGTGTGAAAAATGCTGCTTGAGAGCTTATTAAAGTTTGATTCAAGGATATTTGCTTTGTAGAGTTTGATTGATGTCGAGTCTTTATTTTAAGTTTATAAAGCTTTAATTTTTTGACTCTCAATATCTGTTGTCCTTAAGTAATTATTGGCTTCCCCATAATTTCCTGCTACTGAAAATTTAAAAGATAAAAATTGGGGAAAAATTCTTAAACCCCATAATTTTGCACAACTATGAGCATTTAAAACTAATACAAATGGAAAATAATGCTTAATATAAATCAATATTATCAGTTGAAATTATAAAAAAAAAGTAACAGGAACAAATCAGAAAAAAAAAATTTCGGAACAACGCACAGGAAACCCTGGCCATTTGTGGTGGATGTCTTCCCACGTCCACTATGAATGGTGAAATTTGTGAATACTAAGAGCCTCTGTGGTGAGCTCCCTACAGCTCCTGAACTCACTACAGGGGCTGTGAGCCACAGGGAACTCACCATGACTCTAGGCAGCTGCGGGGAATTCATGTGGGGGCCGAGAGCCATGGTGAGTTCCCTGCAGTTCCTGACCCCTGCTTCTCCCCAGGCCAAGCCAGGAGACCCATGAATATGTGGAACCAAAAATAGCAATTCCACGGTTCCCACAGGAGAACCGTGAAGGTCTCCTGCACACTTAAAAGCTTTTGACTCTTGGGTGCAAAGCCATTTAAAATTGCATCAAGTACTTATTCAAAATAGGCAAAGTTTCATTTTCCAAAAACTCTTCAGTGGGAGGTGCTGGTGATTAGCACCTTTGAAAACCAGGCTATTTACTTAGTTGCCTACCTATAGAGTTCAGAGGCTGACTAAAATAACGCATTTGTCCATTTTTGACAATACTGGTTTGAAAAGAATTTAATAACTTTCCTTTGACAAAACCAAAGAATCATAGAATACTAGGATTTGAAGGGACCTCGAGAGGTCGCCGAGTCCAGTCCCCTGCACTCATGGCAGGACCAAATACTGTCTAGATCATCCCTGTTAGACATTTATCTAACCTACTTTTAAATATCTCCAGAGATGGAAATTTCACAACCTCCCTGGGCAATTTATTCCAGTGTTTAACTACCCTGACAGTTAGAACTTTTTCCTAATGTCCAACCTAAACCTCCCTTGCTGCAGTTTAAGCCCATTGATTCTTGTTCTATCCTCAGAGGCCAAGATGAACAAGTTCTCTCCCTCCTCCTTATGACACCCTTTTAGATACCTGAAAACGGCTATCATGTCACCCCTCAATCTTCTCTTTTCTAAACTAAACAAACCCAATTCTTTCAGCCTTTCTTCATAGGTCATGTTCTCTAGACTTTAAATCATTAAATCGTCTTTTGTTTTCCATCTTTGTTTGGATTATTCTGTCAAAATGTGTAAAAAATTCAGACATTTGTGGTGCATGTGCACCCAGATTTAAAAAACAATACACACTACTGAGAACTATCCACTCATTGTGCCAGCAACTGAACATTTAGGCTCAGAATAAGGTACTTTGTCTCATTTGGAAAACAGTATATTAGATCAATTGAATCTAATTGAATCTAACCAAGTTCTCTGCACCTATATAAAATAAAATCTGTCCCTAGGACTGTAATGTGGATCTCTAAAATATAAATGTGCCAGAAATATCCAAATGTGAATGCCTGAAGCCATGGAATGTGCCTGTAGTTGTTATATTTTAGCCACAGCTTATTTCTGTAAAAAAATATATTGACTTTTAAATTTAAATAGATTAACATTTATTTTTAAAGTAATATAACAAAGGTGATGCACTGTAATGATGTCACAGTGGAATTGTCACCATAGAGCTAGATATGTGGTGTTTTGGATGCAGTTTTATGATCATCTCTAAAAGTTCTGCTGTAAAATATGGTGCATTTCTACTCTCAGTGCAATCTATTAATACTATATCAGTATAGTGCTCCCACCTTTTTACTGATGTCTGCCATAGAAGAGGAAATAATATTTTTTATTTTACACTATAAGTTTATTTACTACACAACCAAAAACTATTTCAGTTTCTGGGCTGGTAATGTTGTATGTTAGAAATTAAGTTTAGTTTTTACATTAAGGATGAATGACATCAGGGCTCAGATGCAGCAGATTTGATGTATGGGTTGAACCTCTAAACTGGTACTCTCTTGTCTGGCAACATCTGCGGTCCAGAAGGACCACAGATGTTCTAGGACCAGAGAGTCCTGGTGGAGCGCTGGTGCCTAGGAGCCCTGCAGGCTGGCAGGGCTGAGGGCTGTTGGCAGTGAGCTGCCAGTGGGGGCAGGAGCCTGGCTCTCAGCAGCTGGGCTGCCTGGTGTGCCCCCACTAGGCTGCCTGCCGAGGCTGGGAATCCTGAGTGCCAGTGGGGCTTCTCTGCAGGGCTGTCTGGCATGCCACAGCAGAGCTGTGCAGTGTGCTCCAGCACAGCTGTCCTGAGATCAAGAGCCTGGTGCACTGCAGCAGGGCTGCTCAGCAAGGTTATCCAGTGGAGCTACCTATCCAATAAGGAACCAGAACCCTTTTTTTTTGGCAATGTACTAATACATAACAAAAGATGGTCCCTGACCCAAAGTATGTGCTAGGTACTATACAAACACAGTGAGAGAGTCCACCATCAAGCTCACAATCCAAATAGGCAAAGGCAGAGTGATTTGTCTCAAGTCACAAAGCACTTTCCTGGCACAGTAAGGAACAGAACCTAGGTCTTCAGATCAAATGCTGCATTCACTAGATTCTGCATTAGCTAGGGTTTGTCTACACTTGCACCCTCTTTCGAGAGAGGGATGCAAATGAAGCCGGGATTTAACTATCCCACACTTCATTTGCATATTTGCATTATGGCATTTGAAATAGCGTTATTTCGAAATAACAGATGCTGTTAAGATGTGGTTATTTTGAGAGAAAACCCTTCTCTCAAAATAACCTTTATTCCTCATACAATGAGGTTTATCAGTAATTTTGAAAGAAGGGTTTTCTCTCGAAATAACCGCGTCTTATCAGTATCTTGTTTCGAAATAGCACTATTTCAAAATAGCGCCATAATGTGAATATGCAAATGAAGTGTGGGCTATTTAAATCGTGGCTTCATTTGCAATTTTTGAATGTCTTCATTTGTACCCTCGAAAGAGGGTGCAAGTGTAGACATACCCAAAGTGACTAGATCATTTTGTTGAAAAATCTCTCTTAATGTTGACAAGTGTATGTTGGCATGAAAGATCTCCATGGGTTAAACACTACAGCATTGACACTCATTTGGATTTTGCCAAATAGATAAAGATATTAGACCAATGCCTTTTGTTCCTCAGCAGTGTTTGAGTCACTGAACGGGATTAATTGTGTTGACATAACAGCTTTATTGTTTCAATAAAATGCTTGTCTGTTTTCACAGTGGATAAGGGATTTGACAAAACTAATGCGGAGTTCAGGGGATTCTCACATCACTGAATCATCCACCAGATAAAATGCTGCTAGAATAGACAAGAATATGCAGAACTGCAAGGAGTCAATAGCTAAGAGGCACTACTGCTATGGAGATGTATGAGCCAGTTGTATTTCATAAAGAACACATGAATGTTGTTCTTTATCATCATCATAGGGTTTCTGTCCCTGCATAGGGAAGTGGGCCACAGACTCAGACCACCTTGTCTGCATGGGTGGAAAGTACTGACCAAGAATACATCTGAATGTCTGCAAGGATTGGGCAAAAGAGGAATAGGTTCAGCTTGGGTTTGCACACGAGCTTCTTCCTTGCCAACACCGAACACCTTGCTGCAGGTCCAATGGCTCAGCTATGGGGCTAAAACCAGGAATTGTCAATTATGGGAGTGCTGGATCTCTAGGTGAGAGACAAGATAAAACAAGGTCAACCTGCTAGTATGTGGTAAATTAAAATGCAAAAGGTAGAGATGATTCAAACAGTAGGCCAGTCAGAACTCTATCTCTACCTCAAGCCCACTTGTGTTTCCAGCATTTAAAAAAGAGCCACATATCTTTCAGAATCTCCTATCTTCAAACTGATAATAATCACATGGAATGATTTCTATGATGGGAAGAATGTTTCTAGTCAAGGCTCTTCTTTTCCTTTCCTTTATGTACTGGCCCATTTTAGATCGTATACATGTGACTGTTCTCCCATCAAATGAACACATTCTGTGTGTCCTTTACTTCCATGGGCAATATACCCATCTTTTTAAAAAAATGTAAAACTTCTAAAAAGCTGGATATAAATAAAGCTGTAGGTCCTCCACTTAGTAGGGAGGGTCTACACAGTGCCAAATTTTGAAATAATGCACTATTTTGAGACATCCCTTAACCCTCGTAGAATGAGGGTTACAGGAATGCTGGAATAGCGCATCTGTTATTTCGAAAAATATTCTGGTATCCCAAAATAGCCCTGCTGTCTAGACGTACCCTTAGAAATATAAGTCTGGAAGGGAGCTCGCAAAATCATTACGTTTAGCCCCCTACGCTGAGGCAAGATGAAGTCAATTTAGCCCATCCCTGACAGGTGTTTGTCCATCTATTCTTAAAAACCTCCACTGATGGGGATTCCACAGCCTGCCTGGGAAGCCTGTTTCAGAGCTTAACTACCCTTCTAGTTAGAAAAATGTTCCTAATATCCTTGCTGGTGACTAAATCAATTAATTCTTGTCCTCCTTCAGTGAACATTGAAAACAGCCCTTAACATATTTGAAGGCTGTTTTTAGGATCTGTGTGCTTGCACACACATACCTTCTCTCTCAACACTAAACATACCCATATTTTTAACTTTTTCTCATCAGTCAGATTTTATAAACCTTTTATTGTTCTTGTTGCTCTCCTCTGGACTCTCTCCAATTTGTTCATATTTTTCCTAAAGCACTGTGCCCAGAATTGGACATACTTCTCCAACTAGGCCCACTCATAGGGAGTACAAATGGGACAATTGCCCAAGGGTGTAGAAATTCAAAGGGGCCCAAAGCTACTGCAGTGACTGGAGCCCTAGGCCCCTTTGAATTGCCACCAGAGTGCTTCTCTATGCTGCTCTGAGGTCTGATGGGGCAGTATGCCGGGGTGTAGGTAGTGCTAAGGACTGACTGCCCTCGGCCACGCCCCTTCTTCCTGATGCCCTGCCCTTTTCCAGGGATGCTGAGCTGGGCCCTACACAAAATTTGCCCTAGTGACTGCGGTGGCTGTCGTGCCAAGTGAAGTGAGCCAGTTACTCTCGCAGGTCTTGGATAAAGGCTCCAAGTAATATAAACTTGCTAAACAACCAGTGGGGCCCCTGGATGATCGAGATACAAAAGGAGCATTTTAAGATGATAAAGTCATTGAGGAGAATTCTTTGCTTCAGTCTTCACGGCTGAGGATGTGGGGGAGATTCCCAAACCCGAGCTGTCCTTTGTAGGTGACAAATCTGAGGACTTGACACAGATTGAAGTGTCATTAGA
>CM057845.1:164532752-164556921 GCA_030068395.1 Apalone spinifera | reverse complement strand
CCCAACTACCTGCCCCATGTCACCACTCAAACTCTTTGCCCAGGTCACAATTTCCTCCCAGACCTCTTTTTCCCCAGGTCACAATTTCCTCCCAGACCCTGCACCCCCTCCTACATGGCTCCCCCAGCCTAGAATCCTCTCCTTCACTCATAATCCTTCCTGGTCCCCAAGCACCTGCCCAGATCATAACCCCCTCCTTCACCCAAACTCTCTCTGACATCACACTCCCTCCTGCACCCCAGCCCTCTATCCCAGACTCCCTTCTACACTCCACCCGCCATCCCAGACCCCATGCCCCCTCCACAGAAGTGCAGCCCTTCACCACTTATCAAAATCTTGGAGTGGCCCCCCATTAAAAATTATTGCCCATCCCTGACTTAAACGTATAACCTAAATTAAAAAACAGAGCACCAAAATGTGCCATGTAGGCTAAATAACAAGCAGAAACAGTGAGACACAAGACACATCCTTTGAAAAGTGGAAGTTAAATCCTTGGAAGATACAAAAGTTAGCATAAAATCTGGCAAATGAAATGATATTTTTATAATTAAGAAGGCCAAAAATAATTTGAAAACACAAACATACAACATTTATAAATGATCTGGAAGAAGGAATAAACACGGAGATGGGACTGGCGAATTTGCAGATGATACAAAACTACTCAAGATACATAAGTCTCAAGCAGACTGAAGAGCTATAAAAGGATCTCACAAAACTGTGACTAAGCAACAAAATGGCAGATGAAATTCAATGTTGATAAATACAAAGTAATGCACATTGGATAACATAATTCTAACAATTTTTATATGATGGAGTCTAAATTAGCTGTTACCACTCAAGAAAGATCTTGGAGTAATTATGGATGGCTCTCTGAAAATATCCACTCAATGTGCAGGGGTAATCAAAAAAGCAAACAAAATATTGGGAATCATTAAAAAGGGGATAGATAAGACAGAAAATATCATATTGCCGCTCTGTATATCCATGCCTTAAAAACTGTGCGGATTTGGGCACCTTATCTCAGAAAAGATACATTGGAATTGGAAAAGTTAAGACAAAAATTATGATTAGGGTTTGTAATCTGTCCTATAAGAGGAGAGATTAATAAAACTGGCACTTTTCAGCTTGGGAAAAAGATGACGAAGGACAGATATGATAGAGGTCTATAAAACCTTGACTGGTATAGAGAAAGTGAAAAACTTTCATACCACAAGAACTAGGTGTCATCAAATGAACTTAATATATAGCAGATTTACAGCAAACAAAAGGAAGTATTTCATGCAATACAGTGTCAACCTGTGAAACTTGTTGACAGTAGATGTTGTGAAGGCCAAGACTGTAACAGGGTTCAAAAAAGAACTAGATAAATTCATGGCAAGTAGGAGCATTAATGGCTATTAGCCAGGATGGGTAGGAATGGTGTCCCTAGCCTCTGTTTGCCAGAAGCTGAGAATGGGTGACAGAGGATGGATCACTTGATTATCTATTCTGTATCTCTGGGGCACCTGGCATTGGCCACTGACAGAAGACAGGATACTAGGTTAGATGGATCTTTTGTCTGATCTAGTATGGCTGTTTTTATTATTCTTATGACTCTCGCCCATAGCAAGTATTTAGGACTGAAATTAATCTCTCAGTTTGACCTTGTGGACTTTCAAAAACAGGATTTTGAACATGCATTGTTATTCTCTTCACTAGATGCTTTTAAATTCATCACCACCATCCACAGTTTTGAAACAGCCTAAAAATATTTTGAAAGTGTTAGTCTTCAGGGACTAGAATAAACTTTTCTTACCCAGGGATTATAGTCTCAGAGCATCAAGAGGATACAGTGCTGCATTTTTAACAGATATAAAGGCACTGCTTTTTTGTTTGTTTTTGCTTTTTGTGAGTTGGAGGCAGTGGGGAGAGGTGGTCTCTCTCAGTCCTCTTGACAATTACCCTGGAAGGGAAGGCAAGATACAAAGGAAGCTGTGAAAACATAGCCCATTCCCTATGGCTGGCTCTTCACAAAGGACAGACCTAATTACAGGAATTCTTGCATAGTATAAGGAAAGAAAGATTCACAGAAATGTCATTATTACATTGGCTTACAAATAGATTGGCAAGTGTACAGAGTATGGTATTTCAGTGAAATAAAACACAGGAAAAATCTGAAGTATATATTATGTACCACTACATGCACCAGTTTTTCATCTCGGCTAAAAAAAAAGAAAAGAAATTAATGCTTGATGATGTTTGTATGTACAGTACAGTATATGATAAAGTTTTATGAAGACTTTTAAAGTACTCTGCACCTCACTAGCTCCCTCTGTTAGAAAACAAGTAATGGGCTGAAAGGAGGTAAAATGTGTTGGAATCTATAAGGCTGTGTTTCATCTATGAAATACATGCCCTCTAATCTTTCATAATGTCTTACATGCTTATGATACACTGGTTATGGTTTTTGTTGGTGGCATCTCCCAAATCCAATTAATTTAAGTAGAATTAGGATTTTACATGTGTGTGCCACTCAGCTGCAACAGAGAGATGATGTTTATTATGAAGTAAAAGGGCAGGGCAAAATACTCATTTTTAGTGTCAGCGTAAGTTAGCTGCCAGAATTCCCAACAGTAATTCATATGATCTAACCCAGTATTTCTCAAAGTGGGATGCTGTCTAGATTATGGCAGCATTTCCCCAGCTGTCTATCCATGTTAGAAGGGCATAAAAATGATTTTGAGCCACCGTGGACCTCTTCCTCCTGAGCTGCAAGTTCTCTTTTGTATCTGTGCTAAGTTTCTCATGGAAACTCACCCAACTATTTTTATCCTATTAAAACCCCATGGATGATTCCTCAGATGATACTTATTCTACTTGGCATGTGGTATCAAACATTTGCAGACATTGGACATTAACATATTACTTGTAATGATAAAAGTGTTCACATTGTGGCTAGAACTATTCTTGATTTTCTCACAAGAATATCTTTTATATCTTAGTTTTTCTGCTTCAGTAATAATTTGTGCCTTTTAAAAGTGAATATTGGACTAACTTAGATGATTTATATTATAGATGGGTCACAGGAAGTTTTTATGTTATATACTCAAACTTTGCATGTGAATAAAGGTTTTATATATTTTTATTTTCTTATTACGAGGTATGTACTCATGAAAATTAAGCTTTATTTTACAAATTGCAAAATATTTTCATTCTTTTTATCTAAATCAGAGTCTTCCAAACCTTTTCAGACTGGGCCCTGCTCTTGGAAAATGAAACTATAAACTGAGGAAATTGTGAAATAGGTTTTAAAGTCATAATACATAGCTACATAAAGCACAGAATCCGGTGTATTAGATTTCAGTGTCATTTTTCTCCTTTCATCATTTGATGAGATTGCACTGCTATTTCTCTTCTCAGAAAAAGTATGAAATAGAAACAAATGTTCATTACTAGTGTTAGAAACTGCACATCTAAATTCTGCAAAAGCAGGTGTAACTGGGGCAGTGTATGGGAGTGAATAGATTATGAAGAATTATGCTTTATAATATTCTTGCTTATACTTTAAATACGGTGAAAAGCAGCTTTCTGTGCAGCAAATTCTCTTTAAACTGAGAATGTCATGGTCCTGAGAAGCTAAAGTAGATTTGTCTGCATCACATAAGAACACTTAATTTAATCCTCAGCCAAAATCTAAGCTAATGTACATTTTACATGGACTGCCATGTATCAGCATGGATGGGTGAGATAGTATCCTTTATTAGACCAACTAATATTGGTGAGAGATAACAGCTTACAGAGATCTTCTTCAGGTCTGGTTCTAGGCAAGTTTGAAAGTTTCTCTCTCCCACTAACAGAAGTTTGTTCAATAAAAGATATGACCTCACCCACTGTCCCTCTGATGTCCTGGGACCAACATGACTAAACAACTCTCTATATATGAATATAGCAAATGTCTCATCAAAAAATGGACAGTGAAGTTTAGTATTAAAAGGCTGGCCAGTGGGGAGGGAGAGAGGCAAAGGTAGCAGTTGCCTTGGAACCTAGCAGTTCAAAGCAGCTGCAGCAGCTAGCGCTCTGGGCCCTTTAAATCACCACCAGAGCACCAGGCCACGTGCTGTGGGCAGCACTGAGGGTTGGGGAGGAGGTGTGCTGTGCTGCCCTCAGTCCTAGCCCTTCCACTCCCAGCCCTGCCCCTTGCAGAAGCGCAGAGCCATGCCCCATACACCTTAACCAGGGAAATAAGGACAACCTAAGGAATTACAGACCAATCAGGTTAATTTAACAGATTAGGCAATCAGTTTGCAAACACCTATAAGGTGAAAAACAGCCAGCATGGATTTGCCAAGAAGAAATCATGTCAGATCAATCGGATTGCTTTCTTTGACAGGGTAATGAGCCCTGTGGACTGGGGAGAAGTGGTATATATTGACTTTAGTAAAGCTAAAGCATGTGATCCTGTTTCACATGTTCTTTTCATAAACGACCTAGGGAAATGCAACTTAGATGGTTCTTCTGTGCAATGGGTGCAAAACTGGTTGGAAAACCATTCCCAGAGAATATTTGTCAATGGTTCAGAGTCATACTGGAAGTCATAAGTGCAGGGATTAGTTCTGGGTCCAGTTTTGTTCAATTTTTTTATCAATGATTTAGATAATGGCAGAGAGAGTACACTTATAAAGTTTGCAAATGATACCAACCTGAGAAGAGTTGCAAGCGCTTTGGAGGATAGGATTAAAATTCAGAATAAGAAGGACAAACTGGAGAAGTGGTCTGAAGTAAATAAGATGCAGTTCAATAAGGACAAATACTTCCTAACTATCAGGGTGGTTAAATTGCCTAGGGAGGTTATGGAATCTCCATAACTGGAAATTTTTAAAGAACAGGTTAAACAAACACCAGTGAGGCATGATCTAGAATAGTTAGTGTTGCTTTGAGGGCAGGGGACTAGACTAGATGACTTCCAAAGTCACTTCCAGTTCTATAACTCCAGGATTGTAGTGTATGAAGTACAATACATACAGCTGTGGTCTATATTGTGACAATAAAATACATGAATTAAAAAAAGTCAACTGTTTCTGGCTATTGTGGTCCATATCTGAGTAGCTTTGATCTAGGATATACTATAGTTGGCTTGTAAGGCATCTCACTAGAAATCTCATCTATGGTGCTCATGCAACATTCAGAAATACTAGAGGCAATATAGGGTCAAGCAGATAGATTCTATGTTCAATCTAGATAGAGTCAGGAGTTGCTACGTTCAAATATACACTTTGCCACTGACTTGCTGCAATTCATTTCACCTCTGCCTCATTATTCCCATTTATAAAATAAGAATGCTTACCCATCTGTATCACAGGGACGTTTAGAGATATAATTGGTGAATGACTGCACAGTGCTTTGAACAAGCAGAGTGCTATGTAAATATCAAGTATATCACCATCAGGGGACTCCTGGACTCTGGAATACATGTGAATCTCAGACACCTATATTTGATTTATACTGACAAAATCTTACTGTTTACAAAGTAGGGGTATTTCAGAAGTTGCCATATTCACTGGATTTTGATACTGCTCCTAACTATGGAATGCTATCTGCTCAAATGCACAATGGCACTTTTGCCTTTAACACGCTCTTAATTTACTTGCATGATAATTTGACCTCTAGCTTTACTTCTCATCTAATAGTTCATCTGTGACTATGGAAACAGTTATTCATTTTGGACAGTAATGGTGATTCTCTGAGATGCACACCTGAAGTAGAGCACCCAAAGGTGTACTCATGTGCCTCTCAAGCCCTTGATTGGAGATTTTCAATTAGCAGTGTTGTTTGGCTTACACAAACACTCTATGCCACGCAGCAAAGGTATACGTGGCTTGTAATGGTGAAGTCTGCTCCTCAAAGTTCCTTATCTATCCAAATGTCCAGCGAGAACAATCTAAAGCAGAGAGGAAGGAAGGTGGGTAGTGGAGCACACATCTCAAATGAATTACTACACAAGGTAAGGAACCTTTACTACTACTTTGAACTGGTGGCACTTCCTATTAATGAAGCACTCCTAGATCTAGCAAAGATCTTGTGGCATACCCTTTGGTACCATATCACCAACTTGCAAATGGGCAGATAAGGATTATGATGTCCCAGTCAGCGACTTAGAATTTTCTTTTTCTTTTCACATCCCCTTCCTAATTCCCCCATGTGGTGGATGCCATAGATAAGCAGGGAAGACAGTATTACTCCAGATCTTCTACTCATGATAAGAACCAGAAAAGCGTAGACATGTTTAATAGAAGGTCTACTCATCTGTGAATCTCCAATTTCAGATTCCAAACTATCAGACAATCATGGCCAAGTATGATTGCAGGAAATACAAGCTTGCACTGTTTTTATTGAGCATTATCAACCAGAGCATGTGGCTCACATCATTAAGGAGGGTCAATTATTAGCCAGAACTTGCTGAAAGTGTCCTTGGATGCCACTTACACTATGGCTAGATCCATCACCACAGCAATTGCCATGAGTAGGGTGTCATGCTCCAGTTGTCAGGATTCCTGATAGAAGTTCAGAATAGAGCTGTGGGCCTCCTGTTTAATGCTCAGAAGTTCTTGGGCACTTGTGTTTTGAGTTTGTAAGGGGAGCTTGGGAGAGGGAGAATATGATGCTCTGTTTTTGTTTTGTATGTGTGTGTGTTTGTTTCCTCCTTCTCCTTGACAGGAGAAGGCTATGAGAGATACAGAGGCAGCAGGGATAGTGATGCAAGGAATGGAAGAGACAATCAAGAAGACTGGATGTGGAAGCTGTGGCACACATGTTCTGGGGTGGGCATCTGAAAAATGCTTCATTTGTATGCAGTGCCACATGATAGAGCTGACGGAAGAGGCGATCTGAAATTTGGAGCTGCAGATAGAAGGTAAGGGGGCTCAAGCAGATGATGGAAGAAAGATGAAAGGAGGCTGAAGGAAAAACTGAAGACTCACAGATACAAGATAGATGGGAGAACTGGTCATGTATATTGTTCCATGAGGGAACTGATTAGTGGAAGCATGTGACTCTGAGAATAAGGAAGGGGGAGAGACCGGCTAGTGAAGGAGAAAGAGTTCAAACAAGTTTGGCAAGCTGGAAAATGAAAATGTGACACAACACATACTAACAAAAGATGGGAGTAGAAGAAAGAAAAGAGCAGCTAGTCTAGGATGGCTAGATGCCCTGATTTTATAGGAATAGTCCTGATATTCGGGTCTTTTGTTTTTTTTAAATATAGATGCCTATTATCTACCATCCCAGTCCTGATTTTTCCCCACTTTCTATCTGGTCATCCGTAGGCTAGTCCTTCAAGAAAAGGGGAAGTGTTAAACTACTGGTGTGGAGTGAATAGGCACTGTGTCTGAAAGCGTGTGCTTCAATTTTGTTGCCACCAGTGGATCCAAGTGGGAAGGCACCTAAGTCTGAAATAGATGGTGCTGATCTGCTGATGGATAGTATTGGGCTCTATTGGTTCTGTGTTTCTTCAAAGAGCTACTGGATCTCCTTGTTTTGCCAGTACCAGAGAAAGGGTCTTTTACCTACATGGTACTACTGAGATGAGAAAGCAAGACATCTGAAACCATAGACCCTAGAAGCACACCAGGGTTTCGTGGGAGCTGGTTCTTGTGGTGGGAGACTGTGTTTATCTTCGGAGCCTTCCCTGAGTCCTCAGAGATCTTCACCGTCTTAGGCAAAGCCTTACCCAAAGTCAAAAGGGCACTGGAACTGTCACAAGTCTGTTATTTGTGGGGCTCTCCTGACCCGACTCAGAAGTGGGCTCAAGGGAGCACTCCATCAGCAGTAGTTCAGTTTGGTCTCCCAACTCATCTGAGCTCTAGATTTTAGAGACTGACAAATATGACACTTTGGTAGATATGGGACTCTTGCAAGCAAAGGATGCATTTAGCATGACCATTGCTAATCAGGAGAGTCTCCTGACAAGACAGGCAATATTCAAACTCTGGCACACAGCCAGGCCAAACAAGCCTCCAGAAAAAAGGGGGAAGAGAAAACAAAACAAAACGAGGGAGGCAAAATTGAAACCTTTCACAAATAGCTAACTAATACTAACTAAACAACAACTATAAACCATGCTGAGGAACACACGAGGTGGATGTGCTAGAGCTCTCTCTCAGGTTCTGCTGGTAGAGAAGGAACTGAAGGTGATTTACTCATGCACCTCTGTACTTAGCACTAGGTTGTGGAGAGCTTGTGCACAAGCCAATGGATACTACTAATGGAAAAAAAAAATCTCTAATCAAGGGCTTGAGAGGCACATGTGCATCTGAAATAGAGCGCACATCCAGAGAAACTTCCATTACTCATGATTATGTACAAGGAGGAATGAACACAATTTGACTCAGCTCCAAGAGTTATTTGCCATACTAGCAATTTGAAAAAAAAATCAAATTTTTAGCCCGAGCAAATTTGATCTGGAGTCAAGATAATAATAGTTGAGCCACAGTAAGACAGAGCCCAGCCCAGCCCTCCCCCGCTTCCTCTCCCCCCCCACCCCCCACCCCCTGAATAGCTTTTCAGAACAAAATGAAAGGGGAATTTTTTTCCAGAAAAAAAAATACTTTGAGATAAGAATGGCCAGGTCATTTTTAGCATCAATACAGTTTTAAATATACAAAGTCCAACATGAACCTGCATATATCTTTAGTGTGCTAGTTCTTAGCTGGTGAATCTATGAAAGCTTGCTTTCTCAACTAAATTTTACTAATGCTTTGGGACAGAGAGACTATTATAGAATTCTGCAAAGAGTCAAATAGCAGGTGAGTAATAGGTTTTGTTTTTTAGAGCTGTAACAGAAGTGGAGTTCTTACCTTATAGTGCTTTATGTTATAAGTGAAATGAATTTAATAGTCTTCTGTGGATATTGGGAAAAAACTATAATAATTTCTTGCTCCTGTGGTCAGGTTAGCACTTTTTTAGCTGCAGAGTTGCAGGTAAGGGGGAAATTGCAGCATCATTGGTGACCAATCATCAAAATTAACACTTATGAGATTTTTGTTGCTCCCCTAAATGAGAGATTTTGGGGGCTGTAAGAGCCTGATTCAATTCCCACTGAAGTCAATGGGAATTTTGGTAGTCATTTCAAATTTTAAGCACAAGGATGGAGACATGTAAAGTTGCAAAAGTATGTTACGAAACTTTCACAACACTGTCCAGTGCTACTGGTAAGATAACCAAGCATGCACTTATCAGCAACCTAATTACTTGAGCAATAAATTCTCTTTTTTTTTGTCTTGATGTGCATCTACACTACTATGGGGGTTTGACCTTCATGTATGACAATACCATAGGATACCTAAATAATCATGTATAGGCAAACTTGCCAAACAGGGAATTCACCTTTTAGTTGTTTTCTCTAAACAAGGCTTCTGCAGAAAAGCAGTAACCATTCTGTACAGCCTTCTCTATTTAAAAGGCATCATTTATTCTCAATTATTACACAGCTGACACACCAGAGTAATTTCTGATACTAAATAATTATCTTATCCTTATGGCACAACGTATCTCCTTATAGGATACAAAGCAACTGCTGTGTCCCTGAAGTAATTGTGTGGTAAATGTAGTTTGAAGTTTACTTTTTGGTGGTGAGAGGTCAGTTTTGAAAATGTTAGTGTAGGTTTGCTAGCCTCTAGTCTCTATGAGCTCCTGAACCTGGTCCTAATTTTTAGTGTATTTTTTTTATTATTAATAATCATTTGTTTCACAGGTTACATTAAAATATCTTTGTTCCCATAATAACAGCATTACAACACCGTTTAAAAAAATAGATATGGTCCTGATTA
Source organism: Apalone spinifera (assembly GCA_030068395.1). Classification (NCBI taxonomy): domain Eukaryota; kingdom Metazoa; phylum Chordata; order Testudines; family Trionychidae; genus Apalone; species Apalone spinifera. The sequence goes on along the minus strand of CM057845.1, from coordinate 164,547,118 downwards.
AAATTAAACACTTGCTCTGAACTGATGATGAAGATAAAAAAAATATGAAAATTAGATCATCTCACAGTCAAAGCAACAGAATAAAAACTCAATAGAATCCCCAAATGTCTGTAAAAGTGCTTGTGCTGGCTTCTCCATTTCCCCCCTCTTTAAATGTATATTTCAGATTTTTTTGGTGCCCATTTGGATACATGCTCCACATTAAGTGAGTGTTATCCTGCATTATACTTAATTTAATAGTTTTCCTTCAAATAAATCCCACAGTAACAGGCCATATGGGCATCAGGCTTGAGAGACAGGAGCTTAACAAGAGCACAGGAAAACAATCTTTCAGATCCTTCCTGCCTCTTCTAATGCATAATCCATACATTTCTCTACTCTGAGCACAGGAAAAGAACTAAAATATTTAAAATATGGTGGTAGAGAACACTGGGGGATGGACGGATCAGCAATATATTATTATTTTATATAAATGTGTACATATATTATTTTTTATAAAAAAGGTCTCCTAGATAAATTGGATAATTAACTCAGCTCATCAATATATTGATTTCTTGCACAGCCTTCTTTTAAAGCTATTGAAATGTCTTTGTTATATACATTTTCCTCATGGAAACTCATTGCAACTGTTCTCTCACCAGTCTTGTTGAATACATCAGTGTTCTAATAATGAGTAAAAACTCTGGGCCTGATTTTCATTTCACCTGTACCTGTGCAAGTCAGAACATTACACTGAGGAAAAATTGGTGAGAGATCAGACTTTGGCTCATTATTTTATTTACACGTCTCCTACTACATTTTTGTCTCTCCTGCAATTTTAAGCAAGCTTGCATAGAAAAATAGTTCTTGTTCAGTTTCCAGACAAACATAAAACGCACCAAGATCAGAATGCATGAATGACAGCGGGAGGTGAAGGTCTGGGTCTGAGGTGGAGGTGGTGATCGGGATACACCAACTGGGTATCTGGGAGGAGAGGAAATGCTCTTTTGGATCTGTGGGGAGAAGGAGGCCCTTGTTCAAGCCATTGGGTTTGCAAGGAGCAGACACACTTTGTGAAGGTGAAGAGGAGACATCTTTTGGGATTTGAGTGGTAGAGACACATCCAAGGGAACAGGGACAGAATGATGAAATAGAATGGGATACACATGAGGTGTGGGGACAGCTCTTCAGATGGCCTAAAATAAAGTGTGTTGCTGCTCCTCTCTCTAGTTTTCCTATAGGACTCCTGGCACAAAACTCCAACACAACTGAATGTTAAAACCTAGAAATTCCCATGTAACTGATCTTGTATGAGGAATCATCACTACCTACTCTTGAAAAAAAAAAAATCGATTCCAAACCTAAATTATCAGGGATTGAAATATTTTTGGGAGAGTTCAGTACTGCCTATGTTCTTTTAGTTAGTGGGGATTCAGACAAAAATAGACAAATGGCACAAACATTCGTTTACCTGACAATTAAGAAGTTGTCTCACCTTTCTCCTTGCTTTTTCAAAATCCTAAAATCCACAACCTGACAATAAACCTATATCACACAAACTTACTTAATGAGTGACCTCTTTTCCATTCCTTCCCCAGCACCTTCCTTCATTCCTGTTGACTCTCCCACTCATTGGCCTACAACGGGAAGTCAAATTAAGATATCCAACTCCTGCGACGTTAATTACATGGCTGAAGTTGAGATATCTTAAAATGCGTTCCAATACTGTCCAAGTAGCGGGAGGTTGACGGGAGCAAATGCTCTTGTCAGCTTCTCTTACTCCTCACAAAAGGAGTACTGCATGCCAGATAATTGACCTCTGGAGTGTCAATCTGCTGGTAAGTATAGACATGATCATTAAGTCTTTAGGTGGCTACCTGTACTCTTCATCTTGCCCCCTCTTCAGTTGTCACCACTGATATCAATGAACAAATCAGATCTAGGCAAGTAACTGAGAAGGGAATCTGGCTCTCTCTCTACAACTAAGGAAAAAAGTTGCTTTTAAAAATGTGAATTGGCTAACATGCTTTCAAACACCACTTAGCACCTAGCATAAATACGTGTACAATACACTATTCTTCCTCTTCCTGGGAAGAATAATAGTTATTAACCTACCTCACCTAAACAATCACTAGGACTTTGAAGATGCTATAGTATATGATAAATATTATAAACATTAATTCAGTTCAAATTCTTAACCAAACCACCACACATTCTGGAGAATTTTGAACCAGAGCATAGAAGTGTGCCTAACCCTCCTCATTCTGCCTTTGGGACCACTTTTTTTCATTTCACTCCTCTGCTTCATGTTTTCCCTCAGATCTTCCTGTTTTTTCCCTTGGTGGTGCCTCTGTCTCCCCATACTTTCACTTCCTACCACCACCCCTGCAAAACTTATGGGCTACGTCTACACAGGCCCCCTTTTCCGGAAAAGGGATGCAGATGAGAGAAGTCGGAATTGCAAATACAGCGGGGATTTGCATTTTTCCCCGCTGCATTTGCATTAACATGGCTGCCGCTTTTTTCCGTCTTTGAGCTTTGACGGAAAAAAGCGGCTGTCTAGACAGGGCTCTTGCGGAAAAGAAAGCCTTTTCCGCAAGATCTCTTATTCCCTTTAGAAAAGGGGGCCTGTGTAGACGTAGCACATGAAGTTTTGATACCTTTGTGGTCTGGCATCTCACCCTCTTTTCTGTGCCCATTACTTCCCTCTTCATGGGTGCCTTCCCCACCTTGTCCTAGTGGGAGGGATTACTTTAATGGTCCATGTGCAAATGCAGGATTGACCTCTCTCACCATTTTCTATATGTCAACAACATAAAGCCTTTAAAAAAAACTGGAATGAATAGCTTTAGATTTGGAAGCACCAATGAGTTCTGGAGAAATGTACAATAATTAATTCCTATTTTATATTCATAATGGTTTTGCTCTTGCTGCGTATGCAGTTTTTGTTCATTTCTGGCATCTAATGGTTTTCTTCAAACTGGAATTGACCACCATTCTTGCTATCTTTAGGAGGATAAAATCTCTCTGTACAGCAACCTGTCAGTTCCCCACTCATAGACTCTACAGGCACACCTTTAAGTAATTGCTATAATTTTGTTTGATATGAAAGAATCCCTCATTTCCAGTCTAATCATCATTTGCAAACTGGATCTTCCCACAAACCAGAACAACGCTTGCTCACCTTCGATGAAAATAATGGTGATTCTCTGCCCTCTTCTTCCCCAACCCAACCGCCTACCATTCTTCTCCTCTGCTGTAATATGCACCATAACAGGCTACTGTGAGATTGCACCTTCTGTGCTGAATTGCAAGTTGGTAATTCACATGCTTATATAATAATGACTGTCTATCCTGAGATGCCTGTTGTTTACCCAAAGAAAAAAAGAAAATATGAGTCAAATGTGTTGTACTTCTCCAGGGAGTCATGGGGTTTTCATTTCACTTTGCCGCTATTGTCACTTTGCAATGAATATGTGTTAAGGAACATCTTGTCTGGAGAACTGCATCTAAAATTAGAGATGGGAGCAGCCTCTCTGTTATACCTTTTGTTTCACATTTCGGGATGCGTTAACAGGCACTAGAAATCTTTGTTTAGCAGACTTAATAATTGGGTCCACTGAGGGGTTTGACAATCTTTGACTTCCTTTATTTTGGAGGCTGCAGCCGATCAGTCAGAGAGTACACACACTGCCTGCATATCACCCCTAAAAATAGTCATTAAACTTTGAGATGTTTTTAAACTTGACAGCTTAGCACACACTGTAATGCTTTCAATGTTTCTTCCCAAGGCTTAGGAACACACCTATTCTACCTTGCCGCTTTTGCCAGCTTTTTAGCAAACACTTAAGTGTTTGCTTGTGCCACTCAGACCTGGCCCATAGTACTGAGCAGTCTCTGGCTGCACTGCCCCCAATGGAAGACATGTTCCTCTCTAGAATTCCAGGATATAGGACCTATGAGTGCCTGCTATGCACCTCACCAGGGCAGCCAACATACTTCACTATGCCCTGGGCAAGGTAGGGAGGGAAGGTCTGGGCACTCAGAAGGGGATCCCTCAGGCAGAAGGGGCAGAGAGCTAGACTCCACCAGCCAGGCCTTTGGTGCTTCACAGGCTTCGGTGGTGATTTTAAAAGGCCTGGGGGTCTGGCCACTACTGCTCCCACCATAGTGGCAGTGGTGGCCAGGAACCCTGGGCCTTTTACATTGCCGGGCCTCAAGGCAGCTGCTCCCATTATCTCCCCCATCAGTGGGCCCGCACCTCCCAAAGAAATGTGCCCTTAATTCATTCTCTCCATTCCTTTCTGTCCAGTTGGGTATTCCTCAGACTGGAGAGCAAAATTGCTGAAGTTGGTCTTACGCTGCTGGCTAGACCTGAACAGTACTGAGGAGGAATTTACAGATTTGGGAATAAGACAAATCATATTACAGTACTTGAATCCCACAGAGACCTACGGAGAGATGTCTCTCTGCCAGACAGAATACGAAGACATTTAAACGGTACGAACTCTGAATGGGCCTAAGTAATATCCTTGGCTCACAGACTACAATGGAGCTCAAATAGGAAGAAGCCACAGGACTAAAGATGAATGGATTCCAAGGCCAGAAGGGACCACTGTGATCATCTCATTTGAGCTCCTGCATGATACAGGCCATAGAAATGCCACAGAATAACTTTTAGAGCACACCTTTCAGAAAAAAGCCATACAAACTTCTTTTTACAAATCACTAGCAATGGAGAATCACCACTACCCTTGGTAAATCATTTCAGTGGTTAATTATCCTTGCTCTTAAAAACATATGCTTTCTTCCTCCTCTGCATTTGTCAAGATTTAATTTCCAGCCATTGGATGGAGTTGTATCTTTTTCTGCTAGTGTGAAGGACCTATGATCAAATATTTGTTTCTCATGTAGATACTTGCAGACTGTACTTAAGCCATCCATTCACTTTCCCGTTGTTAAGCTAAACAGATTGAGCACTTGAGTCTATCACTATAAATAATGTCTTCCAATCTTGTAATTCTTCTTGTGGCTCTTCCTTGGATCCTCTCCAATTTATCTATACCTTTCTTAAATATCCTCCCATATTCTAAAAGGATAGGTGGGAAGAAGGAAGATGCTTTCTACATTAGCTGTGAAAAGGTGGGGCCTCTCGTCATTATACAACAATGACTGAAGGGTGGGAAAGTCCCTCACTCCCATCTCAAGGAAACCCCTTTATTTCCCCACCAACAAAAATGCCAGACTTAGACCTGATCTGCTGCTTCTAAGTCACCCTCTGAACTACCAACAATTCTGGGGCTGAAGCACCTCTGGTAGGCGGTTTAACACCAGCAGAGCATATAGAAGTAGAGTAGTACCGTCACTTACATGAGCTACTCACTCCTAAGCTGGGTTTGGTTTTCCCCCTCATGCGGCAGGTCAGTTTTTCCTCTGGATAAGTTGACTTGCTCTGCAGCAATTACCTGTGCACTTGTGAGGGGGTTGCCAGCCTTTAAAGGCTACATGCATGAATATCTTCAGTAAAAAAACCATCTGCGGTTAAGTAGGACAATGGGCGTTTTGCCAAAGGTTTTAATGAGAACAGGAGCAGATCCCCATTTCTCCTCCAATTAGTGCTGCAGAAATCTAACAATAATTGATCAATAACATGTTATTCATTGCTCTCTCTGAATCAATAAAAACGATATTGCTAATGCTAGTTTTGGCTAGTGAACCTGCAGAATTAACTGGGCATGTGTTTAAAAGCATTGATTTTTAATAGATTTTTTTTCTGTTTTCAGTTTTATTCTTCTTTTTACTATTGAAGGAATCAGGATAGTTTCTCGTCACTGTACACAGCTCTGGTACCTGAAACTTGAGCAAGGAATTTGCTACGATTTGTTAGGATAGGCTTGTGCTGGGGACAATGCAGACATGCACCACTCCAAAGAGGTTTGGGTGCCTTTACAGACCTGCCTTTTGTGAACCCTGGGGCCCAGCCACAATTAGACCTCAGTTTAATGCTCTAGGAGAATACTTTATTACACTGGACAAAGGACTGCTGAGAGAAATGAAATATCTCCCAGTTATTTAGGTGTGAAATAAATCAGGGAGACCTGGTATTAAAACCTATTATTTAAAATGTTCTACAATTATGTCTCATTAATGCAAACTGTGGTCATCATTGAACAGAGTGACTGTAACTGCCTGGTTTCTAAGATTAAATTTTAAACAGTATTAGTGTAGTAAGAACATTTTAACATCATTGCTTTATTTCTGGAAGCTATTTTTTTGATAATTGTTTTTGTAATATGCACCTGAAAGTGCACCGTAAGCCTCCATTGGGCTAAATATGTTTTAATACCCCAAATTCAATGCAAGTGGAAATGTGAATTCTTTGGCATAAGCATTGGTTATACATTGAAAAGGCATTTATTTTTGAAAGATTGCTTGGCATTAGAAGAGCAGCAATAAAGTGAGCCTAATAGGGACCTTAGAAAACAATGACAACAATAGAAGCCTTCATATCCAGTGAGATCAGGTAGCAATGGGGAAGGGTTTAGGAGGGGAGGGAATAGGAATGCTAAGAAAAAACCAAATCAAAATAACTTGTTATAAAAACTTCAGTATTTTTGCCAAGTATGGAGCATGTCCACATTGAATTGGAAGGAGAAGGAATGGTGTGTAGAAGAGGTTTTGTCCTCTTCACCCTGTAGGGATCAAGGGAAACTTACATGCTACTAGAGAGTCATGTTGGGTGCTCTCTGGAATAGACAGTTAACTGTAATATGATGGAGCTGGGATCAGAATGGGGGATAGATACTAAAGTTTACAGGCTAAGCAAAGTTGGCAATGAGCAGTAGGCAATGAAGTTGCATTAATTAACATCCGTAAAGTTCTTTGGGATCCTCCGTCAAAACATGCTATAGAAGAAGTATAAAGAGTTATTTGTTACACTGCTGCTCTCTGATCCATTCTTTTCCTGCCTGCTAGACTCTTGTTATTATCAAATTGGTGAAGAGGCATGGTATAGAAGCAACTCTTGCCTAGATTAGAAAGATATGACTCTGTAGTGGAGCCAGTTATGAATGCGTGGGAGTGTTTCTGCTTGCAGTGTATGCGAAAATCATGAAAAACCAGTTCAGCATATTAGGTAAAATATCTTGACGGAAGAAAATGCAAGTTATAGGATACCTGGGGCAAACTAAGAGCTAGTATACATATACAGACACAGTAATAATAGCTCTCCAAGAAAGAAAATGCTGAACAACTGGTCTGACATCTGAACTTCTCTTTTCTGGGAGAACTCACTAAATCTGAATTTTTTAAAGGCCTATTTGAGGCCTGATTTTCTGAGGTATTGAGCAACAACCTCTCCTTTTGGCATCAACTGGAGCTGTACGTACTTATAGCTCCTTTAAAAAAAAAATCAGAAAAGGTTACATGTTCATAAACAAGAAGCGTGTAATGCTTAATAGAATTTTCCCCTTTGTATTTTAACCTTTAAGTAGTAGCATTAAAATGATAGGGATTGAAGTAATGAGTGGCAAAGAACAAGCTCAGTGGGTAGCAATGGAAAATGTCTAAAGCCTCAATGAACCAAGCCCAAATTTATCAAAGGACGCCTAGCTAGCTTCAAACATCAAATTAAACAGGGACCAAGTTAAAAAAAAAAAAAGCAAGCCACGGGAGTCATTGCTAATTTAAAGGAAAAAGCTGCTGATAAAATGATAACTTATTTTTAAAAAAAAAATTCCTGACTTTGGAAGTGGGTGCAAACATTCACTCAAATTATTCTAGTTTCTGGAAATTCAACACATGACCTGCTTTGGAGTCTGCTCAATGTCAGTCCTATTTACTGGAGCACAAATGGTTCTCTCTTTCATATACACTCAACTGGCTTGTTGACCTGCTATATAAACAACAGAGTGAATGGAAGAATGATCGAGACATCACAATTAATACATTAAGCAGAAAAGTGAAGAATTGCTTTAATTCTTAATGTTAATTCTTAATATATTCTGAGAAATTCAAGTTACTTATAGAACACATGGCCCTGTTAGGCACCACTATATAGCTAATTTCCCCCATTTTGCTGGAAACCACACAGATTTTGGCTGCGTCCAAAATGTAGGAATTCTAGCATAATGTCCAGGAACAAATCTGGATGATCACCTCTCTCTCTAATGTCTTTCTGCTCTGCATCTCCCTCCTAATAAGCTATTAAGGACATTTGTTCCTTCTCTTATTACAGCTGCCAGACTAAATTGGCTCAAAAGTGAGATCTCCCGAGACACTCTGCCTAATGGAGACAGAACATTTAGAAAAGCAGCTGTTAAGACCCTATAGCAATGTGGAACCCACTCCAGAAGTATGAGGGAGTGGCCAATATGTGCCACTCAATTTGCACAACTTCCTCTATGTGATAAAGAGCTATACTTTCTAGCCTTGAATGAGCCACCAGGGGAAATGTACAGTTAATTTGATTTATTTAATTGTAGGTTAGGGCTGTTTTCAGTCTCAATGTTTTTTGATATTTCCCCAAGTTACCAAAAATGATGTGCCCTCAATGTTTAAATAGGGAAAATGTGGTATGTGCCTCCTTTTTCTATGCTTTTTTCCTGCCAGGAGCAGTGAGAAGCTGGGGGTTGCCTTCCTACACTTTAAATCTGATCCCTGTGTCTTTTCACACGTTAAAACCGCTAGTCTCAAACTGGAATTTTCAGTATGAACATGGATCCCATTGACTTCATATGGGACCAGAGTCAGGTAAATGCTGACTACTTTTGAAAAGTGCAGGGTACAAAATGTAAATGATCTGTCGATGCACTCACGTTATAATGAAATGTATAAATTACTTAGGACAGTGGCCATCTAGAAAGTTTGATTATGTAATCACAGATAGCCCTGCCATTTGAATTGTACCTAAAATTATCCTGCATTTGTAATTGCATCTTTGACTGTAATGGTACAAGAATAAGTCTCTCACACACAAACAAAAGTACTGAGAATTTGCATCTTTCCCCATGTTATTGTAGATAATCAGATGTTTTCCAGAACTCCTACATATAAGATTGTTCAACTTCTTTTTTCTAAGTGAATTTTAAATGGAATAAGGCACAAAAAAAAAAAAAAAAAAAAAAGTAATCCTGCTAAAATTGTGCAAATCCTGGTTCTTATTTCATCCTTTTCCATGTCCTATAAATTAAAACATCAGTGAAGTGGAAGAAAACTCGGACATGTTGCTTGTATCATATTTGGATAGTATATTGGGGTTTTCCTCCCCCACAGAAATTCATAAAATCTGAGCAAGAAAATTGAATTAGTATCAACACAATGAACCTCTCAGTTGATTATACTCTGAGGCAGGAGTGGATTAAAGCTAGTGGGGCTTGGATCCATCAGAATTTCAGAAAGCACTGTAAAAGTTCCTACCCACACACTTAAATTTTGTCATAGCTCTTTTCTGAAAAACTCATCACCTATGGCAAAGTAGAACAGTCCTTGCTTGCCACCTGCTAAACATGTTCTGTTACTCTAAGAACCAAATGAATTAATATAGTTTTAATGTGTAACACAATAGGGTTCTGTGTAGTTATTCTGGATTAATACTATTGTAAATGGGACCAGAAGCTGGCCCAGTGAGACTATGTCTACACTGCACAGTTATTTCAGAATAAGCTATTCCGAATAGTTATTCCGAAATGTGCTATTTTGAAATAGCACATCTACATCAGGGAAGCCTGCCTTGGACTAATTGTGAGGCTTCCCTGCAGTGTAGATATGCTATCTCAATTTAGAGCCCCAGCAGGAATAACTTAAAATGGCCCTGGTGAGGGGCTATTTTGAAATGGAAGAAGTGGAGCGTCTACACATGGCTTATTTCAAAATATCTATTTTGGAGTAGGCATTATTCTTCGTAGAATGAGTTTACAGAAGTCGGAATAAGCCATCTGTTATTTTGAAATTATTTCGAAATAACGGAATTGCTGTGTAGACGGTCGCATAGTTATTTTGGAATAATAGCCGTTATTCCAAAATAGCTGTGCTGTGTAGACATGCTGAGAGTCACTGACTTAGTAACTCTTTGGAAATGACACCTCCCAGATAGCTAGGAGTTACACAAGGCTATAGTTTGCATAATAAACTTTCAGTTCATAACTGCACCATCACTACACGTGCTAAGGTTCCATCAGACTAATCCCTTCATTTCATTTACACAGGAGAAATTCACTACCTTCCCTGAAGTGCGTCTGAATGACTCTGGCTTTTTGTTGCTTCTGACTCTCCCCACACCCAATTTATTCAGTGCCAACATTTCCCAAGATTACTCTCAACCCAAACATGAATTTTGGTGGGGGTGGAGGAGGGAGAGGAGAAGAGAGAAACCTGGCCCTCATTGTTGGTAACTCCCTGCTGGAATAGGACTACTCAATTTCTGACAGGAAGCCACTATCCTCTCTTGTGCACCCATGATACCATACCAGAGAATCAAAGGGTGCCTGATCAAAATGAAAAGCTCAAGACGATTCAGAGCATGTTAGCAAACCCTTTTCTCTTCATTCTGCTCATCTGAGGAAGTGTCTTCCCCACAAAAACTCATGATACTATATATTTGTTAGTCTTTAAGGTGCTACAGGACTACTCGTTTTTTAATGAAGAATACTAGGCCATGCCCATGTATTGTTATCAGAGATAGCTAGCTTAGTAGATATTTAAAAACAGAAGTTAAAACTGTAATCACATCTATACCAGAGAAAAAGCAGGACAAGCAGAATACAGCAGGTACAGCAGAGCCTTGCTGTGAAGCAGATATCTACAAAGTACTGCACACCTTTCATTTGAGCACGTTTGATTGAAAAGCTCTTGGAATCCAAAAAAAGCATTGGGAACTTCGAGCAAAAAAGGGACACCACTGGGATCAATGCACTCTTCGGGGAAACGTACCTGATGCCACTTTTAAGTGCAGAGGTAACAGGTGTGATTTCGGAACCTAAGGGAAAGGGAATAACTACATATTGAACTTGGACACGCATCAGGACTCAAGGAACAAGAGGTTGGATCTGGGTCAGATTCAGTAGGCCTTTCAGCAGATAGAAAGGTCAAAGCTATCTAGTATATGCATTTGCTGTGAGTACCTTTGCTAGACCTGAAGAGGAGCTCTGTGCAGTTCAAAAGCTCGTCTCTTATACCAACAGAAGTTGGTCCAATAAAAGATATGACCTCACCTCTCTCTAATATTATTTGGAGCAGATGGCCTTGGCAGCACAGAGCACTGTAAGTGGTTAGCCACAAGCCACTTAAGAATATAGGTGGATATGAAAAAAATCACCCTGAACAAAAACAAAAGAAAGACTTGTAGAGCAGCAACTTTCTCTCTCACACAGAGACCCACAAAACAGGAACATAAAATAAGGTGTGCAATATTGTCAAATTAACATTCCTGTAGGAACCTTGACATTCAAATGTCTTGGGTTTTTGAATAATTAGTTTTTCAGGCTTAGTATTGCATTATTGTAAAATTTTCCATTTAACTTCTATAGTATGTTTTGAAGAAGCAAAATATCAAGCAAGGGAAAAAACATAAAACTCCAGTAAGCAATATTATTAACCTGTCTTTGAGAAAGTGAACTGACCTATCACCAACATATGGGCAGAAATTTATAATCATCTCTCTCAGTTTATATATGTAGATCCACTGCTCATGTTAAAGACACAGACAGGCGAAATTCTTCTTTATGCTGGTGAAAATCCAGAGAAACCCACTGTATTCATGGGAGTTTCCTCTGATGTTTTCTGTTGCTTCTGACTTTTCCCAGAAAAAAAATTATTTGATGTGGAGATTTTCTAGGATTACTATCAGCCCAAATGCAGGGTGTTTTTTGGGAGGTGGATAGAAATCTGACCAAGATCTATTTAGAAGCTTCCCCCCCTCCCCCAACTATGAATTTTAACTTTATTTTTTTCTTTTTGGGATAACTCATAAATGGTTTTACTTTCAAAGCTGAAATTTTTTCCTGGGGCTAGATAAGGGATAGTCTCTTCTTTTAGCTTCAGGAGAAGAAATATTTTTCTGCATTAAGAAAAACTTCATTCCACACCTCTCATTCTGTAGCCATTTAAACACATGAATTCCTGCATACATTCAACTCAATGGAACTATCCACAAGTGTAAAACTATGCAAGTATGTAAATATTCCTAAGATTGGGGCCTTCTATTGTTCTATTACACCCTTTAGTGGTCTTTTACAGCTTTGGTTATCCTCAGCTAAGACATCTGTTTTAATTCATAGTCTCATGCTTTTTCTAAAATGTAGTTTAGTCCTTCCTTGATTCCAACATAGCAGTATTTTACCTGAAGCTTCAGAAAAGCTAATTAAAAAAACAGTTTCCCAAATAAAGGCAGCAATCCTGTAACAGTCAATGTATCTCAACTTTCCTTCGGACACTTTGGCTAAGCAGATCTCTGAGGGAGATAGTATATTCTCTTTATCCACATGACCTGTAGCACCAGTAGCATAAGTATTGTGTGTCCTCTCATTACAAAGACTGGTCTAGTTCCTTGGCACGTGGAAAAAACATTTATGGAGTAAGTGAGAGTTAAACCTGAGATTTTTTGGGTTTTTTTGTTTTTTTAAGAAGGGAAGTAGACTACATTTATCTTTAGCATTTTTTGCTGGTTTAGACAAACCCAACCCTCACTAGACTTTTATTGGCTTTGAAAAGTTGTTACACTTGATTGGTCAGTTTACCTGTTTGAGTCAATAGACTTTTAAAGACAACGAAATGCAGCTAAATCCTAGCCAGCCTACACTAGATTTAAGCTGATTTGAAGAAGTGGAGACAGCCTATTTAAAAGCTTCTTAGCATAAACAAGACTTATTTTGCAGGAACATTACTTCAGCTGCTTACTTTTTGTCTTTAAAGGAAACCGCTTTAGGAACTTACGGTCCTGTCTTGTCTCAGACAGAGGTATGGCCAGTAGTGCACTGCAAATCGTTGGACTGGTAGTTGGAGGCATTGGCTTAGCTGGGACTTGTGCAACCACCGGGATGCCTCAATGGAGAGTCACTGCTTTCATTGAAAACAACATCATCGTGTTTGAGACCATTTGGGAAGGACTCTGGATGCACTGCATCAGACAAGCCGACATCAGGATGCAGTGCAAAGTCTACGACTCCCTCTTGGCACTCTCACCTGATCTACAGGCATCCAGAGGACTAATGTGTTCTGCTTCAGCACTCTCATTTCTTGCTTTTATGATAGCTGTTATGGGCATGAAGTGCACTCAGTGCACTGGGAACAACAAGCGAATCAAGGGTCACATTCTGCTGGCAGCTGGAGTTCTTTTCATCCTATCTGGTATTGTTGTGTTTATCCCAGTGTGTTGGGTTGCCAATACTATCATAAGAGACTTCTACAATCCAAATGTCAACGTGGCACAAAAACGAGAACTCGGGGAGGCCCTGTACATAGGCTGGGTAGCTGCCTTCTGCCTTGTTGCTGGGGGAGCAATATTCTGTAGCTTCTGCCGTTGTAATGAGAAAGCCAGAAGCTACAGGTTCTCAGCACCTTCACACCAAGCATCCTACAAAACTCATCACATGCAAAGGAAAACTGAAAGTGCATATTCCAGAAGTCAGTATGTCTAGTTGCTTCTTGGTCTTTTAGCTCAGTAAGTCAGTCTTTGTGAACGGACTTCAATATTCACAGTGAACTACAAGTAGATCCAAGGAAACTTTATTTGTACTTCATACCTGCACCATTGTAGCCTTAAATTCTACATGCTTAAATTCTTGGATTTTAGTTAATTCTATGAACCCTGTCTTAGCTCATACTGGAACAGACAATGTATTATTTTCTGGGGAGGGAGGATAAGACAGCAAAGATCATAAAGAAACTGTTTAAAAAAAACAATAGCTAAGGGATAAATACATTGTAAATGAATGGTAATGTGAAGGATTAGCTCTGCAGTGAGAGGGAGGCCAACATCTCTGAAAATAAACTTAAATAGTCTGGTAGCACTTTAAAGACTAACAAAACATGTAGATGGTATCATGAGCTTTTGTGGGCATAGTCCACTTCTTCAGATGAAAGCTCATGATACCATCTACATGTTTTGTTAGTCTTTAAAAAAACAAAAACAAATAGTCTGGTAGCACTTTAAGTTTATCCTGCACAAACTAACTCGGCTACCCCTTAAATCTTTGAAAGTGTCCCTTATTTCAGAATTCTCAGATGGGTAGCTGGGTTACTCTGTAACTTAAAAAAAAAATGAGTAGTCCTGTGGCACCTTTGAGAAAATATCATAGTTTGTGCAGGATAAACAAAATATATATATCATCATGAGCTTTCATGGGCAAAACCCACTTCTTCAGATGAGCTTGAGTGGAGGGGGGGGGGGG
>CM057845.1:164504767-164525335 GCA_030068395.1 Apalone spinifera | reverse complement strand
TGCACAGCTGCAGTAGGTTTAGCTCCCTGTCCCAGGATCTAACTGCTGAGGCACAGCATCTGGGACTGGGAACGAGCCAGGAATCAGCCGGCCCCCTACTGAGCCTCTGCTCCCCTGACCCTGCAGAGATTGTGCTGGAGGGAACGGGTTTTTAAGCTGGCTCCCACCCAGCACCAGCACCAGCTCCTGCTCTACCCCTTTGCTGCCTCTCTGTGATAGAGGAAGCAAGTGGGGGAGGCGACTAGTCGAGAGACTACTCGACTTCCCGATAAGCACATGCTGATTGGGTAGTCGACTAGTCCCTTACATTCCTAGGACCCAGTGCAGATTAATTCTTTTGTTCCCATTCACTGGACAGGGATTTGCTACCAGGAGATTGGCATGCCAGTGTGAATCATCACATGCAATACAGAAAACCTATGTAAGATCATGGAAGGAGCTGCCCATTTTTGCCGCTGAGAAACCACTGACAATCCAGGACTCAGTGAGGAGTCTTGTTATAGACAACATGTATGGATGCACTGGGGTCAGGCTCAAACAATAGGATAGTTGGCGTGGTAACATCAGTCTTAACACATATGGTGGGATGTCACCTATTGTAGCTGGTAAGAGTCTAGAAAAAGCACTCAAGTACTTACAATGTTTTGGATATAATGGCTCCATGAAATGGCATGTGAGATTTTTCTGGGAATAACGAATGTCCCACATCAGTCATTCTGATGGCCACAGTATAGTTTTATACATGTCAAAAGCTGACCCTCCAAATATCACAAGATTTTAACACTTAGCTTTAAGACAATCCCAAGAAATAACAGGTTATCAGGGCACTGGACATGATAAGTCAGAGTTGGGTAACTTCAAGCAGCTTTGGTAGATATCTGAATAATCATTTCCCCCCATAAATAACCTTCCAATATCAGTGTTGATATTTTCAATAAAAAAAGTTGATTAATATTTTTGAAAAAAGAAAAATTGTTCTGTTTCAAGCCAGTAAATGATTTTTTGTGATACAATAAGAATTTGATGAGTTTAATTACTGTGTAAGTGAGAAGCAGCAGAGAGAGGACCCCAATCTAAGCGTATTAATGCACGCTCCATAATTTGGGCTTCTTCTTTGAAAAAAAAAAAATCACTCTCTGAGAAAGTCATATTCTGCCTGAACTTGAGTTGTTTGATGCTCTATGTTCAAGACTTGGAAACAACAATCTGTCTCCTGCATCTGGTCTCTGGCCTTAGCATTAACACCTCTCTCTCAGGCTTTGCATCACTCTGGCTCACCTTCCGCATCTGCAGATTAGACACAATAATTCTCATCTACCTCACAGGCCTGTTGTTAGAATAAGAGAATGTTTTAAAAATAGTTGGCACTTCAAGAGCTATACAGATATTAAACACTACATCTTCATTAAGGAGTTTTTAGGTCATTATGATTCATCCCTTCTAAAGGACTTTCCCTACAGGTATACAATACCCATTTCTAATGCTCAGCTTACTTTACAAAGCATTAATTCCAGCCCCCTGCTTGGTCTGTTAGAGTTGGAATTAGTGCTGGTAGGCTGAGAGTTTTTTGCCCCATAAGCCAGTGCAGGAAGAATTTTTTTATTATGGAGGTCATCCTTATTTTTAAATTTAGTTACAGCTGAAGGTGCTTATATAAGTATCTAAAACGTTTAAAACAACATCAAAGGCTATATTTCACCCTCCAAATGAACAGAAAGCAGACAGCTTATTTATTACAGATAGCTCTCAGTGTATGGGCCAGATCCTTAGGTGATGTGCATTGGCATAGGCCCACTGTCTTTTGTGGATGTATACCAATATAAACCAGGTGAGGCTCTGATTGAGTGCATCAAAGAGCTGTCCTAACACAAAGTAATTAAAGAGTTAGGCATAGCTATATAGTATCAATTCCAGTCAAGGCTGGGGAAAAAAAAAAAAAAAAAAAGAGTGAGAGAGGTTAAGCCACATGCCAAGGCAAACCAGACAAGCAACATGATGACAGCTCAGGAGAACTGGCTCATAGTCCTCTGAACATTCCAAGCTACATATATTATAGGAGCTATCCCTGCCCACTAATCCCTTTTGCAAGTGTTGTCCAGTGGTTAGAGAAATAGACAAGCACTATAATGTAAATGAATAAGTAGTACTTGGTTATTTTGTTGGAGAGTTTTTCTCCTCACCATTAGAGGAAACTAGATATAATAATAGAATACACTCTCCTGCTAATAGGAATGCACAGAGAGAATTATTTCTTATCAGAGGTCTTTCTTTCTAGAATCAATGAAAAAAAAAAAGAAGCTATGAAATGATGCCAGCTACTTGTTTTGGCATCCTTATGAATTATGCATCTGTTTAAGTAAAACTTTGATGTTGATTACAGCTCTTGATGGAATTACCTAATTCCATCAACATCAGGAGCCACTTAAGTGCTTTCTAGGTTTTTCTTTTTTAAATATTTTTCCATCTAGTGGAGTGCCAAAAACATGTAAATCCCACTTAAAATCCAATTTTAGCTTTCATCATAGAAATAATTATACTGATCTGAATATTGTACATGATAGAAATTAAGTCCTGCACTAACACCTTGTGTTCTGCGTTTCAACACAGAAGCAGTTTCGTTGTGGAATAATTAACCCTGTAATTTGTTTTTAATAATGGGGACCCTGACACACACTTAATTATAGCATCACTAAGGAGCAGTGAAGTCAAGTATGATATTACTAGATACACCCTATCTAGCCTCTCATTGGCTGGAAAGCTGTCAGGCCTGATTGTGAAGTGCTCTAGTCAGAGGTCTTTCAAATATCAAGGCAAATAAATACCAGGTCCTTCTCTTTAGTCAGGCCTGGACTACTGCCTATCTGAACATCAGTAATACAAACTGAAGCGGCTTCGAAGTCACTTTGGCACACCAGCAAAATATTACAGGAACAATTCTCGCTCTGTTTTATCTCCAAGAAAACCTACTTTGGAACTACCTCTCTGTACTCTATTTTTTGGGGTGTGCTTCTTTCAGAAGGAATATGGCTCCTTTTGCACTGCAAGTTGTAGGCCTAATACTTGGAGGCCTCGGCATGATTGGGGCTTTTGCAGTCGCTGCAATGCCTCAGTGGAGAGTGTCTGCTTTCATTGAAGGTAACATTGTGATATTTGAAAACATTTGGGAAGGGCTATGGAAGAATTGTGTCTATCAAGTCCACATCAAGATGCAGTGTAAATTCTACGACACCGTGCTAGCGCTCCCACCTGTTTTAGAAGTATCCAGAGGACTGATGTGTGTTGCTGTGATACTCTCTGTTATTGGCTTTCTGTTAACCATTACTGGCATGAAATGTACTCGGTGTGTTGGGGATAACAACCGAGTCAGGAGTACCATTCTGCTGGCAGCTGGGAGCATTTTTATCATATCTGGGATTCTAGTTCTGATACCTGTGTCTTGGACTGCCTACAACATCATTAAAGACTTCTATAATCCAGCAATCCACGCAGGCCACAAACGAGAACTGGGAGCTGCACTCTATTTAGGCTGGTTGAGCTCAGCATTGCTCATTATTGGAGGAGCACTATTTTGTAGCTTTTACCGTTGTGCTGACAAACACCAAAGAGGGAAGTATTCATCACATGCTTGCCACGGAGTGCCCAACTCTGAATACATGGAAACGAAAGCCGCAAACAAGCATGTTTATGTCTAGTTGCTTTGTGAGTTTTCTGTTCAACGTTTTAATTTGCAGTGGTGGACATTAATTATAAGTGGCTAAAGAAGAAGCTGTTTGGGTCATTTGTAACTCACTGTTATATATTTAGCTATATATCTTTATTAAAAGGCTTGGAAAGACTAGATTTTTTTTTAATCAGTCCATGTCAGTAAACATTGATTTCCCCCCACACACAGATCAAATGAATATTTCCATCTGTGATAAATCAAAATTTTCAGTTAGGCAAAGAAAAATGCCACTTGAGAATTTGAATGAGCTGAGGATATTTCCTTTATGTTTTGCTGTGTGATATTGACAATGTGTGTGTTTTAACAGTTATAAAATGTTAACTTTTTTAACCATTGTGCCTTCTGATCTTAACATTCCAGGCATTCAGTAAACTAGATTGCCTGAAAAGGTTACAACTACAGATAGTGGGTTCTAGAATCTCCAGGAAGGCTAGAGAAGCATAAGTGAGTTGGCAGGAAGCCCCGAGGGCCAATGAATACAAAATGTGCATTTTTTAAATTAGGAGTAGTGACCTTCCTGTTCTACCCTTTGCATGACCAGAGGACAGCTAGGACACAAACTGAGTTAGGAACATGGCATGGAGTATCCAATGATATCCATGCCTAGGGAAAGACTAAACCTCAGAACAACAGATATGAGTAGAACAGGAAATGTTTAGTGAGATGTGATCAGGCTACTCTTTATTTTTAGAGTTCTGTGCAGAGCACATGTAACTACCCCCTTACATTGTAACTCTCCTAATAGAACCCCCAGGAAGCAATTTTCTGTGTTTTAATCTTTCTTGTTTCAATTGTTCTGTAATACCTAGCAACCAAGTAATGTTTCACCAAGTATGTTTTCTTTGTTAATAAAAATAACCTTTTTTAAGATCATGATCTGATGCCTGTGTCCTAGAAGGCAGGAGGTTCTGGGTGTATGTACTTATGAGTGCATGGCCAACTATTAAGAAAAAAAAAATCACAGACTTAAGCTTTCTCCAGTCTGAGAGCAAAGAGCTACCACATAATAAGAAATTCCCAAATGTATCTGCCTTGGTTTTTGCATGGGAGTGGTGGCAGCGATACCAACCCAAGGCCAGGGCATCTGTGACCTTAGGGATTTCTGAAAAACCCAAAGTCTTTTGTAACAGGCTATTTTAAAGTCTCTTGCAGGCCCCCACCTTCTGCCTCAAAGTGCCAGGCCCATCTTTGATGCTTCCATGTGTGGTTATGAATTCTATGGTCTGAGCAGAGATGGGCAAGCAAATCTAGTCTGTCAGAATATTCTAGAATTGCTTGCCTAGTGGGAAAGCAAAGAGACTGTGCATAGGGTGCCCTCTGATCCCCATCTACCTCAAAGTCACTTGTTATGGATACCTCTCTGCTGGGTTGGGGAGTGCACCTGGACAGCTATATGGATTCCCACAGACTTTGAGAGCTCTGAGACAAACTGTGATTCAGTCTCCTCAAATTTTAAGCTGTGCACAAAGCCTGCAAAAGATTTCTACCCATCATCTATACCATGTACGTCTGAGCTGTAACTATGAGGTGTACGATATCAACATAGAAGAACAAGGCCCACACCATTTCTGTAATCTCTAGGTTGGGGGAAAAAAATCTGGTGTAAATAAGGCAACTATTAAGATCCAATCAAGATGCTAAGTCATGCATTTCCTATAAATTAGCTAGGTTATTTGATTATGAAAAGGTGGAGAAATCAGAATTTAAGTCAAACTAATGCATACTTTCTCTGATATTCTACTGATGTGCATAAGTAAAACTTCTTTGGAAAGCAACAATGAAGTTAAATATGTAACAACTCATTAAGTCTTTGAGAGTGGTTCCAACTCCATTTAAATGGGAGTTGGTTTACATTTTAATTAACAACAATGCAATCCAAGGGCAGAGGGATCATTTCTATTATCCCACTCCTTTCTTCCTGACACATAGAAGCACCCCAGTTTGTACACATAATGGAGTTTCTTCACTGATTTGGAGTCAGATATTCTATAATTCATATTGAGGCTAAGTTGATAAGATATGGCTACTTTGCAAATGCTCAAAGAGTAAAAGCAAATCAGAAGCTACCTTTTATGAAAAGTGCGCTTAGATGAAAAGTCAGGAGATCAGCACACGAGTTTAAGGAGCTGAGATTTTAGAGCATTCAGCACACTGAATCATGTAAAATACTCCCCACAGCCACATTTCCCCTTCCCTGCCTCCTCCAAGTTCAAGCAGATCCAGGTTCTTTACCAACATTCTTTCCTTCCTCCCACCTCATCCTGGTCTTACACTCAGCACTTAAATGTAGTGGTCTATTCCCTTACCTTGCATCTCTCTCTCTCTCTCTCCTCATATCCATGAGCCCATGCTCTTGCAGTCCCTTCTTCATGTATTAATCTCTCATTGTTTCTCCAACTTGCATCCAGGCAAGACATTCTTGCAGGGGTATACCCTGTTTGAATTCATGACATACCCAAGAATGAGCTGTTCTGTTCATTCCCTAATCTAAAAGGAGCCTGGTAGTGCAAAAAGGTCTGAAATTATCAGCTGGCTTTGATTCTGCAGGTACGGAGGTGCCTGCTGAGAGACAGAGATATTGCAACTGGAACATCAGTACAAGTAAAAAGAAAGAAGCTACTGGTTTTTGGATGAGAAAAACAAACAAACACAACACACACACCAACCAACCAACAAGGGAACATTTCTTCTGAGTATATGCATCCAGCTGTTTGAGAGGGACATGGATGATTGCATGAATGTGGAGAACAAATAGGCTAACAAATACTTATCCCAGAGCCATTTCTAGACACACACAGACTATGTAGCTGCAAAGGGCACCACAAAATTTGGGGCACCACTGCAGCTACAGGATGCTTAGGCAGTGCTGGCTCCAGTGATCAGCCTCATTCCCTAGTGGTTCCCCCACCCCTTCCATGTTGTACCCAGCCACCAATCAGCTGTTTTCTTCTGGCGGGAGTGGAAACCGCCTCTTGTCTCTGGCTGGCTGCCTCCTCTCTATATGTAGCCTGTAGCTTGCACTGCTCCCTGTCTGGCACCCATGCCTCTTTGCGTACAGCTCAACCCCCACAGGATGTGTGTACGCAGTTGCTCGGACTGTGTAGGGCACCAGGACGGGTAAGGATAGCCCTGAATTACCCTCAGCAGTTACAGTCCTGAAAATAGTGGGTTTAGTTCAAAGATGATGCTGAGATTTTTCTGGGTTCTTATTTTAGCATGTTTTGCCCATTACCTCTAACACGCTTCTTGCTTTTTTGTTCATCTTGAACAATGAAAAGCTCTAAAAGGTACTGTTCAGGGTATGGTCATGCCAATTTTCTTCCACAATTTGATCTGAGGAAGTGGGTCTGGCCCACGAAAGCTCACCTCCTAATAAACCATCTTTTTAGTCTTTAAAGTGCTGCATAGTCCTGTCTTTTGTTTCAGTAAGACCAGACTAACACGGCTACATTTCTATCATTGTTCAGGGTGAATGAGTGATGGAGAAGTAAGCCTCCACCTGAGTTTATATTTGCAGCTTCTTAATGCACTCAGATAATAAAACCTGTTAACTGAACAAGTCCTGCTAATAAGACCAGTTTTAAAGGAGAATGCCATTTTGATCAAGGACATTTTACTCACTGTAACACTGGATGGCTCAATGCTCATCACTATAATTGCTGCTGTGATGGGAGAGCAAAATTACAAAAACTAAATTCAGTTGATCTGCGTTCATAAGTTAACTGACAAAAAAATCATTCCAAAACATTTGACCTTGCAGGTCATTAATCATAACATCTAAGAGTTACTAGATAGTGCTTATTCAGATACTACCTATGTGAAAGCCACCATTGAATGATTTTAGAAAAGTGGTCCCTCCAGCATTTCCCTTTTAAACATCTAACAATCTAAACTGGTCTCTTCCAATTTTACACAAATATGACATCACCCCTTGCTGCCAAGTTGAGGCACATGGCATTTTTAAAATAGAAACTGTAAAAATGCCAGGAAGGTATTACTCCCTATGTTAGTCTAATTGAAAGATATATTAAGCTTCCTAAATCTATGTTGCTTGTTTTTGACATGTGTCCTTAATTTGTAGTCTGTGTCTTGGAGTTTTGTAAAGTTGTCCCTGATTACCATATGACAAAGATGATGGTTAAATTAGCATTTCAGTTTCTATCAAATGGATGAGTGACTGACATACTGATAAGCGATGTTTATTCATTAAAGATTCACACTGCAGTGCCAGATGGTGCAGGGAGACAAAAAAAAAATTCTATACCCCAAATATTTCCTTGTATACTGTCACATATATCCTGAAGTTAAACTGGCAGGAAAAGCTTCACATGTATAGGGAAAATTCTATTAACTTAAAAAAAATGTAAAGTTCCCAACTTTGTTGGCTAAATTAGTTTCTGGTGTCTAAAGACCCAGTCAGCTACCCTTACTCAGTACACAGTGGTAGACGTACTAGGCTGTAAATGTACTCTGCTCAGAGGAATTCTGTGGGGAGCAGTTCTAAAAGTTACTGGCTCTTGAAAGGGGGCAGGGGTAATGGCATGAAAGACAGATGGTGGTGCTAGAACCCGCAGGATATAGGAAACATTATGACGACTGCCTGTGGAAGGTCCTAGTTAATTCCCCCCCGTTGCCTGAACTAGCTTGTGAGCATTGTGACAAGATGCAGGTTCTGGGATGGGTGCAGACTGATAGGGTTTGCTCCAAAATTACTCTGCTGCTGAGCCCAAGGGAATCCCAAATTGAATGCCAGCAAAGTGGAGGGCTAGCTCCTGCTGGAAGCACAAGAGTGATTCTGGAAGGAAGATGAATGTTAAAGCCACTCTGAACCCTTTTAGTGCATTTCCAGTCTATTATGCGGGATGGGTCTGATCAAACAGCCTTCCATCAGAATCTAAAATGCCCACCAATTACCAGCCTACTTCTGGTTCTCCACAGTGTGGAGGTAGACAGAACAACATGGGATGTTCCCCTGCATATATATCTAACAACCCCTACCTCTTCTCCCCCTCCCCCGCACATGGTTTTATTTGTATTTTCATACAACTACCCACTGTGTAGGCATGAATACACACACACACACACACACACACACACACTTACTTTTGTTTGGCTATCTATGGGCATATTTTGGGACAAGGCTTCCATACACTTATTCTCATTCCCCAATCTTATCCCAATGCCAAGCCTCCTTTAAAAAAAATGTAATAGCACTTCACCATGTGACATCAACACCTATAACATACTGCTTCTAGAATTAGTGAGCTCTCAATGCTAGTTTGATCTATTTTAACAAGCATGGGACACTTCACTTAAAAAAAAGGGGGGGGGGCGAGGGAGAGGAAGAACATTAGAATAGCCTACCCAAGTAGTTAAGGCACTGTCATTGGAGAGATTTAAGAGCTGATCAGCTAAAACATTAGTGTAAGTAAATATTAGCCCTACTATTTTCTGGTATGGTTTTCTAATCTCCCTCATAAGATATTGCAATCTGAATTTTTTCCTCAAGTAGTGGATGTGCTTGTGTCATTTCCCTTAATTTCCCCATTCCTTCCCAGTGTCAGTATCAACTCGCCCCCATATGGTGTTGCGTATCATCAGAACAATCCAGTTGATGTTTTGGTGTTGAAAGACACAAACACAAGAGGGAGTAATTATATGTTAAGCTTTTCCTGGGTATACTGTATCCATGACACATATCAAACAGAGGAAGGCCATACATTTCTGTACAATTCACTGTGTATATCATCATGAATCAGATAACCCTGTAATAACTGGGATGGTGTTCCTAAAAAAAGATACCATTTCACAATACATTCCATGCAATGGAACACCCTTTCATTCACTAGCCAATTAATGGGGATATCAGATATCCTGTAAAGACAAATATTTGAAGGTAATACAGTAGTATGGATGGTTTACTGTGTGTGGGAATAGGGATATGAAAGGTTAACCTTAATGAGTGGGGCTTACCAGGCTTGGCATTGGCCAGGGACTTCTCCAGGTGACCAGAGCAGCCCCTCTCTGTGGCAGGCACTGGGGGGAAGAGAAAAGGGGCAGAAAACACAGGAAGGGGCTCCCTCAGCAGGGCTGGAGCAGCCCTTGCCTGTGGTCGGGAGAGGGTATACTCCAGCCTGGGTGTGTCCTTCCTTAATTGGTTAAGCTTCATGTTTAAAACTGGTTAATGAAATTACACAGCATTTTGCATCCCTATTGGGGAATAAGGGTCAAATTCAGAGCTCAATGAAGTCAGCGGAAAGACTCCAATTGGCTTCAACAGACTTTGGATCATGCCCCAAGAGCACTGAACATGTCAATATCAATAACAATGGTGATAACTGTGTCTTACCCATGCACCTCTGGTCCCAGCCTCTTCAGATACAGGATGGATCTGATCCAACAGACTCTCACTAAAATCTACAATGGCTGTCAGTTACCTTTTCCCTCCAGTATAGGGTGCGTTTGGAGATTTTCCACTCTCCATACTCCAGCCCCCTGTGGAGAAGTGCGAGAAAACTGGTTCTCTTACCTTTTCAGCTAACTTATTGTTCCATGGTGCTGTCACCTAAACAAGTGGCCACTAAGTTGTATTGAACCACCAGATCTGGTCTGGGAGGGATCTGATGAAATCCTTGTCAACAAATAGTGGCTTCCACTTACACTAGGGCAGTCCCAGATACACCTAATAGCACTTAACAGAATTTGTGTTGTACAGACACATTCTCCAAATCTTCATGATGTTACCTTTCAGGTTCACAAAGTGTTGACTGGTGGAAAAAAATGGTTCAAAATATCAGTCTCTCAAAGATTAGAACAATTTTGTCAAGCACTTAGTTTTATTTGTTTATTTCCCTGGTTAGAGATTAAAATTCCTTTCTAATTTTGCTTTTTCCTTTTTAGTAAGGAGTATTTTCCCTTCCCCTTTATTTCTAATGGATCCTGATACTGCAATCTTTTCCTGAGTTATTTATGTACCCTAATTATCACCAATATCAGCACAGCTATGGGAATAAGTGCTGGTTTGTCAACTTCAGCTGCACAACCACTGGAGAATACAAAATAAAGTTGTGTGGGATCTAAATAGACACTGGCTATTGATGCCTCCTGAACATCTCAGCAAGAATGGCTGTATTTTTATACAAAGGTACTGTAGAACAGCTTCTGAAAAGTAGTATAAAACTCTGATCTAGGATTTTGTTAATCTTTGCATCACATTTCAAACAAAACTTCAAAACATTATAGGAGTTACATCTTTCATTATTTGCCTCTGAGTTTTGTACAGTTGATCACATAAAGAGGCATCTGTCACTATCAGCAGACTAAAACAATGGTATCTACACTTTAATAATAATAATAAAGTTATTCTTGCTGTGCAATGTATTTAATTAACATTGTTATTTTTCTCAAATACTATCTATATATTGTAACTTGAGACCAGTAAGAAGTAGAAATAATCCATTTTCTTAAAGTACATCTGTTCATGTAAAAAAGTTGCTAAGTTTGACTTCCATAAAAATCATGATTTGTGTGACTTCAGTTTTTAAAGGTTTGCCATTATGTGAGGAAACTGAAAAATAATGTTAATATTTAGCAATTTTTGCAGAGTACACAGTATTGCTAAAATATAAAGGTCAACTTATTACTCATTAAAATGCAATTTATTAATATTATTTTAGAATTGCTGAAGAGCTTTTTTTGTACTGCTTCATGAAGTTTATTTTCTTATTTCATTTAGTGATGAATGGGTCAATCTTTACACAAAGTTAGAAAACAAAGATAGGAAAAGCCAATCTTTTACCGTAAACGATACATTATACTGTTACTATAAAGTTCACCCTATGTATAGTTCTTAGCATTATATTTTCTAGGGTAGCTTAAAAAAGCACCTCTAAAAATTAGTCAACTAATTACAAGATGAGTGACCATGCATTTTCTTTAATTAATTCATATTGCTGCTTCTCCCCTTCTCCCCCAGCTCATTTGAACAGTGTTAAAGCAATTACAAGCCAAGGCATTGCATTTTTTATATCTAAAGTCTTCATGATTGAAAAACAGAAGTAATCACTCATAGTGGATTGGTAAAACAAATTAATCTATTTAATGCTGGAAGAGGACAATAAAAAGTTACTTGTGTATGTATTTTAGTGGACTACATCTCTCTTCCCTTTGTCGTCAAAACCATAACTTCTTAGTACCCCAATGAAACTATTTATTCAAGGGAGAAAAATGTATTCCTAGACTACACTGAACTTTTCTTTTGTGACTCAAACTATGTGATCAGGTTACTCACATGCTACCTATTTAATTAGGATTGGTCCTGCTTTTAGCAGGGGATTGGACTATTGCCTCTCAAGGTCTCTTTCAATCCTATGATTCCACCATATATTTCTGCAAAATCTCTTCTATACAAAAGTATTAGAGAAGGCTTTGTGGTTTAATGCAAACTATTCATAAAATAGAAACAGAGTATGAGGTTTACAATATGTGCCTCAAGTGGCTCCCTTCCCTCCTCCCAGGCTGAGTTCAGCTAGCCAGTCAGAAAGAACATTCCAAGGCATGTGTTGCCCTAAACTCTTGATTCTGGCGAGATGCCTGCAGAAATCATTCTGCCAAAGACCAGGGAGTGGGCGGTTGTAGCTGGCACTTCCTACACAGCTGTTTTTAGTACAAGCCCAAGTGTGTTGACTGGGTTCAGAGGCTTGCTGCTGCACTACTGTGACAGGCTGTTTCTCCTCTCCTCTCTTAGGGGTAGAGTAAAAGCTGTCAAGCAGCAGTTCATGGAGCTGCCCTAAGCTGTCAGTCAGGAAGGAGTGAGCAATAGGTGCATTAGTGCATCAAACTTAATTTCTGCAGACATTGCTTGGAAATGAAGCACCTAAATAGCTGGTGCGCTGTGACCACTGCTTCTGACAATAGAGAGACCTGTTTTGCTATTCCCTTTCATTCTCCTCCCCCCACCTTGGTTGTTGTATGACCTGTTGTCTCTTATCACATACTTAGATTGTAAACCCTTTGCAACAAGGGCTGTCTAAGGCTATGTCTACACTACAAGCCTCTTCTGCGAGGAAATGCAAATGGAGTGCTCATTTGCATGTGTCACACTCATTTGCATTTCCTCCTGGGATCCCTTTGGCGCAAGAGGTTTTTGTGCAAAAAAGCACTGTGTAGACAGCTCCTTTTTGCACAATCCCCCCCCCCCCTCCCGAGGAAGAATGGCTCTTGCGCAAAAAGGAGCCATCTACACAGCTCCTTTCTGCATAAAAACCTCTTCTGCAAAAGGGATCTGAGAGGAAATGAAAATGAGTGCACAACATATGCAAATTAGAGCTCCATTTGCATTTCCTCTTGTGGAAGAGGATCGTCATGTAGACGTAGCCTTAGTGCGTGTAAACATGACTATTTTGAACTCCTTTATATATTAAAAATCAGTCTACATTTACAAAAAAAAAAAAGCATTCCCCTCCCCATATTCCTGCATATGGGCCTCTTGCAAGC
Organism: Apalone spinifera; assembly: GCA_030068395.1. Lineage (NCBI taxonomy): Eukaryota > Metazoa > Chordata > Testudines > Trionychidae > Apalone > Apalone spinifera. The sequence goes on along the minus strand of CM057845.1, from coordinate 164,512,116 downwards.
CATACCGCTTGAGGTATTTCTTCAAACTCTTTATGGCAAAGATTGATGCAAATACATTATGTTTTCTGCAATAGTCTTTCAGTCTGCATGGTCCTTAACTGGTCCCTTTTTTCCACTGGAACTGAAGTAAATTCATAGGACTTCTTGCAGAAGACCTGCTTCCTATGTAATTTAAAAAGTTAACTGGGGCTTTTTAAAAATGTCTGGCAATTTGTTTCAAAATCCCCTATTAGCTTGGCTGATTTCCATCTTACCTTAACATCAAAGCAGATACATGAAGTATCACAAGTATGCAATGCACAGCACATTTGTTCAATCGCTGATATTTCTAAAGTCTTTTAATACACAATCTGCTTTCCTTGTGACAACATACTGGATATACAAAGAGTAGCTATAATTTCTTTTAATATGCAAGGCTGACTTTGTATTTATTTTAATTAACTTTGTGTTTGGCCAAAGATTGCCTTTTCATTTTCCTGGGAGTAAGGAGTCTATTAACATGCAAATCAGCAGGTTATACTGCTTTTGGAGCAGAATTAAGTTCATATTATGTTGCATTTCAATAATGGCCCATTGGTACCCTCAGAAAGATATAGGTTTTACTTACAGCTCACTACAGAATGTCAAAATAAAAATCAGATTCATTTACAGAAGGGAGATTGCTTCTAACCAGTCTGCTCACTATCAAAGACATTCATAAAAACCATGAGTGTAAGAGAGAAATGAAATCTTGAATGCCCCCCAAAAAGGTCTACCCTAATTTATATCATAAGAGAATCACCAAAGAAAATAGGGTCACCTGACTTTGACAGTGTCATACAAAAATTGCTTCTGTGAGAATTGGCTAATATAGTGCTCTGTAAAACAAAACAAGTTTGCTTTATATGTGCATATAAAATTAAACAAAAACCAACAACGAACAGTCCTGTTGCACCTTAGACTAAAAAACCCATAGATAGTATCATCTGGTTTTGTGGGTACAAGTCACTTTGAAGTGGGTTGTACCCACAAAAGCTCATGTTACTATCTGTATTTTTTGTTAGACTCTAAGGTGGTATAGGACCACTCATTTTCTAAGTTTTTTAATAAAAGGTTACAGGCTCCCACGGCTACCCCTCTGAGACTTATATGTGCATGTTAGTCATCACTGAAATACAGTGTATAGGTTTTTACCATCAGCAAAGAAAAAATAAATATTATATTCAAATTGGGCATCTGATCCTAGTCCTCTGTATCTAAACCTAAAATTCAATTGCACGCTTCATGTCAAGAGACCATCTATAACGTTACTCCTTATGCTTAACAATCAGTCTCAACTTGAAGTTATATCAGAGTGCTTGAGCTTTTTCCCTAAACCAGAAGACAAGTGCTGTGTAGCACCAAAACCTTACCTGAACCATCTTCTGTTGGTGGAAGGTACAAGATATTGCTTCACCTCCCTTCAAAAGAGCAGGAATTTTCAGAGGGTAGCAGAGGCATTGAATTGCCCACTCTGGCTTCTGTTTACATCTGTGGGAGAGAGACAACATTAAGACAGGCATTAGGATTTTCAGAAAGAGCCAGGCTGACTAGAAAATGGTGCCCACACACAAGGAGCTACGTCTAGACTGCCATGATTTTCCACAAATGCTTCTAATGGAAAAGTTTTCCGTTAAAAGCATTTGAGGAAAAGAGCGTCTAGATTGGCACGGACGCTTTTCCGCAAAAGCACTTTTTGCGGAAAAGCGTCCGTGCCAATCTAGACGTGCTTTTGTGCAAAGAAGCCCCAATCGCCATTTTTGCGATCGTGGCTTTTTTGCGCAAAACAAATCTGAGCTGTCTACACTGGCCCTTTTGCGCAAAAGCTTTGCCCAAAAGAACTTTTGCCCAAACAGAAGCAGCATAGTATTTCTGCAAGAAGCACTGATTTCAGGCAGTAGGAAGTCAGTGTTCTTGCCGAAATTCAAGCAGCTGCCAGGGTGTACCCAGAATGGTACTAAAAGACATAGCCTTTCCGTGGGCAGTTACTGAAACGGTAAAATGAGGCCGCTACACATATTTTCAAAGCCCTTATGTGCAATGGGATTTCTGCACCTGTGAAATTGTTGCTGTAGACACACAGTTTACACCAGTGCACTGCAATTTGCACTGATGCAGTCTACTCCACTTCCAAACTGGGACATGATGCACAAGTGTAATTCATGTTGCACTGCTGTAAATAATGTTTACACAGAGACTATACTTAACTAGGGGAAAATGCTGTTTTTAAAATTGAGTTAAGTTTGGCAACTGGTGTAGCTACAGTCTGACACCTTACATATCATGTGGAATGCTAAGGGGAAGCCTAGGTTAAGAGAGGATCAGCTAACATGATTATGATTTAAAAGGCATCTTTTCTCCTAAGGTAGACAGACTCTTGCTAAAATCCCAGTAGAGGATTTTGGGGTGCCTACACTGCACCATTATTTCGGAATAAGCAGCATTATTCCAAAACAACAATGCAACTGCCTATACAGCCATTCCATTATTTGAAATATCAAAACAGACAGCTTATTCCAACTTCTGTAAACCTCATTCCATGAGGAATCTCTCCTCCAAAAAAGCTTTTTCAAAATAGCTGCAGTGTGGACACTCCACTGCTGCTATTTTGAAATAGCTCCTCACCAGGGCCATTCTAAGTAATTTCTCCCCAGTGCCTCCTGGGGCTCTAAATTGAGGTAGCACATCCACATTAGGGAAGCCTGCCTTGGACTAATTTTGAGGCTTCCCTGTAGTATGGACGCTCTAATCCAAAATATATCTTTAATAATGGAGATTGCCCATCTCCTAGAACTGGAAGGGACCTCGAAAGGTCATCGAGTCCAGTCCTCTGCCTTCACAGCAGGACCAAGTACCATCCCTTACAATTTTTTGCCCCACATCCCTAAATGGCCTCCACAAGGATTGAACTCACAACCCTGGGTTTAGCAGGCCAATGCTCAAACCACTGAGCCATCCCTCCCCCCCCCAGAATAGCTTATTCTGAAATGTGTGCAGTGCAGACGTACCCTAAAGTTATGACTACATTAAAATTGCTGCAGCTCATGTCCTTGTAACTTTTTTGTTAATATAATCTTCCCAAACTACACTCATCCCTGGTATAAAAATGTGCTGAATTTAATGATGAAGAGAAAAAAATTGGCTTTCTAGAATTGATTTTCTACCTACTATTTTCTTTTTTCACTGAACTCTAGTTACTTGACTAGACTGCTTGCTAGCTCCCAGTATTTTTACTAAATAGTACCAAGTTTCATGTCATATCTAAAAAATCAGATTATAAGCCACCTCAGCAGGAAAACCACCTCAGCAGGAATAAAACAAGTCTGGTATTTAATTACCATAGAACAGAAAGATGAGTCAGATTGGACTAACCCATTGACACATCTAATATTGGCGATGTCCTCCTAATTCAGTTTGAAAGATGCTAATTTGGGACTGACTAATACAAGACTCAGAGGGGTTTACTGAATACGGAATTTCCCAAGTGATTGTGTAGATTTTATAAAGAACTAATTTTCAGAAACATATGGTAAGGGGTAATAAACTCGTTCTTTAAATACATGTTGTCCCTTTTTAATCTGATTGGCTAGCTAGAGTTTGTGACCCTGAGGATGTCCCATTTGGAATCAGAAACTGAGGAATTCTGATATTTTCTTTGAGGCATCTTGTTTGTTTACAAGGAATGTACAAAGTCCTGTATTCTTATAATGCAGAAGGAACCAAAAACAAAAAAGGAGCCATTTCTTAGCATATAGCCCCAAGCCTCTTCAGCCAACACAGCCCTCAAAAACTCTCTAGCTTTTTTCAGGGTCACATGCTATCCTCACAGGCTTTCATGATTTTTACTGTTGCCCCTCTCTGGCTATGTCTACACAGGGCAAGTTTGGTGACAAGTGTGCTGTTGATATGTAAAAAAGTTACAAAAAGTAAAAGCCACTCAAACTAGTTTTTCCTGCCTCCCATTGTTGACACTTCAGGGCCATATTACTAGCACCTTGTCAACAGGTGGAGCAAAGCAATGCAGGTAAGTGTCCCACAGTGCAGTGTTGTTGGAAGGTAGAGCTGATCTCTGTGCTTCTTAGGATTCCCTCATAGCTCTGTGAACTCTCTGTGCCAAGGAATGTCAAAGCAGCACAGCAGTCTCTCCAGCCCTCCCCCTGCATCAGCAGCAGCCTGCCTGTCACTATGTTTCTAGTAGGGCAGAATATAAATGAGCATTCCAATGATTTGCTCTTTGTTCCCAAAATGGAGTAGCTCACTCAGCTGTCAGATGCTTCCGGGAGCTTTGAAAGGGGGAGGGTGCATGCCTACAGGGCAGCAGAGAACACAAAACACTGAACACAGACATCAGGGCAGGCATTGTGGAACACTGATGGCAGCTAGTTCTCTTGGCAAAACAAATAAACACACAGTGTGGACTCTGTGGTCAACAATAAAGGAAGGAGAGAAGACAAAATTTTCTTGGAGGGGTTGAAGTTTGTGCCCCCAAAACTGGGTGTGTTCCCCCTCCCCAATAAGTCACATTGTAGAATAAATATTCTCACTATTTTGTTGCCAAAAGGCAGGTTTTAGCAACAAAACATGCCAGCATAGAAAAGGCCTCTGTCTCTGTTCTCAAGGTACGTCTTCTCAGTGCTAATAATGTAACTCCAATTGCATAGTTTAGACCTGCCCTCAGTTGCCCTCTTTCCTAACACCTGGTTACAGTGGGCTAGTTTCTGGGCAGATTTCTGTTAGGCCTTGTGTTAGACTCAAGAAAGAGTTAAGGAGCCTCAACCAGTGTTCCCTGTAAGCTGTGTGCTTTTGTGGCCACTCAGGAGATATTCAAGTGCTGAGATTCCGGCTGATTAGCCGTGCACCCACAGTTTAGTTTTCTGCTGGTGAAGCATATTTGCACATCCTTTAGTGCCCATAAAACATGGATTTCACACATGGATAGAAAGGATTAGAGGGAACATTGGCCTTGATTATCTTAAACGACAGGTACATTCACACACTGGTTGAAACGAATTTTTAACTCATGCCATAAGAAGGTCTCACACAGCTCATAATGCATATATGTATCTGAGATGCTGCTGCCTACTTGACATTACCACCACTTTACTGTGGGTAAGTAAATGTCATTTAATCTTCTTTAATGTTACACAATGAAAGCTTGTTCAAGACAGCACTCTTATTAGGCAGCTTCCTTTCTTACCTTGACCTCCCCTGCACTCTTACATGCCTTCCAAGACAAAACAAATTACTGGGAGCAGTTTTTGTTCCTCCTTTGCTAGCAGACCCAGTCATGTTTCAGAGCTGGCTATATCTCTGACCTCCTCTTTGGGTCTTTCCTAGTGCACCTGGTCAAGATCGAAGGACTCAAGCCTTACCCCATGGGATCAAATCCCAGAGAGGTGATCAACACCCTGGTCTATTAACTATGGTTACTTCCACGAGATCATAATCAACTTGGTACCTGTGGCTCTCCCTGCACAAGCAGAGACCAGGGATGAGGACTGCAAGCCAAAACAGCTCTCTTAAGTTTTCAAAAATAGCTTAAGAAAAGGATTTTAAAAACAAGAAGCAGTCTTTATGCATATCTAGCTTACTAGAAAGCTTATGTAAGCGTAGCTTAACTCCAGATACTCTAATATCCAGAGGATGGGGGGTGGGGGGTGTCAGATGGTTTCCCCACCAGTCTCTGCCTCCCCAATAATGATCTGATTTCCCACCCACATGGTAGCTGTAGCTTAGAACCTTTGAGTGTTTTGATCCTTCTCACTTACAGGGACACTTCAAACCAATCATAGAACACTAGAACTGGAAGGAACCTTGAGAGGTCATCGAATCCAGTCCCCTGCCCTCACAGCAGGACCAAGTACTGTTTAGATCATCCCTGACAGGTGTCTGTCTAACCTGCTCTTAAATAGCTCCAGAGATAGATTCCCCTAGGCAATATATTCCAGTGTTTAACCACCCTGACAGGCAGGAAGTTTTTCCTGATGTCCACCCTAAACCTTCCTTGCTGCAGTTTAAGCCCATTGATTCTTGTCCTATCCTTAGAGGCCAAGGAGAACAATGTTTCTCCCTCGTCCTTGTGACACCCTTTTAGATACCCGAAAACCGCTATTAGATCCCCTCTCAGTCTTCTCTTTTCTAAAACTAAAGAAGCCCTGGTCTTTCAGAGTCTTCCCTCATAGCTCATGTTTTCTAGATCTTTAAAATGAAAGGCTTTGCATTGTACTTCAAGTGTTTGAAGAAGGAGCATGCTGGCACTCCTCCCTTCGCTCAGGACATTTCTTGTTCTCATATAATCCTGTGGTGGCTCCAAATCTGCTACACCCTTCCCTTAAGTAATGCAGTTTTACCAACCCTTGAATGGGAACTAAAAACAGGTTCCCTTAGTTTTACCATCTAAGCTGTGTAATTATTTTCATCTGGATTCAGCTTTACTAACCCTAGTGTCTGTTGAGCAATATAAAGATCCTAAAATTTCTATTTTCTTGTTCTACTTGTCAGCAAGAAAACATAGCTGCTAACTTTGCAGCTAAGAAAATTAAATTAATTGTTGTTCCTATTCATTTATGAGGGTAGCATTAGGAGCTCCTAATCAGTGAGCAAGGCCAACATCAGATATAATCCCCCCCACAACAAGAGACTCAACCTTCTTACATGTCCTCAGGCTCTTTGAAAGTATGCTCACTTTTAAGAACTCATTCGCTCAGTCTTTGGGCTCAGTTCCTGCTCTCCTTAAACCCTGTCAGATTCCTCCTGAACTTTGATAGCAGGACCTTAAAGAGTTTTATTTTTCCCTAACTCTGACAGAAGAGAAACATACTTACATTGTAGATTGGGAAGACTCCCCTCTCTCAGTTTTACCACAGTCCTTCAAATCCTACTCCTTAGCAGCTTCTTGACACTGTACTACTAACATAGAGTAGGTCTTAGCCTTTCTGGCAGTGTCATCCACCACCCCTTTCTGTCTGGGCTGCAGCCTCTTACCCCAGCTGTTGCTCATCAACCAAATAATCACAGCTGAAGCAGCAGCTACTCTGTCCCTTCTCTCAGGATTCTTTTTTATTTGCCTTCTGGATTTTGAGCTTTTTAGGTGAATTCTGAGCCTGTTTGCCACTGGAACTGTAAAGGCAAGAAACTTACTTTAAAAAACAAAGCAAAAGATTCTCACATAATCACTTAGCTTCAGAAGCTGGGACTGTAAGAACAGCAAACATGGCAGGTGTCACAATGAAAGCACAAGGGTTGGCAACACTTGTCCGTGCTAGGCACTGTCCACGCATACAGGCTACGTCTAGACTGGCATGATTTTCCGAAAATGCTTTTAACGGAAA
>CM057845.1:164447737-164466350 GCA_030068395.1 Apalone spinifera | reverse complement strand
AGACAGCCCTGTCTTGCGCAAGAGCCTCTTCCACGAAAATGGCGGCTGATTAGCATAGGGTACAAAAGGATTCAGGTTCTTAAGTACCAAAACAAATTTGGTGTTAGGCAGAGTGACCAGATAAACCCTAAGGAGTTTGGGGATTGCATATAGTTAAAGAGTATTTGGTTCTAATGTGTTTTTACTTACAGCTGTTGAGAACTTGAATAAAGCATAAAATCATACATTTTAGTGTGGCAACATTTTACACATTTCATTTTATCTTTTGTACTAGCAGTAGAACATTCTTATCACTAACAAAGAGTAATTGGAGCTTTTCATGGCAATGGTTCTTGAAACAGTAAGAAATTGAGGATGAATTTATTTAAAAAAAATACTTAGGAAGAGAGAAAATACCGCAAAACTTCTATGCTGTAAAGCTTTAATTTAGCAAAGAATTTAACCATGCATTTAACTTTAAGTATGTGCTTAAGTGCTTTGTTCAGTACATATGGACTGCTATATTGGGGCCTACAAACAAAGGATCAGATCCTCAGCTGGTATAAATCAGTGTAACTTCATTGACTCCAACTGTGCAATATTGCATGAAAATCTGCTCAAAGGAACTTTTCAACAGCAAAACTCCATGTGTAAAATTCTGACCTCATTGAAGTCAATAGCAAAATTCACACTGACTTCAATGGGACCAAGATTTCTCCCCATGGGTCTAAATCCTGAAGTCTTTTTTCAGTCTTTATAGAAGCAATACTCCTATTGAAACCATGGTAGTTTTCAGTGAAGCTCTTTTTTTTACGATAATAAATGCCTGTAATAGACACAGGAGACTCCAGATCTTACCACATGAAGGCAAGAGAATGAGAATATGTTTATTTGAAAGCTAGCATTACTGTGAGGAGTAGAAATGAGCTGAGGACAGTACCTAGTGCCGTCTAAATGAAAAGCATAAAATATGTGCTCACACCAGACTGCCAAGAGATTTGTCAGCTGCTTCATTGTTTGGGAATTTTAAATCTTGATTTAAAACTCTAGAACATGAAGAAATGAGCTTTAGGGGTTCTTATTTAATGGACCTCAAACAGCATTTTAATTTACAGTAACTGTCAGTAAATGGGAGCAAAGGTTTATCTGCTGCCAATTGAGATTTGGTGTGCTGTTTGTTTCTTCTTCCATTTTTTGTTAGAGGACTAATGTTATAATCAATTTAAGGTTCATTGCTAGTGAGCTGACCAAGAGCCCAAGGGGCTCTATGGCTTTATTGAGAAGAAATACACTATGCTGGCAGCAGCAGCAGCATTGCAGACTTAGGTTTGCAAATGAAAACTCTGACCCATAGGTTCTGGAAAGGTAGTTTTCAGTGAAGCTCTTTTTTTTATGATAATAAATGCCTGTAATAGACACAGGAGACTCCAGTAATTCCCCACCTGTAGCTCCAATGTTCAGTTGCCCTTCACGTTGACCCCTATGGACCAGTTTATCCCATCTTTACAAATCCTTTGTACTCATCCACCAGTAGATTTATTTAGCTGAGGACTCTCCTATCTCTGGGATGTCCCCAACTGTCAGTACTGTATAGCTACTAATTCTTGCACAATGTCCAATGTTAGAGGGTTTTTTGGGAGCATGGCTAAGCAAAAGGAGGAACGGCTGAAGTGTTGCAATTTCTTGAGCCATAGCCAGCTCAAGAAGGTGGGAGGTGAGAAGCAGAGGCTCACCCTGAGATGGTGGGATGTGCTGAGGTTTGTTTTAAAAGCACTTTCAAAGTACCTATAAATGATGGTAGGGCTCAAATGAGGGGGAAATCAGTCAGAGGACTGGAGAATCCCAACGGACTCCCCCATCCCTCTTAGCTGGATCCTGTGGCTATGGAGCACAGCTGCAAATTTGGGCACACATTTTTAAATCCAGTCTAAGATTCCAATTTTTCCCCCTCTCATATGCACATTTTGCACTATGAGTGTTCTGCAGGAATACCTTATAAACTTTTAAAAGACAAGGTGGCTGAGGTAATAGCTTTTATTTGCACCAACTTTTGTTGGTCAGAGAGATGGGATTACATAGATAAGACAGCTATCAGAGAATATGGGTTGCTGGAAGAGCAGTGTCAGTGCAGGTAAGCATGCAGTAACAAGCAGAACAGCTAACTATCTAAAATAAAGTACTCAGCATAATGGGTCAGGAAATTTGGACTGTCCCTTGGAAGTTAATATCAATAGAGGGTGAATTCCTGACTCCACTGAAGTCGATACAAGTTTTGCCATTGAATTCCATGGGGCCAGGATTTCACCACACAGAAGTCTCACTAATCTAAATATAGCTGCTGCTTCAATCGGAGTTTTGATTCAGGACAATGTGACAAGCAAAAATTATTTTGGGGATGTTCTAAGGCCTGTATTGTGCAGAAGGTCAGAATGGATAACCACAGCAATCCTTTGAGCCTTAGCATCTATTAATCTAAACTGTTACTATGAAAAGTGCCATAACATTGAATGCCTCTATGTAAATGTGAAATTCATCATGGACCCTATACCATATACCCCACCAGACTACGGCTAATGGAAGGTAGTTAACCATAATGACTGTACTCTGACCACAGAATGGTTATGCTACGGAAGTTGGCTGAAATTTGGAGAAAGCATTTTTCTTCAACCCTCAATAGGGGTCTGACATTTGAAAAATGGAAAATTCTAAACGGGACAAAGAGACAAAGGTGGGTTTAAAAAGGACTCAGGGTGGGAGGGGAAGGCTTTTGAAAGAAAGACTGATGGGGAATATAAGTTTTTGGGAAAAGACATGCTTTTGTAACAGGGGACATACAGGTTAGCTGTGAGACCTGTGATGCTGGCAGACCAGGTGCCAGCTAATGTCAAAGCCCTGGACCTCACTGAACACTGACCAATGTGTAGCTGCAGGTCTGGCGACAGAATTGCTGGGCCCTTGGGTAAGATGGGGAGGGACTGGCTCTAGGCTCCCAGCCCATCCTTCAGCACTGCCTGACCTGCACCACCTGGGGCTCTGGCAGCAATTTAAAAGGCCCAGGGTGCTAGACATTGCAGTGGTAGAGAAGGCCTACCTACCTGGGGCCAAGAATACAACCGCAGATATCTTCAGCCCACACTTCACAATAGACCATGAATGGGAACTCCACCTGCGCGTTCTTCACACTGTGTTTCTGCGACGGCGTTTCCCTCTAATAGATTTATTTGCATCACACCACAATACCAAGTGTCCCCATTTCTTTTCCAGAATGGGTGTGGGACCAGGATCGCTGGGTGATGGTTTTTCATTACAGGGAATGCCCATTTGCACTACACTTTTCTCCCAATTCCCCTCATTCCAAGAGTTCTTTGCAAGATCAAGATGGATCATTGTCATTCTGTTAGCCCTTCATGATCCAGACAGATTAGGTTCCCCATCTATGAAGGGAAGCGTCTGTGGTAATCTGGATTTTTCTGTAGGCTGTGTCTGATAAATTTGGAACACCTGCAAGGAGGTTGCCAGGATTGGTCAACCAATGTAATGAAGTGAGTACATTTGGAGGAAGAGAAATCTGCTTGCATACATGGTGTTTGGAGGGGGCATATACTGAGGCGAGCCAATGCTGGAGGCAGCGAAAGTGCAGATGTGCATGTTGAACTATGTATGTCGTAGCAGCCATGTGACCCATGAGCTATAGGCAGGTAAGTATTGGAACAGTAGGGCTAGATATCACAATAGTGATAAGACTTTGTATGGCCTAGAAACATTGATCTGGAAGACAGGCCTGTGCTATCATGGGGTGTGTCTAGACTACATGGCTCTGTCGACAGAGCCATGTAAATTAGTTTATTCGGCATAGTCAAAGAAGTGGGGATTTAAATAATCCCCGCTTTGTTAAAATAAACATGGCCTCCGCGCTGTGCCAATGATCAGCTGATCCAACACAGCATGGCAGTCTAGATGTGGATCTGTTGGCTGGGGAAGCCTTTGCCGACTGATCTTGTAAACCTTGTTTCACAAGGCATTCTTTGACTATGCCGAATAAACTAATTTACATGGCTCCGTCGACGGAGCCATGTAGTCTAGACACACCCATGGAGTCCAAAAGAGACCCTAAGAACTCTATAGACTGAGTAGAGTGTAGGGTAGATTTCCATTCATTTATAATGAGTCCCAGGGACTGGAAGAGCCTCTTGGTGAATATCACCATGTCTCGTGGGACTTGGCAGGAAGGACCTTGTATAACACAACCGTCCAGGTATGGAAAAATCATAATTCCCTGATGATGTAGATAGGCTGCAACGATGACCAGGGTCTTTGAAAACATTCAGGGAGCAGTAGAAAGTCCAAAAGGAAGGACTCGGTATTGAAAATGCTCTGACACGATCATGAAATGAAGAAATAGTCTGTGCGATGAATGTATAGTCACATGGAAGTAAGTGTCCTGAAGATCAATGGCTGCAAACCAGTTTGCCTCATCTAGTGCCAGAATAATTGATGCGAGCATGATCATATATCTTCCTACTGAAAAGATCTAGGCATTTATGTTCTTTATTGTTTGCAGAGGAATTTTTTTTAACTGACAAAAATCTAGGATGGGTCTCCAAGTGACTATTCTCTTCTCTCTGAGGAAGTAATTGGAATAAAATCTCCTGCCCCAATATTGGTCAGGCACCCTTTCTATGGCTTCTATGTGTAACAAATGGTCTCCCTACCTCTTGATTTAGGAGTTTTTCATGAGAGGAGTCCCTGAAAAGGGACAGGGAAGGTGGGAAGATTGGAGGAACAGAGATGAGGGGGCTGGCGTATCCGCATCTTACAATCTCAAGGACCCATCAGTCTGTAGTAATTGCTGCTTGGAAGAATGCTGGATGGACAAGCGGGTGTTGGGAGCTCATCTCTTTTGGGTTCTTACTCTGGAGCGACTCTGGTCTAAGGTCCTTTGTTGATGGTGAGCATAAAAGAAATCTCTACCTCTGATAAGGTATGTAAGGCCTTCTGTGGTAGGGAGGTGTGTATATCCTCAGGGTACCGAGGGTCATCAGAGAGTCTTTGCTGGATTGGAGGACCTGATCTATCTTTGTTGCAAAGAGTTTATCCTTGTCAAAAGGAAGGTCCTCCACCTTGTTCTGGAGCTCTTTTGGGACTCCAGTAACCTGTAGCCATGAAGTTTGGTGCATAACTGTTGTGACAGACCTAAGCCAGCAGCCTGCCATGCTTTGGTGGAAGGTAGGTAAACAGGGCATTGAATAAGTGCTTTTCTCTTTTCAGAATAAACTACTAGAGCCAGCTGCAATAAAATGAAGGCAGGAAAACACCTGGGGCTAATTAACTAGATTGCGCCCACAGACAAATCACTCAACACCTGCAGCCAATTACAGCCAGTGGAGTTGCTTTAAAAGGCTTCCCCCTAAGTAAGGAGTTGGGGAAGACAAAGACCAATGAACCAGAAGGAGACAGGGAGGAACAAGAAGCTGTGTGTGAGCTGAGAGCAGCTGTAATGTTGAGGAAGAATACATCTTCCTACTGAAAAGATCTAGGCATTTATGGTCTTTATTTTGGGTAGAGGTCTTGAATTGGGGTAATTTAGATCTGTGATGAGCAAGATCCACCACTAGTGAATTTGACTGTAGGTGTGAGAATAAAAATTCCATGCTCTTGGAAGGTACAAAGTATTTTTTGTTGGCCCATTTGTTGGGGGAGGAAGGGGCTGAGGCTGGTGTTTGCCACACCTCATCAGCCACTTCCATGATTGCCTTATCTGTTGGGAGCACGATCTTAGATTGGATTGCTGGCTGTAAGTTATTTAGGAGCCAATGTTGTTTCTCTTGAACTTCAGTAAGTGTGATCTCTTGAATAGTGGCAATGCACTTGAAGAGTTCATGCTTTAAATCATCTGTCAGCAATGAATCAGCCAGGATCACCGCTTCATCAGGTGAGGAGGATGACTGGTCAGTTGGCAAAGTATCTGGTGGCTAAGGATCATACTCATTCATGATTTGTTCCTCTTCAGTTGGAGGAGAGCTCTGAGGGTGAGAGGATGTTGTAGGTCTCTTAGCAGGTGCTGACGGCACAGTTGAATGATGTCTTGAGGATGACTACTAATGCCAAGGGGACCACTGTGGTGGATAATGATGCAGATGATACAATCAGTCTGGGAACCCTGGGGGAGGGGTATCATGATTTATGACTTTCATAGGTTGCATATAATCTGGCAGGTGATGAATGCTGGGAAGAGAACACACTCCTCCAGTCATCCTCAAACCTACTCTGATGAGACAGCACTGGTGATCTGGGTAAGCAAGGAGACCCCCTTGATGATGGAGGGGATGGAGACGGTTGCCTCAAAGTGGTGCTGTGCACTGATGTCGAGCGTGGCACTGAAGGCAGCACTGGTGTATAGCGGTTGTGTCTATATAGGACTATAACAGAGTTTAAAGAGAAGCTAGATAATTTCATGGAGGTTAGGTCCATAAAAGGCTATTAGCCAGGGGATGAAATGGTGTCCCTGGCCTCTGTTTGTCAGAGGCTGGAGAAGGATGGCAGGAGACAAATCACTTAATCATTGTCTTTGGTCCACCCCCTCTGGGGCACCTGGTGCTGGCCACTGTCAGCAGACAAGCTACTGGGCTAGATGGACCTTTGGTCTGACCCAGTACGGCCATTATTACGGTCTTATGCTATATGAAGAGTAGTGGTGCCAAACGGGGGCACTCTCTAGCGGTACTGTTGAACATAGTGCTGATGGAGGAGGCATCGGTGCTGGTGCAGACGGCACCAGTTCCAGGCTAGGTGTGCAGAGGTCTGGCCAATTTGGACTGTGCCTTTTGAGGTACTGGTGCTTTAGTCAGCACCTGCAGGCGGTGCCGAAGGCTTGTCTGGTTCCTGGGTTTTGGCTGGCATCGGTGCTGCTCTGGCAGAGCTGCGGTCTGAGTGTTGTATTTTGGTTCTATGACCGACATGGCATGGAAGTGCCAAGTGCGGGATGTGTCCAGTTCGTTTTCCATACTGACCTTGGTGGTAGGGAACCGGCTGAAGAGATCTTTTTCTTTGTGGGTGGTTTTGTTGTAGGGAACTCACCCATCTCTTCTGGGTATTGGCAAACTGAGCCTGGCTGCTGTTATCCTGGGAGTCCGAAGGCTGTAGAGCCTTATTAAAGAGGAATATACAGAGACTCAGCTACCTGTCTCTGTGCGCTCTGGCTATGAGGCTGCAGCAGTGGACACACTTTGGAGGAATTTGTGTCTCTCCAAGTCATCAGAGGCATGAGGAATGGCCATCCGAGACCAGCATAGGTCACAACAAGTGTCATACTTCTTAAAACTGGGAGATCCTGACATGGTGGCAAATGGGCTAACCACTTGACTGGTTCTATGGCAGTTACGTTCATCTTTCTTCTCTCCCACCTCCCCCCCCCCCCTTTTTTTTAAAGCGGGATGAATAGTCCAGAAAGGCTGCGGCTGCAGCCTATTTCCACTGCGTGCTGTTTATCTGCTTGCTTTTATAAAGCTATTTACATTAAGATTTTTTTTGTTTTGTTTTATGAGAATAACTAACTAACCAGGTCACGAACAGGGAAAATTTATTATAACTATTTTTCTATCTCTAGATAGGCAAAAAGAAAGAGATTGAGCTCCATCTGCAACTCAGGGCAGTAATGAAGGAACTGAAGGAAGTCAGGTCATGCACGCAAAGGTGCAAACAGTTGAGGTGCCTATTGCACGTGTGTGGCATGACCAGCTATTGCTAGGAAAATCTCCAATTTGAGGCACTGGGACAACCCAACACCAACAGTGAAGCACCCACAGAGACATCACTTGAAGAAGAAGAAGAAGTAGTATTAATTTCTTCCCAGTAAAAGAAGGACTAAAGACATCAAGCAAGCCACTATAGACAAATGGCTTTGTTGATTGCTCCCCCCACATCTCTGAAGAAGGACTTGTGGATGAGCCCTTGACCCAGCTTGAAAACTGAAGGAAGGGAATACAAATGCCTATAGAGACTCTGGAGGCTTAAAGCACGTGAGAAGGTAGCATTTGGATCCTTTCACAGCAATCTGGTACATGTTCCAAAGGGAACTTCAACAAGATTTGTGACAACCAGAAGAGAATGATATTGGAGTGTCTTAAATTTTCCTGTTTTAAATGGTATTCATTGTATATTTATCTTTAAATAAATTTTTAAAAAATGAAAGTAATAAAAATCTATTTTAAAACTATCCCTTTGTTTTCTTTACTTATACTTTCTGCAGATTTGGCATAGGCGTCCTTATATGAGTGGCATGTTAAACCTATTTTTAACTATTAGTAGGTTTTAAGTGTGATTTTTAACAGGTGTGAGGACAGCTTTGCATTCCTTTAATATCCATCCCAAATTTATATCTGTATACATCTAAAATATTCACTAACTATAAAAGGGTAAATATTAGCAATGACCTTTGTGGCCATTGAGTGAGATGGGCCACTCACCTCTGTTACAGTGCTGAATAGGAGTCCAATTGGCTCACAGGATTTGCATTGCCACAGAGAACCTTGGAATCTCTAGGTCACCACTTTGAATCTGGCCCATATTAGTAGTGACTGTAAATCCTTACCAACTTAATACTGTCTGGAGAGCTCTATGAAATTAGGGCCAGACAGCTCTGGAGTTGGGGTAAATTAATGTAGTTCCACCAAAGCGAATGGAGCATTGCCAATTTATACCAGTTGAGTAACTAGCCCTTAGATAGATGGCAGTGTTAGTAGAGGATATAAATCAGCATTACAAAGTGGCATTGCTTGGAAACTAAGTTGGCACTCTCAGCAAAGAAGCCAAGGATTGAATAGGCACAATCACTAACCTGCCCTCTAATCCCCCACAGCAGACCTTAGGGGAAAGGGCTGAGCACAGATCCAATGGTGCCTGCTCATGAAACTTCATTCCTGTGTCCCACAGTCAGAATGGGTTTATCAGAAAAATAATAGTTTTGTAAAAATACAGAAAAAATAATACTTTCCTGAGATGACTTCTTCCTCCTCAGTGACTGTGCCCACATTTGCTTTTCTCCTTGACCTCTGAGCTAACCTTAACTCATTTCTATGCCTTAGGCATATCATATTCTGGCATTGTGGTCTCTCTGGTTTTCCATTTGCAGAACATGACTTTTTTAACCTTAAAACTTAAATGTTCCTTTGTGAAGCTACATATTGCATGGGGTAGTAGTAACTGTATTTTAAGTACTGCAACTTTTAGGATTCTCCAACCTTCCACTATCCTGGTGGACATTAATACTTCCTCCCATCAAACATAACTCATTAAATTTCCAAGTTCTCGACATTTTGCTGAAATCTAATAACTTTTTATTGTTGTATTCTAGAAATATGTCCTTAATACACATCGCTGGAGTGAATGGTTTTATCCCTGCTATTCCCAGTTGCCTACCATCATTTTCCCCCCACCATTTGCAGTATAAAAGGAATGTCTGTTGTCTGATAAGAAATTAAGATTTAGGTTTTTTGTCATTAATCAATCATTTCAAGCAAGCGCTTTTGCTTCAAGTAGTACAGATATGCACACTGAACACACAGAACAATATAGTGCATCTAAAATAAGTTACGTATTTTAGTGGTAGATAGTTCTGTCTAGTTGAGTAGTTTGAGTATATCAAGTCCACCTTTATCTGTAGTAAGTGTTTGACTATTCCATTTGCTAGCCAATTGTGAATATAGTACAATCTGAAATTACTTGGGTCAGGCCAATCATACAAAAATATATCTGCAGCAGTTAAGAGGGACTTACTCCAAGAACATTTCTGCTCCCAATCTTTTCCAAATGGAATATATTTTTCCATATAGCCAGTTAGTAAACCTGTTTTCTGCTCCAACAGTTGTCTTCACAGAGTAAAACGGTGCGCAGAAAGCAGTAGGGGAATTAGTGACAAATGTCCTCTTCCTCAGCTAGTATAATAGAACTATACTGATTGGTGTCAGCTGAGGATCTGGTATCTCAAGACCAACTTTTTAAAAAAGCGTCAACCAATTTTGACTTCACTCAATTTTTGGGTGCCATGTGGGAGGCTGATTTTCAGAGGTGCTGAGCATTCACTGTTCTCATTGGCTTCATTTGCAGTTGTGACCAATCTGACCCAAAGTATGTAACATTGGGCGATCAAAAGTGGAGATACCCCAAATGAGTGGACTTTATTTTTTTTTTAAATGTGAATCCGAGAGGTTAGTTCAGTTAAATTTTCCAAAATGGAACACACTGATAATGTGAATGTCTACTGGGAAACAAAGTAAATGTTACAAAAAGCAAAACTAACAAACAATTTAATGAAAAATTAGAATGCACTAAGAGCTTCTTTCTTATGGTTTTGTTTAACTTAAATTGTTACAAAAAAGTATTTTATGCATCTATTTAGTGGTGATATTCTCTATTGGCAAATTTGTGTATGTATTCTTTGTAACCATCCTCAGGTCTATTGTGTGAACCAGGACCTAGAAATTTAAAATCTTTCCATCGTTGCTGAACAATCTTGAATTTGTTTTATTTCCCAATAAAGATTGCATGCTATTGAGGGTTTTTTTTAAATGTAATATCTATAATTCCAAATCAAATTGAATTGTTTCAACCCAAGAAAATAGTCAAGATAGGGTCAGTAAAATTTAAAAAAATAATTGCAAAAACCAACAGTGTTTTGTAAGGGATTTAAAATGCTTATTCCAGCATATACTGATTGTGCCTGAAAGCAAACCAAATGTAAATTACATTAATACCCAAGTTTATCATTAGGAAACAAACCTTTTTCCTGTAGAGTGGGAGAAGGGAGAAACTAAATTAAGCCCAATGTAGGTTAGGCCCACCATTATATAAGCTACTAATCCACATGAAAACCCTTTGAAGTACCATATGGACTTTAATAATTTCCGGGGCTCTTTACTTCTTAAGAACAACAAGCTGTTAACGAGAGGACTTGTATTTGCATTTACTAAAGAAATCAAAACTGGAATTTCCCCATTAATGTCTCCAGATCTCATTTTTGAAAAAAAACAAAGTCAGATTCATGGGTAAAAAGAATCAGTTAGCAAAGACTGTTAATTCATTTGGAATAAGTACTCCTAATCCCATTCTCCAATTTAAATGCAACTGCAGAGGAATAGACTCGGAACAGAATGTTTCTGAGTCTACATAACATGCACATAGACTATACATGTATTAGCATCTGTCTAATGAATTCAGTGATTAAAAGAGAAAATTGTTGGTACAATTTGTTCTGTTTGTTTTTATATAATAAACATTGTATAATGAAGATATTTTTGATAGTATCTAATATTGAGCTCATATTTTATTTAAATAATGCCATACTTGTATTACAGACAACTTTGTCTGAAAACTGCAGGTACTATACTTAACTAAGAATCTAGGAAAACAGCCAACCCTATCACTAACTAATTCAAGATGGGAGATTCAGGTGATGGCCAGTTTTCACTTGTTCTGTTATTCTGCTCATCCATCCATTCATCCCTTTTGTGTTTCTCAATCCATTTTCTACAGTCATGTTCTGTTCTCAGTAAAAGTAAAAGCCAGTCTTGAGGAAAGATGAATGAAATCACCAACATGCCTAGCTAATTCCTCAATTTTGTTTTAAATCTCCCAATATTTGTAATGTCTAACAAGTCATGATTGTTTCAAGCACCTCAGAAAAATCTGTCAGCTAATTGCTAAAACAAAAAACATATAGCTATGTCTCTCCAGGAAATACATTGCATGATCCCCTGTCTACTTGCATGGGCTAGAACCTTGCCTGAAAATGTGGGATGGGGAATGGCAAACTCTGTGAGGAAGAAGCTTGGTTTTTTATTTGTCTGCAAAGAGCCATGCGCATCTATGGTGCTTCAAAGATAAATATAGGTCAGCATTGTCAAAACTAGGCATCGAGTTTGGGTGTTTGGGTTGGGACACACTCAACTTCATTTTCAGAGGTTCTGAGCACCCTCTGCTCCCATTAACTTTCATTGGCGTTAAAAGTGCTTTTGAATATCAGGTCTTGTGTGTCAACTTGGACACCCCCAGAGAAAGAAACATCTAAAATCTGAGGCCATTTTTCAACCTTTTGGCCAAAATGAATAACTATGTCATATGCTTCAGCATGGTCTGGGTATTTGGTAATAGGACCCTCTCTTTGGGGTCTTTAGGAAGAAAAATTATTAGCTTATGGTAGTGCCTATTGTGGGCTACTGTGAGTGCTTTCTACACTCACAAAAAGGAACAACCCTTGCCCTGAGGAGCTTACCATTTAAAGAGAGGACAGACAAGTAGACCAAGAAGAGAGGAAAGGGAAACAACATACACTTTTCTTTCTTTTTATTTAAGTCTTACCTTTGTCTTCCTTTGGACATGTCGGGTATGTCTAGACTGCATCCCTCTGTCTGCAGAGGGATGCAGATTAGGCAGGTCGACATTGCAAATGAGGCAGGGATTTAAAAATCCCGTGCCTAATTTGCATAAAAATGGCCACCGCGTTTTGCCGACTCAGCACTTTGTTGGCAAAAAGCGGCAGTCTAGAGGGGGATCTGTCGAGAAAGAAAGCCTTTTTTGACAGATCCTGTAAACCTCCTTGCAAAGATCCACTCAGTGCATCTCTCCAGTTTTAAAACTCCCACAGTTTTAAAAACAAAGATTATAGGAGGGCAGGAATATTATTAATTTAATTGAAACTGTTTGTGTTGTTGTGTGTGCTTTTCAAATACAAGTCCCCAAAGTTCACAGTAAAGTAGACCATAGAAATAGTTGTTAAGGGATGCAACATAACAGCCCAGGATCTGCATATAGTTTAGGGACTGTCTTTGATTTATTGTAGACTCATCTCACTGACATCAGTTCCCACTGAGTGCGCAAATGAGGGAAATATATGTCCTCTTCATAACACCCACAGTCTCTATTGATCTCTGGGGAAGGTGTTCTAGGATCATGAATCTCAAGCCACATCTGGTGTGTGTATATAAACATTGAGATTACATTGTTCAACTTAATTTCAAGCACTGGTGCCAAGCCAATTAACTGGTAGTTCAGCATCAAACTAAAGTGGCAGCGGTGACTACCTACAAACAAATATTAAGTTTCTTTTTGGTCAAAGTATGTTTGTGCTCACCATAAGTATGGATTTAATATATGCTGGAAATCTGGGACTTTAAACTTACATTATTAAGTCAATTTCACACAGAGAAACAACCCTATTTCACAAGTGTCAAGACAAAACAAAGGGTTCAGAAAATTAGAGTAAAAATGTGCATTATTTACAGGAGGAAAATGTCTGATACTGGCAAATCATACTCTTTGAGTTTCATTTCTCTGAATTAAAATATGGTGTTAACTGAACACATGTATCTCAGTTATCACATTGCTTGTAACACCAAGCAAAGAAGATATAAACAGAGAAGAAAATTAGCTATTATAGTGCATGGAGAGAGAAGATGAACTACAAAGATAAAACCTTATCCTCCGTTGCTAATTACTAGGTATAAACCTGGTCCAAATATTCAGAAACAATATTTACATTAAAAGACGAGGCTCTCATGTCCCCCTCTTTGCTGGAGAATTGTGGCAAGAACTTAGGAGGAGATGAGCTTACAGCTTTCCCCTTCCCCATGACAGCACAGAGAGAAAATGTTGAATTATAATTTTCTCTCTCTCTTTCACATGTGGCAGAGATGCTAAATCAACCTCCTCTCTTTCCCCCAACAAAGCTGGGAAAAGGGTGAGAGCAGCAGCTTTCATGAGACATTATTACTCACATCCTCCAAGACCCTGCCAAGTTCCTCTAGCAAAGAGAGGGAAGTGTAAAGCTTATATCCCTGCTTTGTGAAGTGTAAAAAAACAAAGACAACTGATTCATATTGAAGGTTAGGTGGCATCAGTTTGTCATAAAGGAACAGACATTTTTTGGTTCACAATTCACCTTCAGTGTGCGTCTACACAGCAGTGTTATTTCGGAATAATGGCTGTTATTCTGAAATAACAATGCGAGTGTCTATACAGGAATTCCGTTATTTCAAAATAAATTTGAAATAACGGATGGCTCATTCTGACTTCTCTAAACCTCATTCCATGAGGAATAACGCTTATTCCAAAAAAGCTATTCCGGAATAGCAGTAGTGTGGACGCTCCACTGCTGCTATTTCAAAAAAGCTCCTCCCCAGGGCTATTCAAAGTTATTACTCACCAGTGCTTCCTGGGCCTCTAAATCAAGACAGCATGTCCACATTAGGGGAGCCTGCCTTAGACTAATTTTGAAGTTTCTCTGCAGTGTAGATGTGCTATTTTGAAATAAGCTATTTCAGAGTATTTCTTCTGGAACAGCTTATTTCAAAATAAGTATGCAGTGCAGACATACCCTTAGAAGCAACCTGTCTTTCCCTCACCTTCAGTTTGGCAGCTTATGATTCCCCTGCAGGAATAACAGCATTGCCTATACATTTATTTATGTAACACAATGTAAACGTTCAAAAGGAAAAGACATCACATATCAAACAGCAAACATTTTTAAAGCTTTACTAGCGGGCCGTGCCCTGTGCTTGCTACGCTCGCCAGCCCTCCTCTCTCTAGCCGCTTTTGCGACCAGAGAACATGAGAGAATGATGACATCATTCTGTCACCTGGCAGGAAAAACTTTTACATATATATAGAGAGATTTAAACATGTCAGGAAATTCATGCCAGGATGTTATGCTAAGTGCTGTCAGGGACCTTTTCACTAGTGCAGATGTCTTGAACAGTGACTGCAGCATTTTCCTTCCAATGTAGTGAGTCCAAAGTTAATGTCTCTTTAATGCATTTCATAGAGCAGGCAATACCCTCCTCTATGGAGAAATTAATCATGTTGCTATTCTACTGTAAGTATTCCCATAGATTTGGACTGGATTCTGCTGATCCTTTTTGCAGAAGAGGTTTTGCCGCTAAAAAGGCCCATGTAGATGGGGCCATTTGTAGGAAAAAAAACAATTTTTTTGCAAGATCCCTTATTCCTCAAAAAATAAGGTTTACAGGATCTTGAAAAAAAGGGTTTTTTTTCCCCAACAAATGTCCCTGTCTACACGGACAGGGCTTTTTAGTGACGAAACCTCTTCCGCTAAATGATGAGTGTGATTTGCATATCTTCTGCCGAAAAAAACCCGGCAGTGTAGACATAGCCAGAATATCCCATAAGCGGTGGGTTAGGGAGCAAACCTGGAATGCAGGAGAAGACCAGGGTGTCTGGCTCTGTTTCTTGGCAGGGATTTGTTCTAACCCTGGGGCTGTTCGGCATAATGACTAGGGATGTGCCACCACCAGCTTCTGTTTCATTTTGTGATTCTTCCCCAATGTTTTTGATTTACATTTGACCAAAACTATCTGCTGAAATTGATACAGATTCATAAAAGAAATTTTTGCTCACTTCTCTTCCTAAGGTCACTCGCTATAACATGCTGCACCACCGGGATTAGAGTGTGTGTATTTCAGGAAAATATTGTGAAAAAAGGTGATATGCCTGCAGGAGTTAGTCTATATGAGTGAACTCCAGCGGTTTAAAGAGAATGTACAATATTTATAGTCTGATCATCACACTTACAGTTTCATTAAATGGGCCCTATCCATTAATCCGAGTACTTTAATTGAGATTATTACGATTAATTTAATGCAACAATCCACTGAAACTGGGAACTGGATTCTTTTGGAGTGAAACACTTTCCTAGTCCTGGATGAACCAATGGCCACTGATGGCAAAGAATTTTTTAAAATGGGTGCACAGCTGGTAATGCTATTATCCTAACAGCTAACAGGTGAATATACATAGGGAATTAGACGAACTCAGCATTTCACAGAGATTGAGGTGCCAGAAATTTTGTTGACTAAAGATGTGGGACACTTCAATAGCTCATTTACCACATCCTTCTCCCTAAAATGAAATCACTCATGAGAAACTAACCCAAACACTTAATTCCACGCTCCCCCCACTTTAGGTCCCTGTCGTGGGGTGACATATCTGTCCCCCTCAGGGGATGGGTGTCAAACCTCTGAGGCCCCTCCAATGGCATTCAATCCTGTATGCATACTACTTTGGGAGGTGAGGTGGGGGGATAATATGACTCATCTCTTGCTTATACACGTAACTCATCTCAGGCCATAGGGTCTGGTGGCCCTGAGTCTATAACAGTAACCGCTTCCCTCAGGTCAGTATGGTCCAGTGGCCCGAGTCAATAACACCACCCTTTTTCACAGGGCAGTGTGGCCTAACAGCCAGAGTCAATACTAATGGATTGTAGATCCCCATGTGGGGTTGGTGAGGTTGGGGCAGGGGGACCCAGGCCTACCCTCTCCACCGGGTTCTAGACCAGGGCCTACAGAGTCTGGTCCCTAGGAGAAGTTCTAAATCTAGTAGAAGTGATGAAAGATTCTGAGAAGGTGATATATTATGCCACCAGAGGCAGTTCAATATCAAGCTTCCATAGAAATCAGAGGTCTAAATATAAAAATGGGATAATTAGACCATTCATGATTTTAATTAAAAAGTATCAGGGGATTGAGGGAGTTAATCTAACAGAAGCTATTTATGCCGTTGCTTTGAATCATTTAAAAAACAGCAGCTTTAAGACGTTTAAAGTACAAAACACTGGGAAACAGACCAAGAAGAAACTAATAAGAAATGAAAGATAGTCCCAAACAATTCCTATTCCTTCTGGAAGCTACACATTGCACACACATCTTCCTACATGCCTCAGCAATGTATAATGCCATGTTCAGGAATACACATTTTTTTTTCACTGAATATGTAGATCCAGTATGCCAAGATTGGTAACAATGCAGGTAACAATGCAGACTAGGGATGTAATAGTGTAGCTGATTAACCGATAAGCAAAAGCTTATAGGTTAATGCTATAGACTACACGCATTTCCCCTCCCACTCCTTGCAAGTAAATTTTCTAGCAGGCTGGCCAGCAGCCTGGCTCAGTCCTGGTTCACACTGGGTCTGGGATCTACCCCTGCTGTTGTTCTGCATTTAAAGTGTATTGGGAGCTGGGAGGGCAGGCAGCCTGTCTCAGTTCCAGGTCACACTATGTCTGGGAGCTCAGATTCCCCCTCGACAGGGGCTACTGCCACCCTCCCTGCTTCCACTGTATCAGAGGCAGCAGCGCGGGGCAACAGGCAGCCAGTCTGCGAGGGGATCTTGTTTTTAATCCGGCTCCCCTTGCGGATCAGCTGCCACCTGGCACCCTATGCTGCTGCCTCTGAATCAGAGGCAGTAGCATGGACTGGCAGGGGGCTCCTTGGGACTGAAGTCCAGCACACACTGGCTGCCAGCCCCACCATCAGGTCTATAGAATAGTTGACTAACCGATAAGAATTTATGAGGTTAATCGACTATTCAGTAAATCTATATTTAACATCCCTAATGCACACAGACTCAGACTTTCAGCTATACATCAACTGTTTGGGATTGGAAGAATCACTGAAAGATGGAGAACTAAAAAGGACCTCATTCTCCTCTCCTTGTAGAAATTCAGATGAGCACAGACACTAACCCCTGGGATACTACTAGTTGTTAGCTGCACCTCCTATGGATAATTAACAAGTTAATGCTTGCAAAGTGCCTTGCAGCAACGGACATTCATATTCTGCAACATTTCTATCAGGACTTCAATTGGTTTTCTGTTTCAATTGGTTTAACTCAATTTTACTTTAAATATCTTTGTAGGATCAGGGCCGGATAAAGGGGGGGGGGCCCTAGCCGGGCAGCTGCCCGGGGCGCCAACCTATGGGGGGGGCGCCCAATTGCAGCTGTAAGGTGTGCAGTGCACCGGGGGATGGGGCTGTGCGGCGCCCCTTAGAGCTGCAATCAGGCGCCACGCACCAGATTGCAGCTGTAAGGTGTGCAGCACGCCGGGGAGCAGGGTCGCACATGCGCCGTGTGCCCGGGGGCAGAGCCGTGCATGTGTCGCGCGCCCGCTGTCCAGGGCGCAGGAATGGCTCGAGCTTGACCCTGTGTAGGATACGAAGGAGTCAATAAGGAGCTAGACTGGCATATACAATCTGCCCCATGAAATGAGGAGCAAACAGCGGTGTTGCCCCAGAAGCAGCATAGGCAAGGAAATAGACCTCAAAGGGTTGATTACTTCTCTGCTCTCCCTTGCTCCTGAGAGTAGTAATAGGACACTGGTCAGATTATTACCCCCCACTTCAGCTGTGCTATGGGATTTGGTACATTGTCCTTAGCCAGCAGCACATCTTTCCTTTTTCGGTGGTGGGGTTGGGTGAATGGGGAGGTAACCAAATGTGCAATAGTTACACACCAGGACTCACAGTCCAAAGAGGCTGTGGCACAGCTGTGGAGGCTTTTACTCTCTCATGTCCCTGAAATGTTGCACAAGTTGATTCATGATCTAGCCCTAAAAATATACAGAGAGATCCCTGTGTAATTCGAACCCTGAATGGGATATTAAATTAAAAACTTTTACTTTTTTCGGGCAGCTATTTAAGGATTACATACTTACATGCTTTATGTTTATTGATTATATCGTCCTCATTTGGAAAAGTGCTTGGGTCAGCAAGTAACTAATGCAACTTAATTATACATTCCATGTGACAAAGCTCCTATGAAACCTCAGTAGCTCCTGCTCTTCCTG
>CM057845.1:164413039-164447637 GCA_030068395.1 Apalone spinifera | reverse complement strand
CCCCACCCTGGCCAGTGTCCTAATTAGCTGAGGCTGCCCTGACTCTGCAGGCCTGGTCAATTAGCCCTAGGTGTTCCCACTGCCCCTTATTGCTTCTGCTGGTTCTAAACCAGCTCCTCCCTGTTACTCTGGGAGCAGGAATCTCCTCAGTCTGAGGCTTATATATCGCCCCCTACTACTTTTTTATAGCCCTCTGCTCTGTCCCTGTCACACCCAAGATTATTCAGGAAATCCCATGTGATTGTTGTGGACTAACAGCTAAATTTAACGATCAGATGCATAACACACAGCACATTAGGAATTAGGAGGAATCCTACAAACTCATTTAACTTCCATTTGGGTTTAAGTCAAAGGCACAAGCATAAAACAACATAGCACACAGCCATCATTTTATTAAATCCAGAGGACAATATTGAAATAAAATAATTATTACATATGATATGCCAATAAAGCACACTTTAATGTATGTGAATCCACTGATACTTGCTTTTAATGTATGTCATTGATTAAGATGAATTCTAGTGACAACTCCTGACAGGGTATTGCTCATCTTTTCCCAATTTCAAATAAAGGAACTATAATGAGCAAGGACACCAAAGCATTATGACAACATGGTTCAGCAGGAATTAATCATCTCATAGATTTTTCTGCATGTGTTGTAAGACTTGCAGCCTTCAAGAATTCAGAGAAGCAGAAAACTGAAGAAACCATAATGAGAATGTTGTGTCAGAGTTATTCAACGCAGCCATATTCACTTAATGAAATGATTTAATTCCCCTTCTTATTTCACTATCATTTTTCAGCACACGGTTTAAACACTTTTAAGCCTATGTAGAGTTATGTTTGAATTCATAGTGATGATGCTAATAATGATCTATAGTCTTTTTTACTGCAGACATATGTTCATTCAATATTCTTGATAACATTTAAATATTGTTGAAGCATATCTTAAAGATGCCTTTGAAAAAGACTATTGTTTTAAGTCACATACTTTAAGATAATGAAATACAAAGTTACAAATGGAGATCCTGACGCCAGAAGATTGTTCCTAGTATCCAAATCCGCCTCCCCCCCCCCATTTAAGTAACATCTGTGTTATGACAAGCCAACAAAACTGAGAGAAAGAGATGGGTGAGGGCTCTGATACAGACTTTCTTCTTATATGAACATGGGCAAGTGCCTAATATTCTGTGCCTCAGTTTCCAATATAAAAAACTGATTGACAATTTCCTTTCTCCCTTAATTTGTCTTTCTAATTTGTTTAGGTTGAAACTCTTCTAGATAAAGATTGTCTCTTACTATGTGTTTGTACATAGGAAAACAGGGCCCTAATCTTGCCTGGGACAGTTTAGGGCTAATAATATCTATCTATTTTAACATTAATATAGTGCTCCTCAGCATAGCATCTGAACACTTGTTAGTCCATCCAAATTCCGACCATTCTGCAAAAGTATTGCTGTACCACAATGCACTGTCTTTAAATAAATGGCTTACATTTTCATAGATATTTTGATAAATGCATATTATGACTTTACACCAGTGATGGCAACCTAGACTAGTGAGTGGTCCGCATGAGTGGCTCTCCATCTCAGTAGTCTGCAAAACTGTCGTAATCAAGATGGTCTCCTGGGATAAGGTAGTTTTGCAAACTGCACTTGTGTACCAAGAATTTGTGGGGTGTGCCAATTGCACTGGAACAGCACTTTCATTGGATGCAGAGAGAGCACACGGCTGTCCAAGTCAATGTTGTGTGCAATTAGCACGCACCTCACTTCATGTGCCATTGCTTTATGTGTGTGTCACTTTAGTAATACCAGTAGGAAAAAAACGACATGGATAGAAACCAGTGTAATCTGGTAGCCTTGTACAAAGACAATGATAGACAAAATGTCTTGCAGGCCACACATAGAACCCAGATGGGTCACATGCTATTCACGGGTCTCTGGTTGCCCAATGCTGCTTTATACTAATGCACACAAAGACTGATAAACATTATTGTGACCAAATGCACCCCTATGGTCACAGCCACGCCAATGGTAGTCTATATTTTTGTGAAGGTACAAATTTCTTGGTCAAGATATAAACAACGTCCAGATTCCAAAGAAAATGTTTAAAATATCAATAAAGATGTTTGGGTCCATGAAAAAGCAGCTGACAGTCTGGATTTGGCCCACAGTCCATCTATTGACTATCTCTGTCCTACACAGTAGTGTAATAATCTTTAAACAGAATATGACAGGTCAGGTGTCATTTGAAAACTAGTGACTCATTGGTCAATAATATCATGGGGTATGTCTAGACTGTGATGCTATTTCACGTCTTTTGAACCAGCCCGTTATTTTGAAATAGAGTTCGAAATAATGGGCTCACTATTCCGATGTCCCTGTAACCTTCGTCCCATGAGGGTTAAGGGACGTTTCAGAATAGCGATTTATTTCAAAATTAAAATTTCAAAATAAGCTATTTCAAAATTAGATCAAAATAAGATATGCAATTTCTCAAATTTCATAGCTCAAATTGCATATCTTATTTCGACCTATGGGTCCAGTGTAGCATGGATGCATATCCATGGTGAAATGTATGTAGTAACATTGGGTATGTCTAGACTGCATCCCTCTGTTGGCAGAGGGATGCAGATTAGGCAGGTCAAGATTGCAAATGAGGCAGGGATTTAAATATTCCACACCTAATTTGCATAAAAATGGCCACCGCATTTTGCCGACTCATCTCTTATCTAAGGAGGTTTACAGGATCTGTTGAAAAAGGCTTTCTTTCTCGACAGATCCCCCTCTAGACTGCCGCTTTTTGCTGACAAAGTGCTGTCGGCAAAATGCAGCGGCCATTTTTATGCAAATTAGGCACAGGATATTTAAATCCCTGCCTCATTTGCAATGTCGATCTGCCTAATCTGCATCCCTTTGCGGACTGAGGGATGCAGTCTAGACATACCCATCGTGTGTAAAGATATGATATTCACTCTGTGTAATGTGAAAAGCACATGATTGAACTCATGTAGTTGAAGATACATGTTCAAACACACATTGTCCCAAGCAGGCAGAACTGGTCAAGTAAATCTTAAATAAAAGCATTTGTTACCACCGTTTGCATGTAAGCTGTATTCACAGTCCTTATACAGTGAGAGGGAAAAGAAAGGAAACCAATAAAATCTGCATCTCAGCACACACATATATGAGAAATAACAGCATGAAGCACCTTTCCTATTAGACTCCATGTCTCCTGCTGCTCAGAACAGAATTTTATGAGAGGAGCTGATGGGCAAACATTCCTGAGTATCTCTCCCCTATCGTCCTCTTTGTACCTAAGGCTATGTGTAGACTGCAGGCTTCTTTCAGAAGATCTTCCAAAAAACCTTTTTCCGAAAGAGAGCATCCACACACAAAAGCACATTGAAAAAGCAATCTGCTTTTTTGAAAAATAGTGTCCACACTGAATGGACTCTATCTCACATTTAAGCTGTGATTACTATGGACAGAGTGGTCACCAGGGCACCTGTGCTTTTTCCTCTTTCATCTTCTTTCAAAAGAATTCCCTTTTCTGCATCCACACACACCTTTTTCTGAAAGAGCTCTTTTGGAAAAAGGCTTCTTCCTCGTAGAAATAGGATTACCAATGCCGGAAAAACTCTTCTGTTCTTTCGATTTACTTTCGGAAGAACATGATTGCAGTGTGGACATAAGTCAGGCCATTTTTCTGACAAAATTCTGTAGCGTAGACATACTCTCAGGTGAGAAAAGAAGCAGCTGTGGGCCTCACCTGAAAATTATGTTCCGTATTGCTGTTGGAAGGATGTGGTAAGGATTTTACATTGAATCAAGTATAGTCTGTTAAAATGCTTCCTAGTGCCTAACTTATCTTTATTTTACTGAAGCCAGGTTTAACTTTTGAGCCTCATTACTTGCACTCACTTAAATTTGTGGTTAAATAAACAACTTTTTGGCAGGGGCCTTTCTCTCCCCATCCTCCCCTTCTATCCGGCAGGGGCCTTGTCTTCCCCATCCCCTCTCTTCTCTGGTAGAGGCTTTGTCCCCTCCCCCTGTCATATAGGGACCTTTTCTCCCCCAGTAGGGGCCTCTTCTAAAATCCCCCCCATCCAGTGGGGCTTTCTCCATCCCCCCACAGCCCTGTGCTCTGGCATTGCAGCCAAGGGCCAGTAGGGGTTTGGGACAGAGGGCCACTTACCCAGTAGCTGATAAGATGGTGAGGCCCAGCCACAGCTGGCCACTTGATTGGTGGTGCAGCTGCTTCCAGTAGTCACTTTGCAGTATAGCTCTAACCTGCGCTTGCTGCCCCCAGCAGTATTGCGTCCCTCAAAAAGCACTCTCCTCCATTTCCATGTTATCAAAAACAGTCCCATTCCAGGCACTTCCTGTTTTCCTGGCACAACCAAACACTGACCTCGCTTTAAATTTGGAGACAAGGAAGCTGCATAACAAATTTGGTGGCTCTAGCTCTTACCATTTAGGAAGACTCAGACAGACAGATGCACATTTCTAAAATACATAGAGAAGAAGATTGTGCAAACATTGCCACTGCTGCTTCTTCACAATTACCTTTACCTCTGTGGTTGAAATGCCTTGAGGCTATAGTCTGACACCTTTCTTTGGAACAGCACCCTGCTCGATAGGAGTAAAGTGCTGTTCTAGATGAGTGAAGTGGTCCGAATCTGAATAGTTGTTTTTCTGTAGCTGTTGTTTAAAAAAAGATGTTTATTCATTTGACTAAAAAAACTCCTAATCCAGAAATATTTTGACAAAGCAATATGTATTCCCTTCCTGTAAGTGTTTACCAGAAGAAGCCAATATAAACTGAAAAAGAATAATTTACTGATGTGAAATAAATACAATACATATGCAACTTCAAGCAAGGAAAAGCAATGCAAAACACAGCATCTTAATATGGGTAGCTGGTAAATGATAAAGATTCTTAGAATAATGCCAGCTGCCACATTTATTTACACAAAGCTTTAAAATAACATTTTGAACCTTTTCCTCAGCAGTAGGAATTAATTTTAGCTGACAAAGTAGAAGTCATCTCTAATCTCTAGTACTTGCAGAGTGTGCAGCTACTGACCTTTTTTCCCCAAGAAAGAAATGTTTCTTCAGTGTTCTTTCTGACACTAAGAGAAATTAATAAATTCTGTGTTGTTTTATGCATAGGGTAGCTTCATAGCCATGAAAAGACAGCTACTCTATTGTAGTAGCATCCAGATTCAAAAGGAAATATCTTAGCGCCATAAGCAAGGCTTAGTGCATTTTTGTCTGCCAACCAAGCTTCACTTGCATATGCAGCATCAGGTTAGGATAGTCTTATTTATTAAAACATCATACATTATTGATGCAGGCAAGTTATTAAAATAGAAATACATAATATCCTCAAATATTTTTGCTGGATCAAGAGAAAAGGTAGTTTAAAAATAAAGAACAGAGTGGACATACTGCTTTTAACTTCCCTTGGGGTGAGCCAATAGAGAAAAAAATGGGATTTGTAAGTGAATTGTACCAGGAGTTTCCAACCTCCATGCCAATAAAATTAGCTCTCCCACGCTGCTTGTGAGTATAATGAATCTGACGTGTAGTAAAGTTCAGGGCATGCTTAGCTTTCTTGCATTAAAAAGTCATGCTGCAGACAATGTTTGACTAGTCATACGGCTACGTCAAAAATAATATCAGCCTCAGGGATAAATATGAATACACTGGGTGAGTGGTTCCTGAACAATTCATAGAAAAAAATATGGGTTCTGGGCATGCAGTCTCCTGTTATATTTTTTGAAAATATTCTTTTGTTGCAAACTGTTAGCTAGAAAGTAGCTAAAGATACCTAATAGCCTCCTTTCTTATATTTGCAATCTGTTACTAACCTGTTGTGAAAGGGCCATTCAGTGACCAGGAATAAATCATGCTATAAAACCAATTCTATAGCAGGGATGAAGTAAATAACATGTATAGTCCTGGAGCCAGACAGTTTCCCACTGAAACAATTTTGAAGGGCTGCTGTTTGTGAGCAGCACTAAATTGTGACAGAAAATGTGAAAGTTGTAAATCCAATAAATGCTCTTATTAGTCATGAAAATATTGATGCATGGGATACATAACACAGCAAATTTGGAGGACAAAGCCCTAGAACCAAGGCAAACAAGATTAGCAAGTAAGAACACACCCTTCAAAAAGAGGACTGTACACATTTAACTATTGATTGGTCAGGACATTAGTTAAAATGGAACCCAGCAGTTTCATTCCACTCCCTTGCCTCATACATGAAACAGTATGCATTGCTTCATATATGAAGAGAGAATATGCAGCATCTCTGAAACATCCCTGAAAAAGAGGCAATTAAATGAGTCAAGGACATTTTTGCATCATGTAAATATCTACACATGCAATTCATGGAGTGAATGTAACAAGTGAAAATTAAATTCTCCTTGACAGCCAGTGAATTTGGATTACAATTTCTCTGTTCTTCAATCAGGAAGGAAAATAGTTATGTAAAAATGTGTTGATCACATACATAGTCAAAAACAATACATTTTTTTTGTGCAAAAGGAAGGAAATGCCCTGCAATTTCTGAGATCAACTTGTGTACTGTTATGACTCTCCTTTACATGGCCTCTCTCTCCAGGGCCGGATTAAGGGGTGGGCTAGCCGGGCAGCTGCCCGGGGTGCCAACCTAGGGGGGGCGCCTGATAGCAACTGTAAGGGGCGCAGCGCACCGGGGGGGTGGGGCCATGCATGTGCCGTGTGCCTGGGGGCGGAGCCACACATGCATCACGTGCGCTGCCCGGGGCGCAGGAATGGCTCAAGCCAGCCCTGCCTCTCTCCTTTGAGAATGGACACTCAAAGTCTTTCTTAGTATAAATTTAGGTCATCTTCACAATTAAACACTAGATATTAGTGAAATACTGGGAGCTGAGATTTCTAGGTTCTGTTTCTGTCTATGGACAAGAGTGGCTTAATGATATTTCATGTAGGATGCATCTACCACAGCAAACACCTGTGGGCAAGGTCTACTGACACAGATTTGTGAAACTCGGGCTTCCGAGACAGTAAAATTGCATGCTGGGGTGAGGGTCCCAGATCCCAGACTCCAGCCTAAGACCAAACATCTATACCACAATTTTTGTCGCACAGCCAATGCCCAGGGATCTGGTGTCCTGGGCCTTTTATACATGTAAGTGAAGATGTACCCATACTAGTCAAAGACAGCACATAGATTTTTCATAATCATTCTCAAAGGCAGCGTGGATAAGTGGATGAGACTCATGTTTGCCAACAAGCAGGCTGCCAAATTAGGTCTGCCAAATTTCTGCTCTAAACCATGGAAGAGCTCTTTAAACAAATGATTGGAACTATTTTGTTTAAACATCAGATGAACCGGAGTGAAAAATACAGAATCCAAGGTATATATAACAGCAAAAGTAGTTCCTTGACAATTGTAGGACCCATATTAATGAAGCTAATTAAGTGGGCTGAATGTGCCCCATTCATAGCTATTGAGGTGAAAATGTGAATATTAAAGATTGGGGAAATTGGCTTTGACAATTGACAGGTAACTGCTTTTGCTGTTATATATACCTGGGATTTGGTATTTTCCACTCCACCTCTTCTGATGAAGTAGGTTTTACCCACAAAAGCTCATGATATAATATATTTGTTAGTTTTTAAAGTGCCACAGGACTACTCATTTTTAAAGATAAAGACTAATGGCTACACCTCTGAGACTTTTCACTTATTGTTATACATATATTCCTTGTAATGGTAACTAGACAAGATGAGAGAATATAAATTCTCCCTATTTTTGTTTTCAGCTTGCTTATTTTGTGCATTCCGCAGCATTATGCAGACAATAATTTTCACTGTTTTGACTCGCAGTTTTACTTTGTTGTTTTTCTTTTTACATGGAGCCTTGCATGTGGCAACATGGGGAGAATGAGAGGACTCAAATCTGCTGCTCTTACTCACTTTGAGCAATACCTTAATTCTCCAATTTGTTCCATTAAAGCCTGTTCTTTTAACTACATACAATGTAGTTAAATCCTCTAAATTTGCTGGGAATATACTGCATTTATCTGGAATGCACATTTCTGGAGATTAGCAACCCTTGAAACAGACATCTTCTCATTAGCCACCATAGACTTAGTTCAGTTAAAAGTTGGCTAATTTGGACAAAAAACAGGCCCTTTGATATGCTTGGAGACCTACCGTTGAATCTCAACTTTTTTCCCTAACATTAAATGTATTAAAAGGATAAAGTTCACAAGTTTAAACAAAATATACAGAAAAATCCCTTCAAGACACAAAGGAATCTTCTGTACCCATATTTTGTGTAAAAACATGATGACCGTTCAAATCCTGTTTTTCCTCTTTGGTTTAGTTGCATTTTCGATTATGAAGCATGAACATGGCTTGATTTACATGGATTTAAGCACAGGCCAGGTCTTCAGCTGGTATCAGTGCAGTCATGTAACTCACATACTTGCTGCGTGTGATATACTGTCTCATCTAGTAGCACTTAGAGCGTGTACAGAAAGAATGAGTTTGCTCTATGACCTTAGCTGGTTTTTAGCTCAAGCTATAGAGGCTCACACACTAAGCTCCAGTGGTCCCAGGTTCACTTCAACCTGTTTGCATTACAGTTGCACTGAATTCAGCATAGTTAGGTAAAGTGAGAATCTGGTAATAACAATCATTTACACTTGTATAGTAACTTCCATCAGAGCACTGGAAAGTGGTTTTTTTTGTTTTTTGCAAATAGTAATGAATTTGAATGATAATACTACGGAGAGTTAGGGAATTGTTGTTTTCCTTATTTTTTTATTTATTCCTTTTTTACAGTAGGAGAAACTAAAAGTTCAAAAAGTAAAGTTTTCACCGGAAGCCTGTAGCCAGGACTAGGACACTCATCTCCCAAAGTCTAGTCCTTTAATATAGATACTTCCTACTGCCATTTTCATCAGAACAACTCCAACAATAAATTTGTATTGATTAAGTCTAATGCTTCCGTAAATAATTTATACAGAAATAATGTTATGAATCCTGACAAAATAAGATGAATATTATGGGCCAAATCCTACCATAACTTAAACCTCTTGTAATAAAGGGGTTTCAGGCTCACAGATATTAAAGCATTACTAAAATACTTGCTGATGCTCCAAACACTCCTGTTCCAAGGAACTCCTGGACCATTGTCATGCTACCTTGTGACCTCATAAGAGTGCCTGGAGGAGGTTTCATTATTACATTTCACCCTGAATAAACTCAGTTGACGAAATTTCTTTCACTCCAACTTGTGTGAGAGGTCAAGATGATCCACTCAGTTTTCATAAAGTTAGAAAGCAAAATAAACATAAATATCAATAGGGTTGCATCAGGAAAGACTTTGGACTCTTGGGTATTCTCTGCATCATATTTCATCTGTTATTAAATAAGATTTTTGAATCTCATTGCATTCAGTATAGTTCCAAACACCACAGGCAGCAAGTTGGTGCAAGATGAATTTACTCAGGTTATTCCATTACCAGATTAGTCCACAGCTACTGATGCTAAACTTTGTTATAAATGAGCTAGTCTTGGAATTTATAAAACCCATCTATCCTGGAAGAATGAGATGTCTCAATAGGGACACAGTGTTCTTGAATGGAATTCATCCCAAAGGACAGGTAGAATTTTCAGGCATCAGAAAACTGCAGCAGAGTTTGAGATATGTATTAGATATTTATAGTTGGATTTCAAGATTTTGGTCAATAACTCTGGAGGGAAAAGTCATTTCACTCTCATTTTTAAGATTTACTATTCTCATGTCTCATTGATACAATTCACTTTATATTTCATTTTCAAGTGCAGTAAAGTCTAGCCCCAGAACAAGCTAGATCCGCAGCTACTTTAATTGACATAGGTCCATTTAAGTCATATGGTGCTATTTGAACTGCTGAGGATTTGGCTTAATATGTGTAATACCATCGGGGGTGGGGGAAGCTTACAAAATATGTCACTTCTGTAATTCAGTTAATGAACCTTTTTCTGTTATTTTCTGAAACATTCTGTTTATAATGGTCAAGGCTCCTCTCCCCTGCCCCAATCTCTCTTTTCCTAGGTCAAAAAGGCAACACTAGAATTAACTGACAAGTTTCTCTTATTCATGGTGAGAGAAACAGCACATTAAAACAACAGTATTTAGATAAGTTGGAAGACTCAGGTATTACTGATATATTCAGTGTTATGAAGGGAGTCTGTGGTGATCTAAAAGATTAAAAATAACTGTGCTGATTAATTTCTCAGCTTCCAAAGGCATTTTATTATTGCCAAAAACACAGTATTGTGCATCTCAGTCACAGTTATGGAGGCTGCCCTATATTGAATGGATTGTTTCAATTATCTACATCTCAAGATAGTTAAGAATCATGACCTGTGGGAGGCAGGCAATGGATTTATCAATGACAACATCACTGGTACATACATGTTTCCTTTCTCCTGATCCTGATTTTGATTCACATAGCTATCAATAGGCATGAGTGCTAGAGAGCCTTGTTACATGTCTTAGTATTTTCTCCAGCTGGTTATTTTAGCAGCTGATGATGCTAACTTTCAGACACTCACAGGAAAAATGGGGTATTTTGGCTGATATATATTACTCCATCTTATTTTGTACAAAAAAGACAGTAACATGTTTCTGCTGGGTCAGATAACTGGATAGTCATCAGCTAGTTGCAGAAAAAGCATTCATGCAGCAACACAATAGAGTGGACAGAATGTGAATTAGTCCAAAGTAAAAGGATAAAATAAAAATGCAGACAGGGCTGGAGAACATGTGGATTGTTATCAGCGCACATTCTTTGTGCCATTAGGTGTGCAGTGTCATTAGCCATATGAGAGAGACAGAGCCAAAGTTAAAAAGAAATTGGTGCACAAATAAAATAGGAGAGTTTTGGTTTACTTTTTGTGCTGCAGAGAACTAAAATAAAACAACATCTAAATTACTGGGAAAAGGAATTTGTGAAAGCTTTGGGTTATTAAGATATCTACAAGAGCATCATTTCAGGGTTAGGCTGAGCATAATACAATTCTATATACAGGAATTTCAAGCTAATTCTGAAGGAATTGTTTCCTTAATTTGGCTGTATTTTAATGATACATTATTTTCCAGTGTAATTTCATTGTCTAGGACAGGAAACATATGATAGCATATGATAGCTATTAGCATGTTAGGGAACTGTTTCAGACATCGGAATATCAAGTGCGTGATCCAAAGCTCAATAAAGTCTGTAGAAGAATCAGGCCTCTGAAGCAGAGAATATCTGGATATGAAGATCTCAATCCCCCAAAACCAGATTGATGCTGGTTGTTAGGGGAGGAATATTAAGAACTTTTTTGCCCCAATGATGAGAACCATCATCATACTGTTTGATTCCTCACTGACACAAGCTGACAAAATAGCAACAGCGAGTGCTGCTTTCTTCCCCCCATTCAGCCTGCTAGGAGGCTTTGCCCACTCAACCATCTGACCATGGCAACCAGTGCATCTGTCACCTACAGTCTGAATTGCTACAGTTCATCATCTCTGGAGCTGAAGATGGAAGTGATGGAGGAACTTCAGCTCCTACAGGGTACGGCAGCCTGGCTCATTCATGGGACCACTTGCTATGACCACATCACTTCTGTGCTACACATTGAAATTTAGAAGTTGAAGCGACTGTGTTCTTGGTAGTTTTTACCGAGTCAGTTGCTATATGGGTATTGTTATATGCTGTCAAAATGTAAATCAATAACTCTTTAAACTGACACTGTCAGGGTTATTAGACCTCAAGTGAACTTACAGTATTTTCCAAGCTGCAGACTAGATACTCCATTAGTATAGGCAGTGAGTTCTATGGGCCTGTGATGCTCCAGCACCAGGAATATTCCTGGTTTGGGGCTGAGCTCCACCAAAGCTCATCATCTGTCCCCTCTTGTTTCCCCCGTCACCCTGCACACAACCCTCCTGTAACCAGCCCGCCCCTAGGCCACAGGGATGCACAAGCCAGCAGCCAAGGGAAGCAAGCAGTAGGAGCTGTTTTGCCCCACTGGTGGTGCAGCAGGGGTTCCTGGGTTGTTTTAAGTCACCTGGGGGTGGCAGGTGGGACCAGAGGACTCATGGGTGAGGGGGTGAGGGTGTGTGCAGTGGTAGCAGGTTGGCAGGAATGCCTGGAGACATCCCCCAGAGCCACTGCTAGAGGGGACGTGCACCAAGTAAGCATGGCATCCCCATCCCTTTCCCCTACACTCATTTGTGCATCCCCCTCTCTCCAGAACCTGCACCCTCTACTCCAAGTCCTGCCCATAAACTCCTTCCTAGAGCCTGCATCCAGGACCTTCATTCTCTGCTCTAGGCCAAAGCGAGCACCCAGACTCTATCACAGAAACTGCACCCCTCTCCGCCTCCTGCACTCACATTCCCTCCCACAGCCTGCAGCCCCAAACTGCTCCCCCACCCAAACTCCCTTCCAGAGCTGTAGTCCAGTGGGGGGGAGGGGCAAGGTTGGAGTGCAGTGGGGGGGAAGTGTGCAGACTCTGGGCACAATTTCTGCAAACTTGCTGCCCCCTGTCCATTAGGACCTGATTCTTAAAGGTGGGTGGGTGGTAAAAGGCCCCTATGGCAGTCTCAGAGGTGCTGCTTTGTTTCTACTACTGCAAGAGCTCTGGGTTTTGGAGATATTCCAGTTGGGGGCAGAGTACAGAAAGGCCTCAGCTCACAGGTGTGAATGGGAGTGGTCAAGCTAGACTTGTACCACCGATTTTGCAATAGTTCATAGGACAGGTGGAAGCAGAAATTAACTAAAAGGTTCAGAGCTGTCATGACAAATGCCAAGAGTTGAACTGGCTACTGAATGTCCTGAAGAAGGGAAGAGGAACTGGTTCCCACCTATCCCCATATCAGTGCCTACATCAAAGCTAGAATGAACCTGCTGTTTAATACTTCCCCTTTTATGTCAATTCTACATTAGGGCAGAAAAATAATAACGATACCTTTTTGTATTACAGTAGTGCCCAGATAACCATTTCAGAATCTGACCCCCATTGTGTTAAGTGCGGTAAAAATGGGGGTTTCAGAAGTGCTAAGCATTGGCCTAATTCTGTCCTAGTGAACTCAATGGAATCAATGCAAGCTTTGCCATTGCTAGAACTGAGGGCTTTTGAAAATCCCATCTCAAAATATTC
Organism: Apalone spinifera; assembly: GCA_030068395.1. Classification (NCBI taxonomy): domain Eukaryota; kingdom Metazoa; phylum Chordata; order Testudines; family Trionychidae; genus Apalone; species Apalone spinifera. Next base: position 164,434,429 of record CM057845.1, on the reverse strand, counting down.
CTTCCCATTTCCCAACCTAACCCCCCTGCAAAATGCATTAATTCCATCACCCCCGAAAGAACCCTCTAGTTTTTACACCCTCCCAACCTTCTTGCTCCACCATACTCATACTCACCCAGACCCAGACCCTCACTAATGTGGTGTGGCAGAGAAAGGCAAATGTTCTATGTCTTCTACTGGTAGTGATGATGGCAGGACAATTGTTCTTTGGACTCTGTCTGTGGAAGATACTTGGCCAGGTGCAGAACAGGAGGGGAGTGGGTTTTCTGTTAGTGAATGTGTTTCCTTAGGTGTGATCTAGGCATCTTAAACACAAGATTACTGGCCAGTGTCCCTTGTCTCGTAACTGTACAGCGGTAGAACAGTACTGCCCTGGACTGGTGGAGGGAGAAAGGGAGGGGTTACAATAGAATATCAAAGGTGGTGAACAGTTGGCTAAACAGGTAGCTGAGGGAGTCACTGGCAGTAGAGACAGTAGTGTTATTTGATCAGGTAGATGACAGCTACGAGGAAGGAGAGTGCAAGTTCTGAGTGGGAGAATGGTATATGGGACTTTCTCCAAAGCCATTCAGCATCATGTGATCAGGGAGCAGCAGAAGATGATGTGGAGGATGACCCAGGTTTGTGGTGGGACAGAGGGACAAAGAAACTGAGCCACACGAATCCAGACATGATGTGAGGGAGAAGATAGTAGCAGAAAGTGGCAGGGGAGTTGTTTATCTTGATGGACAGGTTATCACATCACAGAAGTATTAGGTGGGACACCTGGTAAGCTGGTCACTTTTCAGGAGATTACATGGTGGTCAGTAAGAGGTAACTCAGCTATACTGGGTACCCTTCAAAAAGTTTCACCAGTTAGACAGAGTCCACCCTTGCCATTGGAATACCTCATTTTAAAGGGAGGGAATATTTCTGGAAATTGTAGCATTTTTCAAACCTTGGGACCCTCTTAGTGTGATTACAATACAGTGATTAGTGAGGATAAGGTTGAATGAGCAGCGATTTAAGTGGGTGGGAGAGCTGACTCAACACCGATAATTAAATGTGGAGGTAAATGAGAAGAGCCAGGAATCTAACAGGTCAGCTAGGGAGTCAGTGCGGAAGCTGCAGTTGTTGAGGCTAAAGATTGGAGATTGTTATGAAAGAAAGCAGGTGAGCCAGATACCAAGATCCAAAACATGAAAGTATAACTCTAGTTCTATCTCACCTAGGGTACGTCTACACTATGCGCTAATTTAGAAAGAAGCTATTTCAAAATAATAACTTCCAGAATAGTTATTTCAAAATAGCACATCCACACTACAAATGCCAACTGAAATAGTGCAGATCTATATCGAAATAGTGCGTCCACACTTACTGGAAGCTGAATCGCATGTAAGGCCCCCCGGAAGCACTCGGGGCCAGGCATCAGGACAGCTGTCACCTCCTGTAGCTGCTGCCTGAGGCTATCTTAGACTTGTGCTTAAAGGGGCTTTCCTCTACAGCAGGGCTACTCAACATGCACCCCGTGGGCCACATGCGGCCTGGGGCCCATTTGCATGTGGCCCATGGGTGGGAGCCAAAACAAAAATTTAGTCAATATAATGGTCTTCTGTTGATATACATTTTAGTAGTTAAATTCCTGGACTGTCATTGCTCACTAAAAGTGCTGTCACATGGGTGAAAATCGGGTAAATATTTCATTTTATTAATACCAAAAGAACTGACGTAAATGGGGCCTGTGTGTTGTGTAGTCTTGCCTTAATCTTTGTATTCATGCCCGTCAGTGTGAAAGAAGCTATTTCCATATATATTTGCATGTATATGCAACCACATTTAAGTTGCAGCCCTCGGCATGTGCTGTGAGTATCGTTGTGGGTTTCTAAAGTTGAGTAGCCCTGCTCTACAGCCATGTGTCAGGCTCTTCACCCTTGCCTACCTCCATGAGGGACAGAAAATTCTTCTCACTGCCTGCTCTGGTTGCCCTTGTGGACACCACAACACTCCCAGCCATGGAGCCGGACCTGCTTGAAAGCAGTCCCCTGCTACTGGGCTTCATGCTGCACCTCCTGGTGCAGTTACTGCAGGTTGCCCATGTGGCATTTCTGGCACAGGACCCACAGCTCACTGTGGGGCACATCCTCATCTCTCTCCACATGTTGCTTATGCAGCTCAACTTTTCCTGCCAACCCCTGCACACCGTGCACCACTGCTTCTGGTGCCAGGACACCGGTTTCAACTGGTGGGACTGTATTGTTATGGAGCGGTGGGATGACCAGCAGTGGCTCCAGAACTTCCATATGCAGAAGGACACCTTCCTGGAGTTCTGCAAGTGGCTCACCCCTGCCCTCCGGTGATGGGACACCCACATGCGACCCGCCATCCCCCTCCAGAAGCAGGTCATCATTGCACTTTGGAAGCTTGCCATGATGGACAGCTACCGATCTGTTGGGAACCAGTTCGGTGTGTGGAGATCGACCGTTGGGGCTGTGCGCATGCAGGTTTGACTCTATTATGATTGTCCTAGGAGGGAGGTGAACTACTGGATGTGAACTAGGGAAGGGGGGAGGGAAGGAGTGCACTTCTGCATATGGAAGAACTTGGGAGTTGCTCCTGCTGTGGGAAGGGGCTTGGGCTCATGGAATTCCTGAAGGTTCTGGCAACCTTGTGATTCTGTTTGTATCCTTCTACAGGTGGTGAGAGCCATTAACACCATCCTGCTGTGCAGGGTCATCATCCTGGGTGATGTCAACCCCATCATGGCCGGCTTTGCTGCCATGGGCTTCCCCAACTGTGGAGGGGGGGAGAGGGAAGCACTGATGGCAGCCACATCCCCATCCAGGTCCCCGACCACCAGGCCTCTGATTATATCAACCGGAAGGTGTACTTTTTAATACTCTTGCAGACCCTTGTGGACCACTGGGGCCCGCGAGTTATTTTGAAATAATGCTACTGTTTGCAGGTAATATGGAAAAGACATATTTTGGTAGAAAGAAAGAAAGAAAGAAAGACAGACAAATAAAATAATTATAATAATAATTATTTTAATTATGTTCTTTGTTTTTAAATTACTGGCAGGTTTTTTCCATGGTGTATTCATAGTAGATGATTTTTTGAAAATGGGATTTTTGTTTGTTTTGGGAGCAGACTGCTGATTTGATGGGGCCATTTTTAGATGACCATACCCATATCTGTGTTATGAGCTGCTGCATACAGGTTATGAAGAAATTAGTGGAGCATGACTTACTAAGTTTCCATTTGGAGTTTTTATGGCTACAGTTTTCTAAAATGCAATGTTGATAATTATACTGTATGATGTTAGATGTTTAGTGAAATGGTCAACCTGAATGGGAAAAAGTGTTCTTACTATACTTAGCATTAAATGACTTCCATGACCTGAATCCACCGATGAGACATTGTTTAAAGCAGACAAAGTTTAAATGAAAGTTTGGTATCAGAAATGAACCAAGTTTCAGATTTGGATTCAATGGTGCCTAAATTTCACAAAATTTGAGCACTAATTGGAAGAAATTGTATGAGCCATTCTGATGAGATCTTCATCATATTGGGTAGAAATTTCATGAGGATAACTGTTTTGACATTTTGGCGACATCTAAACATGGAAACAGAGCTGTTCTAGTATTGACACCAACCTGGAACTAAAATCTTAGGGGAAAGGGTTTAAATCCTGGGATTCAAGTAAGAATGCCCCATAAACATTAAGAGGTTCCAGTTTTTCAATGTACAGCAATATTAATATTGCAAATTACACATTTCAACCAGCTAAAATTATATGCTGTCAAAGGCAAGGAACACTAGTCTTAAATGTTTGCTAAAGAGTGTTAATATTTATAATACTAATGTGTTTTACTGTTAGCCCAGGGTTTAGTTAGTGCCTTTCATTCTCAAGATATTCCAAAGTATTTTGCTAATGCATTGAATTAAATATTGGCAATGCCATGAATGACTAAGCAAATGTGCCACAAAGTATGAGCTGAGCAATAGGTCAAATGCAAAAGATCTGTGCTTTGGAACTTATTCATTTGAGAGAAGGAATGTTGGCCAGGGCACCTAAGTTTTCCTCTGCATTTTTTTTGAAATATATCCAGGTGGACACTAAAGATCCTATGGCATTCACCGGAGACTGGCAAATGACATTGTATTTTAGATACCTTGATTTACAATCTCAACTCAAAATGTGTAGCTCTTCTCATTGCAATGAACTGCAATGTCAGCATTTCATATTAACTCCTGTCTTAGTGTACAACCTGAACTGTTGGCTTTTTGACCCACAGGCAAGAATATAATAAAAAATCATCATGAGATCAGTGGAATGAATACTGAGGGAAGTGGGGATTCCAAGGAAATTTCAACAAATTCAAAAAATGTCCTGTCCTAGTGTGTTTTAAAATAGCTCAGATTTAATTTTTAAGTGTCAAAAGCAGATAATTCCTAAAGAAGATTTTACATTTTAAATTTGGAAAATGGAACATCCCAATTGTGAAAAAGTCCCACAATATGACTAATCTGGCCAGTAACAAAAAATACAGAAAAAGGAAAAAAAAAATCGGACAGAAGAGCAAATGCTATTTTTCTCAATTAAACTTTTAACTCAAAACGAGGAAAACCAAAATTGAAGAAGTCTTTGGTAACAATTCAGTTTTCTAAAGAGGGACCATATTTCAATTTAAAGTGGTTTCATTAGAAAAATTGCAATGTTTTGCAAGCATGTTTTAAATGCTTGAAAAAACTTAAAATACAGAAAGAAATTGGCTACAATGGGACATAAATATATGTGCAAGTGCTCTTTTGAATAGAGATCCTTTCCAGAATTGGGGCCATGGTATATTTTCAATCATTTATACTTTGTTTAAAAAGGGAAAGTCCTGTTTATATTAACACTAACCGATGCCTCTTTTCCAGTTTGCATTTTTAGAAGGAAATAAATATCTTCCTGAAGCAAAAGCAACAGCAGAGCAGACACACCCAGACAGGACTCTGTTGTGCCCTGTCAGGACTGCAGCCTTCTTCACACCTTGGGCTTACAGGGGTAGGAAGTCACCCAAGGCAGGGAGCTCTCAACATCTCCTCTCTCATCCCACTCTCTCATTCCTGTGAGGTTCTTTCAGCAGCAGGAAAGAACCTCTTCCTCCTCCTTGAAGTCTTGGCTAGAGTTTACAGCTCTATTATCTGAAACTTCACTTCATTTCAATCCCTTCCTTGTTTCCCAGAATGAGATACATGGGAATCAAGGAAGGAATTAGGATTACACAGCAGTTCAGAAAATAGGGCTTCAGAGAAATGGGTGTGTGGGGTGTGTGGAATAGATTGGTGACAATGGAGAATGTTAAAATTCATAAAATTATAGCACCATAAGGGACAACTGTGGTAATCTTTTCCAACCTCCTGACTTTCCTGAATTAATTCTTCTTTGAATTAAAACATCTCTTTTAGAAAAACATCCATTCTTGATTAAAAAAAACAAAAAAACAGTGATAGGGAATCTGGCAAGATTCTTGGTAAATTGTTCCAGTGGTTGATTAGCCTCACTGTTAAAAACATGTACAGGTTGGACCTCCCGGGTCCGGCACACTCAGGAGCTGAGGTGTACCAGAGCAGGGAGTTTGCTGGATCAGCGGAGGTCAGTGATTCCCTGTTGGCTGCTCCGCTCCTGGGCAGCTCACCATGGGGCTCCCTGCCCTGTCGCTGGCACTGCTAAAGCTGCCTGGCATAGCTCCCCATCCTACTGCCCACTCACTGCCACAGGGTCTTACAGAGTTCCCGGTGGGGGCCACTTGGCTGCTGCCAGTCCTGCTGCCGCAGGGTGTTCTCCAGTGTTCCCCCTGCAGGCCCTGCTGCCTCCAGGGGATTTTCCAGTCGGGGTGCTCTGGCCAGCCCACCCAGCTACTGGGGCTGCCCCACTGCCGCTAGTGAGTCCAGCTGCCTGCCTCTGCCAGCTCCACTTGAGCGGGGGGTTCCCTGGCAGAGACTGCCCGGTCACCCCAGTCCCATTACTACCACGGATTTCCCAAGGTTCCTGACCAGGACTGCCAGGAAAAAACTTCTGTTTTTTCCAGTGCCTTGATAAAAATCTGAAATAGGGTAGGGCCAACAATGGATCTCTGCAGGACCTTACCAGAAATGCACCCACTCAGTGATTCCCCAATTAAATTTTGAGACCTATCAAATACCTGGTTTTAATGCAATAAATGCATCATGTTTAATTTGTATCATTCTAGTTTCTTAATCAAAATGTTGTGTAGTACAATATCAAATGCCTTGTAGAAGTCTATTACATAAACACTATGATCTCTATATCCCAAACTTGTGATTTCATAAAAAAAAACTCAATCTGCTTTGATAAAATCTATTTATCATAAACCATTGCCTATCTTTCTTGGTGGAGCCAGATGAGCTGGGAATGCAGGAAGAGGGCTTTCCCCCTTGATCATCTGCCAAACTGGCATGAGATCAGGTGCCAAGAAGGGGGGAGTAGGGGCCTCCCACTTCCTCTAGCTTCTGTGCAGAAATGGCAGTAGACAGCCATTCAAGGTGAAGGAAAAGCAGCCAGAAGTGGGGACTGGGAGATGGAGAGAGGAGCCCATCAACTCCACTCTAAAAGGCTTCTCTGTGGAGCTTCACATGAGATAGCAGGTTTTGGAACTTAGCTTCAGTTGTCAGAAATGTATGCCCAGAAAGGGGAAGTGAAGTCTCATTCTCTGAAAGACCCCTGCTGTGTCACACCCACTCACATGCTGAGTGTGTGGGTCTCTCAGACAATAACAAGGGGAAGGAAATGCATTTAAAACAGAGCAAGACAAGCTGGTCCAACTCCCCCTCCCCACAACCAGCATATTTTGCAAGGGAAAACTCAGGGGCAGACGGATACCAGAAAAGAGATTTTATTTCAGTTTGGTCAAATTGACCCGTTTCAAGTTGACAGGGCTGCTTTAATCATACCCAGGCACAGCATCCGTGCCAGCCAATACAGAGATTTGATGTGCTTGTATCATCAGGATGCAAGCAAAGATTCAATCAGCTCTAGAGCAGCAGCATAAAGTAGTTCAGTGCGTGTGAGCGTGAGGGAGAGAGGTGACTGAGATCCCAGTTAATCTGCTGGAGATCAGGCTGGTGCTGGAACCCTGCAATGACTCCCTCCCCCGCCCTTTCTTTTTCTTTTCTTTTCTACTTTCGTACTTAACTCTAGGACGAATGAGCAAGGCACTCCAGCCATTTCGAGCGGCAACTTTCCACCCCCTGGAGCTCAGCACAGAACAGAAGCATCGATCCATGATCTCGGGGAAGACCCTTTTGCAACATGCGACTAACTGATGGAGGGGGAGTGATGGGCTAAGAGAAAGAGAGAGAGGAGTACTACGGGACCCAAAAGAGCAACAACAGCTATTCATGTGTAAATACTTCATGGGAAACGAACACTTCTAATACTCTGCACAATGAGCAAAAAACACCAAGAGAATGAGGAGGAAATATAGCCTAACTCTGAGCAGCTTGTGAGTGCAAGGAACTGGCAGAGGCTCAGCATGAATTAAAAAGGATTGAAGAAGATGGAGAGCACCCTTTGCTGTGAGCCCAGGCTCTCTGCTATGGATAGCAGCAGGGGACTCTTATTTCTCCTTCTCTACATTTTAATAGGCGTCCCTCAGACTTTCCAGCAAGTGTTAAGGATCGGTAAGTGCCAAGTTGCTGGTGAGGGGAGGGGGGAAGGGCCCAGTGTTTCTCTTCTGCTGTTACCTCGGGGGGTGAGGATGGTGAGAAATGTGCATGGGATTTATAAATTGTATAGATGTTAACACACACGTTCAGATTGTACATACAGATTTTACAGTACATTCAAAGGACTATATGGCCTTAACCCCCTTCAAATACTATGGGTACAATTTATTATACACATACACTACTTTCAAAAAAAATCATAACTCAGATTTGTTTCTCACACACTAAATGAAAGGGTTTCTGAATACCATGCTGTCTCCTGAACTACTTAGCAAGCGTCATGCTTAGATGACCCGGCACACACTGCTCGGAGATGCAGGCTGGCTGCAGTGCACACACTGTGGCCGGGGTACTGACTCGTTGGTAGATTTCTATGGAGTGCTCCACAGTGCTTTTCACTCAGTCCTGTCCTTTGCCTTGGAGCAGCACTTGCCACCCTCTCCCTTCTCCCTGTCATAGCTTCTGTCATACCAGGAGCTCTCTAAGACCAGTGAGATGCTCCAGCGAGAACCCAGGGTACCGGAGGGTGAGAGGTTGAGGTGAGTTTCATTGCTGAAGTTCCACTCAGAAAGTCTCAAAGCCTGTCAAGTTTGCTTTCAAATTTAGCTCCGGGTCAGAGGCTTTAATAGGCAGGGTAGCTTTCCTACACAGTGTGGTCTGTTAACCTCTGAACTGGCACTTCCATTTATAAATCACTTGGAAGACAGGTACTCAAGTGCTGTAGAATTAACTGAAGTCCTAAAAGACTTAAACCAAAGTGGCTAAGGTGAGACCCTGTAGGCTAGAAGTTGCCCCCTCCTTCTTCTGACAGCAAGAGAGACTTCTAGCTACCCAGACAAGATGACAAAACCTACTAAACTCCCGTGTAGAACTGACAGACATCTGGATGTTTAAAATGCACAATGGCAGAGGATTTAATATGAACATAAAAACAATCAAATACGATGGTTTTTAAGTCTAGTCATTCATTACAATGGCAACAAGACAACAATAACAACAACAAAATGATTCAGTGACCTTAAAATGCATGCCAAAAAGTAATGAGATTTTCTTGTTCAGAATCAAAGAGCAGAAAGCTAAAACATGCAGAATGCAAATGTTATAGGGCATAAAGGGGATGGAGAAGAGAGAAATCCCTATCTTCCTCTGCCCCCATGTAACCTTTACTTGGCGTGAATACACCATAAGCACTGTACATACATGTAGCCCCAGAAAGCAGGAATTTATTTTTAAACAGAAAACTCTGTGCCATGGAAACAAGGCTTAGTTCACAGACAGCTACTCTTCCTACAGTGGATTTCTTGTGTCACTCAAGTCAAACAGTGAATACAAAGTATCAAAAGAGTTAAGGACTGGAAGAAACTGTCGGAAAAAAAGGCAGTATCCCCCACCTCCATTTCCTTGCACTCTTTCCCTTCTACTTGATTATGTCTAGTATGAAGAAGGGGGAAATGTATGTGGAACAAGAGATACAAACATACACAAAGGCATATTTCTGCCTTTAGTCAGCTGCCTGAGGGTTTGATCCTGCAAACATTTAACTTGCTTCATATTATGCACATAAATTGTTTCATTTAAGTTAAGGGGACTATTTAAACTCCTTTTCACTATAAGCAAATAGCTTTCATAAACTTAAATAAAATAAAAGTGGCAAAATACTTGTCCTAAGGGGTCCAATCTTGCAAAACTCTGATCAGTGATTGCAAGGCAAACAAGCTGAGCATCACGTCCAAAGAGTATAACTCTTTGTATTCAATATATATGCAATTATTTTGTGAAATTTTCACTGCATTGTAATGCAATGAAGCTGTGTAATAATATCAAAACAAACTGCAGTATGTGAAGAAAATACCCGTGTAGAATTTAGAAGAAATAATAATTGGCACGCTTACATGTGATGGAAAATTCAAAGCATGGCTCTGCAGTCTTCAATGAGAAACTGGCCTGCATAAAGAGAGAAAAACAGTTCAATGTGTTACATTAATATAATAAACAGCATCACTGTGCTTTGGAAGTACATTAATTTGGCACGCTTAATTTCCTTACTTTAAAGTGAATAACAATTGAAATAAATAGGACTGCTCACAAGCTTAAAGTTAAGCATATGCTTAAGTGCTTTGATGGAACAGGGCCAGACTGTTCAGCTCCTTGTAAGATCAAGCCCTGGACTGTAAACTCTTTGGAGTAGAGACAATATTTTCTATGCATTTGTACAATAACTAGAATGATGGGACTGGTTCCTTTGAATGCTACTACAGTATAAATGAAACAACAGTGGGTTGTGCCCACAAAAGCTCATGATACCATCTACATGTTTACTTAGTCTTTAAGGTGCTGTGAGACTGTTCATTGTTTAAGTTTTTCCACTATACACCTAGTAAGCTTGAATCAAAGCACTATGTATACATACAAATGTACACTACAGGAGAAAAACTGTTCCTATACGGTTTTTAAATGCAGATATTGAATTTTATAAAAATGTACAATTTGATTGGTTAGTCTGCCTATAAAAATGGCATAAACATGTTAATTCTTCCTATCCCTATGCTATAACAGGTTTCTCTGTAGAATGTATCACTTTTACAGGTGACAAATGGAATGATGTGGATAACTCCTCAATCACATTTTGAGATAACAAAATACTTTTTAACAGTGAAAAACCTGCTATTAAGCCATCGTGCTTTCTTATTCAAGTTCTAGTTAATGAAGGAAAGGAATACACTGGTATAACACGGTGCAGTACTTTGTATCTGAATGAATACATTGGTGGCTTAATTGCATTTTTCGCTGATGGAGTGCTTTGGATTATTTGATTTTGTTGGTTTATATAACAAATTAGTGTACTTTACTGCTTACATCTAATTACTAGAGAAAGAAGCTCATGGAGGAACATGTGATATTTAAATTTCTAGATACTTCTCACTCTCTAGGTAATTATTACTTTGCAAATGTTGCTTAACACTTTGAACACAAGACGACAAGTATGGGATTTCAATGCAAGTAATAAAACAAAATCAATAGCACACAAATAAGGGGGGATGTCTAGGTTGGATATTAGGAAAAATTATTTCACTAGGAGGGTGGTGAAGTACTGGAATGGGTTACATTGGGAGGTGGTGGAATCTCCATCCCCCATCCCTAGAGGTTTTTAAGTCTCAGCTTGACGAAGCCCTGGGATGGTTTACCTGGGTTGGTCCTACTTTGGGTAGGGGGCTAGGATGCTAGGATTCTACGATTTTATGAATCTCTCCATAAATGAGAGATTTTGAAACAGTGCTTCACTCAGTTTCAGACAATATAACATTCAGATTCTAATGCCCTACTGGGCTATTCCCATTCAGGTACATTTTTAAAAGTGTTTTCTTTTGTGCAAGTTCAGACATCAAAATTCCAAGCAATAACATCTATAGCCACACATACACTGACCTATATTATATAACGTATCGTTAAACTTCATTAACCCAGTACTTCTGATTTAGAAGCAAAGAATGTCTACTTTTTGCACCTCAGTCAACCTTTATACCTCATTCAGTCTATCCTATGCTATTGGTATAAAATAAATGAGCATGCCCAGTATAAAGCTCAAATGAGAAAAGTAAGAAATATTTTTTTTAAAAACCCATGCACTAAACTGTCACAATAGCTCTCAAAACAGTGAAATACAAGTTTGAAACAGAATTATTTGTTCATTATGAGTGGATTCACAGCTTTACTATTTCATAGCCATACTTAACTTATACCATTCATAAATCCAAGTTATAAGAATACCCTCTAATGGCACGCTGAGCTATCACATGACAAATTACAAAATGTATTAATTTAACCCATTTTCTCATTTAAAATTGGCTAAGAAATTTCATACATTAATATACCAATGAAGTTCCTTAAAAAGGAAGCATGTTAAAATTTCAATAAATATTTAAAAAATGTAACTTGGCTGAAACATGGTATTAATCTCTAAACTTAATATTTCTTAAGAAGTAAATGACTAATATTTTAGGTTTCATATGGAAAATTTTAGGGGCTGAAACAGGTAGATTGCATTTTTTGTTCAATTTTCATGTAACTTTTTGTATGGACTATCATAGTGGTATCAGAATTTTGGAAACATATAGTAAAATCCCATACTAATTTGTTCCCTAACTGGGCAAAACACTCACTGAGATTCAATGAGTAAGAAAAGCAGGTTTTCTCCTATTCTATTTAAGTAAGTGAGACACAGAGAGTGTGTTTGAGAGAGAGAGATTTTCTCTCTCACACACATGAATCAACCTAATTTACAAAATACATCTTAAATAAGAAGTTGAAATATTCAATATAGATTTGAAAACATCCTTCTTTGTGATTTTTTTTCCTTACTTAATGTCACAGATATAAGGTCTTTCTAATGCGATACTACTGTACCCATGGAAGGCATAATGGTAACTTGATAAGACATTAATATTGCAAACATGCAATATTGTAAATTTGTAAATTACTAGATTAAAGCCTTGTTTGTAATGTCAATGAGATGAATATAACATTAACATTATTCAGTAGGGACCGTGTCTTCCTGTGCATTTACAAAGTTCCTATCATAATTTTGGGCATTTCTACAACATAAATATGAAATAATATCTACTACCATAGATCTGTTTTGAAGTGGACTTTAGTAATCAAATTATGAAACTCAACAAAGTAGTATAAATGCGTTGGACTGTACTGTATACACAAATCAGACATCAGCTGCTTTTTGGTCATCAGAATCCAGATTCTCAATAGTTCAGGATTTATCCTTACCATTATTCACCATACTTAACAGCAAACTCTTTGTAACAAATAATTTATTAAGAATTACTGCTTGAAAACACAGAACTGAATTATGTGGCAACTACACTCCCACAGAAATCAGTGGAATTCCACAACTTATAAGTCAGTTAAGCATTTGGCCTACAAGCTTTGAAAGGATACTGTTAGTTTATACTACTTTTAAAAGATAAATGAGAAACCATTAAGGAAATCTAACATCTCAAGAACTCAGTCCTGCAAACCTTTACTCACAAAAATAAAGACAATGGTGACTACTAAGGTTAATGCATGTGCTGACCATAGTGAAAACACTTGTAATAAGAAAAGTTTCCATGATTTGGCCCTCAGTAACTAAAATTAAAATATGTTAAAGCTCATTGACTGTTCACTTTTTGTTCTTTACTTACATTTGGCAATGAAAACAGACCAGCCAGTTTTATTTTGAGTTCCAGATTATTTCATTTTCTGGTTCTTTTGTTTTAGGAGAATCTTACAATATTGCAGATGTTGAGGGGAATATTTGAACAACCTGCACCAGAGCCTTCACTGATGTAAATCAGCATCACTGTATTAAAGTCAATGGATCTATTTTGATTAAACCAGCTAAGGGCTGAGCCTAAGTATTTAATATATGAAACATGGGGAAATTTTTCATAATTCCAGTAATCTGCCACCCACACATTGACTGGTACCTGGTAAAAATGAAGCCCTTCATTATTTTTGCCTTCATTTTACCTTTGTTAGTTAAAAACACTTTATTTCTGGAATTCATTGCTGAGTTGAGCAACAGTGATCACTAAGCACACTAACTCTATATTTGTGTGATGACTGCTACTTTTGACTTTGATAACTCAATAAATATGCTGAGTGCATGTGCATGTACTTGCTAGAATTTCATTATGGCTGAAAATGTGTAAACAGCAGCTTGACATTTGAAGAAAATATAAAAAGAGCAAATTCACTTTGCAGAAAATGGCAATCTGTGTCTTTGTTGTAATAAGACGACGCTTACGCTTCAAATGTGTGCTGCAGCATAAAAGAAATTAGCTATCAAGATACAGGATAGTTCTCAAATGCTCTGGAGCACTGTGGCATTTAGGCATTTCTCAGCTTGTCAGATTGTGCAACAGGCAGCCAACCACTTAGGACCCAATTAACATCATAAGATGGATGATAAGTTGCTCTTGTACTGGAGCAGTTGTCAAAAAAGTCAGTGGAAAACAACAAAGGGAAAGTGCTGAGATTAGAACATGGCAATTACATTACATAGGGCTACAAATGAATTTGCCTAAATTACACCCAAACTAGAACTTCTCCAGAAGTGTAGAAAGTATGGAGAAAAATAAAAAGTTTGTAGAAGATAGGACATGAAGATACTGTCAGTCAGACAAATACTGCACCTAAGAATAGAGTTTTATCTAGAGACCGTCTTCTGTTCATTTCATTTAGCCTTATGTCAATATTTTTTTCCAACATTCAAGAAGGATGCAGGTAAACAATATGAAAATACCACCAAGGAATATTATCAACATTGAAAAATAATTATCCACATCTTCTTCATATCTGGCCACATTTCTATTATGATTTTGTTCTAAACTGTGTGATGATTTCAAACATATATAGGCTCTGACCCTGCTAACAAACTCCATGCAGAATGTTATAAGGAAGAAGGAGAAAAATTGTTCTCCTTGGCCTCTGAGGATAGGACAAGAAGCAATGGGCTTTAAATTGCAGCAAGGAAGGTTTAGGTTTGACATTAGGAAAAAACTTCCTGTCTGTCAGGGTAGTTAAACACTGGAATAAGTTGCCTATAGGGGTTGTGGAATTTCCATTACTGGAGATATTTAAGAGCAGGATAAACGGACATCTGTCATGATGTCTAGACAGTGCTTGGTCCTGTGTGAGGGCAAGGGTCTGGACTCAATGACCTCTTGAAGTCCCTTCCAGTTCTAGTGTTCTGTTATTCTATGACCCATGCACTAGCATGGAGCCCCTTTAAAGTCCGGTGGATTTTAAACTGGCTTACGGATTTACCAACATTGCAGATACTACAGGGGAATATTTAAAAACTTTGTGCCTGAGCCTTCACTGATGTAGATCAGCATCACTGTATTGCATCAACATCCATTTACAGGGCTTTAGAAAAGACGCAGATTAAACACACAGCCTCACTGAAATCAATGGGAGTTTTGCTATGGGGATCAGGATTTCACGCTACATGTTTTGTTTAAACAACATAATTATATTGACTTGTGATTGAAAGATTTGCACCCTTAATTCTTGCCAGTTATTATCTGGAATATATAGTGGTGAGGTCATTGCACAAGAAGTAACCAATATGAATAAAAGGTAGGTTTCTCTGAATGCACCGTTTATACTTACCACCCTATTTACACCCTTTTAATGAAGTCATTTTTCTACTTTCTGCATATATCTCACAACAAACTTACAGCTCTTAATTTCATATACGTAGAGGACATTTGCCTCATTATCAGTCCTTGCCATTAACTATAAACTGCTCCATACAGCTCAGTCTTCAATTAACATTTTCTATTCACTCAGTGAATACAGCCCCACTACTGTTTTTTCATTACAAATTATTTTGTATATCCTGGTCAGCAATAAAGCTTAAATCTTCTCCCCCCTCCCCCTTCAAGTATTTTAAACAACTGCCTCTAATCTTCTTTTCTCAGAAAGGCTTGATTTGACTGACTGGGCCATAGATTGTACTGCAGTAAAAAAACAAAAACAAAACAAAACTAACAAAAAAGAAATCCTATCCCAGAACTGATTAGTTTTACTCCAGAGCTTTGGATCTGTGACCCGCAAGCCCAGTTTGTCCTAGTTTTCTGTTGACTTTAGGCTTTAAAATCTAATAATGAGTTTATGATTTTGGGAAAGGTTTAAAATAGGAATGTTGCTATTACCTCTCTCCATGTGGAAGTCCATAAAACTTTAAATTCAAAAATGTATTTTTAAAACTATACATTTTTATTGAACCAAGTCACTATTCAAAGTTAAAATCGCATTGTTCCAATCATACACACTTGTCATCAGACTCACAGGCGCCACAGAGTGAAAAGCACTATTAGGATATCTCGACTTCTTACCTGCCAATGCAGGATTGCTCCTTACAGTGTCTTTTAGGCACCTCTTGCACCTAGGTATTAAATTAGTGTGTCAAAACTGTGAGAAAACCTGAATCACTTCTGTGCCAATGCAGTACAGGCCAATGAATTAATAACAGAGTAAGAACCTTAATGCTACATCAGGATTTAAAATTATTAGTACAAATTTCATGTTTTATGTTCCTTTGGATTAACATTACCCCATAAATCAAAACAATAAGTATTAAACATTCTCTTAACAGTGTAATTGTGTCCAAATTTTACTGTCAGATAGGCACAGGCAACTTTTACTTACTTCAAGGGGAGCAGCTGTGTATATATCACAATGCATGGGTTTTGAATATGTAAGTTGTGACCAACCTGTCCTTCCTACATTTGTAAATGGGATGGAAGTCCCAGTTAGATCCTGACTAGGGAGAGCAGTGGTATTGAAATGGAACAGATCAAAAAACACTATAAGGGTGCATCTAGACAGCAGGGCTTAACTCGAAATAAGCTATGCAAATAAGCTACGCAATTGATGTAGCTCAATTTCAAAATAGCTTATTTCGAAATTGGGAGCATCAAAACAATACTTATTTCAAAATAGAGCACTCTGCCTCCAACTTCCCTTACTCCTTGTACAATGAGGGTTACAGGAGTCGGAGTAAGAAGTCCTCCAGCTTGACAGTATTACAACATTATTTCGAAATAACTGCCTGCTGTGTAGACATGGACTACGTTATTTCGAAATAATGCTAGTTATTTTGAAATAATGTTGCTGTGTAGACATACCCTAACAGAGTTTGGCCCTAGTTCTAAAGATGTGTGTATGTGTATGAAACTCACAATTCCAGTAAAACTAAGTGACAGCAAAACTCCACACATCCATCATGCTCAGGGAACTGTTCATATACAAATATTACTATTTATGTTAGGCGCTCTGCTCCTGCTCCCATTCAAATCAGTGTCAACTGACTGCAATAGTGTACTGTTAAAGCCTTTAAAATCAATGTGATTGTCAGCCTTCCATATAAAACACATTATGAAAAGCATATACTCAGTACAATCTATTACAAGAAGCATATGCTACACATACATAGTAGGTGCCTTTCAATTGTAAATATTTTGGCCATGTGAACAGCAGGAGGCATCAATCTAGTCTGTGGACTAACCTGCAAATATTTTATTTGTTTATAGCTAAGTCCCCTTTTTAGAGCTAAGTGAGATAACAACAACAAAATAGTGAGACAGAAACAGTTTTACTCTCTTCTCTCTGAATCAATATTGAGCCAGTATTCCATGAGGTTGGGGGGAGGGGACTCTTGGCTGTTAGAAGTAGTGCCTTGATTGGATATAAAACTGATGTCCCGACCCACTTGCTAGCATTAAAAATCCCATAGTATTCTTTGTAAGGGCTGCATTGTTAACTCCTGCTTCTCAGCCAAATTCCTAGTTGAGGAATCAGGATCTAACTAAATTCCTCTTGCCATTTCTATTGGTCTGTTCTTCCAGTCCTAAAATATAGTGTAATCTAATTATCAAAGCTGATCAAAAGTGGTAATGACGTTAATGTGGAAAGAACCCTGAATTTTCTCATTATTTTAAGATGCAAGAAATAATGAAAGCTGTTTAGCTTTTTAAATCAAAAACAATTTTTTGTCCAGTATTTCAATTTGTTTTTCTTCTATAACACTCTCCATATCCCCTCGCCCACTTGACATTAGCTCAACTACATTGGGCCCTATTTCTGCTTGCTTCTGCACTGCATAGTTATTTAGCAGTGACTTGGGGCATTTACATTTGGTTCAACTCCATCTGATTTCTCCTCACTTCATTCATGTTTCAATATCTCCTTATGTCTGAGTTTTGACCCTCATGATCAAGGATAAAGGCATTTTTCTAGACAGAGAAATCAGCCCAAATTCTTTGCCAGTCTACAACCTGTGCAGTTATAATGACTTCACACCAGTGAAAGTTTCCAATAACGTGGATTAGGAGAAGGTGCTAATAAGATCTTAGTGACTGCAAAGTGAAACATTAAATACCATAGGATGGACAAGGGTAATTTGTCACTGGAGAGACAAGTTTGGATTTTTATTCAAAATTGTCAGTCAGCATCTATAATGAAAATATTAACAAAACGTAAACTACAGTGTTATGTGGTGTCACTGCTAATGGCCTGAACATTGTATAGTACAAACAGACAGTGAACAGCATGAGTCATGCTATCTACTTCCAAGGTTATATTCTCTGAAATCCATGTCTGGTACAAGGCTCTGTTAAGGAAATAGCCCTGCATACTTTATCCTCAGAACTTGTCATAAAAAGTAGAAACCCATGGAATATAGTGATTAAGGAAGAACTAGGATTAATAACAGTTATACCTTGTTCTCATGTACCACTTTACACCAATGCATCTCAAAGCATAAGTGCTGTCCATGTGGGGGTTCTGGGACTAAAGCACCCAGGGAAAAAAATAGTGGGTGCTCAGCACCCACTGGCTGCCTTGCCAATCAGCAAGACTGGAATTACTAACAGTCTTCAACCCCCAAAGTAACAGCACAAAAGGACCAGAAAAGCTATCTGACAGTGGCAGTAGAGCAGAGGTGGCCAACCCATTACAGACGAAGAGCCAAAATAGTAGTGCATACAGTGTAAAGAGCTGAGGGAAAAAAGTTGTTGAGAAAAAAAAAAAAAGCCCCGGCCACTGCCCTTTTAAGAGCAGAGCAGGCATTGCCCCTTGAAGGTGGTCATTTTGAAGTCTGCATGGGATGCTGCAACTCCAGCTCTGTCTCTTTCAGACAGAAACATGCTGCCCCTTTCAGAGCGCAGAGCCGCGGGTGTGGGAGCCGCAATTTTTTCTTTGAAGAGCCGCATGCAGCTCGCGAGCCTCGGGGTTGGACACCCCTGCAGTAGAGGATTCCCCCATAGCCCTAGGGAGCTTGGTGAGCTAACAAACTGTTAAGATGAAGTTTTTAAAAAAAGGAAGCAAAAGTAATTTTTTTTATTCTCATCCACCCTCCACTATACAAAAAAGTCTTGATGGCTTCAAGCCAAATCAGTCATTTCTATAAAAGTTATGAATGGAAATCTCAGATTTGAGAACATGGAAAATTATTTACATGAAGTAGCCACTTTACATTCATGAAAGTGCAAATTAATCTATTTCTTTGGAGTGATCAAGAGATACATCTCAAGACATTCTTCATTTGAGTACATTGTGCCAAAAATTTTACAGTCACAGGCTTTGGGGAGGAGGCAAGGATGTTGCAGCAACTTTGTAACTAAGTATAACTGTATTTGCTGTTCATATAAAAAAGAAACTTGTTTAAAAAATAGGTCAGCTTTCTTCCCAAGACTATCGCACTACTCTCTGAATTGCCAGCCATGGTCAGGTTGACCTGTGAGTGAAAACACATGAACAAATTTAGACTACTTACATGTATGGGAAGTTAGCACTTTCTTTAAAAATAGCTTATGGCAATAAGCTACCAAGAAACTGTTCCCTATAATTTGGAGGAGGAAAAGAGATATATAATTATATTGTATATTGTAATTTGTCTTTTTTGCTGGTGAAGTCTAGCCTTCAGTTTGGAAGACTTTAGATAAGCATAAGAAATTATAAAAAAACCCAACCCAAAAACCAAAATAATCTTAGATAGGTGATGAGAACTCAGGTACAAGTGACTATCTAATATGTGACACAAAAGAAACATTAAATGACAAAATCACAACTATACTGTTATCTCTTGCTACTGTATAGTGTGCATAGTGTTTAAAAATCAGTGATCATGCTGAACAGGCTTATTTTGTTCATACAGTTCTATAAACACCACATTTTTCATTTTCATATGAAGTGGCCCCCATGCACACACCTACACTTTATAATACACTGAAAATTTACATTAAAAGACTGTGCTTGATGAGGGAAAAAATGGACCTATGGGGAAAAATGGTACAGGATCATGTAACTAAAGAATGTAATATAACGCATATCCAGAAGGGGGATGAATTAAGGTTTCAGATGCAACTTCACTCTGGCCTTTCCTAACTTTTGAGTACTTGATTTTGCAAACTTAACATTATTTTAATGTAGTGGATTTTATAGGTAATTTCCTAGGTTTTTAAAAAAGAAAACTGAAACTCCCCACAAATCCCATCATGGAGCACCATGTTGACATCTAAATGGCTCATCAGCAAGGTTGGAACCATTAGGTCCACTGCATAGACCTTCGTCCCTGGAGCTGTACTTGGGTGATCAAATTTTCCTATGCTGAATACAAGACAGCTGGTAAAATTACTCATATTCAAGTGAGTTCAATGGCAATCCATCAGAACCATGTAGTACAAATGTTGAAATCAACATCAAGTTCACAGAGCCCCTATAAAGAAGAAGTACTGCCTAGTTGGAGTCTTTTTATTTGCCTTCTTGTTTTGAAGGGTTGCCCAGGGAGAGGTCTCTCTCTCTCTCTCCCTCCCCCTCCCCATTCACCTTTCTCACACAGGGATGGGGGTGTGTGACCGACCTGATTCAATACTTCCTACCCAATGCTCTCCACCCTCCATGCCTGTCTGAGTCTCTGGGATGGACCCACCTCTCCTAGTACTTGGTCTTCTCAATGCAACATGTAGGGACATGCAGGGCATGTAGGACATCTGGTCACCCTAGCTGTTATCAATAGTAGGTTGTCATCCTCTATGTGAACTAACCTGGGGGATAGAAGATACATTTTGCCAGTGGATTTCATTGATATTTGCTGACAGCAGAGGAATGATGAGACTCGAATCTTGGGTTCCATTCCAGATTGTGGAAAGAAGTGTCTAGTGGTCACAGACCCTTCTGCTTCTTTCCCACAGATTGATCCCTTCTTCTTCCCTATCCCCTCCAGCTTATCCTTGGCTTAGTCCTGTCCCTTCCACACTACTGGCTCCCCACCCCAGTTCCTCATCACTGATGTATTTGCTCAGTCTTATCTATCCACTCTGCCAGCTCCTTGTCCCAGTCTCCCCCCTAGGTCCAGTTCTTCTTCTTTCTGTATTTAAGTCAAACTGCTTCCTCTGTCACATTGCCTGGACACCGGCTGGGGGAGCACTGAGAGCACAGGAGAAATAGTCTCCCAGCTCTCAATGCTAGTGCATGGTTCCACAGCAACCAGGAGTGGCAGTTACATGTCCTGCTCACCTCCCTGGACCATGCTCAGTGCGAATGGAATCATGAACAACTTTTTCCATCCATCAGCAGACTAAATTGTCTTGTGCACCAAGGCAGGTGTGGAAGTGCACCACTAGTAGAAACATATGCTGCCAGCTGTGGGCACTCTGCTAATTAGCTGGGCAGCATTTCAATCTCTTCTTACAGGAAACACTAATCATGAAAGAACGTGAACAGATATTCAAAGAGACCACAAAAGGTGTATCCCTGATGCAAAGGCCACTACCCTGCCCAAGTACAAACCCCTGGTCCACAGTATGTAGATGTCAGAGGTCCTCAACAAAATAGTTGAAAGATTTTTTGTGTGTGAACATAGGCCATGCTTTATTCTTGGTAATGGCGGAACTATTTCAGCTCAATCTTTCAAAAAAAAAATCTGCATAAGGCAAACTTGCAGCAGGGAAAATTTCAGCCCTATGGTTAAAGTTTGACAAAGTTATGAGGCATTGAATACAGGCTCTTGGAATGGGAAATGTTGGGCATCCCTACTTACAGGCAGCCCTACCTTTGCTAGTGCAAAACTCTTGCACATCATACAAGATCAGCCAGCGTGAACTTTTTTTTTTT
>CM057845.1:164401480-164412939 GCA_030068395.1 Apalone spinifera | reverse complement strand
ACAGGAGTGGTAACATAAGCAGCATGCTGCAAAGAAGAGATTGGTGCGGATTCCATACTAACCACAAGGGGGTGAGTTTTAGGAAGGGAGCATTAGATTTATGAATATGCTGGAAAATTTGAAACAGGCTGGAGTAGCAGCTGACAAGGGCTGAGTTGCAGTTCTCTGACTGTGAGTTGGAAATGCTGGTTGTTAACTCTGCCCCAACCCTCCACCTCTGATAGAGTGTCCCATATGAAGTCCAATGATGCTGGCTTTGAGCAGAAGTGTGAAATATGCTCTTAGTACTCATGTGACTAACGACTTGGGCTGAGATTTTCCTAAAAGGCAAAGGGAGTTAGGTACCTACATCCTGATAGAATTCAATGCAAGTTTGAACCCCCTAAATAGCACAGACTCAATTGCAGATCCCATGCTTGGCTCCTCTGCTGCCACTCTGAACATGGAGTGGTTCAACTTAACCAACCTCTGCTCACTGGCACCTGACTCAATCCCCCAGGCCAGCCTACTTCTCAAAACTTCCCTTTAAAATGATGTCTTTCTTCTCACTATCTCTGCTCCAACAAATGGGGTACAAAAGCTTTTCATTCTTCCAGAGCTGCTTCCTTTTTCCTGTGCCAAACAACCTAAAAGCCCCTCAGCAGGGCAATGCAGCTGACATGAAATGTGAGCTGATGTCTTTCCAACCATAGCTATCTTTAAAATTTCCATTTCAGGTCCAAATTGTTTACTTATCTGCTACTCCCATATGTTAAGGGAAGTTCAGGCTCTGTTGCTCAAGGTGCATTTTAATACTGAGGGAAGAACTGCTTCAGCTATTTTGTATTACATCTTCAAGCTTTATCTGGTGCTGCAAATTACAAAGCTGCTCCACTGAGTTGGATAAAGATTATATTTTTGAATACTAGTTTCTAAAGAATGCACATTTTTCACTTTGAAATGGATAATCTATCCTGCACCATGGGGGCTCATTGCATTCTTTGCTCCCCAAACACTTCTTCTAATTTAAGGTGGCAGATTACTCATATAGGTCCATGACTAGCTGCCATTGATCTATGCACTGTCATCAGTGGGAGTGCAAACACAGAATGAATGTGTGATGTTCACTAGCATCTATATGCAAAAAGAACTGCAATGAAAGAATATCAGCACAGATCTTCTCCTGTATACACTGCATTATTCTTAAATTATGCTGCTCCTATATGCAAGTATATATATGTATGTACATAGACATAGATATGTACATACATATATACACACAAATATACACTGGAGATTATTTCACACTCATATTAACTACTGGCTGAAATTTGATTTAAATGCTCCATGCCATGTTTTAAAAAACGGTTCTAAAAAAGGTGTGACTAAGGTACAAATGCCATAAGAGAAAATTCGGATGCATTGATCTCACTAATGCAAGACCATAATTGGAGCCAAGCCTAGCACACTTGCCTAGCACACTTCAGGCTGTGTGTCTATTGATGGCTTCAGGAGCCTTCTTTAGCCCTTTCTAAGAGGGAAATACTATTCCTTCACCTGTGCCTGAAACCCATTCCCTCCACTCTTGACTCACTCAGGCTCCTGTGAGCATGATGTTCAGGCTTGTTCTTTTCAAAGCATCCTCACAGCAAGTACCCCAGTGCATTTGTTCCCATTGCCTATCCTAGAAGTCAGAATGTGCCATTCACTGCAAATAGCTGTGCTGCCTTTATCTAAGGGAATGAATTCAGCCTTTCCCCCCAGTTTATGAAATATCTGCAAAAAGATGAGGGATTGCTACACCTGTTGTTTGTTTGAAATTATACTTTATGTGGATACATTTTAGACAGGGCCAGATTTAGGACAATTGGGATCCAAGGCATGCCATGAAACATCTCCCCCTGAGACTACACATTCAATCCATATCCACATGGTGTGGCAGCAGGATACCCTCTTCCCCCCTCACCATTCTCTCTCAAATAGAAGTGGCCCCTTTTCACCACCAGTGGCAGTGGAGCTCCCCTACCTCCTGAGAAACATGGGGAGCAGCAGCAGTCTCCTCTCTATCCCCAAGGATGAGGAATGGCTTTAAGACCTGCCCCCTCTCTCCCTATTCATACACCCTGGTTGCTGGAGGCAGAATCTTCTCAGATTGGTGGGCTGAGCCCTCTGCATTCTTCTACTGCCACACATGGAGTCCTTTTCTGGGGAGGTGTTTGTGGGTCCTGAAAAGCAGTGTATCCTGGATTTGGTATCGTGATTCCTGAGAAACATGGGACATTTCACACCTCTCAGAGCAATTGCTCCAGAGTCAGCCAGGCATCATTGCATCAGTTATACAGGTGCTCAGGTCACCTTTTCAGTTTTCTTTCCCAACATGAGGGTTATAAATTTATTTTAAAAACCCGAATAACTAAGAATCTTCTTGATTTGCATGGTTCCTAGAGCTGTGACCCTTTAGGGCTACAACTTTAATCCATCACTTTTTTCCAGCACACAGCCTTCTTCCCCACTAAAATGCCACCCAGGAGCAGTGGAAGGAGTCAGCCAGATGAGTAGTTGTGCACAGATGTCCACATCCTCCTTCATGCTGTGGCACTATGCTTACATAAGCCAGCACTGGAGGTCACAGTGCAGATAGCTGGGGGACAGGCCAGAGGCAGGCCAGAGGCAGGAACAGGCCAGAGGCAGAGAACTATAATTGCACAGGTCCATGCATCTTGCCAGAAGGGCAGTGGCTGCTATTCAAACTTAGAGATACCTGGGACTTTGGAGTAGTGAATTTCACTTGTTCCACTTCTCTGCATTCCACTTCTATAAAGTCTGGACACTGAAAGCCTGATTCTTCTTTCACTTACTCTGGTGTAAATCAGGAAAAACTCCACTGAAGCTAATGGCATTTCACCTGTGTAAAACTGCTGGAAGCAATAGGAGAAGCAAGCCCTCAGGCTTTTAGCTAGGAGTCATTATTAATCCAAGTATTCAAAATTCACCATTTGAAATTCAAGCTGTGCTGAGTGAACATGTAGGGAAGGGAACAGAGACATAGCAAGTGACCAGGTGAGATGAGTGCAACTTTTTGAAAAATGTTTGTCTGAATACTTGTAATGTGAATTTGAATCTGGCTTTTTGAAAATTTGGCCACTTAATTTGGGGCCTATCCAGGGAGCTGAGATCTTTTGAAAATCCAGCCCCTTGTAACAAAAGTACCTGGAAATGATACAGTTGTTTAGATTGCTCAAAAACAATATTTCTAAAGTACTTTGTGGTCACATGTGGTATATTCGGAATACATGTTGGAAAGGTATGGCATTCAGGCCATACCATAGTATCTCCTTGGGATTGTCTGCATGACTCACTCACAAGTGTCTACCCCATACTAATAAAAACCCTTCATACAGCTTCATCAGATTCTCTTTCTATACCTGCAGTTACTGATACTGCAAGAGCCTTTAAAAGGGTTGAAATTAACATGAAATAAGACAAGAAAGGAAACATGAATTTGTTAATAATAAGATCACTGAACCACTGCATGCATTATACCCTGTAGTTCTGTTCTTTAATTAAGTCATACAAGGAACATTCCCATTGAAAGAAGATTACTTCTTTGGTAGTGATCAAGGTGTTTCATAGAATTTTTTATATCGGCAGAAATGAATCCAGTTTTTCTTATTTAACTGAGATGCCTTTCTTGGGGAGATAAATGTGGGGGAGCAGAGGAAAAGAAAACTGTTCTTTATATTTTAAAATATTTAATATGACAATCACCAATTTGAAGTCATTTATATGCCTAATTTAGTGCTAAAAGTCAATAACTAAGGATCACAGGGCTCCTGGGTTTCATCCTATTGTTTTCTGGAAATCATCTTAGACTAATTGCAGAAATCCATCAGTCGAGCCTTTATTCTGCATGTTTGTATTTTTCTATACTGCCACTAGAGTTCTTCTTCTGAACTATAAAACATGCATACCTTATTTTTGGGAAGCCAGATTTTGTGTCAACCCTTTTTCCCATTGTTGTCAATGTTCCCACTGATGCCAATCTGGCTCAGGTTTCTGTGTTTCACACTCAAAAAGAGCAAAATATAGCCACTATTTAAAACAGCCCATGAAAACACTGATATTGTGTCATCATCACTTCTGTCACCCCTGCCACGGTTACAAACATGTGATCCAGACAAAGGGTAAGAATATAATCAGGCAAATATTTTTTTCCATTTGCAAATGACATTGAGATTTTTATTTTTAGGGATTTTGTTGAGAAATGTGAGGAGCTATTTCTCTCCTCTGTTTTTTAACGGTGGTTGTAAAAGTTGGAGGTTTTTTTAGGTGGAAGACTAATTTGATGTGCAGTTCACCTGACACTACACATTTGCAGAGCAAAAGGTAGGGTCTCTTCCTTTAATCAGAATAGTGGCATTCTCTAGAGGAATATTTTTGGACTAATGTTTTCACAGAGAATTTCAATCCATTTCGTAGCTAAAGAGGCATTAGGGATGCCACAAAGTTGAAGGCAGACTTTTGTATAGTACCAAAAGATCATAATAATAACCCCTAATGACTAGACATACCAAATTCTGTTATCAATGCCCTACTTAATCATGATATTGAAGAAAAGACAATTCCCATAATAATAGGCTTCCACTGCAATTTTGACAGTGGGAGCCCTGTCATGCATGGGGCTGACAATGGAAACTCCAGCCTCCCCTGTCATATGCCTTTGTGACTCCCCCCCTCTACCACCCGCTTGTCAGCCCTGGGCTCCTGCTGTCAGCCTGGGGCAGCCACTAGTTCCCTTCCTCCCTTGTCCCCCCGCCTACTGTCAGACCCATGCACAGTGAGGCTCCCACTGTCAGCTTTTCCGAATTACCACTAATGAGAAAAGGTCCATTATTACTTTTCTATGATTTTCCAGGTCTGATCAGCAACTCAACCACAATTATTTAACAATCGACCCATGATTCAAATTGGGCCTTAGTTATCATGTACTGGCCAAATCCAGCAGCCCCTATTCAGGGACATCACTGGAGGTACACATGGGATGAATTCGGCCCTTTGTTTTTGCTAATGCTAAAATTCCTTGCTTTTGTGGTTTTAAGGTAGCTATTTTACAACAAGAGTAATGCTTTTATTGCAATCATTGAATCCATGTTGGCTGATGACATTTATGTTGAAATACTATATGTGTTTTAAATAATATCTGTTCACTATAGATTTAACATATACTTAGAAGAGCACAGAAAAAATTCTAATGAAAAGTGTCCATGAAAAGCTACTACATTTTTACATTGTGGTACCTCAGCTGAGGTAGGCCTTTTTGTAAAATAATGAGCAACAAAATTTCATTTTTAAAATATCCAACATATTTTAAGTTGACAAACTGTCAAATACTCATAACCACAACGGTTTATTTTTGTTCAGAACTCTAGGATATTAAAAAAGAGCCAAAATGTAAAAAGATGACTCTCCATTTTGCATGCCATGAAGCTCCCTAAAAACAGACACTTATATTTGACATGTTGACAGATTTTAAGTGCAGAAATCCCTGAAAATCTCCATACTACATCATATCTAAAAGCACTTTTGCCATTTTTGGCATGGGCAAACGTGGAGAAATCTGATTCTGCTCCACTGAAGTCAAATGGAAATTTGTCATTGACTTCCAGAGCATGTTTGCTCCAATAAAGAGCATGCAGCCACTTGAAACACAACACATCCTTTGACATTCAAAACCAAATCAAACTTGGCCAACTTATGAACAATACAATGATAAAATAAGATGCAGTTCTTATGTTCATTATCAGTAATTTAAGTGAGCACAACCAGTCAGTCACAATTTGGTCATATCTGTTATTACCAGAGAATGGCAAGATACCATCTGAACACTTGAAAAACAAGGAAAATAGAAACATTGTGTACTTAACTCTTGCCCTTTGACCTATACCATGCATCCCCAGGAAGAGTGTACTGGCACTAGACTTGACAAGCTTCACAGTATGTATGTCTGCAGGAATCATTCTCTGGCCATGCCTCCACTTACCAAAGGACTGACACTCTGCTGGTCAATCTACCAGGGTTCAATTTAGTGGGCTTTTACCGGCCCCTGCCAGCACCGATATGCCTCCCTCTTGCAGGTAGTAAGGGAATGGGAGAATATTTCTCCCATTGATCTTCCACTGCGGAGATGGCGCCAAACACTGCTTAAGGAACGTTGCCTCCAGTTGCATTATTTATGTAGCTGGAGTTATATACCTTAAGCCAACCATCCCCCTGCAGTGTAGACCCGTTCTTTGAAATGAGATCTTTGGTCATTTGTATAAGGTCTCAGTAATTGAATACAGAAGTAGAACTTCTGATTCTCCATGTTTCTCTTTAACCAATAGACAATGGTCCCTCAGAAAAAGTGATACCAAAACTATTCTAATACTATCAAAGTGGCCATGTATGTATCTCCTTACATATCAGAACACTTGCAGTGGTATACACCCATCTCTGAAAATAAGTCTCTTAAGATTTCTGTGCTCCACATCCTCCATTTATAGATGAGAGGAAATATTTAATCAGATCACAGGCATGTTGTGAAAATGAATCAACCAATGAATTGTAAAGTCCTAGGAGATCTTTGGATAATAATGGCTACAGAAACACAAAAGGCCAGATCCTCCAGTGGTGCAATCCGGCACCGCTCTGTTAATTTAAATGGAACAATGGGCAGATTGGAACTAGCAGAGGATCTGTCTGGTGCATTATTCTGACTGAAGAAAACAGAACTTAATTTATTATTATTCATTCAAATTTTTAAAAACCATTAAAATTCTGGATTTTTTAGCTGAAGAAAATTAATGCGGAAAACCTCCTCATAACTCCCCCTTTCTCAGGCTGCTGATTTTCTAAAAATATAATGGACTTGCTAAGTTTTTTTTTAACAAGCTGTATGCATAAAAGCACCACCATAAATTCACTGGTTTATAATAAGAACAGATGTTGACAGATTCAAATCACTTTGGCTACTGATGCTGCAAACAGACTTTACAAAATGGAAATGATGGGACTTCTCCCTCCACCCATACGTTCTAGAAATAACACTATTGTATACTTATGTACACATTACCAATGCAATCATGGAAAATAGCAGCACAGGTCTGTAATGATCTAGGAAGAATATCTTGTTAGGAAAGGCCTTTTTTCCCCACTCCTTTTGTGGGGCACAGCATTACTCTGAGATTCAGCAAGGGAATACATTAAATTAGGTTAAATGTACTACACTAAAATGTCATTTTAAATTCTTCTTATCCTGTTGTGCCTGACATAAAACTGTAATTTTTTCAATAGCAAGATTCATGAAAGATATAAAAAAAGAATCAATGGGCATAAAATAGGGAATATAATAACTGTCTATCATCACAATTTGCTTTTATTTTGAATGACATGGAGCTGGGGTTTAAACATATTCCGACACGATACCTTTAAATTGTAAAATGAAAGTCAAACAACAGGAACCCTAATAGGCAAACTTTTGCGATGCCATACTATCTTCTACCAGTGCACAGAACTCCTGCTGCCACCAATGGTTGCAGAGAAACCATGGCTTACCGCCTATATATAACTTCAGATATCTGTGGGACTAAACTGCCAGCTTCTGTGAAGGTGTGGGAGAATTGTGTGCCAGCTTTTTATCATATTTGTGGCATTTAGATTGTGTACCCACTAAATGCTTGGTAGACTAGACATTTACAGACAGCCTGAAAATTTTCTATGCTTTGAACTGAAAGCCATAGTGAAAGTCATTCTTTGCAAGGACATGTACATGAAAAGATTAAAGTTCTCTCCTGTGGTCATAACTAAGATCTCTTGTTGGCTCTAAGTGCAGTGGATCCTGATTATACAGGACTTAGGCTACCATATGTTTAAACTTTTAATGGGATAAGAGTTCAGTCCATCAGTTCCCTGCCTGATATAGGGAAGGGGTTGCAATGGAGGCATTACCTTCAGCAAAAGTTCTGGAGTGAATGTAGCCCATACACCTACTAGGTGTGGTTCATTGACCTGTGTAGTGGCACCTAGATCACTTACACACAGGGAGAATGAATGAGCTCTACAGGCTTAGCTGCAAACCAGCTGGGTTTTAGCTCAAACTGTAGAGGCTCATGTGCTAAACTCCAGAAGACCCAGGTTCGGGTCTGCTTGACAGTGTTTTACAAGCACACCTAGGCTACCATACAAAGTGCTCTCAGCCCTGCCAAATGGGGAATTCGTGTACAACAGGGGGACTTTGAGAATAGTATAAATCAGAGGAGATGGAGAAAGTATAAAAGGAAAATATAGGAGGGAGCCATAGAAGAAAAATGAAAGGAAAGAGATGGAGCTGTTCAAATATATTTCTCCATCTTAATGATGACTTTAAAAAACTTGACTAGATTATTAATCTTTAAATGCAGATACCTTCTGTGTGCTAGAACATGAGCTGATGTAAATCAGCATTGCTTCTCTGACTTCAGTAGAACTACTCTGACTTATTCCAACAGAAGATTTAGTTCCATATGTTATGTTTTATACAGAAAGGAAAAACTACAAAATTAATTGAACCAGCTAGATCCCCTTTGCTAGATAAAGTGATCCTGAATTTATTCTGGGAGAGACTTTTTTTTACAGTGAATTCCAATAAGAGTAAAGGTGCAAAGAGAATAGAGATAAATAAATTAAAGGACTTGAGAATTTTAGTTTATGAAAGTCAATGTGTCTGAAGTGACAATAAATATGTCTGTCTATCCACAAACTGGCTTATGTAAGAGGTAGCCAAAATGCCAGGTTTCCTCCAATCATCAATGAAGATGTGTAATCAAAATTGAACTGTACATACCCTCCCAGTACAGCATCTGCTTTCTGGAGATTGGATCTAAAGAGATGTATGTTTCTTGTGGGACAAGAGAGGATTAAGGCATCATGCTAGTTCTCTTTTTAGTCATATCACACTATGCTATCAATATCTTTCTGCCTGTCCAGACTAAGAGAAAATTTAATCAGGATACGGGCAAATATCAACAGAAAAAGCTTTGATACCAATTTCTGGAATGTCAGATCCATTGCTGTAAGAGCTGTTGCTTCATTTTACAGGCAAACACATTCTAAGATTTCAAGCACCAGAAGATATTTTGAAGCAAAATTATATATTGTTATAAAAATAGTGTAACCCGTATCGTCTACACCTATTTCAAAGTTTACCTTATGTCATACTGTTGACAATAAGCAATGCTCCAAAATCAAAGAGGCCTCTTTTTACCCTATTAATTGATCCATTTGAATATTCCAGATTTATCTTCATAAACATCCAGCTTTTTAATCTGAAAAAGAGAATGGAAGAAAAAACAGAAAAAAAAATTGCAAGGGAGATTGTGGGATACTCTATTAGGCTTGGAAAATTTAGGTTTTAAATGTTAGTAAACATTGATTTCACAGTACACATACAAATGGACAAAAAATATTTCCACCATTAATACTTAAAATTTACAGATATGCAAAGTAAAAATGCTGCTTCAGAACTTAAGAGTTTTGTTTAAGAATATCTATGTCATATATTGTGACATAAGATGTTGACAATTTGTATTTTAATTGTAACAAAGCTTTAACTTTTTGAAATCTATATCTGCTGTAATTAAATAATTATTGTTTAACTTGCTCTGTTTCCTGCCATTCCATGTAACTCTGTGCAACTTAAAAAAATTAACTAGATAAAACAGAAAAAAATGCTTAAAAAACAAACATTTTCAACTGGAATAATAAAAAATGTAATTCTTCCAAGTATATCTACTATTTAAAGCAGGAGGCTAGGAGTCAGGACTTGTGTGTATTTCTCTCAGCACTGCTCTGATTCTGTGAACTTGAAGTCAGTCATCTAGAAAATGGGTATAATAATGTGTACCTACCTCACCAGTGTTGTAAGGCTTAATGAAGTAATATTTGCAAAGTGCTTTGATCTCATTACATTACATTGCCATTTGCTGTGATACTCTATAACTGCAAAGCATCATAACTGAAGGTACCTTATATGTTTTTTGTCTTTTTTGAAGGGAGAGGGGGGTAAAGGTGGCTACCATTCTCAGAATCTCAAAAATTCCTGCCCTTGCCCATTTCAGATTTATTTGCCTCCCTTTCACTCTCAAAACTCTCTTTGTGATGATGTTCATCCTTTTGGCTGACAAGGGCTGGGTGTTGTACCTGGCACAAGCAGCCTTCATCATTTTGAGATGATTGATTGACAAGGGTTCTGCTACAGGAACTCTTTTCTACAGTCTTCCCACCCACTGTCCTTGTGCATACATACACTGGTACACAAAGGGGATAGAGAATTAGAAATATAAGAGTAAAAATATATTGCTCAAGCCCTTCCACCCCCATCTAGATAAGAGTGAATTGGTAGGTTGATGTTAATCTGTGAACTGTATTTATGCATGTTTTCTGTTCAAGCTGGAGTATTTTTCATTAGGCAACATGTTTAACTACTGGCAGAATTCATTGTGAAAACCTTAATGAAAGTAAAAAATATATATTACCCACATCCTGGTATATTAGTGCATGCTTTCAGCTGGGATTAGGTTTTGAACTGTGAACTTCAACTGCAAATCATGCTAGCATGTTGATAAAGCTATTGCAATAACATTTCATAAGAGAATGGGTTAATAGCTAATAGGGGATTTATCACTGATCTTGCACTATTGTTTGCTTTTGAATTTAGTTGAGATTGTAAACTGGACAATAGTTCCGACAGGAGAAAAGACCAAGTGAAAGATACGTAGCAGGTTTCCTGTTTACAGGTTTAAAAATTCAAATAACTGGCAGTGACATAACAAATGACAGCTCTGACTGCTTCTGACAGTCTGTTACTTTTGCAGTTGCATTCTAAAGCTTTATTATTTAGCATCAGAAGCACAGCTGGCCCCAAAGGAAAAGACAGGTTGCTTCAGATGACAGGATCTTTACAATGGGCAATCAGGATGGCCATTAGTGTTTATCCACTGCAATAAGTGTATAAATCACAGTGAATGGCTTCCCCTTGGAGTAAGGATCAGTTGTTTTATTCTTTCCCAGAAGCAAGTATTACCCACCAAATCATCAAAGTGCCAGGCATGCTTTATGCCTGTTTCAATGAGCTGTTACATCTCACTGCTAAATCTCTGTAGACCACTGATAATATCTGTACTACACTCAGAGAATTGATTATCAAATGAGATACAATAGTTTGTGTGTATACAAATAATTTTTCCTTATTGTTGTGAGCTGGCAGTCAGGGTTAGGATGTCTCATTTGTCAATGAAGCCTTTAATATTTGCTGATCCACTTATGCATCATTTTGGTGAGGAACGGGAAATATTATGAAGTTAGGAATAGGGACTATGAAGCTTTGATTTGTGCATGCAACTCCCACTGACATCAGTGGGAATTCCAATTCAGACTAAAAAGTAGTCTTGAAGAAGCAAATCCAT
>CM057845.1:164358412-164376378 GCA_030068395.1 Apalone spinifera | reverse complement strand
TTGGTCTGACCCGGTACGGCCATTCTTATGTTCTTATGTTCTTATGTTCAGTTTCTAGAATTCACAGATTTTTTTTCTTGCCTTCCCTCTCCCAGATGGTCCCAGTGGTTTCTACTGACACCTAGAGAGGATGATTGGGGCTCCATTGACTGGGAATGACCCCTAAAACCAGTATAACTGTTTAGGAGAAAGTAGCAAAAGTTAATAATTATAGGCTTTATTAATTTGTCCTATGAAGACTGGGATGGTGACCAGAAAAGGTGGAAGCCAATCCTTAGGAGTTCAGATGGCTCCCTGGTCCTGCCGAAATCCTATCCCATGAGTTTTTGTGAGTCCCAAATAGAGCACAGTTCCCATCAATAGGCATCTGCAGACTAAGGGGATGGGGAAAATTAGGTCACCCAGGAGAAACTCTCTCCTTTCTTATCAGCACACTCCTTTTTGAGAGTACGTCATATGTAAGTAAGTAATTTCAGTTTCCCATAGGGAAAAATAACCTTTCCTATACTTTGGCTAAGTACCATGGAGAGATGAAAAAAAGTAGCCATTTTCACAGCTTATCCATCGTTGCAACTGCATTGTCCATGCCTCAGATGTGGATGAGGAATCTTGCTTGACATAGGTTTGCACATGAGGAAAAAATCAGTTATTACTATTTCAGTTACTCAGCAATGGTTTGGGGGAAATGGAATACTTCTTTTTTCAGTGACTGATGCCTAAACGGGATGTTTAGCCAGATGGTATATATAAGATTACTGGGAAATGATTTTGAGATAAACCACAAGCCTGAACAAACTCATGTAGCTCCAGGTGCACTATCTGGTAATCCATAGGAGGAGATCATTTCAGAGGAAAGCGCCACTGAAGGCTAAATAGTCATAAATCCTTATTTATCTAAAAGGTGTTTGCCTAAAAGTAGAAGGTCATGGGGAGGTAAAAGTTCCCTGTTATGTTGTTTCCTAGACAGGAAAAAGATGCACTAGCATTGACAGTCAGGATGGAGGCTGAAGAGAGGAAGAAGGTAATGTGCCTTATTTAATCTTGAATAAAGGCTGAGTTTGGTTGGTTGATTTATTTAAAAAAAAAGTAGAAGTCACCCATTATTATTCTGGGGGAATAAAATGATTGTGGTTTAATAAACATCACAATATTTGGTTGTTAGTTCATCCATAATTAAAGGGTACAGGAGTATATGAAGCAATTAATAGCTTTTGTAAGAGATCAAATGCTGAAATGAATCAAGACAACTGATAGCTCTAGAAGCAGTTTATTTAGAACATAAATGACTGTCATGAATACTATTCTTACCTTGCCTCAAGGCAAAAAGGCGATCCAACAAAACAAGATACAGAATAGAAACACACACACGTATTCTGGTCTCATGTTGGATTTGAAAATACTGCATTGTTGAGGTTTTATTTGTTTTTTACCTGCACTTTGTCACATTGGTGCAGGTTTAGCTGATTAATTACTTGATGGCTGTCTCTAAAAGGATAAGTAACTTTTAAAAGTGCATTAAAAAAGAATCATTGCTCAGGAAAATTGATTTAAATGGACACAAGCTGTAGTGGCAAAAGGCTTCTGATCTGTGCACACGCAGAATTTGTGCACTCATTCATTTATGTGCACTAAAGGGTACTACAATTCAGATGCTCTGGGAGATTAATCAGATTGTTCACAAGGATTTCACGCACAAAAAACAAGAAGTCCCATAGCACCTTAAACACTCAGATTTATTTGGGAATAAGCTTTCGTGAGTAAAAACCACTTCATCAGATGCATCTGGAGTGGAAATGACAGAGGAAGGGATAGGTATATGTACTAGTATATTAAAAGAAGGGGGCTACTTATCAAGTATAGGACCAGGGTTAATGAGGCCAATTTAGTCAGGGTGGATGTGGCTCACACCTAGCAACTTATGGAGGTCTGAATACCAAGAAAAGGAAAATTGGCTTTGTTGTGAGATAACCATTTTAAATCCTTATTCAGTTCTAATTTGATTGTGTTAAATTTGCAAATGAATTGTAGTGGTGCTGTTTCTCTTTGTAGTCTGGTTTTGAGTTTTGAAGGTTTTTTGTTTGTTTGTTTGTTTGTTTGTTTTTTTGTAGAAGGAAGGCTGCTTTTATATCCATTACTGAGTGTCTAGAATGGTTAGTTTTACCCTTCTGGTTTTTCTATGTTACCTTCCTTGGGGTCTGATTTTTCGGTGCAGAAACTGTCCGATTGGGCCAATATACATGGCAGAAGGGCATTGTGGGTATTTGATGGTCCATATCACATTAGAGGATGTCCAGGTGGATGAGACTCTGATGTTGTAGCTCATGAGGTTAGGTCCTGTGATATAACTGCTTGTATAGACACGTGGACAGAGTTGGCAATGGGGTTTGTTGCAGAGACTGGTTCCTGGGTAAGTGTTTCTGTGGTGTATGTGGATGCTGGGAAATATTTGCTGGGGAGCTGTTGGTAGGCGAGGACTGGCCTATCTCCCAAGATTTGTGAGAGAGATGAATCGTTTTCCAGGACAGGTTGTAGATTGTCAATCATGTGCTGGAAGATTTTTAGTGAGAACTGTAGGTGATAACCAGCAGTGTTCTGTTATTTTCCTTGTTGGGCCTGTCCTGTAGTAGGTGACTCCTAGGTACTCATCTGGCTCCGTCAATCTATTCTTCAATTCCCCGGGTGGGTATTTTAGTTTTAAGAATGCTTGATAAAGAATTTGTGGGTGTTTGTCTCTGTCTGAGGGATTAGAAGAGATATAGTTGTATCTTAGGGTATGTCTAGACTACGTTTCATGAGGCATACCGGAGCGGTCAACAAAGGCGTCCCTTGTTGACCACGGCACGTCCAGACTGCCCCGCTGTACCACCAAACAGCTGATTGGCACAGCGTGGCAGCCATTTTGATGTAAATGAAGTGGCGATCATTTAAATCGCCGCTTCATTTTCCTATGTCTAGTAAACTCATCTACATGGCTCCGTCAACGGAGCCATGTAGTCTAGACATACCTTTAGGGTTTAGCTGTAGACAACGGGTTGTGTGATGTGTCCTGGATGAAAGCTAGAGGCATGTATGTTTAAGAACTTCTTGGTCACCCATTTAAATCCAGTTCAAGTGAGAAGCTCCATATCTCATTAATATTATGCAACTGCATTTTATGTAATATACACGATGCAGCACTCTCGCGTGTTGTCCCTATCTTAGGTTTTGATCAGACTCATTATACTACATTACTATAGTTTATTTTAGTATTTCCCTTTTCTTGGGCCTTTTGTTTAGTTGCATTTTATGTTACATAGAAGAAAAAGCTGTAGTTGAGGCATATGAGAATGGACATGACAGAGCAGAATGACACACTTGTTTGCATAAAAATATATGGGCTACAAAGGAATGAACAGAAATTAACTGTTAGACCACAGTTGCTGTAAATATCATTAATATCTAAATGTGACTACCTTACTAATTAAATTATTGATAAATTAGAAAAGGTTCTACAATTTTTATATAGCAAGGGGAATACATTAATCTAATATACATTCTCAACAGAAACCAAGACACATGTTAAATATTTGCTGCCAAGATGACTAGTAAACAGCAATATACATACAAGTATTCAAGTGTAGAATTCTATTGAACGGTTACCTACAATAGCAACAGACATTAGGTTAAACTTGTGTACAATTTCCAGAAACTGAGTAGCAAATTTTCCAAGAAAAATTACTATAGGCTAAATGGACTTGAAAATAAGGAAACGTGTTTTTAAATGTCTAATGAAGCTGATATTTCATAACAGCACCCTTTTGTCTGCAATTGTTTTCAAAATGATAGGTTATATTTCAGATGGAGGGCAAAGAGAACTATGAGCTCACAAAATGGAATGGAAGGTAGACTCCTCCACTCCCAAGCCCTAAAGTTTAAAAAACATCCTTGGCACTTATTTTGATAAACAATTTGAGTCCTGGACTTTCAAATAGACTTGCCTTATACGTTTTGTTGTGTCAGTTATCATGAGTATACATAATACACACTTCAATATATTCTAAACTCCTAGAAAAATGGAGGCGAGGTTGATTGTACTGATCAGTAACTTAAAACTAACCACATGAGAAGAATTTTATAATTTCCCTAAGCAAGCATTAAAAATTCACAAAATTCAGTTATGTTAGAATCTTAGATTTCTTTAAAGTATAGAAATGCACAATTAAGACACGCAAACAATCTTTACTTTGCCACTGAATTACTGATATGTACTCACAACATTAATCAGGCTTTTGCTCTGGAATTTCCTTGGTTTATTACAAGTATTACAAATTTCATACCTAGCAAATAAGGAAGAGCCCCAAAATGCACATTACCATGTGATATTTCTGATGTTAGGTCTAAGTTAATTTAGAATCCAGCAAAGTATATTATTAGCTGACTGGATTTCTTCTTGAGATTCTGTGGCTTGTGTTATGGAGGAAGTCAAACTAGCTTATCATAATGGTCCCCTCTGGTCTTAAAAATCTATGAAAAAAATCTCAATCTATTTTTACAACACTAGTCTAGCTTATTAAAAACTATATTTTCTTAAAAATGTTGATTAACATTCTGTCACATTGCCATTTTACACTGTATGTCAAGTTTGAGCAGGAATCATATTTTTGAAGTCTTAATATAACCTCCTAGATTTAATACTGCCAATAAAACTTTAAACATCACATGGGAAATGGCAATTCTTCAGTTACATATAAAATTATTAATATATTTACAATAAAAAGAAAACAGTGATTGAAAATAAAATAGAAATCTATACAAATTCTGTATAAGGACATTTTTTGACTGTGTTCCCTTTATAGAATCCTTACATTTATGTGAAAATCATGGATAGTTATGAGAAAAAACTAATGTACGGGGGAGCATTGGCTGAGTTTCCAAATGCATTCATTTATTTTCTGATGACCAGCTATGCCAGATCATATTTGTGCAACTTCAGAACAGTGTTGTGGGACCAGATATTTAATTACAGTTGTGTTGGTGCTTGAAACAGCCTGGTACTCAACGTCTTCAAGCGCCTCCATCTGGCTGAGTATGCGTGCCCACAGTCACTCTGTTCTTCAGCCTTTCTTGGCTACTCAACCCTTTGGCTGAGTCACGTAGCCTGGTGTGAGTCACTCAAAACCCCTCTCAGGGCTTTCTCCTCCTGGAAACAGTATTCTCACCCTTACCTCACAGCTATATCATGGTTTGTCATCTAGTCCACAATAGCTCCCCACATGGAGTTCTCTGTGGTGCTGCTGCTCCCATAGCCAGCCAGTCACCCGTGGTCTTCTCTCCTTGATATCTCCAGAGGCACTAGCTTACTCTGATTCTGCAGCTCCTTTTATAGGCTTTGATTGATTGGTTCCTGCACAGCCGCTCTAGCCTCCTTTATGCCCTTTTCTGGCCTCAAGGTCTGGTCCATCCCACGACAGTGCTATACTATCTACTCTACATACCTGCACCTGCACATACCTTCTATTCCCTACTTTGTACAACCTATGTCATTCTTTAGTTAAGCAGAAATATTCCTTTATTAAGTAGCATATTTTTAATAGGACTGTCTAGATCAATGTGTATGCCTCTTCTTAACCTAAAAAATTAAACCACCAACTAATGAGAGTAGAACAGCCAGTCATTGAAAGACATGTGAAACAGAACTGTGGCTTAACCAACTATTGAAGCTTTACCTCGTCTGTTAGGCTTTTCTTGCTTAGCCAGAGACTCTTCTGTAAATCTCTTGGATATTTTTCGACTACTAACTTCTGTTCTGATTCAGCATTATAAGAAAAATAAGTACCTGTTTCTCCAGAAAATTAAGAATTTCCAGCAATGCTTATTCAACATTACAAAAGGAGACAAATTTTAAACTTTATTTATAGAAGCCACCCAGAGGTAAGGAAGGAAGGAAACCCAGACATTTATATATCATCATCCATTCTCAAGCAATTAAAAGTGTTTTACAGACTGCTACAAGGATCTCTTCATCAACCAGTGAAATGCAGCTATTTCAGGAGAAAAAAGGAAGTGGCAGCACGGACCATACTCACCGATTCTGGTGACAAAGGGATGGAGGGGGATAGGACAATAATAGCGGAGACTGAAGGATGATATGTGTCAAGTTAAGGAATACCAGAGTATTCTAATAGGCAGAAAGATAGAAACCACAGGAAAGAAAGAAGTCCAGAACGAGAGAGCAAGGATGACAGACAGAGAAAAGACAGACAGAAGGAAGACCTGAGCTGGAAACTCTGGGCAAGAAGATAACAGTTGAATAGGGACAAGGCAGATGAGAGTGGGGAGGACAATGACTTCTTGCTGAAGGGTGTCAATTTTATTTTGAAGATAAAAAATGTTCCTGAGCAGAAGAAGAAATGGGAAGAAAATGTAATGAGAATGTCAAAGTGCTGAGAAGCATTGGTGGGGCGAAAATTGACATGGAAGAAAAGTGGTTTAGAAAGGAAAAGGTTAGAATAGAAAGAGTGGCAAACGGTATTACCAGAGATCTAAGTCCCTCTCAGAATCTGGGGGACCATTAGTTGGAATCCATCTGTTAAACTAGCCATATTCCACCATGTCCTAAGAAATGCTTTCTGGCACATTCTCTAGAGTCTACCATTTGCCACCTACAGGGGATTTGTCCTGATGGGAACTACAGACCTCTCTGGAAAAAGGAAGGAAAGGAAGAGGAAAGGTAGGAGTCAAATTTCATTTGGAATGGAAGTTAGATAGGAATTTATACCCTTAACATCAAATGTGAGTCCATAATGCCAGCTCTCAGTTACTATGAGTAGCATGCAGATATCAGTGGGTGTCAGTTGTCAAAGCTCAACATAATTTTGCTGCAGGGAATATTCCCTTGTATGAAATAAATACAGCATTACTTATCGCAGGGAATAAGCTTAACTTTAGTGTTATCACGGAGCACATTCATTTGCTCCTTTATCAGTGCAGCTTTTACATATCTGTTCATCTCAATGATGAAATTAAGATCAGATTGTGCTTCTTTCTTCACATAATAAATGACTGTACACAGTTCTCAGTGATTTGGGGGCTGCTGTGGTGGAAGGATGAAGAAATAGGCTCCATATTTTAGTTTACTGATTCAGTCACTCTTTAGATGGGGTCCAAAAGTCCAGGACTCCAAGAAAGAGTCTTTTGCACACTACCATGATGCACAGAGGGGCAGAATGAACTGGAAGAGTAAACAGCCCTAGGCTAACGAATTCTCTTCACATAGCTTGGAACTTATTTGATATATTTTTAATCATTACTCAGTGCTCTCTTTATATTTTATTAAAGCTACTCTCTGGTCTGGCAACATCCATGGGAATGCAGAGGCTGGGGCCTAGCTTTGGAGGTGGGGCCCTGGTGGCCCTTGGGCTGAATACGAAGCCCCGGTGGCAGCAGAGCCCAGCGACATGGGACTTGTCCCAGAGCCAAGTGGCCCAGGGGCAAGAGAGCCTAGACAGGTC
Organism: Apalone spinifera; assembly: GCA_030068395.1. Lineage (NCBI taxonomy): Eukaryota > Metazoa > Chordata > Testudines > Trionychidae > Apalone > Apalone spinifera. Next base: position 164,368,888 of record CM057845.1, on the reverse strand, counting down.
TGCTGACAAAGCCTGGGAGAGCCCAGAGTCTGTCAGCAGAGAGGCCAGAATTGACCTCTGCTGATCTGGCAAATGCCCTCATTTGGGATCCATCAGGTCCTGAGGAAGCCAAACCAAGGAGGAGGTCCAACCTGTACCATTACTTACCCAAATGGGAAAATTATAATACGGGGCCATCTCAAACTGGATTTGTTTTCCTTTTTTAAAAAAATACTCCATTGGTATGGCTGGAAGGGACACTTATCCGCTGTCTGGGGGATTAATATATTCCATGGTTTTCCACAGGCAAATTCATGCTTATTTAATATGACAATTAAACTAGATGGAGCTCTACAACAAACTGACTAAACGTTTCTAAACATCTGAAGGAGCAGAGAAAAAAAACATTCTACATTTATTAGTAGAAGTAACTTTGAGACATATATGCAGATACAAACCAATGTTTTATTAGTTTATATACCATTTCACAGCTTATCTGGGTCCTTTAGTCCTTCTTCAGTTGCTCATATATCTTGTCTCACTGATATAAATATGACTATGACCATAGGTATTTCTCAACATCAGTAAAGGATGTAGAACTTGGCCTCCAGTAAATCACAGATCGAATACCAATAATCATTAGATGTGAGCTTCACTAACTCCACACTGCACAATGCAAAATGAGGTAAATAAAAAATCCCTGACACTTCACATTCTCTTCATAATGATTTCTTTTACTGGTAGCTATTTTATCTTTGTGACCGTACACCTCTGTCATTTAACATTCCATGTACTTCATAATTCCAAACATTTGAACAAGATAAATGATTTTTTATTACCACCAGAAGAATTTTTCCATCTCATATACAGTAGACACCACTATGACAACTTTAGGGGATGGCGGTAAGTTTCTCAGTGCAGCAGACCAAAGGACATACATTTGAAAGATGTTTTAAAACATTTTTTCCTATAATAGCAGCAAATTTCTGACATAGACAGTAATCATATAATTAATTTTATCTCCTTTTTTTAAAGAGGGCTTCAACTCAATCTCCATTTTTGTGGAAGCAATTTTTCAGATGCAAATTACTCTATTCTTGGCATTTTTATTGGATATAATCATGTTATAGAATGTTCTTGCAATTATTTACTGTAAACTACACTCAGTTATTTGTAGACATTGAAATGGAAGTAATTTTCTGAAAATCAGGACCATAATAACTTTAAAACTTGTAATTTGGTAGATTAAACCTTGATACTATGCACCACCTTCTGTCCAGGTATAAAAGAGATTCAGTTCCACTGAGGCCAATGGAGTTGAATCTACTTGTAATGAGGGCTGAATTAGGTCCTCTGGGTTTTTTCTGGCAATGGATATCCATAGAAGTTAATTACCACAATAATGGATGAAAGGCGTGAACATTAAAGGTTAGTTTCTGATTTGTGTCTAAAATCATCCCATCGAGAACAAATCACAGTTTAAGTTCTATCATTACTCATCATTCAGCTCTATATGGTAGAATAAAATGGCCCATTAGTAACAAGAGGAGGTATGCATAAGGTGCAGTGACAGCTACCAGCTAATGTCAAGTGTTTAATTATGAGGTTTTATAATTGTCAATATCTATAGGCTACTATAGTCTCTAGAGTGAAAAGGAATGTAATGTCTATTGACAGGGCTTTTAATATATAGTGCAGAATGAGCAGTGAACCATGTATTCCTCTGAGTAGGATGTGATCAAAGGGCCTTGAAAAGCTACTAGCATGTGCTTGATTAATCTAAGGTTAGGGATCTTTATATGCAATGTTTTGAGAGTGGTAAGAGCACCAACGGGAATAATAAGAGTTCCCCTGATCAGTTGCACTAGAAAGCGGCGAGGACACCCTTTCCTGCCAGTGCCCCACATAGATGATACCATGTCTGGCAGCAAGCAAAGGGGAGCACAATGGCTGCTAGCAGTAGTACCAGGCGAAAGGAGAGCTTTCTGAGTGGAATGGAGTCCTCCTTGCATGTCGGCAGGGACAGTGTTATTCTTAGGAAGGAACAGAAAAAATTAATGGACAAAATATTATAGGAACACACTGAGCACCTGCAACTACAAACTCAATGGTTTTATTGTTCTCCCACTGGAAAGTGATATACCTTTGCCACTTCTAGACTCTTCCTAGGCTCTTTTCTCTCAGATCTTATTTATATGCAGGTTAAACCTCTAAAATCTGGGACACTATGTTCCAGTAGCATCCGGGACTCCAGCAGGAGTACTTCCCTGACAGCAGTGGGTGCGATGAGGCACATAGCCTCAGCTGGAGCTGGCAGGGAGTGCAGCCCTGCCCAGGCCAAAAGCAGCAGGACAAGCACCTGGGTGCACAGCACTGGCCAACTGCAGCCAGGCGAGAACAGCGGAGAACACAACCCTGGCCGGGCCAGAGGCAGCGGGGCTGGTTGGGCCTGGGAGCACCACTCTGGTTGGGCTGGCACAGTGGGAAGTGGAACCCCAGCCTGGCAGGAGGCAGCAGGGCCAGAGGCCAAGAGAACAGCTTAGACTGGCGCCTCCCAGTGGTGAGGAGCACAGCCCCAGCCTGGGTGAGAGAGCAGCTTCCCAGCACTGGAGGCAGTGGGGCTGGCGTCAGGGAGCAGGGCCAGGAGAGGAGCCTTGACCTCCCCTTGTCTGGCATACTCCATGGTTCAGGACCACTCAAGTCCGGAGGGTGCTGAACCAGGGAAGTGCCACCTGTACTTGAAATTATTTTAATTTTTGTTTGTAGAATTACCATTCTCTCTAAAGACAGTGATTTCAGAGTACAATTAACATTGCCAGTCAACTGCTGCAGTCTGTAATCTGAACACAGAAGAGCACATATTTTCCTCAGCCCACCTACCGTACCCTAAGTGGTATCAGTGGGAGCTGAGCATGTCGTGCCAGAGCAGTACATGTCTCAGACATTTTGGCATTTTTAAAAGAATGATTGTTTTCCTGACAGGCAGAACACAAGGGGAATACAGTACAAGATTTATGAGTCTGCACACAAAAGTCTTCCAATTATTTATGGCCAAAACTGAACAATGCAAAGGAGGTTATTTTCTGGGGGGCTTTAAGTAGATAAAGCTAACACGCTTTTCTGAAAATTATCTTTCACCAAGAAACAACATCAATTTCTTATATCTAAATCATAATTTATAAAGTATCCTTGAGACTAGCATTGGCCAAGAAAGCCTCTTTTTGAAAAGCAGGAACTAACACCAAAATCTATGTCTACGTAAATTAGTTCTTGCTTTGGCATTAAATGTCCTGGTTTTACTGAGGAAAAACCTTGGAAAATGATCTGTAAAAGGAAATAAAAACTACAATGTAAAGAGGTTATCATATTGGATCGAGCCTTGGGAATCAGACTGCCAACTCTGACCTAAGCCATTGCGGGAGATTTTTTTTCAACATGATGTAATGTCATTTTCTTAAAAGGATCCTATTAAATCCCCACAACTGCTTTCAATAGTCAGCAGGAGATTGATGTTGGTTCTGGGATACTCCAGGACAATCCTGAAGAGTTGGCAACCCTGTCTAGGATCATAACAGCATATAATTGACCAGAGATTAACATAACAACATTGGCTATAGTATAGCAAAATTGTTCCATTCAAGTGTATAAAACTGAAAGCATATAAGAAGGATCAAGAAAAAATGAGAGCAAGTGGTAGAGGACTAGAAAAAGTCCTCTGACTCTTCAGTCACAAAATGCATTGGGAATGGCCTTTCAGAGCAAAGCAGCAAGGCTGACAAGTTGCCCATGAAGCTAAAACCCAACTCTCATCACTAAGCAATACAAAAAAGTGCTGGTTTTGATTTTTTTAATGTTTGCTTGCTATTACACATGAAACTTTGTTGGAATGCAGGGCCAAATTCTCATCCAGTGAAATCAATACAATATCAAATTACACCAGAGAATTTGTCTCTCAGGCATTACCTGTACTGAAGTAGTGTTTAAAGCCCCATTCATGAACCAGTGCCTCAATGAGCTAGATGCTGTACACTCACAGATAAAAAGACTCGCTTGTCCCAGAAAGCTTAGCACTCTCTTAGATCTGAATGAGGATAATGTAGCTTTTCTATCTGCAATTTACATTATACTAACATTTGCCACATTTTGAGCACTGTGGAACATCTAGAGAGAGATATAGTTTCTGTTGTGGAAAGCTTACATGCTACAATGACAAACTGATGAAGGATGTGGAAAATGGATCCAAAAGAGCAAACAAGCAAAATGTACAGGAGGTTATGTTAATTCCATGTGTATTCATTTTCTTTTAACATGTCTGAATTATCTCCAATTTCTCTGGCATCTAGACATTCTTTAGTGTTTGGGCCAACCCCATCTCCAAACCCAAATTATTTTAATAATTAATTTGTGTTCTTTTAAAGTTTTTCAAGATCATTTACCCCATCTTCTTCAAAACTGAGACCCACAGCCTCTGCCTGTCCCCCTTCCCCCAAACTGCTTGTTGAGAATTTTCCTCTCGTCACACATTCCTCTCAGTCAACAGCTGAGAATTTTAAAAATTCACTCCTGATGTTAGAGTGTCCTGGCATAATGGAGAAAGATGCTGGTTTGCTATCTGCTTCATGAATGGCAGACTTCCTTGTTCTCTCAGGTGCTGGCTTCACCTCCGGAATATACCAATTAGAATAATAGAATCATAGGGTTGGAAGAGACATCAGGAGGTCATCAATTCCAACCTGCATTCTACATGGAAGAGTACTCAGGGCAGCTAGCTCATGTCCCTGCTGCTTATTGTGACTATACTACTAGTTTTAGTACGCTATCTTAGATGAGTTCTACCATGAATATGTCTGCAAAAGCAAAGAATCACTTTTAGCTTGTAGTGCAGGCCTACCCTAAGGCTTTTTATAAAAAGAAATTAGCCACTCTGGATAAATCTATGTAGCAAAGAAAAACCCAGAGCAGGCCTGTGTTAGTTGGCTCAGGCTCATGGGGCTCTTTCATTGTTGCATAGAATTCTTAGCTCAGGTTGGAGCTACAGCTATGACAGTCAGGGGCAACCTAGGCCAGTGAGTGGGCCACATGAGTGGCCCTCCTTCATCTCAGTGGGCTGCAACATTGTCATAACTAAGACAGTCTTCCAGATTGGGTAGTTTTGCTAACTGTGCATCCCTAGAATTTGTGGGTTGTGCTGATTGAACCATAGCAGCGCTTTTATTGGATGCATAGAGAGCATATGGCTCCTACAATATAGTGTGCAATCAGTACACACCTCACTTCATGTACTTTTGCTTTAAGTGGATCTCACTTTTGTATTTCAGATAGGATCTTTCTGGTCTAGGGCTCTCTGGTCCAGTAACATCCATGGACCACAGATGCTGCCAAAGCAGAGAGCCCGAACCTTAGAGTGGAGGCTGGCCTGGAGTCCAGTGGCAGAATGGCCAGTGGCCAGGAGAGGAGCAGAGCCAACAGCTGGGCTGGAAGCACAGGTGGAACTGGCAACCAGGGCTGGGAGCAGGGCTGGGAGTGCAGCCGGCAGCTAGGAGTACAGCTGGGGCTAGTGGCTAGGAAGTCCTCTTAGCAACACCAGCCACCTCAAAATAATAAATATAAATTTAGGGGTTTTTTTGAAAGAGTAAAACTCTGAGAAAGTATCTGTGGTTAATTAAAGATTTCTGTTAAAACAGCCACTTCTTTTAATTACATAAATTGTGTGCTTTACAGACGTGAGATGGGGGCCCTTTGATCAGTGGAAAAAAAAAAAATCAAAGATGTGCATCACTGCAGAGAAAGGCTTTTCCTTGTACCAGCTGAAGCTTTGCTGCAGTTTAACAAAAATAGATGTAGATCCCCATAAATCCCATTCCAGATAGAATTAGGATCAAAAGACAGACTGGGTCAAACTGAGCTATGGCGTAGGCCAGCAGAACTCCAGTGAGGTGAATGGAATTGCACATACAAATCAGATAAGAACTGACTTGGACATCATTTCCCCCGTTGTGCCTGTCACTTTTTTTCTTCGCATGTATTTCCTACCCTTCTCTTGATATACAAGAGAACATTATACATGAGAACAAGGTACAATAACTACAAGCATCTTTTAGTCCCTCTTCAGTCTTTCTTTCTATGGAATGATATTATTGTTTTCTTCAATTTTATCAATCCTTTCCTTTATCTCAAATCACTAGGAAGTATAATCTCCTTCAGTGAGCTTCACAGTAAAGTCTAACTTTTTGACTTCTATATTGTAAAGCTGAGCTATTATTCCCACTACGGTATGAGTACCATCAGATTGCTATAATTTTCCTTCTGTAGTATTCTCCAGGCACTAACCTGAGGGAGGGATAAGTGTCCTTTTTTCTGTCTATCACTTTAAGCTGATTGATACAGACTTTTGTGGCCTAGAGGCGAAAATTGGGTATTTATTGGTATGCAACATAGATACCTGGTACACGGATTAAAACATTTTCCATTCATCCAACAACTATTTAAGCATACGCTTAACTTTAAGTATGTCAATGGCTCCATTGGGCTCAATGGCGTTACTCATGTGCACGAATTTATATATGTACGTCTTTGTAGAATGAGGACCTCAGAATACAAACTGCAGAAACTTGGTTCTTTTTCCACTGAAGGCAATGGCAAAATGGATCTTACTCATTAAGTGTGAAGCTATGATCCAGGCTTATTCTTTATGAATTACATTTTGGCCGTCTTGTTTCATTGTGCATTAATCCAGATGCAAAGTAGCCTTATAGCCTTCAGAAAAAAATCACACCTATATTTTTACAAAAAATAAAGCACTGAATTCATTCATGTTTGCACCAATGTGTCCCTTTTCATGAAAAGAGAAGGTTTTAATTTGAGAAATGTAAAGCCAAATTAGGTAATAAACTCATTTAGTTTTATGTACAGGACATACGGTAAGATTCCTTCCCTGACAAAGCACCAGGAAATTAATATTCCCACATTTTAGCAGACATGCACAGTCTCAATGCTGATACATTTACAAACATCACAAGGGGCTTTTAGAAAAGAAAGAGAATGTGTTTCGTTTTTGTAGAAAACACCTTAAAAGGTGGAGCCGGCACCATTCCGAATCTAATGCCTAATGCACTAAAACTGTGTTTGTCAGGTTAGGCAATAATAAACTTGTTTTCTCATACCAGTATCCTAGCTAGGGATGAGATGGACCTCTTTATATCTGTAGGCTCCACAGAGGACTTTTAGAATGAGTTCACTGTTGGAGGCACAGTAACATAATGATATAGCAACAGAAGTAATTCTTGATCAGAGAGAGTTATGTCCCATTTATATCTGAAAGGAAAAATAAAAGATACTATATGTTTGTCTTCTCTAAACCTTGATATACCAGTTAATGTTTTCATCCATACCCTTGTTCCCTTTGCACCATCCTAGGTCTGGAAGGCAACACCTTCAGGGTCATAGTCAGCTCATATAAATTAGAGGCTGGTGTAAAACAGGGCTGAGGATTAGGAAGATGTAACTTGATCCTTTGCATCCTCACCTTCCTTCAGCTGTGCCCATCAGATACAGCAAAAAATCTGGGCCTTTGTGCTGACTATCAAATTGTTATGTAACAGTTTCTCTCTATGACGGCCATTGGTACCATCGACAACTGATATTTAGATTATTAAAACAGACATCTGTATTCAGTGGAATCCTTTTAGCTGTGTGTGCCCCAGTAAATAGCAGTAGCAATTTTGATTTTAAAAAGGCAGTATTTCAATACTCTAGAGTGGCAGTAACGTAACCCATCACGTTACCAGAGATATTGGCAGTTGAGAGGCGGCATTATTTACAATAAAACAGGGTACGAGCCTGAGTCTGCTCACAGTCAGCAACAGGGGTAGCTGTGAAACATACTGCATATTGGCCCAGTATATTTATCCAACAAAGCAGCAAACTAACAGCAAAGAACATGCAGTGGAGTGAAACACTTCATATGCCTTCTGCATTCACAGTAGCTAAGGATGAAATGAAAGCTGTTAGAAGAGCAAACAGCCAGAACTAGCATCAGATTGAAAACACAAAAGACTACTAAACCATTTGAAGCATCTCAACTAAGTGGAATTACTGTCCCCACTAACCAGCAGTTATGAAGTATCACTAGGCTTACATTGTTTCCCTGAGGTACATTGGAATTAAGTGGATTTCTTGCTAAGTAGAGTATACTGTACACTAGGGACCTGAGACCTGGGAACAATTCACACTGAAGTTAGAAAGGATTGCTCCTACATAAATAAGCACAGAATCCAGGCCTAGTTGGTAATACTGACTATAGATTCTGGTTACTTTGTATACTCAAAAGAGAACATTGGTCTTTTAAGGAAGCCTGGAAAGCCTGAAAGCAAACTTGTGGCTGCTCTCTTTCCAGAAGTAAAATATGCAATGTAAAGACCCAGGTAAAAACTGAGAGAAACATCTCCCCTCAAAGTCAACGCTACCGAACAGGAATATAGACACTGCAATATGGATTGGAGAAGCAGTCCATTGAGCTCAGTATTTTGTCTTGGATAGTGGCCAACATCAGATGCTGCAGACGATGACACAGTAAATTGTAGACCATTACAGAATAACCTGGCCAAACACAACATTCTGTCATCTGCAAATGCTGTTACCTTGGTACTCATTCCTTTAGCAGGTCACTGTTTCATATGCAAGCAACACTGGCCCTAACTAGTGTCTGAAGCATCAGACATTTAGAATTTAAAAAATTGGCCATCTGTCTCTTCTTCATGTTTCCTGTTTCTTTGCTAGGTTCTAATCCTTAACAGAACATTACTTCCACAATTGCTAGGCTTCTGTAATAGCTTTTTTTCAGATCCTTTGTCAAAAGCTTTCTGAAGACCAAGTCAATATTAGGTTCTCCTTTATCCATGAGTGAAATTCACAGTAATTCTTGCAGACAAGACAGGTATGATTTTCCTTTGCAGATGTACACTGTTTTATTCTAGGTGTTATAGAACCCAATAATTTTAGTTAGCCCATTGATCAATTTTCCTTATGATGAGTCAGCTTTACTGGTCTGTAATCGAGCCTACCACCTCTATAAAAAATTAGAGCATTTGATATCCTGAAATTATCTGGAAGAGTACTCTATTCCAATAAGACTTCATAGTTTGTTAGCTGCTCAGCCAAAATTCTTGACTGCTTTCTATCTGGACCTCATGTTTACTAGTTAGAAAAGTAATTAGTGCCTTTTTACACATCAAACAAAATTTATTTAAAATGTATACTTTAAGCCCAATTGTGTTCTTACAAAGAAAATGGTCAGATCAAAATGAAAAACAACAGAAAACTATGAAGATAGATGTCAAGGAGATAAAGGTTTCTCCTGTTCTCTCTCATACAAGATTTAATTTCCTTTCTTTTTTAATTGATTTTCTTCTATTCCTCCCCCCCCCCTTTGTTTTTTGGAATCATCACATTCTTGGATGAAAGTCAAACTTTGACAGCAGCCATGCAAAGTAGTAACTTTGAAGTATAAACAAATAAAAATTAAATGCTTAATGCTACAATTGTTACCATCTTCTAGAACTTCCACCTTCACTTTCTCTGCTTCAGAAACAATGTACGTCACTGAATACCTGTCAAGATCCAATTTGTACCAGAACAAAAACATCTGGGAAGAGTACAGGCAGGACAAATTTAAGAAATGATTTCTTGGCAGGATAAAACCGCATATTGAAATCCTGTCAAGATCAACCAGTATTATTTCTGGCAGGATTAACCACATGACAAGAAAGATTCTCAAGAAATGAGATCCTATGAATATGAACAAGTTGGTTATTGGAAAAGACAATCAAAACAGTTCAATTCCTAATGCAGCAAATTTATGCCTATTGCACCCTTTGCATGTCAATAAATCTCAAATTCATTTAAATTTTAAGGGGGAAATGAAAGAATGAGCAATTGCTTTTAAGGAGAAATGACTGCACAGCTGATCACATGACAGCTCCCTGATCACCCAGACCCAGCTTTGAGTTGTTAGCTTGAATTTCCATATTGACACAAATCAGAAGTGTAAATATGGGGACAGTCAGATCCAGATTTCTAAGCTCCCTGCCTCCCAGCTTCATATCCAAAATTCTAGTTTGGCCTATTCCAAATATATAAACTTTAGATCCAGGATTATTGGTTCAAGTACATTTCTACTTTTAAATAACCTATTATGTTCTTGTGTAAAAATGAACTATGAATTCTGAAGAAAGAGAATAAGATTTTATATTATAACTGAACTTTGATATGTATAGACAATTGGTCCTTCAAAATATCAAATTGCAATATTTATTTCCTTGCTAAACATTTCAATTCATTCATTAATCCCAGAACTACATGTTATATCTCCATTTCCATAGACTGAATGGAGAAGAATCTGTATAACAGGGTCAAATGAGCTTTACAACACATGGCTGCACTAGCAGCTTGCTGGAAACCTGGGGTTTATACACAGAGCCTAATCTGAATTCCACTGAT
>CM057845.1:164345672-164358312 GCA_030068395.1 Apalone spinifera | reverse complement strand
GAAAAACTTGCCAGTCTAGACGCAGCCATAGAGTTAAAAGGAACCACAAGGGTTATCAAGCATTACCTCCATCAAGATGTAGGATTTGTTGTGTCTACACCATCCAGGATGGATGGTTTAGATATAACAAATCTTACATAGCAATGGGTGCTGGATCAGGCCCCTAATTCATATACATTTTTATAAATGTATTAAAAACAAGCATATATAGATACTATTTGCACTTATAGTTCTCTCTTCTTTGATCCATAGATTATAAATCCAGAAGGGACCATTGTGATCATCTAGTCTGGCCACCTGTACAATATAGGTCACAGCACCTCCACAAAATAATCCCTAGAGCAATTCTTTTAGAAACCATCCAATCATGATTTAAAAATCGTTAGTGATGGAAGAACCATCATTCTGGGGTGCATTAAATAGGATTGTTGTAAGCAAGACATGAGAAGTGATTCTTTCACTATAATCTGCTCTGTTAGGGCCTCAACTGAAGCACTGTAATCATTTCTAGGTGCCACATTTCAGGAAAGAAGAAAGGAAATTGGAGAAAGTCTAGAGGAAAACAACAAAAATGATTAAAGGTCTAGAATTCATGACTATGAGGAAAGACTGAAAGACTTGGGTTTGTTTAGTCTGGAAAAGAGAAGGCTGAGAGAGGGTGTGATAACAGTTTTCAAGTACTTAAAAGGTTGTAACAAGGAGGGAGAAAAATTATTCTCCTTAACCTCTGAGGATAGGACATGAAGCAATGGGCTCAAATTGCAGCATGGGAGGTTTAGGTTAGACATTAGGAAAAAAAAATCCTATCTTTCAGGGTGGTTAAGCACTGTGATAAATTGCCTATGGAGGTTGTGGAACTTCCATCAGTGGAGATATTTAAGAGCAAGTTAGACAAACACCTGTCAGGGATGATCTAGATGGTGCTTATTCCTGCCATGAGTGCAGGGGACTGGATTTGATGACCTCTTGAAGTTCCTTCCAGTTCTCGTATTCTATGGTAAACTTCTCTAATGGTAAATTACTCTCACTGATATGCTTCATTACCAGTCTGAATTTGTCTAGCTTTAGCTTCTAGCCATTTGACCATACTATAGCTTTTTTCTACTAGATTGAGCAGAAAATTATTAAATCTTTGTTCCATATCTAGGTATGCTAATCAAGTTACCCTTTAACCTCTTTACAGGACTGTAAAGACCTGTTCCCCTGGTGGCACTTAGTACTTAATAGGACCTTGCAAGTACTCATTATTTGAGACTCAGTTTGAGTTATTAATTTTTATCACCAAGGAATTCACAGCTTTTGCATTTACTCCAAAACTGGAGAGAGAGCTTCTGTGGTACATACTTCATGACATGATAGCAGTTTGTTATACCCAACAATGCATCTCATGCTCTCTCAAGAGGCTACATAGCCTAATTTGCCAGGAGCAACATTGCAGGCAGATGTCACACAGAAAAGTGCAATCAGTTCATTGCTTCGGTTTTTTTCAGCCTCCTAACCACCCTTTATTGATAGTTGCTCTCTCTTCAGGTCTCCTCTTGGCAGTGAATTCAAAATGATCAGTATTTATACTTCCTGAGTTGAGATTCTGCTTTAAAGGTGTCTTTGAAGCATTTATGTTGTTTGCCCTTCCAGAGCTTTCCAAGTTTCAGCTTGCCACGGAAGACTTATTTCAGGAGACTGTCATCACTCATTCTGATATTGTGACCCATCAATGTAAGCTGAGCATCAATAATTGTTTTTTTTTGTTGGCTGTTTTTGCTCTTTTAGGAATGATTTTCGACTTTGTCTTGCCAGTGAACATTCAGAATAGAGCCAACACAGCACATGTCAAATTTTTCAGGTTGCTTGATGTGTCTGTGATAAACTGTCCATGATTCATAGAGTGTGCAATCCCTTCTGCATTGTAGATCATCACTTTTAATGTCAATTTGATGATATGCTGGTTCAGTTTGCTATGGCAAAGTCTTCTAAAAGCATGGCTTGCCTTTCATATTTTTTGTAATATTTTTCAGTGCAGGGAAGCGGCACTTGAGGTAGTACTGCCAAGTTATGTAAAGTGATTGGTGTTTTTCAGTTTTGTTCCACTGGTATCTGGCTTGATGGTAGTGCTGATGAAGCTGTTTGCAAGGGGATTTCAGTTTTTTCAATGCAGACATTGAGTCCAAACTGTATTGTTGCCTCTGAGAAACTGTGAAGGATAAGTTTTAAATCCCTTTCATTATGACTGAAGTAGAGAACAATTATCCACAAAAATGGTTTGACATTACTTCCTTAATGATTCTTGTTGTTGCAGTAGGCCTTTGTGTCTGAAAAAATGTTTCCGTCAGTTCCATACCTTACATAAATGCTCTTTTGAGGGTTGTCTATTGCATAACTCATATCTGTAAAGAAGAAAAAAAATGGTACCAGGACACAGCCTTGTTTTACCCCATTAGATGTGAGGAATAGTTTAGAGTCTGACCACCGTCTGAGGTACTTGAACAGTCATAATTTTGTGAATTTGAGATATGATGCTAGTAAATTTGGTGAGACATGCAAACTTTTCTAGAACTGTCCAGCAACCATTTCTGCTCAGTGTTGAATCTTTTTTTTTTTTTTTTTTTTTAAAGATCAGTGAAGACAGCATACAGTTCTATGTTTAGTTCATGTCCCTGGTTCTCTAACCTAATGTAAATCCACATAGTCTCTGGTACAAGGTTCTGTGATACTGCATTGATAAGCCAACTAAGCAAAATACTAGCAAGAGTTTTACCACTGACAAACAACAGAGTGATACCACAGTCAGATTTTTTGCCTTTATGTGTGAGTAACTATGATTGTATCTTTGAAATCCCGAGGAATTTTCTGAGTTTCCCAGATAGCCTAAATAATTTCATAGAGAGAGAGCTGATGGTTTGGCGGCTTTCAAATGTAAAGATTTCAACTAGTATGCAACCTTTGGCTGATGATTTATCTGACTGCATTTGTTTTTATAGCTTTTTGCACTCTCTTAATGGTAGTGTGATTTCCTTCCCATATGGGGTCCTCGGTTAGTCACTCTACAATCTGTGAGTTGCCAACAGAAGGATGATTGAGTACCTCAGTAAAGTAATGCAACATCTTTCAGATATGTCTAGTAGATTCATCTGAAGTATTTAATGGAGCTGGTCCCAATTTGAATGATCCATAAATACCCTTCGGGGAATTATGACACAACTTTGCATTCTTAGTGTCAATATAACACTGTATTTCTTCTGCTCTCCTTATTCTGTCAAACACAAAGCCATCTTTGAGCTTTGGCTTGTAGATACTTTAATTTGTCTTTAATGTTGATTCTGTGTCATTTTCCCAAGACAAACACATATCATGTGTCTGTCTTTTCCTTGAAAAACTATTTGATTTCATCATCATTATCAAACCATTGCTGGTGCCATCTTTAAATTTTGCCTAGCATTTCTTCAGAGACTTGAAGGCTAGATTCCCCTTTTCAGATATATTATTAGGTGATGCTATAATGCTATCACATTATTCTCCTATGTTTTCCCTCAGTTTTTCTTTGAGATGGCTGTCTCATCTTTGCTATGTTCAATTTCAGTTTAACCTGTTCAATATTGTTTACCTGAGAGGCAGCAATGTGTAAATTGAAATGGCTCTTAAGCTGTGGTCAGTCCAACAGCTCCTCATACTGTTTAGTGATCTTATCTCCCTTATGTCTCTTTGCCATATAACAAGAGTCAAACAAGGGCCAGTGATTTGATATCTGTTGAATCCACAAAGTTTTAGGTTTGGCAGCTTGCTTTAAGATTGTGTTGGCAATAGCGAGTTTGCACTCAGCACACTTGCTGAGTAGAAGATGGCTGCTGTTCATTTTTCTGACTCCACTGTTCTTTGTTACACCACACCGAGCCTCCCTGTCTTTTTCAGCTTTGGTATTGAAGTATCCCAAAAGTATGAGATTGTCTCCTTTGTGAATAGATTTTAAGTCATCCAAATCAGATTTTATTTCTTTAATACTGTCCCCGGTTGGAACATAATAAGCATTGATAACAATCAAAGGTACATTTCTAATGGGAAGTAGTAGAGAAATTAGACATCAATTTTTGTCCACAAGTAAGTCTTTGAGTCACTTCAAGAGGCTGCTGATAATGGCAAAACCAATGTCCTAAATTCTGCCTTCCTCCCCTAATTCCGTTATGGAGTCTTTATCGGCAAGTTTGGTTTTGCGAGGAAAACCTATATTGATACTGTATTTACCAAGTTCACTTGCAATGAACATGTATTATCAATGTGTCATCTCTATCCATTGAGGTTCATATGTTCCATGTTGCCACCATGAGAGCTCCCTTTTCGTACAGAACCACTATATGGATGAACCACCAGTTGTAGTGAAGTGCCCAGATTAAAGTTGGGTAGGCAATAGCTGAGGCACCTTTTCTAGACCTTTTCCTTAAGAGGGACCTTGTCCTGAAAAAGGGTTGCTCTGTCCCCTAGAGAGGTGTTAGTGAGTGCCCTTAGCACCCAGGTTTCCAAGCTGTGTAACCAGAGTCCCAGATCAGCTGCATGCAGCTTTGTGACTACGACTCACAGTGTTCATTAACACCTGTCATTTCACCTCTTGCCCCTCTCTGCAAGACTTACTTTCTTAATGATAAGTAAATGCCTGTATGAAGGGTTTATTTTAAAGCAAGATGACCATTATATGAGGGCAATCTCTCTCTCTCTGTGATTAAAAACCAGCTCCAAAGGTTTAAAGATTGGAAATTTCTGTAGCTACAATAGACAGCCATTGGTAGGGTGGTTCTTTTGGTGACTTGTAAAGCCTAAAGTATGCCCCAATACACTGATGCAGTGCCTTTCCAGGCATTGGACAAACGGGTCACCATTGCTTCATCCACCAAAGCAGACTTCTATGATGGGGGAATAGCATTTCCTCTCATAACAACCCCTACATGGCAAAGCATTTGCCAGGTGTGGCTGTTATAGGTGAGAGTCAGGTGCAAAAGTGAGGACCAACGAAAAAGAACTACTCAAAGTGTGAAACTCTCCTGACTTCCAGAGGTACTATGTCTCTTTCTACCCATCAAAACTCAATCTTTGTAAAGCATTTTGAATTGTTGGATAAATGGTGCAATTGGGACAATTCCTGCGCTGTTTTAACCCATAGACTTGGCCCCATGCAATAGGTGAAAAAGTTATTTGACCCTTTAATTTCATTTTCAAGCATTTCTACACAGTAAGAAAGGATAAACTCTAGGAATTTAAAATACTGTTTCAATTATAAAACTCAAAGAAATAATCCTATTTACTTCATCTGAATGGGAAGGTAAAAGATTCACTCATAAACAATTTTATTTCTTCCTTTTGATGCTAGGTATCTTAAAATTGTAATGCTTGTATCAACTTTAGTTCAATTCAAAATCCTTACAAGAATACATTGTATTTTGAAAAAAATAAGTATCGTAACTAGAAAGCCAAGAAATTTAAAGTTAAGCTATAAGAAAGCTAATCATTTGTACATGCCTATATTTGCAGGCCAAATACCGAAACTGTTCTACCTTTGCCCCCTTACAAGTCTTAACCTCTCATCTTCCCTTTTTTGTTCTTTATTTAGCTAATTTTTATATTTTTATAAAAGGATTTTAAATTATCTTCTCTAAGAAATTTACAAAGTCCTTTGCTTAGGGCTTCAATTTTGAACAGTCATGCTTATTTGTACAGCTTGCAGGTGGCGGACTGAAAATATGTCGCACAAGACATGAAACTGATCTCATGTCTACATTGCTGATACACAAGTTCTGTCTCTAATAGTTTCTGGATCATTTATTGGCACATGCAATCAGACTGCCATCATCTGCCCAGATTGGGGCTTTAGTGTGAAGTTTATCTCTGTGCAGTAGATCAACACATGACAATTGTACTTCAAAATAGGAGTTAAATGGTGTATAGGCCTTGGCACAGCAGTGAGTTTCACCCTCAGTAAGGAACAGGAATGGTTACTTGTTGTATGTGTGGCGAATCAGGGAAATTGTTATTTTCTATAAGTGTCATATGTGCCTTTGTTTATCTGTGTGATATTATCTTGCCTACGTGTACATACTTAAATCAAAGGATGCCATAAGGAAGAAACCATAATAATACATTCACTATTGGTTTGTTCTCAACTTATCAAATGATACAGAGAGTTTGTAGGGGGCTGCCCTCTTCAATATTTACCATTCTTCAAAGTTTGTAGATGACACAAAAGTTTAGGAGTGATTATTTTATATTTGCTTCCAGGTAGTTGATAAAAATATGTTAAATAGCAAAGAGTCAAGAACTGATCTCTTAGGACACCAGTAGAAACACATTCACTCAATCAGTTCAGAGCATTATGTTAAACTTGGCTGATAAACAAGAGGCTGCAGCCCAAATATCCAGTCTAAGGCTACGTCTAGACTCAGCCTATTTCTGCAAAAGCTTATGCAAATGAAGCAAGGAGTAGAATATCACCACGCTTCACTTGCATAATTAATTAGCAGCCTTTTTTGAGCAAGAGGCTTTTGCACAAAAAGGAGCTGTGTAGACAGCTCGTTTTTGCGCAAAAAACCCTTTTGTGCAAGAGCCATTCTTCCTGAAAAAGCCTCTTGTGTAAAAATGGCTGCTAATTAATTATGCAAATGAAATGCAGCAATATTTTACTCCATTCTTCATTTGCATAAGCTTTTGCGGAAAAATGCTGCTGTCTATATGTAGCCTTATAAGTGTTGTAGAAGTCCGTGGCTCCACCCAGAGGGGGTGCTGATGCGAAACATGTTCCCAAAGGTGGGTGCACTCAATGGTGATGAAAATTTGTCTAACGGCAGTTTGTCTGTGGAAATATGCTACCAGTCTAATCAGAAATTGGCAAAACAGTTTATCTCTGTGGATAGAGCATAGTAGGAAACAGCTACAATTGGCACAATATGTGATTTACATTTAAGTTGTCCAGC
Organism: Apalone spinifera; assembly: GCA_030068395.1. Lineage (NCBI taxonomy): Eukaryota > Metazoa > Chordata > Testudines > Trionychidae > Apalone > Apalone spinifera. The sequence continues at coordinate 164,351,362 of CM057845.1, read as the reverse complement.
TTTTATGGTCACTATTTGGTTATAGTCATACTAGAATACTTATCCAGCATTGCTCACGTCCTTCAGGGCGGCAGCTGGCAGTGTGTGTGTTGGGGGGAGGGGATGTTCAGGAGCCAGGGCAGGGCCTTGAGGATATGGGGGAGGGAAGGGCAGGAGGCTGGAAGCATAAGTGGGGGTGAAAGCAAGGGGTGAGGAGGGATGAGGAACGGCTCAGGGCACGGGCAGGTCCCATCCAGCGGGGCTTTATCTCCCCACCCCCCCAGTCTCCCTAGATGCCAGGGGCCTTCTGTCTCACCCCCTCCAATGCTGCAGCCAAGAGCCAGGTGGGTGGGGGGAGAAGGAAAGAGTTTGGGGCAGGGAGGCTACTTACTCGGTCTGGTGGCAGGCAAAATGGTGGAGCCCTAGCCCTGCTGCCACTCTCTTGGCGGTGTGGTTGCCCCCACTGACTACCCTGCATATAGCTTTCCCCTGCAGGCTCACTGCCCCCAGTGTTCACTGTTAGCATGCATACCTCTTCTTTTCCCCCCTCCCTTTCATGTCCCATCTATCTCCGTCCCCTTCATTTCCATGTTATGGGAAACAGTCCTATTCCCAGCATTCCCATTTTCTTGGCACAACCAAACCCAGACTTTGCTTTAAGTTAGGAAAGCTGCAGACCAAATTTGGTGGTCCTAGTTCTTACCATTTAGGAGGAGTTCTTGAACAGACAGACAGGCAGACAGACAGACAGATGCACTCTTCTAAAGTATATTGATCTGACTTTCCTCCATGCATAGCAGTGCCCCACCATTGCCAAGCTACAAGCCCTAAGAAACTCTTAAGGATGCGGAAGTTAAGTCCACCTCCTTCCAGCTTTGATGGAACCCAATTAGCCTACTAATAGCCCTCTTTATTTTCGGCACACACAAGCATTATAAGGTTATTAGAAAAAACAGCAAGGAAACCTGTGACAACTTAAAGACTAACATATTTATTGGGGCATAAGCTTTTGAGGGCAAAGACCAACTTTGTTTTTGCCCATGAAAGCTTATGCCCAAACAAATCTCTTAGTTTTTAAATTGCCACAGACCTTCTCATTGTTTTTGCAGATACGGACTAACATGACTATCCCTTCGGAATGCTATTGGTGTTTCCCCACCCCTCCAGCATTTCACCACTGAACGTTCAAAGTCCTCATCCCTTGAGAGCCTTACGATAGTCTTCCAGGATTGATCAATTATCTCTGCCCTCACTCAAGCCCTAGGAGGGTCATTCCTCTCAAATGAGCCAAAATAGGACAAACAGCCAACTGATGAGTCTAAATAGGTTTATCAGCCACTCAATTTTGGAGAAAAATGGAAAAAAACCCATCAGCTGCCCTCAATCATTTTTAAGACAGCTGCTGAATGTGCTTGGGGAAATGACATGTTCATATTGATTATTTGCTCTAGCCTACGCTCTGCATTTCCTACTTTATATTTGAATTTAACTCATTGCTATGAATACGAGTCACCAGGGCTCAACAGACTCTGAAGACCAGTAAGCGCACAGGGTCTGATCCCAGATCCAATAAATGTGCAGAGCCTGATCCAAAGACAACTTCAGTCAATAAGAACCTTTCTATCAATGTCTGTGCATTTTGCATCAGGATCACACAGAGCACATGCAAAGTGCTTCCGTGAAAGCTGTACACAACTTTCATTTGCTCCAGCAAGTGACACACAAGTGCAGCTACAGTTAAAACTTTCCTTTTACTATGTAGATGGAAAACAATTGCTTGAAGCAGTTTATTAAGATGGGGGAGACAGTCATAAATCATTGTTGCAGATTAATAGTAGATCCATGCCTAAGACTGGAAGTCAGCAGACAAGCAGATGAACAAGGGTACGGGTTTATGCTGGATCTCGGTGGTAGACTGATGACCCTCTCTTGGATCTTTTTTATCTTTATAAATATCTCCATTCTTTATTTTCTCCTGCAGCCCCTGGATTAGTCCTTAATCTGTCATTTAGTGGATATAAAGGCTGAGATTTTTCAATGGCCCAAAGGGATGTGGATGTTCAGCAATTTGAATTATAACTGGGTATTTAGCCCTCTTTGAGGGGAAAGAGGCAGGGTTGAAAAATCTTAGCCAAATCATACAAGTAAAAATTAATTATGAATCTTATCTACTAAGTTTTAAATGGCTTTTAAAGTGGATTTGAAAATGACAGATACCTGCACTGCAAATTGGTTAAACAACACATAGAGTTGCATCTAATTAGAGAAAATCTGACAAAAGCCCTCAGTTTAGATCCCACAGGAGATAAATAGAATCCTCATTTGAACATAAGCTGCATAGAGAAATATACACTTCAGTCAACTGATACAAATAATTTGAGCCCAATGCCATAAATGCCTTAGATTAAATCCTTCTCTCTAGGAGCCAATCTAAATCATTAAGCATATGTCACACAGAGCTATAATCACTAAAACTGTCTCCTATACTTGCTTGATTTAGATAGAAAATGGACTGTGGTCATTAATTTGGCCATGTTTCAATAGTCAGCATCACCCAAAAAATACATGAATATGATTAACTACTACATTGTTGCCAAATGAAAGTCACAAGTGTGCATAAATTCTATTACACAATTCATTTTAATTTGCATAATAGTGAAAGAAAGTTTTATTTTAATCTATAATACAACTTCCTGTTTGGTATTCTAATACGATTGACAACCTCATTCCCAGATGCTAAGAGTTTAGACCAGATGGGACCACTGGATAATCTTTTCTGACCTCCTGTATTATACCGACCAAAACATTTCACCTTATCCCGTCTGTAATGAGCCCAAAGACTTGTGTCAGATGAAAGCAGATATATCTTCCAGAATGGCATCCAGTCTGGATCTGAATGAGGCTTATAGTTTGTAAAACTAAATATTTTTAAAGAATAAAGAGCCTAGCCACACAGGCCTTGTTTAGATAAGCTCCCACTGACATTTTGTTTCATGTCTGTGGGGGATTTTTCATACGAAGCTCTCCATTATAGCCTGAGTAGCTTGAGCTCTCCTTTCCTTACAAACCTTATGAATAGTTTAGTAGCACCTTAAAGACTAACAAAACATGTAGTTGGTATCATGAGCTTTCGTGGGCACAACCCATTTCTTCAGATGACCAGAGTGTTCTAGTCATCCAAAGAAGTGGGCTGTGCCCACAAAAGCTCATGATACCATCTACATGTTTTGTTAGTCTTTAAGGTGCTACGAGACTATTGGTTGTTTTTTAAACTTTTCTAGTTACAGACTAACTTGGCTACCCCTCTGAAGCTTTTAAACCTCATGAAGTTTGTTCATTCCCAACAATCCCCATCAAGGTCAGCAGACACCCAAGAACCCATGCTAGCACTATGAAGCCCCTGTTTTGTGATAATGGCAGAAATCTGCACTTTCTGTTCCAAATGTGTTACTGCATTTTAAGGAAAAACAACAATGAGCCCGAGTCTCTTGCTATTAAAACTGATATACATCAGGTGTAACTGATAAGCAGTAAATGGAGTAACAATGATGGAAAAATGATAACAGATCAGAATCAGGTCCTATGCCTTTAAAATAACTATCATGTGTACAAAGAAAAATAAGACTTTATTATAAGGGGATAAATCAACAAAATAAATCAAAGCAACTTATTTGGAATATCTGCACTGTTTAAATATTTAATTAAACAGCCGTTTTCACCATGCAGATTACAGCAGTTGGTCTATATATACATTTGGTAACGAGCATTCAGGCAATGTTAAAATGCCTACTTATTTTTTAGAGGATTGCAAGAACTGCTTAAAACTCTTTGTAGTCTTTCCAAAAAACATGCACTGTGTTTTGGGTAATTAACAATTGTCAAGAAAAATATTTTGGCATACCTGGCACTTTCAAATTTATTCCTCAAATTACCCAAAGCAATTAGACTATATTAAAGATTGTGCACTTAGGATTCAATCCTAGTTTGATGGATGTGAATACCAAAACTTCCATTTACTTCAATGGGACTGGGATGGCACCTTTTGAGCCAAAAGCTCCCACCAGTTTCAAGCATTGTGGGCTCTGAATGCAACTAAATAAATGTGGCTCTATTGTGCAGGGGAAAGGATGTGACTCCATGTTAGCGATCACCGTACCCTCCCCCGTTTTCTGTTGGGGTGCCGCTCAGTGTCTACGGCTCCCCACGTAGTCTCTATACCTTTTAGGGACTTTAGCACCCTGAATCGCTGGCTTTCGTTGGCCTGGGAAGAGGGCTCGGGCCCTCCCTCTCTCCGAGCCCCAGCCCAGGGACCTGAGGCAGGGACACTTGTCCCTACCCAGTGGAGGGGGCTAGAACCCCTAAACCCTCCACTCATGGGGACCACAGCCCTGCCCTGGGCTGCTTCTTCCTGGTCTGTGCCCTAAGTTCCCCAGCGGGGGGCAAAACTTACCCCGGCTTGCCTCCTGCCATGCACGGGGAGAATGCCTTCCCTCTCCGTCACCCCCCAGCCCTTTTGAAGGGGCCGCACTTCAGCGTCTCTGGCTGGCGCCGCCTCCGTGCACGCAGCCCCTCCCCTCTCCTCCCGGACCTCCAGGGGACACCCCCCATGATGTCAGTAGGCTGCGCCACGGCCACAGCAGTCCCGGATGCGGTCGGCATGGCTCCAGCGCCCTCTGCCGCCGTTCCGCTGCTGCATGGCCCCCCCCTCCAGCCACTCCGCTCCTAGTCTGGCACCGCCTTTAGTGCGGGGCAGCACGGCCGGGCCATCTGCCCCATTATACTCCAGAAACCACATAAGGGTTCTGCAACAATTGGAGGTTGCACATCACTTGAATTCTGTCATAGGGATGGGCTTGCCACAGTGTCTCTGCTTTCGGAGGTAGGGAACCTTTTTTAGGTTGGAGGGGGCCACTGACCTTCAGAAAAATCAATCGCGGACTGTGCACAAGTGAGGGGAAAAAAAACACAAATCCTCACGGACATGGCTCCCGACTGAGCAGCTGAGAAGGAGAAAGACACTCCCCACATTCTCCTCACACATACCAGAGCCTAGTGGGGCCCAAGCTAGTGATTTTTGGGTGGGTGGCAAGGACTGGAGCACCAGCATGGACTCCCCAATGCTGGGAGGGAGCCCTGCACCTCGGGGGCTAGATCCAGGCAAGCTGGGGACCGCCTCTAGACCCTGAGCCTTAGATTCCCCACCCCTGCCTTAAATGCAGGAAACATCGCACATTGCTAACTCCAGTGCCTGTCTATATGACAAATTACCACATGAAAAGCATGAGCATGACCCAGAGAGCACCAATTTGCTGCTCAGTATGGTCTCATGCGGACTCTGCTACACTGCAGTAAAATTCCCGGAGTGTGGCATGGGTATGACTGCTTGAAAGCAAGCTACTTAGAAATTTCCTTTTAGCTTTTCAGTCTGAATCCTAGTGAAAGACCAAAATGATCTTAATTCTAACGATAACCCTATCTGAACTTTTCATAAGGCATCTAACTCTAAGGGCCTTAATAATTGATTTCAATGGAAAGGAGCTCCATTGACTCCAATAGGTTTTGGATCAGACTGTACAAGAAGTAGTCTCAAACTGGGAACAATCATGGTATGTCTACACTACAGCGTTTTGTCAGAAAAACAGCCATTTTTCCGACAAAACCTGAATAATGTCCACACTGCAATCGCGTTCTTTCGAAAGTAAATCGAAAGA
>CM057845.1:164320025-164344018 GCA_030068395.1 Apalone spinifera | reverse complement strand
GCTGCAGAGTGCTGTGGTGTCCTGAGTGAGGGCACACAGAGAAAAAAATGCTTTGCTGTCCCTCAGCGAGGCAGGGAAGCCTTAGAACTGGCTGTCCGGCAGAGTGGGGTCCCTTTAAGCACAGGTCTCAGATAGCCTCAGGTAGCAGCAACACAAGATAACTCCTGATCTGATGCCCTGCCAGAACCGGTTCTGGCCACCCTTAAATGTGATTCAGCATCCTATCAGTGTGGACGTGCTATTTCGAAATAGCAAAACGCTATTTCGAAATGCATTTTGTGTCTAGGCACGTTATTTCGAAATAAGCTATTTCAAAATAACTATTTCGAAATAAGATATTTCGAAATAACGCTGTAGTATAGACATACCCTTTGAGTGTCTAGGCCTCACTTCCACTGAAGCTATTCTCACACTTAAAACTAGACATGTGGAGATACTCTGTATATTGAAAGTATAGAGGGGGAAAAAAGTTAATAAAACTCCCTGCCTGGAATCACTTTTCATATGCATTTTGTACCAGTTTCAAAGTCCAATGATGTGAATGAAAATAATCCACTTTAATTTTACTTAATCAACTTTCTTGGGATGAAAGTCTCAGAGGGGTAGCCCTGTTAATCTGGAATTAAAAAAACAAAACAATTAGTTCTGTGGCACCTTAGAGATTAACAAGAATAATGAACTTTTGTGGGTAAAACCCACTTCTCTGATCCACTAAAATTCACTCATGAACTGGGCTTTACGCACAGAAGCTTGTGATCCTTTTGTTTGTCTCTAAAGTGCCACAGAACTAATTGTTGTTTTCCTGTGATGTTTATTATTAGAATGGAAAAAAAATAACAGAAAACATATTGTAGAGATCACCCCACTGGAAGAATTTAATAAATTTTTCTTACAAATGTCATACATGTGTAGCATTTAGTTTTTAAAAATTATCAAATGATGGATTCAAACCCAGAGGAAAATTCTGTTAAAAAACACCAGACCTAACTATTATTTCTCTTTTATTAAGCTTGTACACTGATCCCAGCATTTTGTTCTTTCAGTTAGCCCAAAAAAATAGCTGTGAGTGAAATAGACATTTATTATTTGTGCACTAGTGCAGAGTTAGGTTGGGACTTATGTTAATAAAACTTTTGAAGCCTATGTAGAAGAAAGATTGGGTCTCCTGCCTACATAGCACTAAGGTTTGTCTATAAGATAGTTTTAAAACCTTTGAAGCCTATAAAAAGTCACAAAGAAAAGTAAAAATCAAACTAAGAAATAAAGTTCTGTTTTTAATATCCCTAAAGATTCTTTTAAAGTGTATTATGATATAACATTGACAGCTTCCACTAAAGCAAGACAATTCAAATTAAGGCTTTCATATCCCCCTTTATTAAACCAATTATACACAGGAATTACAGTATACATGATCCTCAATAAATGGTCTGACATAACTGGGAAGTCTATTTCCTGTGTGAGTTAGTGGTTTTAAATCACAAGCGTGATAATGCAGGCTTTCGAAGATTGTCATATTATTTAGTAAAGAAACAAACAGTCTCAAAGCAGTAAAAAGTATAATAAATTCAGTTTGGGTTCCTATTGCAGAAAGTTTATTAAACTTGCATAGTGTAATACTTCACATAAAGTTGCAATTAGGTGCAAATGCAGGCTGTTGCCCTTGTTCTTTTAGTATTCACTAATGAAGTCATGAATAGATATTTCCAGACACAACAGCCCTCAGTGGATTCTGGAGCAGAAATGTTCCAGATTGGTAATTACCATGAAAGTTACAAATTACAGGCACCTAAATGACTTTAACAAGAACCAACTACCATTATTATAAAGAAATATTGGAATTCAATGTGCATATGTTGATGAAACCTAGCTGTTATAAGCATATATCAGTTGAAAAATCTGCACCTCCCACTATTAAAATGCAACTTCAGATTTGCCTGCTGTGATGATATGCTTTCCAAGGCTGGGAGTCTGTCTTCTTACTTGACTGTAAAGCACCTACTGCACTGATGGTGTTATATAAATCATAGTTAGTTGAGAAAAATGTTCTCAATTTGTAGCATATGCTCATTTTGATACATGAATATTCAATATGGAACTCTATTAGTGCTAGTAGAAGATGCATATATTGGTCCACCAACACAAAAGTAAAAATATTTTTACATATCTCCATGGATATTAGGTACAGCTATACAAAATCTATTTCTTTAAGCTTGCAGGTGTTTCACAAACAGAAACTGGAGGCTTATATTACAGAAACTCAGTCCCTATAGGGTTGTTTGGAGTTTTGGATAATTATTTACCTCTACCACGCTGAAATACCCATAAAGAGTTATAAAGGAAAACAAGGTGATTTGTTTGTTATTTTCTGGTTTTGTTCCACTTTTAAGTTCAATTTTCATACTTGCTCAATTTAGATCCACAAATTTCTTTTTTATTCTTTTGGCTCTTAAGGTCTGAAACATGATGTCAACAATGAAAAGCATCTTGTACTGACCTTTTCTAAACCCTGACTTTGTTATTCACTTGAAATAAAAAACAATTGCTTAAAAAACAGCAGAAATTGTTATGGTTCCTTGCAGCACTTTCTCTCTGAGTCTGTCACTCTTTTCACAAGTCTTTGGGTCTGCTTGTTACCCTGTGGCAGACTCAACCACGCGTTAAGTTTGGTCTCTCCATGAAGGGAGGTGGTTTCTGAGAAGCTCTTGCTTACACCGCAGTATGAACACATTCTTTGCTCAGAATGACACTAGGCAGCATGACATCAGTGGATCCCAAGGCACTTCACACAGATTGTTGTGAAGAAGTTAATCAGGGGTGTTTTTCAGGGGGTGCTGAAAATCGCTATACTCCCAGAACTGTATTCTATTATCTAGAAATAAAAAACAAAATGTTTCTTTCCCCCTCACTGAGCTATTACAAGAAAAGCCACCACCATTTTAGTCAGGTCAGCCAACGTGGCTCTACTCTCTCAAAGACAGAAATAGCAGTATTTAAAATGATCCTGGATAATTCCCAACCCTCAGCCAAGCATTACAAAAAGAATAGCAAAATACAGCAAGTTTGGAGCTAAACCACTGGTGGTGGTGAGAGTCGGGGGGTGGAGGGGGGGGGGGAAGCTCTACTACTTTTCCTTCTCTGCCCCTATATCCTACAGATACCCCTCTCTGGTATTGCCCCTCCACAGAACTGGTGGGTAGGGTAAAAAGGGGAAGGTATGAAGATGTAGCATTGTCCCAACAGAGGATGACAGTATTTTCAAGCTGAAATCCTCCACCCCAAAGATCAGCAATGATTTCTGCTGCGGCCTGCAGGACCCCACCAACAGAAAGATATTTGATTCAGTTGCAATTTATTTCATTGTTTAACCACTCAGACAGAAATTCTTTTTCCTAATGTCCAACCGAAGCCTCCCTTGCTGCAATTTAAGACCATTGTTTCTTGTCCTATCCTCAAAGGTTAAGAAGGATATTTTTTCTCCCTCCTCTTTCTAACAGACTTGTGGGTACTTGAAAACCTACTAACACATGACTTCTAAGGAAGGAGAGTTATGGGAGCTGTACAGAAGCTCTGAACCTCTACATGGTTGCTCCTGTACTTGTGGGTCCAAATGTATCTGAGCGCCTTTTGTAGGTTCAGTAAATCAAACTCCCAGGCAATTCTATGGAATCTAGAGAACATGCTGAGAATCATTGGCAAAGTAATTCAACATTTAGCCAAATTTCTTTATAAAGGTGTTCTCCAGTATGAGAGACCCGCATTAAAACTTAAAAAAAAAAGTTTAATCTTGCCAGCCGCTATTGATTTTTTTTCCTTTTACACAATAGCATGATCTGATAGTTATCAGAATATCACAAGTGAGTGCAATCTGTTTCTCCTTAAAGTTAAAATCCCTTAGCCAACCACATTGGGATTTTTTTCCCCTCCCCACATGAAAACAGAAAATGCCTATACTGTCCTTTGTGATCTCAAAGTCTAAAATCTCTGTTGCAACTGCAAGCAGCTGACTTCTGGAAGTTCACCACTGCTGAAACCACAGCTGATAATTTCCTTATCAATAAAGGTCACTGAATTAAAGGAATTATTATGGATGGATTTAAACGGGAAGAACAATAGTTAGGTACAACAAACGTACAGAAGTATTTTTCTTCCCTCTTTTTCTCTTTTTTGACAGGACGTACTATGTGAAAAATCAGTGATCTGGGTTTATCCATGCTTTTATAGGATAAGCTCAGATTTCTGCAGCTTTAATAAAAACCTTATGTTTCTAAGCGCCTTACAGATAACTAATGGCACTCAAGCAATACAAAACAAAACAACAACAAAAACCCCCACCATCTTATGTAATTTTTTAAAAAAGGAAGCCAAAATATTTATTCTTTAAAAGTGTTGGTTGTTGAGCAGCAAAGACTTCAAGGAACACTATAGTGTGTGTTAAACCCACTTTTTTTTTAAGAACAACAGCATAATGAAAAGGTTGATCCTGAAGCAGACTGAAGTTCAGTTATGTGTTTTCCACTTTTTTTCATAAATTACCCTTGAATACAGAATTGTACAGTTGCTTTCCAGTCCCAGTACATCCCATTGGCTTCATTCTACTAAAATATATGTACCTTCATTCTTTCTGTAGGTCTACTGCCTGCCAGAAAAAGTGCAGTGGCTGAATATATTATGTTGATTAATTCTTTTTGGAATGTACAAGACTTTTAATGGATTATTACCTTACATTGTAAAGGAACATGGTAATGTACATTTTGCAAAGTTATAGAATCATAGAAGGGAATCTGGAAGGGACCTTGAAAGGTCTTCTAGTCCAGTTTCTTTCACTCAAGTCAGGACTAAGTATTAGACATCCCTGACAGGGGTTTGTCTAACTTTCTCTAAAAAAAGCTCCAATGATGGAGATTCTACAACCTCCCCAGGCAATTCATTCCAGTGGTTAACCATCCTGACAGGCAGTTTTTTCCCTAATGTCCAACCTAAACCCATTGCTTGTTGTCCTATCTTCAGACATTAATGAGAATAAATTTTCTCCTTCCTCTTTGTAACAACCTTTTATGTATGTACCTTTTATGCCCCCTTAGTCGTCTCTTTTCTAGACTAAACAAATCCATTTTCCTCCCAGTCTTCCCGTGTAGGTCCTGGTTTTTAGACTTTTACTCATTTTTGTTGCTCTCCTCTGGTCTGTCTCCAATTTATCTCCATCTTTCCTCAAATGTGACATCTCGGCCTGGACACAACACTCCACAATTTCTCTTGTCTTGCTTAAAACATGCTAATACAGTCTAGAATGGTATTTGCTTTTCTTGTAACAGTGATAAAATATTGACTCATTTAGTTTATGATCCACTTTTCTGCATTACTATTTCTTAGGCACTCACTTCCCATTTTGTATGTATGTGACTGATTGTTCCTTCCCAAGAGGAGTATTTTGCATTTGTCCTTATTGAATTTCATCCTATAACTTCAGACCATTTCTCCAGTCCTGGCAGCTGTCCCCACCACTGTAGGCACCTACTGCAAGCCCTGCTACCACAGTTGGCCCCACTTTTTGAATGGTTTCAGTCACTGGTGGTGAATGTAACCATTTAAGTAATCTAAAAGCATCAGTTTTTCAGTTACATGGTTAAACCCTAACATCTCTAATTTTCACTTGCATTCACTGTGTTACATCTCCAATCACTAGTAAACTTTTTGGTGAAAAACAAAAGAAGTCATTTAGCAGTTTTGCTGTTTCTACACTTTGTTATTGTTTTTCCCTTCCTCATTGAGTAATGGGCCTACCCTGCCCTTGGTCTTTCTCTTGCTTCCTATGTACTTGTGGAATGTTCTCCTGTTATACTTTATGTCACTAATCAATTGAATCTCATTTTGTGCCTTGGCCTTTCTAATTTTTTCCCCTATATAATTATATCATTAGTTTGTATTCATCTTCGCAATTTGACCTAATTTCCACTTTTTGTATGACTCTTTTTTGAGTTTCAGATCACTGAAGATTCTCCTACTTAAGCCAGGATGTTCTTTTACCATACTTCTTATCTTTCCTACATAGCAGAATAGTTTGCATTTGTGCTCTTAGTGTTGTCTCCCTGAAAAATCGCCAATGATCTTGAACTGTTTTTTCCACTTAGGACTTGCTTCCCATAGGCTCTTATCTACTAGCTCCCTGAGTTTGCTGAAATCTGGCTTCTTGTGTGTGTGTTTGTAAACTATTTTTATTTGGGAAGTACCCACACTGAGGCAGAGTGCTTTATGCTACATGCCACCATATAGCCCACACTTTTGACAAGGAATTTACTTGTGTTGCTGCTGCAGGGTAACAGACTAGTGTTGCCAATGCAGTCATTGTGGTAATGTGAAAAAAAATAATTAATTTCTTGCTGTTCCCCACTCCCATTTAAGAGGTGTAGCATGTCACTCCCACCCTGCAAGGCTATCAAGTGTCTAGGGATGTGCTGGGGAACTAGGGCACCATGCCTGCTCTTTACTCTCCTACTGCTCTTTCAAGGCAAGTGACTCCTGGGGAGAACAGCTCAGTAATAATCTCCTTAGCATAGAAACTGCAAATCTGCTCATCCCTTATTCTAGTCCTGCAAGGTGATAAAGAGAAGGATCCTTATTCTCTCCCTTACGCTGCATGGCTGTGTAACAACCAGACAAAAAGTTTAAGACTGTCTGTGTAACTTGATAACTGGGGCCAAATTCCTCTCTTGCCTTCATTTCTCCCTCCCCCTTTTGAAAATTGATGTTTCTGTGTTTTGCCCAAAAGGTGCCATAAAATACACACTGCTATAGTTGGCAGAATAAGAAACCATGTGACTAAGACACATTACGTCACATATTCAATTTCTGCATGCTCAATCGCCAATATAGCCCCAGAAAATGCTTGAAAACATACTTATCAAGACGGCCCCATTTTAAACTTCCAGCCACTCTCAGACTTTGCACTTTTAAAATGATTCTTGTAGCAGGCACTGCCACTTCTGTGCAAAAGGTAAGTAAATTAGGTCAATCAGCCTTTAAAAGTGTTCATTAATTTAGCTATTCTAAAACATGAACCATGCCAATGGATCCTTTGGGAAATATGCCCAAACTTGCAAGCTTAATTCAGACAGATCCCACTAGAATAGGTAAAATCTTCATAGTTTAATAAGCATGACATTAAAAAAAAAACCATTTCCATTCCACTCTTCTAATGGATGGAAACCTACCTGAGTGTAGTCCCTTGTTAGTGTGAAGAGATCTATACACATCCTGGTCTTCATTTACTAACAGAGTAATTGGGATGGGGTCATGTTTTATCTCTGTGGTAAAAGATCCTTTCCCTCTTTTGCACGCTTCATTTGGACCTTGAAATAGCAATGTTCAATGGGCATTATTCTCAGACCTTGTTTAAGAGACTACAATGCCAGTGAATTCAGAGGAGACATACCTTTTACTATTGGGTCTGAATTTGAAATGTGATTTTAACCATGGTTCCAACACTGCATAATTAAACACTAAATAGGCTGCATGAAAAAAAAATCTATGAAGGTTTAGTTCCTATGAGAGTTGAATCAAATCAAATTCTGAATTCAGGGAGCTAAAGCACTATGGGTCTGATTTTGTGCCCAGTGACATTAATAGCAAAGTTCCCACAACCTTCAATGGTACAGGATCAAGGCTTAAATTCACGGCCACAAGTGTCACAGGGTATGAAAATCATCAATCACTGAAGCCAGTGGAGATGTATGCACTTACACCCAGTCTGAATTTGGATTTGTAAGTACAAAAGATGGTTATTTATTACAGGTGTAGAGCAGTTAATGACTCTTATTATGAACCAGTTTTTTATATACTGCTGAGGTTCTTCAGGTCATGTCTACATGAGATGTGAGCCAAATTCTAAAGCAATCATATGTAAGGCAATGTACCAAAAAATAAAAAAACACAGATACAATTAAACTGTCTGTTCAAATAATAAAGCTCACTTGATTTCTTCCCCCTCTCATCATAAATTATTTAAAATATCAGTGTTTCAGACACTGGGTCATAATCAGCAAAACAAGTGAAAAAAGGTATAAATGACACCTCCAAGACTCCCTGTAGCCAAAGAAAATCTCTTTTCTATGATTGGGAAACATTTCTTTCTTTCATGAGTTTTCCAATTAAGAGTATGTCTACATTGCAATCTGACTGCACAAAGAGGCATCTCCAGCCAGCTTTGACTGAGCTAGACACTGTGACCACTCTGCTATTTTTAGCAAGCTTGCTTGTAATGTGGGTACATCTACGTGTGCCAACAGCAGAGTGACATACTCAATGGAGACTACAGCTTTCATTCCCAACAGGATTTCATGGCAACCACACAAGTGGGAAGTTGCCTGGAGAGGAAGAGACTTAATGGAGTGTTTGGTTGCCTTGTTCCTGCCTCCTTTCTGCCCAGCAATGCCCTTTTTGGCACTGTCCCAGTACTATACAGTCAGTGCCACACACACACACATCTATAACTGAGATCGCAGCTTCTGTGCACTGTGACAGCCTGATTCCCCCTCCCCCATGCAGGTTTTAATCATCAAGGGCTTCTGCTATGCATTATGTCTTTATAAGTGGGGGGAGGGGGAGAGAGAAGGAGGGGGTAGAAAGATGGCTAATTTGGCTTAAGTTCCTGCATTGCCTCTGTTGGAGCCAGCTCTTCCAACAGACATTGCCAAAGAATTGCAATTGTTATTATTTAAAAAACACTTATATTTCTTCAATGACCATAGGCATTGTGACAGCATGTTTGCTGGTGCTAAGCACCCACAATTATCATTGACGTTTATGGACGGATACTTAAAGAGAGTGGAAACACCTAACTCCTATTAATTCAATGGGTGATAAGTGCCCCAGAACTTTCAAAAATCCCACTGGGCACCTATTTGCATCTTAAATACCTGGCCCTAAGTGATTTCATGTTTGTCTATAAAACATGTGACTGGTTCATGTCAGCTGACTTGGCTAATGAAACTATAAAACTGCACTGTGGATATCCTGGCTCAGACTGGAGCCCAAGCATATACACTACAATGTTACAACCCCTCAGTTGGAGTCAGTGGACACAAGCCAGCTGTGGGTGCTTTATGGCAGGGCAGACAGATCCTTTGGGGCCTAAGTGATGTAGGAGTCATTCAGTGGAACATATGCTCCTAAATCACTCATGTGCTTTTCAAAATGTCAGCCTACATGAAGCACATCCAATTACAAAAAGGAGAATTTGAGAGCATTGGGACACTTCATGCCAGGCTTGATAACAGCTTTAGCTATACATTTCAGCTGTACTTCTTGTCTATAATTCTGCAGAGGCCCAGGTGTTTCATTTTTAATTGGAGCCTGGTCATCATTGTCAAATGCAGCGGTTTTAATACATGAATCACAGACCAGAGTATGAATCTTTTGAAAATACATGTACTTTTTTTTTAAATCCTCTGTATTTGGTTACTTGAATTTTTCCCAGTGTTCCACATCCCGTAGTCTCTGATGTTAGCTTAGAGCCACAGCTTGTGGAGTCATGTGAATATCAGAATCTCATTATTCCTTTTACATGAAAGAAAAGTTGTTAAATGCAGTGGACCCTGGTGTAACACACTCCTTGCTGGAAATTTTCTGGGAAGACTAGTGCCATAAGCAGACCTGCAACTGATCACTAAAAAGAAAGGGCAGACATGAGCATGCTGTATTGTTCCTTGGCTGCTTGGAGTGAGCATGGTTGGGAAGGAGCCAAACAAACAGATTTGCTGCAAAATCTGGAGTACATGGAATGAAGCGGATGAACTCAGTAGCATGCTAGAATAGGTCCTCAGGCTGAAAACAAATCCCAGTTACTGTTTATTGTGTGTGTGTGCTGAGCAATAAACACTGTACTTTCAGAATGGCTTTCCAGCAGGGCAATCTACCAACAAAAAACAGATGAGCTCATCATGTGACAATCCTGTTTTGAAAGGGTCAGAGTATGGTACATATTCATCCTCATGAATAAGATGTTCCTGTAGCTTGCAGGTTAGATTAGAACAAGTCTTGCTTTTAGTAACTGCTTCCAGTCTGGCTTGCATCTTGGGTGTTCGGAGGGGAGGCGGGCAAATAAAGGAGAGTAATAGATAGTTTAAGAGTGTTTTCAGTGAATAGTAAAATTGTCCCTTGTATTTGCTAGCTGGATATAAGATCTGTAAGAAAATCCCACAGAAATCTCTCTGCAAGGGGTGTGGGTGTGTAGCTTTGAATAACATTTCTGTAAGTTAATTTATTGCTTTAAATGTGTCAGATTGATACCACTGACTGAAAACTGACAACCCCTGTCACAGGACAGGGTAGAATTTCAGATAGAAGTCCAAACTTGTCCTCTCTGTCTTGCCCAAGTGCCCAACATACACAGACACCTTTAAGGATCAGTTTCCATCTTGCTCACAGTGCTCAGAACACCATGTATGATGATGTTTTTATGATACTGTGAACTCAAACTTTCCCTGGGAACTGGGCAGACAAGAACAACCCTTCAAAAAAGAGCAACAACTTTTTGCTGTTAGTGATTAGGGATGAATTTGAATCAGGTACATAAAGGAGTCAAAAGCTCTATCCCATTAGCACTCTCTTTAGCCCCCTGGAGTGAAACATTTTAAGAATAGTTGAGGGGGAGGCACGTGATCTAGCAATGACTTGCTGAGTCTGCCTTAGTCCTTGACAGCATCTTCAAAAGAAGATACATCTATTTGGTTAGAAAGACTTTTGTAGCTTTTTTAGGAGTGCCTACTGAAGTGTGCTTTTATGTTTTTGACATTTCACTTGCTGTTGATTTTTCCCTTCAAACGGGTGCATGGGGTTGATGCCTTGTCACATTAGTCAGTTTGACTTGGATTTCCTTCCTCCCCCTCTTTGAACATCAGTCAGTCATACGGTTAGGGATCTTGGCACTGTCAGAACTGCGCTAGCCAAGTAGCCATCATTCCTTTTTTACTCACCGCTGAGGAATATTTTATACACCTGACGATAAATGTTTTTCTTTAGTCTTTCGCACGTAGTCTTCTCAGTGAAAATGGTGAAAGGAGATGACTTAACTCATCCATCCACACAAGCGTCTGTGCACACAGATCCTGGACCCTTTCATGTCACACTGATCCAGCAGTACCATCTCAGGGCAGCTGGGATCCCCTGGCTGTAAAGGGACCAAGTGGCATAAGGCTGGTGCATCTGTTCCTGTATTGTCTGCTTCCCTCCACCCCAAGCATGATGAGGCATGAAGGGAAAGAGTAGGATTAGAGTGTGTTCCAGTGACTCATGAAGTAGCCCCTGGAGTACAACTCTAAGCCATGGATTTGAGAGGAGCCCTTACATTGGACTAAGTTACATGGATTGGAGAGTTTCCAAAGAACTCCAAACATCACCTCCTTCTGAAAGCTCCCTTCATGCATGGTGTTAACTGCATCACATCAGGAGCATTGCTTATATCTAGCGTACACTTCAATTTTTTTTCTTGTCGAGCCCTCTGGATAATTCATTTTTAATATGTCATAGAGGCCTCACTTATATTTAATTGCAGTGTCTGATAAACTGGTTCTGTCTCATGCATCTCACTTAAGCTTCTGTTTCTCTTGTAGTTTGGACCTCACCACAAACATGACTGTGAGGTAGTCTCTAAATAGAAGAAGGTGAATTATTTAGTGCAATAATTTGCTAAGTTTCATCAGGGATATTAAGGCTAGAATGGCATAGGATCAACAGCAAGATTTTATTTACGATCATTTTTAAAGATAGTTGATGAAGGATTTATCATCTGATATAACCCTTTTCACAGTCTGGTCACCGGCCAGAATGAAAAGAGATCCAAAGTTGTTCACAGAAGAGTATCTACCATGCCTACTCACACGAAGCAGCACACCTTACTCTGCAAATAATCCCTTTTATTTTTATGATCTCACAGTAGTGTATTCAAAACTAGATTATTCAGCATGAAAAGGGGTAGTGAATCCTGGCCTAAACAACTATTGAACAATCAGAGAGCTGCTTGATGGCCTTTGAAAAGAAGTCAAGTTAGTGACCACAGGTCAATTTCCAATGAAAAAGCATCCAGCACTTGTTGGCCGTGCATCTCTGATTAGTTGAACTAAACCTCCTGCTTCATACAGATGCATGTAGAGATGTACGTATCAACTGTATATTCAGTACTGATATCCAGAGTATCTCACAGCAAATAAATGACCTTGGTAAGTAAATGATATAAGCTGTTTTCAAAAATACTACACTGTTAGCATAGACAAAACATATCTGGAATATGTACTAGAAGGGCAAGTATTTAAGCTATAGAGAGCAGACTTTTAGAAACACTAAGTAGATTTTTGGAGTACAATACTACTTCTACAATTCCAATTGAGATTGCTCTGCAATGATATTCTAATGAGGATGCTGCCCTTTTCAGTACTTTTAGGAGGTGCAATTTTTTCCTTAAAAAAAAAAAAGTTAGCTTGCAGCTTTTATGGACACTTCTTCTTTGGAGACAAAAAAAATCATATACAATTCTGCTTTATGTATAATGACTGCTGTGATATGTATTAAGATTAATTTATCTTTGTTTTTTCTTAAGTGTATTTGCTACTTACAAGACAACCACTAACATCTGAAAAATAATGTGGTCCTAACTGCAGACTAACTTAAAAATGTTTCAGGTTTTCCCCATATGGACCTCAAGGTAGTAATGAGAGCAGTAGCAATAGATGCACTGCTCCTGCATGGAAATCAATAAGGTTCTGTGCAGGCACAGGGATCTGCCACATGAATCTCAGTCAGGGTTAGGGACTTTTAAATAGGTATGCAGGCTGTAAGTGAATGGGCTACAATAATGGAGAAGAGAGTGCTGTAAATATTCCAGTGGAGGCTCTTGTGTTTTTCTGTGTGGGGAGTGAGAAGATGCAGACTTTTACAAATGTGCATGTGGTGTATGAAGCGCTCAAAATCTGAGTAATCAAATCACTTAAAGAAAGAATTTCAGAAAATTAAAGTTATAGAAGCATAAAAGCAAGCTAGAGAAGATGTTTTGCTAAGATCATAATACTGTAGTTAAATAAACCAAAGGCTAGAAAAAGAGGATAGTATGCTATATAGGCAGACCCAGACTAGCTTTAGAACAGAATAACCTCTCTTTGGGAGCAGGTTTAGTCAATGTTAGAATATGTTGGAAGAGGATTGGACTCAAAGGTCAAATCCCGATGCTTTACTCATATGGAGAATTCTAAGCAACTGAGTATGGCAAACAGGTTTTGACACACAGACAATCCCCAACAAATCTCATTATAAAACCCTGTTTTCAGTTGATTATAAACTTGCATATATCAATGAGACAGCTGTCTAGCCAACATCACTGCCACACTGTATACTTGTCATTCAAGTTGCATTGCTAATTACCCCTAAAGATAAACATATTCACTGCAAATATATAAATGCATCTTCTGGGATAAATAGCAACGCAATTTGAGGAGGAGGGAAAAGATGAACACCAAACAAAAACAAGGCTGAGTGGCAAATCAGTTGTACCTTCTTACAAACAAGAAGCTAAGGCTGTAATCCAAAAAGGGCAGAAGTACTGTCAGATGATGAGAGGAAGGAAGGTAAATTGTAGTTAATCAAAGGAACAGTAAATTGGTTGGTAATGCTATTGTTCACAATCAAAAAGAATTCTAAAACCTGAAACAGTTGTGCAGTCCAAATGTAACTCTGCAGTACATAAAGTAAATAAGAAAATTGCTTCAGATGTGATAAGCTATTATATATGGGTTAGAGAGGTAATTTAATGTTACATATTTAAAGGGTAGTTATAGAAATAGATTACATTGCCATCTTGTTTTCTTTTGATAGCTTCTAGTGCTTTTATGGTTGAGTTAAAATGCAAAGCAGGTCTTAATTCCACTGTGTGTTTCCCTTTCCTGATTGTCAGCTAATGACTACACTAAGCCTATATTGGTGATACCAAAATTGCAAGAAATTGCAGTACATTAGCTGAATATATTCTGATGATCAGAAAATAAAAAGCGATATCTGGTGCTTAAATTTCACAAGGGAGAAAATGGGAAAATATTGAACCGAGAAATTCAAAATATTCTCTAGTGACTTTCACTAAATGAGTAATTATACTTGCTAAATCAAGTGCTGAAACTGGAGATTGCTGTTTAAAGGCGCTTTTAAAAAAGGGAAAAATGGGTTGTTTATTATGCATTCATCAATTCTCTGTGTTCCCAGAAAGCCTGAATGTGTTATTAGCTTAAAACATTCCTTAGAGGTTAGTATATATTCTAGTCACCACAAATCAGGTGTCAGGCATATCTGAGACATACTAATCTTCCTTCCCTTCAACTTCCCTCTGATAGCTGCCAAGGTATTCCATTATAATGTTCAGTGCCTTGCCCCCCAACATACACCCCAAAAACCTGTTACTCTTAAAAAAGCTCTTCCTTGAAAATCTCACCTCAAAGTTCCAGAAAGACCCCTTCATTTGCCAGAGTGTAATCAGGAGAAGACCAAACTGATTTTATTGTCTGGATTCTGAAAATATAGTAGCTGTTTTATGGGGACAAGGATGATACAAAGTGACCTGCAAGCTTCTATCGTTGACTATGGGAGGATCAACCCAGGAGCACAGAAAGTCTTTCAGTAGCATAGAATCCACCACAGGTAACCAGTACAGAAGTCATGGGCAAGACATTCCTGCTGCTCTCTGGCTGCTAATGAGACACAATTAGAAGGAGAGAGAGAGAGAGAGAGAGGGAAAGAGGGAGAGAGGACTAGGCGATAGGAAGAAAATTCCATGATGGATTTTGAAAGCAGAGAAGGCATTTTTTTTGACAGATTCTGAATTGAATAGACATGGAGGAGGCATAAGGATCTGTCGAAAAAGGCTTTCTTTCTCGACAGATCCCCCTCTACGCTGCCACTTTTTGCCGACAAAGTGCTGAGTCGGCAAAACATGGTGGCCATTTTTATGCAAATTAGGCGCGGAATATTTAAATCCCTGCCTCATTTGCAATGTCGACCTGCCTAATCTGCATCCCACTGCTGACAGAGGGATGCAGTCTGGACATATCCCAAATGTCCCCAATTCACCCATGCAGACCTAGGTAAAATCTGGGTGGGCTTGAATCAATTGCTTGGTATCAGGCCTGTACGCAGGGGAGGTGCAAAGGGTGCGAAACGCACCCTTCCATGGTCCTCCAAGTAAGCTTGAGGGATGCAGTCTAGACATACCCCTATATTATGAGCCATCCCTGAACTTCCTGTGCCCAGGTTGATCTTTACTGCTGTCCTTGCACTCCCCTGATCGCAAGCATGCCTCAATGTTAGCACAGCTACCGGCTCAAGCCTCTCCAAAGGAGATGGAATCACCACCTCAACCCTGCTTTCCACTGGTCAGCAGCTACAGACCAAACACAGACACAGAAAGAGTAGTGCAGTGCTCAGGTTTCCCCTGCATTCTCAGGAGCAACTGGTGGAATAATGCTTGTACAAGGCACAATGCCTTGTCTCTGCCCCTGAGTTTCCTTGGAGGCAGTTCATCTCTGCACAGTCCCCTCAATGCCTAGCTGTGCCTGAAATGACTAATTAGACTTCTAAGGACATTTACAAAAGTACTTAAATTTACTTTTTAAAATGGAACATAATTGCTAGCATGCTTGATCAGACCATGATCCATCTTGCCCAGTATCCTGGTTCTAACAGTGCCCCTCCACCCCCATACCAAAGCTTCTGTAAACTCCCTCTGAATTATGGAGTGATCCACATGTCTTCTATTCCCTGCCTTTGTCAGTAAGAGTTTTAGGGTTTCCCCAAATATGGGGCTGTTTCTCTGAACATCTTGGCTAATAGCCTTTTTCAATAACTTGCCCATTTATTTTTTAAACCCAGTTTTACCTTTGGCCATAACAATATTTCATGGCACTGAGTTCCATGGGTTACTTTTTCACAGAGTGTACAACTATTTCCTCTTGTTTACATTAATTTAATTGGGTAATCTTTTTTTTTTAATTGTGTGAAAGGGTAAATTACACTTCTCTTTTTCCACATGTATCATCTAGGCTATTAAGTCACTTACATGCTTTTGGAAATTTTTACTTTGAAAACATCTACATAGAAGTTGTGAAGTGTCTTTCACACATATCTGTATAGCTAGTGAATAGAATATTGATGTATTCAACACTAATATATTGTGGATAAAATGAATGACCCCACCTGCACTAGTCTTAAAATCCTATCTAGTCCTTTTATAAGATAAAATCCTTTATCTTATCTAGTCTTTGATAAACTACCTACATTCTAGCTAAATCCTAACACCACCAAATTGAAGATGGCAGACCCAACCGAATTCTTTTTTTAAAAAAATGGATTCACCACAGATTTTCTGAAGAAAATAGAAACCAGTCTAAAGGAGAACAGAAAGATGTGTCTAGTTTTAAAATATTGAATATTTTCTGCTATAAATTGCTCATACTTTGCTTTTATCTTCTAAGTATAGTGATGAATAAAGAGGTGAATAATGCTTCTCCTTTATCTCCTTGTTTTACAGGAGGAATATTTGAAACTGTGGAAAATGAACCTGTTAATGTTGAAGAATTAGCTTTCAAGTTTGCAGTCACCAACATTAACAGAAACAGAACACTGATGCCTAATACCACATTAACCTATGACATCCAGAGAATTAACCTTTTTGATAGTTTTGAAGCCTCAAGACGAGGTAATTATCTTAATATTTTAATCAGCTTCTGTAATTTGTATGTTCTGTACAGTGTATACTTATGCAGTAGCTCAGATATTTGTAGACAAAGTATATCAGGAAAATTCAGTCTACAGCTTCACTGGTAGATATAAGTGTCTTCTAGCTTCAACTTTTATCTTATTTAGTCTTTGATAAGCTACCTACATTCTAGCTAAATCCTAACACCACCAAATTGAAGATGGCAGGCCCAACCCAATTCTTTTTTTAAAAAAATGGATTCACCACAGATTTTCTGAAGAAAGTGGAAAGCAGTCTAAAGGAGAACAGAAAGATGTTGTGTCTCTTAATTAAATCACATTGATGTACATAATTCACCCCCAAATTAATTCCAAGCTACTACGAAGCAAAGTGTGAATGAAGAGGTTATCCTGCAATGTTAGCACTTTGAGTAAAAGTGGATGGGTTGCTCTGTTCTAATAATATATAACAATTGAGCTTGAAAAAGTAAGAAATATATATACTCATCCATTTATTTTCCCTGAATGGAAGACAAGTGTCTGACATCTCATCTAACATACATGCAGACTAAAAGGCAAAAACTCATTTGGGACTGTCACTTGTTTCCTTAGACACAGCCTAATCATTCACTACTAGAAGACATCCCTAAAGTATGCTAAGAGTCCATAGACTGTAATTTAGTTCCCTAAATTAAGACACTGTCATAAAATTCGATGGAAACAAGCCTAGAAAAAAAAGAGCCATAAATCACCAAGGATTCTGAGGATGTACTTTGCAATTCATTCATTAAAACAAAATGGATTACTGTAAAAGCAAATGCAGAAGATATGTTTGCTAAAAGACAAGCTCAGGATTATTGAAATAGATATGTGGACCCACATCATGAAGCTTGCTGACACCTTTCAGATGTTCAAATTATTAGTAATTTGTCTCAGAGCACTCAATGCAATATATTATTCAACTAGAAAAAAAACTCTGAACTGCTTCAAACAAAATAATCCCCCTGTAAGACAATTCTTTGTAGTTTTTCCTGTTAATTTGCCTTTCAAATATCATTTATTGACTTAAGCATACAACATAGGTCATGACAGGGCTAAATAAAAGTTTAGATTCCATTGAAAGATCCTGCACCGTGGCTATTGAAAACTAAATCTAATCAGAAAATCATAAATATTGTTACACTCATATTCCAAAACACACAACATAAAATAGAAGTGGTAACTTTCTGTCCTTAAAGTACTTGTAGCATCTTTGTGATTTGGACATCAATACCCACAATTCTCTGAGGTTATGTCTACACTGCAGCATTATTTTGGGATAATTGATGTTATTCAGAAATAACAAAGACCGTGTCTACACTACAAGCCTTTATTTCCAAATATTGTTGAGCTAGAGGACTTTTATTCCAACTCCTGTAACCATCATTTCACGAGGAGCAAACGAAGTCAAAGGAAGATTGTTCTTTCTTCGACTTCCTGCTGTGTAGACAGTGCTAAAGGCTAAAATAAGCTATTTCAACTTCAGCTATGCAATTGATACAGATCAAGTTGCATAGCTTAATTCAACTTTTGCCCTGCTGTGTAGACATGTCCAGAGGTGGCTTGCAAATTAACCCTTGGAAAGCCATATTTCATGCCACTGGTGTACACAGTGCTCATTTGTAAACTAAGAAAAGAGAAAGTTGTTGATTTTCTGTCACAATGGACTAGTTCCATAGCTAAATATTAGCAGAGAAGAGCTCAGCTCATTGTAGGTGTTTGGATAATTTAATCATTTCAAGTAATTGCAGGAATTTCAACATTTCCAACAAAGAATCAGATCACTCCAGGCTACATGGAATAGTTTCACCCTAGTCCATGAGGATAGATACATCTGCAGCTAGATTTCTATCACCTGCACAAGAGCCTTGAATTTTGTTGCATTTTAGAATGATTAGCCCAAGGACAAGAGGAGAGGTGTAGGGCAACATGGGGATGGGTTTTTCTAGTTTACTGCTAGAAATAGTTTACATTAGGGTGATTGGAGTAAAGGTATCCACTTTGATAGGTTTTATTTCCAGAATAATCTTATTTTTTTTTTCTTATGATATCATTGGCCTGGGCCTGCTCTTATTAATTTCAGTGAGACCTCCGCTGTTGACCCCAGCTGGAACAAGATGAGGTCAAATATGCATTACATTATTTTTAAATTTAAAATTACTTAATCACTAGAAGCTGATATTTGTTTGACATTTAAAAAAATGAATATACCAACGTGCAGTGAATCTTCATTTCCCACTTTACTGACAGTAAGGTTCATGTCCCTTAGTAGTAAACAGAAACAGACCCCAGGAATCACAATGCTCTTGGCCTCTTTATAAGTCTTTGGCTTGAAATAAACAAACTAACTCATTTTGATAGCAGTTTGTCCATCCTCTAGGGAACTTCTATATTGTCCACTGCAACTAAATGAATCTGTCTATTGTCACTCTGCCATGAAACTTAATTCACATGACATTCATTTGACATATAGGTTGTCAGAATAGCTCTAGGTTTCTCCAGGATAACACACCACTGAGGGATTTCATCTCAGTCTGATTAAAGGTAATGAAGTGAAACAGTCATCTAATTTTTATTTGCAGTGAGCTGATTCTGCAATACACTCCTAATTAGTTGTGCAATGTAGAGTATCTATAATGCAGGTGCCTTGGGAGCCTGATCAATTCTCAAAAGCATGCCCTTCAACACATGAAATGTACTACCAAACTCAAAATAAAACAAAATGCATCATATTCCCTGGCTTTGCAGCTCATTTACAGCTCTTCCCCTCTCTTTTTCAGCATGTGACCAGCTTGCACTTGGGGTAGCTGCACTGTTTGGACCGTCCCACAGTTCCTCAGTCAGTGCGGTGCAGTCTATTTGCAATGCTCTTGAAGTTCCACATATACAGACCCGATGGAAGCACCCTACAGTGGATAACAAAGATGCATTTTATATCAACCTCTACCCAGACTATGCAGCTATCAGCAGGGCCATTTTGGATTTAGTACTTTATTACAACTGGAAAATCATGACAGTAGTATATGAGGACAGTACAGGTAGGTAGACGCTGGGGGCATGATTATATATAAAGATATTTTATTTCATGAAAACTGAATATTTTGAAATATTTGAAAGAGACTGGATTTGCAGTTGATGCAATGAATCAGTCCATTCAGACAATGCTGGCAGAGGTGAGCCACCAGGTTGGAAAAGTCTAAAACGATGCTGCCGTGTAACAGCCATATTTTAAGCAATACCATTACCCTAACTAATGTAGAAAAATATTCAGTCACTAAGAATCATACTAGCCAAATAGCATCCCCTCAGGTAGCCTACAGAATCATTTAAAACGCATTTCTCAGAAAAAGGTCTTGTTAATACATCAGGCAGTGACATGATACCATAGCCTTGTTTGCAGTAAATGTTTGGTTATCATTGTTAGGTATAGTCTAAACCAGGGGTTTCAAACTCTGGGTTGTAGCTTGTAAGGGGAAGCCGCTAGCTGGCTGAGAGATGCTTTGTTTACTTGCGCCTACGCAGGTACAAGCAATTGCAGCTTTCATTGGCTATGGATTGCTGTTCCTGGCCAATAGGCACTGTGGGAAGTGGCACTTCTTGTCTAAACCACAGCATAGACATGGTCTTGAAGTTTAGGGTTTGTAGCCCACCTGTTGCAGGAAAAAGGTTATATGCAACATTTAGAGTTTATAGAAATTGCAAACAGTCAGAGACTCAGAAAAAAATGAGGAGTAACGTTAGTTCGAATCAAGGGGTTTGATTCGAACTAACGCAGCCCAGAGCGCAATTCCTGGTTCGAAACAACTGAGCTCTGAAACAGTGCGGGGGCGAGATTACGCTAATGAAGCATGGGATATTTAAATCCCCACGTCATTAGCAATTTCGGTCACCTACATTTGCATCCCTAGTTTCAACTAGGTGCAAGTGTAGACATACCCATAGGCTGAAGTTATATAGCCTGAACTTCCAACGGCCAGTTGAATATAATCCCATTATAAAATTCTAATTCCATCAAAAATCTCTAAATTACACTAAATTGAGAGCTTTGGTTAAGAAAATGCTTCAGGGCAGAGTCTACTACCAATACTAGTGATATAAAGGGATAGCCGATGATGCTAACTGATGGTAACCAGCATCCCACCTAGGCTGGAGCAGCCCTCTACCTTGCGGTGTGTTGCAATGGGTCCAGACTGGCTGGAGCAGCCCTCCACCTATGGCGTGGTGTGATATGCCAGACCTGGACAGAGAAGCATGCAGAATGGCTAGGGGCTGCTCCATGGTTAATTGGTTATACATAGGCTACATCTAGACTGCAAGCCTCTTTCAAAAAAGAGCATCTAGACTACAACCAGTACTTTTGAAAAAGCAAGCCACTTTTTCGAAAGAGAGCACCCAGGCAGTCTGGATGCGCTCTTTCAAAAAAGGACAGTTTGCATTACATAGTGCCTTTTTTCGAAAGAGCACTTTCGAAAAAAGGCATTCTTCCTCATAAAATGAGGTTTTCTGCAGTCGAAAAACTGCCGTGATCTTTTGATTTACTTTCAAAAGAACGCAGCAGCAGTCTAGACACAGGGGAAGTTTTTTCAAAAAAAGGCCACTTTTTTCGAAAAAAACCCTGTAGTCTAAACACCCACCCAGTGTTTAACCAGTTAACATTTTAAATGACAGTTTACATCCCTAACCAATACCCAGGGAATACTAAATACCTCTCCCTTTCTTTATGGAATTCATGGAAACTGTGTCTTATAACCACAGCTAGAGGAGAATGGAAGGTTTAGCAACACAATCCCTGCTACCCCAGGGCCAAAGTATTAGGATTACAATTTCAGGGTAGTATTTTTAAAAAGTACTCCATGGTAGCTTAACTCCAGCATCAATGGCACAGCTATGCTAGGGCTCCATCTTCATTGTCAGAAATTATCTCTTTAATAGTGGGATTGCTAATGAGAGTTGGCTACCACTTTAAAATCGTAGTGTGGACAGGGGACTATATTGTGAGGTAAACGAGACGACATCAGCCATAGGTGGATGTATAGTGTTGACTTCACCTAGTTTACTTCAGTAAAACCACACTGCCTTGTTCCAATAGGATTGTTACAGTGGGATAGTTAAAAAGATTTTTTAAACAGTGAAGACATAGCTTAATATTATGCATTTTTGAAACTCCCACCATTCATCTGCACACATATACTCCTCCCCAATGCTGACCATATGATTGATTTTTTCTTCTTTTCCTATTGTCTATTGAGTTTTTATGGAAAGATAAGGGGGTAACTGAGTTAGTCTGTACAGGATAAATTAAATAAAACAACAAATGGTTTGGTAGCACTTTATATGTTTTGTTAGTCTATAAAGTGTTACCAGACCATTTGTTGGTTTTTAAAATTTATCATGGAAAGATAGTGAGGCTTTGATGCCCCTATACAGGCATTCAACTGGAGTCTAGATAGATCCACTGATACTTTTGTGCATCCACCCTTATTCTGTACAATCCAAATTATTGACCACAGTCTTTAAATAAGATGTTCAAAACTGATATACATTTTCTAATAGAAAGTGTCATAAAACATGTCATGAACTCAGAATTCCTGCTAACCACATTTGGAGCTTTAAGAACCATACTTTTATTTTGATTTCCATACCACTGATGGCAGTACAAAGTAGAGATGTAAGAGTGTAGCTGTTTAAACAGGTAACTGATAAGCATGAGCTTTTCTGTTACCCAAATGGCTACATGCAGCTTCTGGTCCATATCCTGGGGAGCTGCCTGCCACCCTGTGCTGCTACCTCCGATACGTGGCAGATCTCAACATTGCTCTTCCTGTACTTACAGAATGTACCAGATTGGTGGAGGTACACAAAAGGGAAAAAACAGACTGGGTTTACTGTAGTGATCATTTTCATTCCCAGTAAGTTTATTCTAGCTCAGCAGCATTTTCACAGGACACGATGCCAAAATATATTTATGGATAAATTAATGTAAATTTATGTTTCAATCTAGCAATATATTATCCAATTAGCATTAAAAACATTTAAGTGTTGCTTGCTTACATTCCAGAGATGATTAATGTTAAGAGATTTCATCTGCAAAGATATTTACAATGTAAATGAATAATCAATCGAGACATTAAATGGGAGTTGGCAGAGCAAAAACAAGTCAAGTATGATCAATAAAAGATGCTGCCTTTGGATTCTGAGTGGGAATAATAATGCTTGGCTCAGGGGTGGGTGTTAAAATTACTACCACTATAAAAAGAAAAACTTCTTAAACCAGCAGGAAAATAGCAAACCTCATTTCTTTTTAGAAATTAAGTGTACATTAAGAACATTTTTCTTCTTCTATTACATTTGCACTTATTATTGTACTAGATCAGAGGTAGGCAATAACCAGCCTGCAGGCCATATGCAATTGACCAGAGATAGCCCCAGTTATCTCGTGGACCAGCCCACACCTCTTCCTGCAACTCCCATTGGCCAGGAATGATGAACTGTGGCCAAAGGGAGCTGCAAGCGGCCGTACCTGCAGATGCTCAGGTAAATAAAGCACCTGGAAACCCATAAGCAGTGAACCGTGGCAAACCACACTTATTGCCCACTCTGGTCTGAAGAGCTTATAGCAGAGGTGGGAAATAATTTTTGGTGGAGGGCCACTCTTCTCTGTGGAGGGAGTACGGAGTCTAGGTTGGCAGTTGGGTGCAGAAGGGCACACGAGGTAAGGTACTGGGGTGCAGGAAATGGTGCGGGATCTAAGAGGGTGTTTGGATGGAGGAGGGGGTTGTGACCTGGGTCAGGGGATTGGGGTGTAGGGTCAGGGAGGGAGTATGGATGCAGGAGAGGATTCTGGCCTGGGGAAGGGATGTAGGAGGGGCACAGGGTCTCGAAGGGAATTGTCACCTGGGGTAGGGAGTGCAGAGGGTGTGGATGGTGATCTGGGGGAGGGAGTTGGGTTGTAGGAAGGATTGGGGTGCCAGAGGCAAGTGCTGGCTAGGAGGAGTTTACCTAAATATCTCCTGGTCAGCAGGCTGCAGCACCCCCAAGGCAGGCTGGGCTCCTTGCCTGCTGCAGCACCAGCCTGCTTGCAAAAGCAGCCTGCTCCTGCCACATGGATCTCAGCTTCAGGTGGGGGAAGAGGCTGGCGCTGCCCCAGTCTCTCAGGCCAATCTCTCAGATCCGAATGGGATCTAGGGGTTATAGAGGACCACAAGCTGAATATGAGTCAGCAGTGTGATACT
>CM057845.1:164296112-164319925 GCA_030068395.1 Apalone spinifera | reverse complement strand
GAGAGATTGGCTGAGGTCAGTTCTTATTGGCTGGTTGTTTCTGACCAATAGGAGATGAGGATTGGATTGGGGCAGGGAGATCGCATGAAGCCTCCCACTCCCTACAGAGCAGAAAGCTGCTGGGATTGTGTTCTTGAGCATCTACGTAGGGTGGTCTGCGGACCAGATCTGGTGGCATGGCGGGCTGGATTCGGCCCCTGGGCTGTATTTTGCCCAGTCCTGGCTTATAGTCTTTCAAATGGAAAAGGAATACAGGCACAGAGTGATTAAGTGATTTTCCCATCACCACAATGCAGGTCAGTGACAGACCTGGAAATAAACCCCCGTTCTGATTCCCAATCCACTGCCGTATTACACTCTCACACAAACCATTTACTTGTCAGAACTCTTCAAATAGTCTTCCATAGAGCTATGCTACTATACACCAGCTAAGGAGCTGGCTTCTACTCTGAAGCACCAATTATGACATGTTTTAGATAAAACTAGACCCTTGAGATAGTAGTTCAGTAAATATACATCAGAGTAGATAATTCATGTAGGCCCAGGTTACCAGGTAATCCTGTATAACTGTCCCATCCTCATCACTATTTACCAAGTTGCCAATCTTAGTCTCATTCACAAAATTACATGAGCAGTGATTTAATATTTACTTACAGATTGGTCTTACTAGTGACCCCTGAACAACCTAGAACTTATGTCAGGCTCACCAGCCTATAATTAACTGGGTCATACTGCTTGCCATATTTGAATACAGGCACTATGTTAGGACACTTCCAATTTTCTGGAATTCACCCAGTTTTCCAAAATTCATTAAAATCTAACATCAGCAAGCCAGAGATTACCTCAACCAACTCTTTTAAAGTAAGTAATCTGGACCTGTTGGCTTAAAAATAGTGATCACTGATAGATGTTGTCTATCATCTTCCTCAATACTTAATACACTGGAAATACTTCATCTTCATAATGTGGTATGAACTGAACATTCTGCTTCTTTCCAAATATAGAACAAAAGTATTTATTGAAAAAAGTCTTTGCTTCTACATCATGTTTTACAATTTTACCATGCCCATCTAGATATAAACATTGCTAGGATTTCTTTTGTTCCTAATATAAAATTTTAAACTTCCTATTGTTCTTAAACCAGTCACAGACTTCCCCCTGACATCATTAGCGTTCCTTGTCAACTTTCTGCATGCCGTAACTCCTAATTTAGTGATTACCATCTATTTTCTCATTTTCTTTTTGATATATATTGCTTTTTTTTTTTTTAGTTCAAACTGCCTCTTTCACTTTGCCACTGAAATACAATGGGCTTTTCACTCTTTGGTCATTGTAAAATCTTTGTAAAAGAACTCCCATCTTTCATTCATATTTTTCTGTCTAAATTTATCCTTCCAATCAAGTTTGTGTAATTTCCCTCACTTTTGGGAAATTAGCTCTTTTGAAGCAATCAGTATATATATTAGTGGTTGAAACTGTCCTTTGTTCACCCTTATTGAATGCAATCAAACCATTTACAATCACTGGTCTTTAGGCAACCATCAACTTCTAGTCGAGTGATGAATTCATCTTTATCAGGTTCAAAACAGAATTGCCTGGTGTTGGGTTCAATATCTATTTAAAATCTCCAGTGACAGGAATTCCACAACTTCCTTGGAATCCTGGTCCAAGGTTTAATTATCCTTAAATTCCCCCTGCTGCAGATGAGACCTATAGCCCTTAATATATCAGAAAATTGTGCTGAGGTCTCACATCCTTCTTTTTCAAAAGTAAAGATATCTAGGGTTTTGGGTTTTTTTTTTTAAACTTTGCCTCACAGGTCAGGTTTTCCAAACCTTTTATGATTTTTGTCATTGTCCTATGGACTCTTCTATTTGTCAATTTCATTCTTAAAATGTGGCACCCAGAATTAGCCTTTTTTTAGCAACTACACCATATTGTTTTTTCATCATGTGATCCACTGTAAACCCTAAATCTTTTTCTGCCTAGACAGTTTTTGCCCATTTTATAGATGTGCATTTAATTTTTCCTCCTTAAATGTATTCATTTGTAGTTGTGTTTACTGGATTTCCTCTTATTGAATTCACACCAGTCCTCTAATTTCTCATCATTCTCTCCTACCCTGCTAAGTAGTGGATCTAAACTTTTCTTCACCTTTCTTCTGCTCTTAATATAGTTAAAGAATCTCTTCATAATACTTTTTATGGCCCTTGCTAGGTGTAATTCATTTTGCATCTTAGCCTTTTCGATTTTGTTCCTACACAATTATGATATTTTGTATTCATTCTTAGCAATTTCCCCATGCTTACACTTTCTGTATCATTCCTTTATTCTTTTGAGCTTATTAAAGAGTTCCTGATGTAGTCATACTGGCTTCTTATTTTTCTTCCTATCTTTCCTTTGCATTGGAGTAGTTTACTGTTCTGCCAGCAATATTATCTCTGAGAAACTGTTTGCTCTCACAAACTCCTGTTCCTAGAGATTTTCTTCCCATAGAATCTTACTTAACAGTTCTATAAATTTTTGAAAATCTACTTTTATGAAGTCCATTGTCTTTACTGTTACTTCACACTCCTCTCTTTCCTTAGAAATGACGACATTTATCATTGCATGATCACTTTCACCCAAATTACCTTCAGTCTTCAAAGATTTACAACCAATTCCTCCCTGTTAGAATCAAATCTAAAATGGCTCTTCCCCTGGTTACTTACTCCACTTTCAGAAAAAAGAAGCTATCCTCGATATATTTCAAGAACATAAACACTTTGTATTTTGCCACATTACTTATAAAACATGTCTGGATAGTTGATGTACAGGTAAGTAAAGTCCCTCATTACTACTAGCTTTTTTGTTCTGGATGTTTCTGTTATTTTTCTCTAGAAGTAACACATGTTCACCTACTCCTCCTGCTGACTTGCGGGTCTATAGTAGACCCCTACTGTAACATGCATTTGCTTTCTTAGCATCCACATATTTATAAAACACAGTTTTGTTATTTCTAAGCTTTTTCTCTTTTAAAAAATATCAGAGCACATTTCCTCAATGAAGAATATTTTGGATTTATCTACTCTTTACTCTCTTTTTTACTCTTTAAATCAAATTAAACAATTTTTTTCATGTTCAAACAACCATAAACCAGGTGGTCAAAGAATAAGAGTGAGATTTCAAACAAGAAGTGATTTATTCAGAAAATTATGCATGCAAAGGTTATAAAAAGAGTGTCTCTTCAGCAGTAACTACTACATAACACCTGCTACCTTCACATTATAATATAATTTTAATTTAGAAAAAAATCAGTCCTTTTAGCCAGCTAGATCCACACAGCAGCTTATAAATGGAATTCTAAATTCCAGAGTTCATCCATCAACATGTATCATAAACTTATCAGTGTATTTTAGGTGCAAGATACAGAGCCTCCTTCCTCAACTCTCCTAAAATATTTTTACTGACTTCTGAATTAATACCTTAGCATGGGATAATTCCTCCTGCTTTCAGCAAAGGATCTACTGTATTTCAAACAGCCTCAGGGTGAAAAAGTGCTACGCAAGTGTTTTGAAAAATAGCTATATGAATCCATGAAAAATTAAGAATGCAACTGTTCAGGATGTAAGTTTTCATTCCTAGGAATTACATACAACATTAGCCTTTTCCCATCCGTATAGTTAAAATTCTCCTCTGGGGGTCTCATTATTTCACATCTTGCCTGCTGCAACCTCTTCTTGTCTGATCTTATCATTCATCTTCCTTCTTATCTAAATCCATTCAAAATGTTGCTGCAAAAATAATTTTTCTGGCTCATTGCTTTGACTATCCCCTCTTTGCATCCTTCCACTGATTCCACATGATGGCACATGCCACATTTCACTTTTTTTCTTTTCATTATTAATTTTTTAGATACCCACCATACTTATAAATTTCTTATGATATAGAACTACAGACCTTGGCCCCATTCCATCAACACCACCAGCCTGGACTGAATTTGGAAAATTTTAACAAATTGAGCTTTTGAGCTATTCCACTGAAATAATAGAAATTAAAGTGCTGCATTTGCCCTGCAAATATACTTCAATTTTTGAAATGGAGAATTGAATACCATCACAATTTGGTGATGTTCTAGGTTTTGAGGTGGTGTTGGGGGAGAAAGTATTTAACCTCTCTTACACACTTTTCCTTCTAAAGATATTTCTCTTCACTATTGATTACTTCCAGTCACTTTTTGTGGGGCTGTTCTTAAAATAGCAGCTCCTTTCAGACTAAGTGCTTCTTCATTTTCTTTGTTTCCCCTGCAGCTGTACCTTGCCCTTTCATTTGGCCCAGAATACTTAGCTACAATTTCTAGGAACCTGAGTGGGGGAGGTCAGGGATGAAATACATTTTTTGTTCAGTTTTTTGTGTGTGCTTCTTTTACAATAGGGAGACTACAGACATTAATGGGAGCCTACATTTTCCACAGTACATTCTGAGGGAGCTGGGCTCTTTTTCCTGCAGCCCTGCCATGCTGCATCATTTTCTCCAGCAAACCTTGTTCATGCTCCCGCAGTTCACTTACAAATGTAGCATAACTCCCGTTGCTGAAGAACATGTTTAAACAAAGCAATAAAGTTCAAGCTTAGGTACTGTTGTTAGTGAGATGCTCTCAGCATACCAGAAATGATTTTTTTCACAGCATCTCAATTTTTCTTTGTTAAAATCTTTTTGGTCATAGACACTACAGTGTCACAGTTTGTAGCAAAACACTTGAATGCTTGATACAGCCAAACTACTAGTTTACAGCCAACTTACATAAACTCCCCTGCTTGTTAGTCAGCTTCAGAAGCCTGTGCTCCACTCTTATGACAATGAATCTAGGAGCCTGGGCTGGAAGCCAGCCTGTAGTTTCTGACCATGTGCACAATGATTTCCATTTGAATACTCATAATGGCTATATTGACTGTTGATGCTTTAAACAAAAAAACAAAACAAAACAAAAACCCCACCCCTTGAAAAGCACAGAACCAATACAACAGAGAAAGTGTCACTTTTTTCAATATATATGTGAATCCTTGAGTGAAAGCCAACACCATGCAATGTAGCAATCATTAATTAACATCAGAGGAAACAGAGTAATGCTTTATATTGCACTTTTCCTTACATTAGTACAGCACTTATACTAGAGGATCATTCAGCCAAGTAGGTTCAAACACAAGGTAAATCAAATATGCCCCTCACTCTGGCCTGCTGAGGGATTCATTTTCATAATTACTATTTGTTAGCTTTTCTTAGTCAGTATCTCTTGTTTTTATTCAATTTTTTTAAGACCCTGTTACTGGGTTAGGTTTGCCACCCATCTGGTTTTCCCCAGACAGTCCAGGTTCTGGCTTGAATATCTGGGTGTCATTTGACAAGTCCTAATGTCTGGGGTTTTTTTAATCTAATGGGGGGAGGTGAAAAAAGAGGCAGAGCATCTGGAACAGGGCTTTGGGGATCTGGATATCCACAACTGGAAAAGCAGAAACCCTCCATTAGGTGCATCACTCACTACCGGTCTGGTACCTTCAGCTGGTCACTGTGGGGGATTAGCTCCTGAGGGAGACACCCACTTCCACAGTGTGCACAACATCACTCGGTCTTTCCTTCTTGTCTGCAGTGCCAGTCTCCCTCCCAAATCTCAGCATTTTCTTGGGACTTAGCTCCCTGACTAGGTCACTACATTTCCGATGGCGAAAATGGCGATTGGGGCTTTCTTGCGCAAAACTGCATCTAGATTGGCACGGATGCTTTTCCACGAAAAGTGTTTTTGCGCAAAAGCATCCATGTCAATCTAGACACTCTTTTCCGCAAATGCTTTTAACGGAAGAACTTTTTTTTGTGGAATTTTTTGTGGAAAATCATGCCAGTCTAGACGTAGCGCTGGAGTATAGTCTATCAGCAGCCCATGTCAATCTTTCCATCCACTACCTGAGCTCTATGCCACACCCTTAGTGATGGGTAGGAGAACCTAGACCCACCCTCTTCTCCAGGTTCCCATCCAGGGCACCTCACCTCAGTATTTCTGGGCTTCCTCTCTCTATCCTCACTGTTCCTTCCCTGGACTGCTTCTTCCACTCTAGCTCCCCATCTTTTCTGGGTGTACCAGCCCCGAGAACCCTCTTCCCAAGTCATGACTGCCCTTTCTCAGCAGAAGACTCCACCTAGAACTCACTGCCTGGCAAGGGGGCTGACAGCTTCTGCAGAAGAGGCAGGTCCTCGGGCAGCCAGCCCTCAACACCACCCAGGCCACGGCACTGGCCTCCTGCCCTCAGAGCCACATAGAGCAGCACTCCAGTGCCAATGTCAAGGGCCCAGGGCTTCGGCAGTGGTGACAGCTAGAGCTCTAGGCCCCATTGAATCGCCGGCCCTGGGGCAACTGCCCCCTTTCGCTGCCCTCAGCGGTGGGTCTGCCACCTAGCATTATAGGCCTTAACTGTTCCTGCACAGGTGAGGTTCTCTCTAATTAGCTGCCTCCAGACTAAAGCTCCCCAGTTTGAGCCTAATCAGCTCATTAGGCTCACCTGGCCCAATTCGTCTTTTGCAGGGCCAGTGTGGGGTACTCACCACATTACGTACTCTTTTTACTTTCATGCAGGAGAAGTACAGTGTACTGTTTTTGTAGGAAATTTAGGTCCATGAAGAATGAGAAAGAGAAGGCAATACCACACTTAAAATGAGAGTCAAGAGTTCTACTGAGCTAGATGCCTAGTAAGCAGTGTACTGTATTCAGGTAGTTGGGGGAAGATCCTCGACAGTGATGAGTCAGCATAGCCCTCACTTAAAGTGAGCAGATTTACACCCAGCTGAAGGTGTAAATAAAAGGAAAAAAAGGTGTAAATAAAAGGGAAAAAAACCCCTGAGTTTTTAAGCCCCTGGAAATCAAGCCTCGAATGTCTTATATCATGAGAAGCAGGATGGTCTGGTGGTTAAGGCACAGAACTGAATATCAGGAGATAGTAACAGCATTGTTCTTCCTGTGTGATGTTATACAAGACACTTACCTTCACTATGCTACACTTTCTCCAATAAATATAATGAATGATAGTCCCATTCCTCAGAAGTAATGCAAGGTACTCTGGCAGTAGAGTGATAACCACAGAAAGGCCTACAAATAAATATTGGGATGTGCCACTCATCCTAATCTACTAGATTGTAAATGATCTATGGTGGATATGCTGTGGCCTGAATTTGTTCCTATTATTTGCCCACCTTTGGGAACATTTACATGAGGGTTACACAATTCTGGTTTGCTTTGTTTAACATAGATATTTGTGATGAGAGGCTGGGGAGAAAGAATTACATATCAGAAAAATTCGAGCCTATTTGTAGTGTTTTATGTTTCCAAGGTAAATAGTGCCACAAAAGGAAAACAGCTGCATAAACCATACTGGCAAGAAAGATAACAAATGAAAAGTTAGTAGCTTAACCTTTAGATAGGTGGCAGCTTGAAATATATTGGGAATGATAAGAGACTGAGTGGCTATAAATGCTCATTTCACAGAACATTCAACCGTATGATTGGTTGTCATTTTCTAGGTCTAATTCGCCTGCAAGAGCTCATCAAAGCCCCTTCTAGATATAACATTAAAATCAAAATCCGTCAGTTGCCCTCTGGGAATAAAGATGCCAGGCCTTTACTCAAGGAGATGAAGAAAGGCAAGGAGTTCTATGTGATATTTGATTGCTCACACGAAACAGCAGCAGAAATCCTTAAGCAGGTAAGAGGGAAAAAAAACCCAACAATGCTCATTTCTCATTCTCAAAGATATCATGCCATTTGGTTTTCATTTGCTGGGAAACAATAAAATGGAATTCAAGTGGATTAAACTATAGATCTGTTATCAAAGATAGTTGGTACAGAGCAACTGAGCATATGAGCTCTGCTGAGTTTTACAGCACTTTGGAGATGTGCTGAGCTATATTTCTGATGAGAATTTAGGTTGAACCAGAAAAGGTGATTTGCAATTTTAATTACAACTTTGGATTCTACTGTGATGAAAGGAATATTTCATTATTTTTAATACGTCCAGCTTTAACTTTTTTAACCTTATGTCTAAATGTAAAGTGCATAGTGACTTGTTCAAATCAAGTCTCTCCAGAAAACCTCCCGGATCAAATTAAACAGATCACTCCAGGGTGCACCTGTAGTATTTCCACTGAAGACAATATAATAACTCTGGATTCACACCAGGGTAATGGGGCAGAATTTGGTCGACTGGCTGCATTTTGCCAAATTTCAAATTCTAAGCTGGAGAAAAGAGAGAGAAAGAAAATATTTGTATTGTTATGTACTGTGAATTTCTACAGCACCCCAGATACAGACAAAGATAAACCCTAAAAATTCCTGTCCCAAGAAGGTTGCAATCCAAAGCCCCATTGCCTCATAGATGTATGCACCAGCTTATTTTTATGGAGTGCGTTTACTCCTCAGTGCAGAAAGCATGTAAGTCTTTGTGGGACTGGGACTCCAGTCCTGCAAGCTGATCAGCACAGGCAGATTCCTGTGCCCATGTAGACACAGAGTGTCTTCACTGAGGCACCACACAGGCCTAAGCACGTTGGCTAACAGGTTAGGGCAGAGGTGGGCAATAACATAGTGGCAGTTCACCATGATTAGCCCCTGACAGGCTGCTAGTGCTATATTTACCTGCACAGCTACAACTACCTGTGATCACAGCTCCTGTTGGCCATGGATCACCATTCCTGGCCAACGGGAACAGCTGTAAGTGCCAAGGACCAGGACACTGCTTCTAGCAGCTCCTATTGGCTGGGAATAGTGATCTGCGATCGCTGGTACCTGTAGCTGTGCAGATAAATATAACTATAGGGGCCCACCAGGAGCTAACCCTGGATCCAGCCCGCAGGCCGGTATTTGCCTATCCCTGGGTTAGGGACCTACATCAGATATAATGAAGCTGAGAAACAGCAGGGAAGCACCAGGAAGTCATGTGCTTTGATTTATTTTTGGCACACAGATTGGTAGTTCTGAACAGCAGGAACAGATGACACAGGAAAGAGTTTTGCAGTGGAAGGCTAAGCAAACAAAGTCAGTTCCAAGGAAGTGACTAAGATTAGCTGTCTCACTAGTGGAGGTGGGGAGTATTTCAAGCACAGATTATTTTTTCATAAACAACCACAAAAATCAACAAAACATGAGTAGCCAAAGGCTGCACTACAGTGGGAAATCATGGCGTGCAGGGAAGAGAACCAAAGAAAGTGATAGGAAGCAGGCTGCAAAGATGCTCTGCAAAGAACTGGAAGTAAAGTCAAGGAGTATGAAGTGGATTGTGGAAAGAAAAAGGGAACTGAGTAAGACTGTGCCTTGGGTCAGAGCCATGGGGAAGGAAGCAGCATAGCACACAGAATGGCTTAGAGAGGGAAAGAAAAAAAAAGTCAGAGAGGATGTGGCTACTGTAGAAAAAGGAGTGATAGCCAGGATGGGGACCGAACTTTAGGCTTTGGAGACAAAATTAGACAAGTGGATTTTTAAGCTTTTGTAGGAGGAGGAGAAATGGTGGTTATGAGACAGGCTTGTTATGGAATGCAGATGAAGGAAAAAGCAAAAATATGTTGGCACTTTCTCCGATCAAAAGGCGGTTGAAGCAAATATGGGGGGGGTCTATATTCAGGTTGGTATCTCATGATTACAGGATAGCTCTATAGATCTGATGCTTGGTGTTTGATATTCTCTGTAGACTTATTGGAAAATCCTATATCATTTAATAGGGATGCAATTAGACCAAGTTCTACAAAAATTATACTGAAAAACCTTGAGAGAGAACAGTGTCTTCCTTCTAGCGATGTTATAAACTGTGCCATAGAATTTGATGGTAAATATATAAATCTCATTTAATGCATATAGAATTTCCTA
The DNA here is from genome assembly GCA_030068395.1 of Apalone spinifera. Classification (NCBI taxonomy): domain Eukaryota; kingdom Metazoa; phylum Chordata; order Testudines; family Trionychidae; genus Apalone; species Apalone spinifera. The sequence continues at coordinate 164,310,045 of CM057845.1, read as the reverse complement.
TAAGAACAGAAACCAAAGCTGAAAATCATGTTACTTGGTATGGAAGTAATCCCAATATCTACAATTCTTTAGGTTTTTACTATCCTTACATTAGGATAGTTGAGAATTGGAGGATGCATGGATATTTGTGAATGGTTAATGGAGAGATGGAGGGAGGGTGTTGCTAAGGAGGCAAAGTGATATGTGGGCACGTGAATTGAGAATATGTTACTTTTTATCTCTAAGTTGCCAGTATTTCAACCCAGTATTTCAAACCATTTTTAAAAACATCATTGTCATAAAATGCTACATTAAATTCGTCAATGTACAAACCTCATTTTGACCCAAACATGGGAAGACAAAGCACTACTTGAGAAGACAGACTCACTCACTTCACCTCCTCCCCAATATGCTGCAATATACATTTCTAGCCCATTGATCAATGCTATAAAAGAGCTTGTACATAAAAAAAGTTTTTATTAAACAAAATACAGACGTGTGTGTGTGTGTCCATAATGCTAGGCCTGTGCCTGGCCCTTCCTGAGGCTCTGGGTTGTCGCCTTCCATTCACCCATTTCAAAGACCTGCGGGTGAGTACCATCTAGTATCAGAGCCTTCATGTCCCTAAGAGAGCAAATTCTCCCGGTCACGGAAATACCTTTTCTCTCTCTATTGGGACTGATGCCAGTAGGTGTCTGTCTCCCTCTCAGCATTGTACGAACTGTTGGTGAGGCAGCATGTTGGCAGAACATCCTTGCTCATCCTTACTCTCTGGCTCCCCTGCTAAAAGAGACTAGCACCTGTAGAGCTCTGTTCCACACTGGAAGGAAGGAGTTCTGTGTTCTTTGAGATTAACCCTTGCTCCCAGCCTTAAAATAAGAAGAAACGTGAAAAGAAAAACACTTTGTCTCCTCTACCACCATTGCAGCTATGCTGAATTGTGGTAACTGTTGACTACATTGAGTCTCCAGACAGATGCAGAGGGCTCCTGCAGTGCAGAATCAGCAGCCTGACTGTATCAAGAAATGCACTTTAAAAATTAATACATTGGAAATAAAGCCCTTAAAAACATGAGAGTGCAGAAATGTGTGTGAATAAATAGTATAGCTAGGCCCATTGGATGGATCCAAACTGAGGCTTTGGGTAGAAAGGGTTGGTTTATTTATGTCACACTCTTTAAAGAACAACAACAACAACAGAATTCCCTTTCCTATAGAAGACTAAATACTTTTAAGTTATATTATGGCCCCAATAAAATATAGTTGAGGCATGCTTCTTCCTTGCAGTGTTAGCAGGCACACAATTAACAAACAGGCAAATCTATAAACTAATTTAAACAAACTCTGATACTCATGCATTTCTGATTAGTCTATTCTCCAGGCGATCATATTTTCCTTGTAGTACCTGCTGAGATGAACCCTCACCAACCTAACAGGGTCCAGATGTTCTGACTAACTAGTCAGAATCACAGCTGTCCCTTCTCAGACCCAAATCTGAGAAGATTGGAAAAATGTGTGACTTTCTAAACCCGGCTCCGTGTCTGAATCTTTTTTGTAGCAGCTTGGAATTTTCTCTAGAGCAAAAGTGGTGGAGAGAGCTTCTGACTAGATATAATTTCCAACTGGAACTCTGAAGGGACTGTTCCCCCTATACAGAGCATTATATTGTCTTTTCATAGGAAGATGATACTTGCTGTAATTCTAGATATGGAGGAAAGATGATTATATGTTAGTCAATGAATTGCAAAACAACATAGTATGTGACTAACACTTCTCCAAGAGAATTTGTTATCTCCATGAACTGGAGCAATTTGGCTGATGGAGCATAAGATTCTATCACCTGTGTCAATAGATTCTGTGATATCTTGAACCAAACAATTGAGCTGAAAAATCTTATGTGCTTCACAGCATCATGTTGTTCTTAAACTTTGAACTGATAGCATTTAGAAACTAAACATGTTGCACTAGCTGAGTCTATAGTGTGGCACTTTCAATGAGACCTAATAGTACCTAACTTCCTTTTGAAAATCTCAGTCTAATTCTCTTCAAACCAATGAATTGGCGGATGAAATTTATGAACATGCAAGGCCTATGTGACTCTGCTGACAGTCTATAAATTGTGCTAACAGAATATGTAATCTTTCTGACTTTGAGCAGGGCTTATAAACTCTTCTGTCATATCTACATTCCAGTGCAGATTCTAACCTTCATGTGGCTTTGGCAACATTATAAAGACTGACATAATAGTGAGAGAGTTGAAATTTTGGCCAGAGACAGCCAGTTAAATATAAGAAATCTTTAATGTCCACGTAAAATAAAATAAAGTATACAGTGGGCTTTATGATAAGAGGACTGTGTTTGGGCAAGGAACATTTTAATTTTGTAGAAATAAAAAGGCTACAAAGCTCACTATTCCTTAATTGAACTGCCTTAAATTTTTTAACAGAAAGGTTAATAAATCAAAAATCATTATTTTTAAATTGACTTTTTTTAAATCTATTTTTAATCAAAAAAGTTAGAGATGTTACAAAGATGTCACATATAAAATGTCAGAATTTGAGAAGATGTGTTTAAAACATGAAATCTGGATTTAATTTTGAACCTAGAACCTAAAAAAACCCTTATAAATATTGACATTTTTCAGAATTTTATTTTTTGACCAACCGTACTTACTGGTCAACTGTTCTAAAGTTAAATACAATAGGAATAATTTGTGGGGAATTCTGTGTCCTGAGAGATAAAAAAGGTCAGATATCTTTGATACGAAATACTCTTTTTGTGTGTCATGGCTTATCTACTGTGGTTACGTTTTTAACTTTAACTTGCAATTTACTCTCCTGACTTAAGCATAACTGAGGTAGCTTTTACTGCTAGACAAGCTGACTAATTTTGTAGCTACTCATTTTAAATTCTCTTCTCACCCACTTTTTTGTTATTACATTGTTTACAGAATGTGCCTATATTTTTAGTAAGATTTAGAACACCCATAAAATGTTTAACTAATTCAGTTCTTACGGGAGTGCTAACACTATGTGCCAAAGTAGTAAGCACTCTAAGTACAGTAACAGCTTTGTTATCTGCATATGTGGTGGGTGCTGGTAAGTCAAAAATTTCAGTTAACTAAGAGAGAGGGAGATTAGGTACAGCAGGGGGCTCAAGACTGAGAGTCAGGGCATGGGAGAGGGTTTCAGCTGCTCCCCACAGGCAGCAACATGTCCCTGCTGTTCTTGGGCAGAGGTACAGCCAGCTGGCTCTGAACAATGCCCCTGCAGCTCTCACTGGCCGAGGTTCCTAGCAAACAGGAGCTGCAGAGCCAGCACTAGAGTCGGGAACAGCTCATGGAGCCCCTGTGGTCTTTCCTCCATCTAGGAACAGCTGGGACATGTCCCGTTTCCAAAGAACCATGTGGAGCCAGAGAGGGAGCCTGCAGGCCTTGTGCCAGCTGGACTCTGTTGAAGATCAGAAATGCTGTGTTGGTAAAGTGCAGGATAACACAACTTCTATGGAACAATGATAAAATGGGAAAGGATACTTCATTAAAATGCCATTTGAAAGACTTTCCTTGGTTAGAGTATCTCTAATTGTTAGGGACCTTAACCAGCTCACAGTTTATCCTGACTATATGACTGCCCAGGCCCCAGTAAGACACATACCGTATGGCACTTTCCCAGTCTATCAGTCAGTTCCGAAGCCTAGTTGTTGCATTATACAAGAACAAAATCCTGTTCTGTGCTTAGCAACATGGGAGATGGTACAAGATGAGCTCCATGGTTCCTTAAAGCTGCTCACTATTCTAGGAAATATCTTCTCTGGGGGAGAAACTACCTGCTGGCATTACTTCAACCTCCCCGTATAACTCCAGTAAGAAAAGAGCTTGAGAAAGAATTGGAATGGAACTCAAACTTTTTAATTTAGTTTTAAGATAAAAACTCTACCACTTCAGTATTCAAACCCCAATGACTGGATGGTAGGTAGCAGCCTAGTACCATTTGTCTAAGACCTGGTCTACATTTAAAAATTAGACTGCCCTAACTATGTCATTCGGGGCTATAGGAAACTTTGTGATCTGAGCAACTGGAATTAGGTTGACCTAACCCCAAAGTAGACCCAAGCGGGTTGACAGAAGAATTTTTCTGCTAACCCGGTTATAGCCTCTCAGGGTACATCTAGACTACAAGCCTCTTTCTAAAGAGAGCATCTAGACTGCAACCACTTCTTTCGAAAAAGCGAGCTGCAGGTGAAGTTTCGAAATTTTTTTAAAAAAAAAAGGCCACTTTTTTTTAAAAAAAAGAACCCTGTAGTCTAGACACACCCGCAGAGAGGTGGATTAAAAACATTGACAGAAATACCCTTTCTTTTGTTGTAGGAATCATCTATACTATGGCACTACAGTGGCACAACTGCAGCATAGACTTACCCCAAGAAGCTTTGGCTCTATTCCCCCTTCTACTGAAGGAATTCCCATGATTGTGAAGGGATCTTTCCTTCCAAATCACCATGTAGGCTTGGGAGCAAGGGGAAAAGAAGTTGAGTTGAGGGATCCCCTTCTCTCTTAGTGACCTTAAAGAGACAGTCAGCTGGGGAGATTTCCTTTTCTGGCCACAGGGCTCCTTTAAAACATGTCTTCTAGCTTAATTAGATCAGTCAGCTGGACAAACTCTTATGCCTGGGTTTAAGTCTTCAGCCAAACCACAGAGCATGCTCAGTGCATCTCACCACCTCTTTTGAAAATACCTTTATACCATATATCATTTGAATGGGGGCAGGATTAGGAGCAATGTAAGCCCTGGTCTACAATAGGGAGTTCTTTTGAAATAACCTCCGCTTATTTCAAAATAATAAGTGGAGCACCCACTCTACCAAGACTGTTATTTTGAAATAATGGGCTGGTTATTTTGAAATCTGTATTTCTGCTTTTCTCTGGAAATAATGCTCATTTTTAAATACCTATTTTGCAATAGCCATAGTGTGGATTCTCCGCTGCTGCTATTTCAAAATAATTACTCCCTAGAGTAATTTGAAGTAATTACTCCCCAGTGTTTCCTGGAGCAATAAGTCAAGGTAGCACATCCACAATAATGGAGCCTGCCTCAGACTAATTTTGAGGCTCCCCCATAGTAGGGACACACTATTTCAATTTTGTTATTTCAGGAATTATTATTTTGAATTAAGTTATTTTGAAATAATTTCCTAGTGTAGACATGCCCTAAGACAGCATTAGGTGGTTGCAACTATGTGCATAGTACCCCACTGGAAAAGTGAGCACCTTCTATGGCTGTGTATGCTAGGCGCATTGAGGAGTCTCTACATCCAGCAGACTCAAAGACAGGGAGAGAGCAGGCTGGTACTTCTAGGCTAACTAATATTTTCAGATATGAGGCAAAATCTTCATGTTTTGGCAACTGCCACCTGTTGGAATAGCCCCTGCCCCTGGCCATTGTGAATAGGGGCTGCTGGACTCGGCGCAAACCAGCACCGAGCAGTCTGGGCTCACACTGGTCCGGGACGCTGTGCCTCTGCATTTTAAATGTAGTAAGAGTCCGGTGGCTCCTGGAGCCAGCCTGAGCCAGGAGTGCTGAGTCCCAGCTCCAGCCGACTCCAGGAGCTACCCCACTGCGATCCGCAGAGCGGCCCTTATCGACTAATCGTTTAGTCGATACAATTTGTATCGACTACCCGATTAGCCAGCTAACCGCAATTTAACATCCTTAGGCTGAAGAGCCGGGCACTGTAACTGGCGGCTGTACAACTTCCATCCGCTGTGGAACAAGCACACAGAGAAACGTGTACCACACACTGGTCAGCAGGTTACAATGACACTTGTGCCACTTAATTAAGATGACAGATATTTGTTCAAAGTTTTAATAATGTGTGTGATGGTATAAAGTGAAATTAATAGAAGAGTTATTTTGTGATTGAAATATTTCATAGACTATAGCATTTCTCCAAGTTTGTGTAAATTTGGAGCCAAATTCTACACTAAATGTGTATTCAGGGAAGGGCAACTCCATGTATTGGATTCAATTTTACCAGAGTAAATGTAAAATAGCTTGATTTAAATCTTTGGAGTTACTGTACTCTGGATGTACACAATATAGTTCTCTCATTCTTTGTTTCATAAGAACATTCAGCATCTAGGGGATGTGGGTGAGATATATTTAATAAGGCTTATCTTTGTAGCCTGAGGAAATAGAGTGGTGATAATGCATCTAATTATTTGATTAATGAGTAACTTAATGCTCATAAAACAGAATAATAGCACTGACAATGAATAAGCAATATGCAAGCAAGCACTGATAATGCTCTGTCAAAGTATTGTATTCCTAACTTACAATATCCCTATCATAGAATCACAGAAATGTAGATTTGGAAGGGACCTTGAGAAGTCATCAAGTCCAGCTCGAAACTAGACTATCCCTGACAGGTGTTTGTCTAGCCTGTTTTTAAAAGCCTCCAATGATGGAGATTCACAGCCTCCCTTGGAAACCTGTTCAACAGTTTAACTACCTTTACAGTTAAGAAAAACATTTAAATAGCTAACCTAAATCTCCATTGCTACAGATTAGACCTACTGATTCTTGTTTTACCTTTAGTGAACACTGAGAACAATTGATTACAGTCCTTTTTATAATAGCCCTTAATATATTTGAAAACTGTTATAAATTATCTCCTTTTTTGCAGTCTGTTGTCCTTATTCTGCACACTTACTCCTTCCTATCCCAAGAACCATGATCACTTTCACCCAAATAGCCTACTGCCTTCAATTTCTCTACCATTTCATCCTTGATGGTCAAAATCTAGTCTAAAATGGAACTGCCCCTTTGTTACTTCCTCCACTTTCTGGACCAAACATTGTCCCAGTAGATTCCAAGAATTTATTGGAAAGTTTGTGTGTTGCCATGTTAACTTTCTCAGAAATGTCTGGGCACAGAAATGTCCTGTTATAGACTAACTTGGCTACCCCTCTGAAGCTTTTGGGTAATTAAAGTCCCTCCATTCTCCATCTTATGCTGCACATGCTAAATTATAAACCTGTTTTGGTAATCTGGTCAAATGTCTATTAGGAGCTGTGATACAATGACACAATCATATTTGTTTTCAGGAATGAGATGCAAGGAGGCATGCAGAGATGAGAAGTCATTGTGTTGATCCACTGCATACCCAGTTACTAAACATATTTTGAAACTTAACAAAGCTACTGACACATTTGAAGAGCTACCTTGCAGTAGTGCACCTTTGTTTAAGGTGACTTCAGTTGGCTTTCTTTCCTGTGCTTTAGATATCACAGCAATATAGGGAAATTCTCCTGCTTATTTTTTATAGAGAAATGTCAGGAAATTTTAAAAATTTCTTGTGGCATTTCATTTTGTCCTTTAATAAGAAAAGTACTAGGTGAACCTGCTATAAAGAGGGGATTATTTTTAGAATAAATAAGCAAATTAATCAAAATGAAAGGTCCCTAATTAACAAGTTGTGCTTGATTAATGGCACAGGCTTCCCCTTACAACTTGACAGTGAAATTGATTTGCCATTGCCCTGGGCATTGTGTAGTTATTTTACAGTAGTGCAAATCAAGTGTGAAATGTTACTTTGCACGGATATAAATAATTATAAAAGGTGCAAGCTATTGATGAATAAATGTGTTTAAACCTTTAGACTTGAAAGAACTATCTTTATGAATGATAGAAGAGTTCAGTCTTCATGCACATTCATGGCCTGACTCGAAGCCCACTAAGGTTTCATCTACACAGCACCATTAACTCGAAATAAGACATGAAATTTGTGCTACACAAAGTTCTTTCATCTTACTTCGAATCTATTTTGGAATAGCTTATTTTGAAATTTGGCACATCTACACAGGGCCAAATTTTGAAATGATGCGCTATTTCAAGATATCCCTTAACCCTTGTGGAACGAGGATTACTGGGATGCTGAAATAGTGCGCCTGTTATTTCAAAAAATATTTCAAAATAATGGGTGGCTTGTTAAGACGTGGGGTAGCTATTTCAGGGTACCTCCAGTATCCTGAAATAGCCATGCAGAGTAGATGTACCCTAATTCAAGGATAATGCTTCTATTGCTTTCAGTTGTCTTTGGATTTGGCTATCAAAATCATTGGACACTTTCTTGCACTTAAAAGCCAAGGTACTGATTAGTGCCAGTTGTGATCAAGGTTTTTGCGATATACACGTGTCACCTGGGAACTACACAGAGAAGACTAGACTAATTTCATCTATGGTACCCATTCAATTATAGGCATCTTAAACACCACCTTAGTGCATTCATAAAATCCTCCTTTGACATTGTGTAAAAGAACAGTGTGCTAAATGTAGCCTGGATATATGAATGTAGGTTAATGGAAATCCATTAAAATAAGTGGATTAATTTGTTGTCCTTTTGATTCTGCAACTCTCTTATTAGGAGAGAGTTTCAAGTTACTGGCAATTGCAATTACAATTCAGTAAAAACTCATCTCATCTTCATGGCCACATTTACCTATTGCTCATAAAGCCATTTTCCAGATGGAGGGCATATTAACTTAACATTTTAAGTACTGCCATCAAAGGTTGATAGAATGATTTTGCCATGTTCAACACATAATCTCTCATATCTGGCCAGTGATCCTTCCCTTAAGAAGGGTTTTACCTGAACAATAGGTTTATTCAGTACTGGATGATTTAGGGGATTAGCAAAGAGGGTGCAAAATCTTTCATATCTATTTTATCCATTCAAATTCATCACTCAGTAGCAAATGAAAATGGTTACTATTGCATAGTTGGTCAGAAATGGACATGAAATAAATTAGCAGTTTCAGCACTTATCTATACTGGCAAGTTACTGCTCTGTAACTTTCTTGCTCAAGGATGTGAAAAAACAAGTGTAAATAGGCTCCCAGTGCTGTTAACTACTCCCCTTGTGGTGGTGGTTTACCTAGCATACTAGGAGAGCTTTCTCCCAGTGCTGCTTCCATGACCACACAGTTGTGTTAAAGCACTGCTCCGGCAGTGCTTTAAACTTAGAAGTGTAGACAAAGCCTCAATGTAGTTTCTTGTGGACAGATATGTAGATATTAAATCCTCACAATAACACTCATGGTTCCTATTAACTCTGTCTTTCCTCGTGTTTATTATGGCCATTTTCTTGATCTTTATTTTGGGACAGGTAGACATGATCCTTATCTGTAAACACAGATTGAACCTCTCTAAGTCCAGCACTCTCTGGTCCAACAACATCTGTAGTCTGGCCTGATTTTAGTTAGCCAGATATCCATTTATCATAGATGTGACCAAGTTTCTTGAAGTCCCATTAAGTTTGTACATGGCCGCCAATCCTAGCTCTCAGTATTCTGTGCTCTTATTTAGCCTGTCAATGTCTTCCAAGAACCCAGTAAGCAGTGGAAGTGTTGGTAATGCTGCTAGACAATATTGACCTTGCGTGCGTCAGCAAATTCTCTGGTTTGACATGCATCAGGCCCTGAGGCTGCTGGACTAGAGAAGTTCAACCTGTACCACAAGTCAGGCTATTTAGAAAGTCTGTTTCACTCTTTGACTTTCTTCTTCAACAGATTCTTTCCATGGGAATGATGACCGAATACTATCACTACTTTTTTACAACACTGGTAAGAAATACTGAGAGTTTTGCCAATAACATTGTTTCAGCGGAGACAGCTGAAAACTTGCATCTCCCTCTGAGTTTTGAATGTCACCATTACAGATAAAAACACTATGGCTATGTCTAGACTGCATCCCTCTGTCAACAAAGGGATGCAAATCAAACACATCGAAATTGCTAATGAAGCAGGGATTTAAATATCCCGTGCTTCATTAGCATAAACATGGCTGCCGTTTTTTCAAAACGGAGCTTTTTCGAAAAAATGGCAGTCTAGATTGGATCTGTCAAAAATAAACCCTTTTTCAACAGATCGTGTATTCCTCAAAAAATTAGGTTTACAGGATCTGTCGAAAAAGGGTTTATTTTCGACAGATCTGTTTCTAGACTGCCATTTTTTTTGAAAAAGCGCCATTTAAAAAAAAAAAAAGCAGCAGCCATGTTTATGCTAATGAAGCGTGGGATATTTAAATCCCTGCTTCATTAGCAATTTCGATGTGCCTAATCTACATCTCTCTGTCGACAGAGAGGTGAAGTCTAGACACACCCTAATAAACTACTAATTATTATTATTTCAGGAGCCAAGGTTTTGAAGTTGTAGCACTGGCCAACACTTTCCCCCACTAATTCTTACTGTGCTTCATTAAAATAATTAAAATGAAATACCCATTAACAGAATCACATTTGAGAAAGTGCTTTGTGTAGAGATGAAGCCAAACAATTAAGTCTGGATGAAAATGTCTCCAAATTCGGCAGAGAACCGACAATTAGGTGTAGAATGGGCTGAGTTAGCCCATTATAGAAATGGGCCTGAGAACAGAAATTCATGTTTGGAGCAAATCCAAACTTCCCCTTTTGGGGTTAAACCCCTGTCCTTTAGATGAAGCCCTATCTCTTGTTCTGTACAGTTTTGGTAATGCCAGAATTCAGCAAAGCCTTTAAGCACGCGCTTAATTCAGCCCTTAATCATAAAAGAACTTGCGTACCTACCTAACTTGAAGCATGTGATTAGGTCCAACTTAATGAGGGTCAAGCACACGCCAAAATACTCTGATGAATCAGGGCCTCTAAAATTATTCTCTTTCTGTTCCTTCTGCTCTGCTTTTCTCAGTTATGCAGCATCTAGAAGATAGTCAAGGTCCTTCAACTGTAGGGCACTAAGTGACAAATAAAACATATAGCTAAAACGTTTAATTTAATCAGGAAACAAAAACATGAAACAACAAGAATGTTTCAGGCTTACAGAAGAAAAGCTCTCATATTTCTTTTAAGATACGAATATTTGAATTTTCATGAAATATATCACACATTTATTCTTTGAAATCTATGCTTGAGAGCAGTTTTCATTTTAAAACACAGTCAAAGGAGAGAATCCAGATTAGTGCATTGAAACCTTCAGTGGTGGGGGCATGCCACTTCCCATGCATAAACTTGCTTGGTTCCTTGTATCAGATGTTTAAGCAAAATTCATCCTGACCTTAAGTCATTCCATCATGACGCCAAATAGATATTTTATCCTGAATGTTTAGAATTTGAAATGGAATCTTGAAAAACCTTCCATACAAACTACCCTAATTGCCTCCCAAAAATATGTAACACTATGGTCTTCTCTCCTTTGTAAAAGATTAGTTAATTCAAATTTATAAAGTCAATACTTACAAGACAGCTGGCAGGCTACAGTATCTGGAGCATATCCCTACCCTGCAGACCTCTACATTCAGAGCAAGACATCGCTGTGATGTTGTAAATGTTGACACTTTACGGGTAATGTCAGTACACAGGCACAACCTGATCATTTATTGCTTCACTGGTCTGCTGTTATCAGCAAGACTTTCTTCTGAAATGCAAAAAACTTCATCTCTAGCAAATATGTCTCATATTTTCACCGCACAACATAGAGTTTTGAAAAATGTCACAGAATTGTCACTTACAGTAGCCATTATTTTCCTGCCCTACAAACTTCAAGTGTCTAATACACTGGGGCTATGTCTATACTGTGCTGTTTTGCGCAAGAAATATGCAAATGAGGCAAAGCATGAAATATTGCGGTGCCTCATTTGCATAATTAATGAGCGGCTGCTTTTTGCACAAGAGGCTTTTGTGCAAAAAGAAGCCATCTACACAGCTCCTTTTTGCACAAAACCCCCGACTTGCGTAAGAGCCATTCTTCCACATTCTTTTCAGGAAGAATGGCTCTTGCACAAAAGGGGGTTTTTTACACAAAAAGGAGCCATATAGATGGCTCCTTTTTGCGCAAAAGCCTCTTGCACAAAAAGCGGCTGCTCATTAATTACGCAAATGAGGTACGGTGATATTCCACGCTTCACCTCATTTGCATATTTCTTGCATAAAACAGTGCAGTACAGACATAGCCATACAGTTCTATGCACTGGCCTGACACATATGTTAGGCACAGTGACGACAAGTTACTTGTTGCTGGCAAGGCAGGAGAAACTCTCCACATCTAGAATTTTCTCATTACTCTCCACATTTAGAATTTTCATTCCTGGGATTGAAAAGTATATTTAACGTTGGCCAAAAACTACTTCATTTTGGCTTGTTGTAGCTGTAACATTATGAGAAGACTGACAAATTACAATCAGATACTGAAGTGCAGCTTGCTTGTTAAATAGTGCCGTTATGGGGAACTGATTATTATGTTCCAAGAAACCAGATATGAGATTTATTAAAAAAAAAATCTATACACAAATTCAGGTGGGACTAGTGTTTGCGAGACAGCAGAGGGAAGAGATGCAAAGGAAAACAATATACATCAGCATTTAATTGAAAATGACAAAAAGTGCATAGTTCAGCCTTCGTTGAGAAGCATTGATTATAACTGACAGTTTACTCTAAAATAATACATCTTAAAATATTTTGTTTTTATTTTTTAAATGATTATTTAGGATCTATTTGCATTAGATCTGGAACCCTACAGATACAGTGGAGTAAACATGACCGGATTTCGCCTGCTCAACATTGACAATCCACAAGTTTCATCAGTTATTGAAAAGTGGTCAATGGAAAGGTTACAAGCACCACCCAAACCAGAAACTGGTCTCCTAGATGGCATGATGACAGTAAGTGAATAACCATAGCATGGACTTGGAACAGATGGCTACAGAGGCCTTTGTAAATCAATTTCCAATCTAAGGATAAACACATAAGTTTTGTCCTTAATCGCCCATATTTATCTGGGTAGGTAGAAGTGAAGAAAGTAGGGGGCAGCAAAGGAAGACACTTAGGAAACAAAATTAATTTGGTGGTCAACATCTGCCCAAGCATTATGAGCCTACTATTGCAGCCATTATTTATGTAACTAGTTAATGGGAATAGTCTCCTGAGCAGGAATACAAGACAGAGTTCTATGTGTGATGTTGGAAGTCTGACCAAGTTTAAGCAGAAGTAGAAGCTTCCCATTTGCTTTTCCATTAACTTCATTTTACAAATGTTAGAAGAGAATCCTCAAAAGTAAACCTGCATTTTAAATATTTTATTTTATTTTGCTTTTCTTATATATGGTAGTGAATTTGTTCCTTTAACCACTGTTGTGGTTAGCCATGTGACAACCGGTGACACTCTCATGAATAAATGAGTTACAACACACCAGGACAGGATGCTTTGCACTTATCATTTATCTCTCTTGTCAAATGCACTTGAAGCAGCCTCATTTCTCTAAGAATGTTCAGAATTTGATGAATATAGTAGGAGATAAAAACTTCCAGAGAGGTTTAGTATTAGTAATCTGCAAGGAAAAATACTGTACTTGTAGACTAGTAATAGCATTTTTAAATTGAAAAGTGCCATCTTTCTCCATTCTGATCATCTACAGCAGCACTCTTGCTTTGAAGATGTAATTTAATGATAAGTGAAAGGTATCTTGATGAGAAATTGGGCGGGGGGTGGGGAGGGGGGCCGAGTGCCCTTCTAAGCACTGAAAGGAAAATAGAAACAATTGAGTTGAGTAAGTCTAACAAACTTGGTTCTGGGTTTTGGCAGTTTTTCCCAGCATACAAAAAATATTCTTAACACGAATTGAATGATGTGGGTTGCAGCATGGAACAGATTTTATTACAAAATTATTCCAGATGTAATTTTGAAACACACTAATCATTACAGAGAATATCCCAGGCCAATGATCCTCAGCATTTTTTTAAAAAAATCTCATTTAAGCATTACTGTAGTGTTTACAGCAATCTACGAGATGGAGTAGAGTGGCTACTGTCTGTACCCCTATGAATTTAGCCCTGGTCTACACTAGAGACGTTAACTAGCAATTAATTTACTAGTCAAGTAGTTGATGGAATTTCCATCGACTACTCAACTAGTCGATAGGCACTTCCACA
>CM057845.1:164281108-164296012 GCA_030068395.1 Apalone spinifera | reverse complement strand
AGCCTATTTTACATGCCTCTGTCGGCAGAGGCATGTAGTCTAGACATACCCTCTATCTGATAGAGGAAGCAAGTGGAGGAGGGGGGAAGTGACCTGTCGACTATCTGATAAGCATTTGCTTATCGGATAGTTGACTAATCCTTATTTCAAAATAATAAGTGGAGCGTCCACACTACCAAGCCTGTTGTTTCTAAATAAAGAGCTGGTTATTTCAAAATAATAACTCCTGCTTTCCAGTAGGAATAACGCTTATTTCAAAATAATTTCCAAGTGTAAACATGCCCTTAGAGTCTAAAGCCCCAATTTTGCAAAGGCATATGTGCAGGCGGAACTACTGATTCATACACATCTGATTGCAGGAGTAGGTTCTAAGAAAACAGAGTTTAGATCTCTTCTTTTATTAAACAGAACCTTCCTTTTCCAAATGTCCAAGTTTGCTCAGATGTCTTACTATTCGGAAACAATATAAACAGACAAGATTGTTAATCAGCTGTGCTTACTTTCAATATATATATCAAGTTTACATATTCCATTAGCTACAATACTGCTGTAATTCATTAGACAATGAAGCTAGGATAAGTTGTGCATCATCAGGAGAACGATTATGCTTTCTAATATTAACCTGAAGAAGTGAGTTGTGCCCACAAAAGCTCATGATACGATCTATATATTTTTTGGTTATTCTCTAAGGAGCTACAGGGCAATTGTTGCTTTTCAAGTTTTTTTAGAAATGTGTTGGTGCACTCATTTGTTGTGAATGCAGAGTGGCCTTTTATTATTTCATGTTTTTTACAAAATATCAGCTCACCTGAGTCCACATTAGCTAGCGGCCAAAAAAATGTTTTTGTGATGGTCCCAATCATTATTGAACTATGAAACCTGGAGAACAGGTATAACATAGGTAGCAGTTGAAGCTTGTGCAATCACCCTGGTAGGGCAAGCGGCGAGGGGTCCTGTGGCACCTTATAGACTAACCGAAGTGTTTGGAGCATAAGCTTTCGTGGGCAAAGACCCACTTCGTCAGATGCATGCCTGGTAGGGCAGTATATTAACACTGTCAATACAATGTATGGCCTTTTCATCGACTGGTGGTTACTAAAGTTGAAGAACAACAAACCAAGTCATTTCACATAAGCCATCAACTACCATCAGAGATGATTTGAAATGCTGTAGATTCATACCAATGATCCACATCGATATTTCACCGTCTCTCGTATCAGTGCAGCCTTTCCCCACTAAAACTGCATTTCCAGGAATGTATTTGGGGTGGGATTAGGTCACAATCTGCTTCCCAGTTGCTCCAGTAGATAAGTATCAGGTCTATATTGGCTACTGCACGTATTCCCCTAAGGCACTTGGGGGCGGAGGAGGGACTATGCTGGCCAGCCCAGACCTATTCTCCACTCACTTCTGATCACATGTACAATACGGGGGTATCATGGTCCCACATAGGCAACTTTTTCCCCTACACAGCTATTGACAATATGAGTGGTCCACATAGTAGAGCAAGGTGCCCCTCTCATTCCTCAGTGCAGCCACATGATTCAGCCTTAATAGACAAAACAAACAAAGTCAAAAGAGGAGATAGAGTCAGAGAGGACAAGTGACTTGCTCAATGTCACACAGCAAGATGGATGAATATTAACAATTATAAAGCAGTAAACTTTGATCAAGTGTTTCCAGCTTCATACCCAACAGGTGCTGTCATTGACAAACAATATAGCCATCTTATTTTGGAGTAATGGCATGGTATGACTATAGTGGTGATGCAAACAGATCTGCACTGAAGCATTTCCACCAGAAATCCTCAAACTCTCTAGGCCAAATTCTGTAACTCCTGTGAAACTGATTCAAACCCTATATGAATTTGCCCTAGTCAGCCTCATTTTTCGAGCCTGATCCAAACCCTATTGAAATTAATGAGAGTCTTTCCACTGACTTTGTTGGACTCTGGATTAGAGTCTTAGTCACAAGGATCTGTTTGGAACTTTTTAAGAGCTTGTCTCACAGTATGGCTGTTCCTGCCTCCTGCATCTCACCATTTATAACATTTTTTATTAGCTTTGATTGTGGGAGCTATGTTTGGTGCAGAGTCTGACTAGGTGTCAGGAGTGATTCCTTGTTTTCAGTAGCTTAAGATTAGGCTGTACATTTGGATCACATTTGATTGCCAGGAAAAGCTTCCAGTGCTGATAAGACTGATGCCATTGTAATTTACTTAGGTAAATGAAACAGACAAAGAATCAAATCTGTTAATTTCCCAAAGGAACACCATGGAGAAAGAATAAAAGATGGGTTAGCTATGTAGTAGTTTGCATAAATGAGTACAGTTTCTCCTTTGCAAGTCATTATTTTTTTCTTTGTCACAAATTTATTTCTGAATTAGTCAGTATTTTTAAAATAAATAATGTTGCATACTAATGAATTAATTCTGACAACATCCCCATGAGATGAGTAAAAAATCATCCCCCTTTTATATAAAAGGACAACCGTGGCAGAAAGTAAGAGTGGAGTTTTCAAAACTTTGTCAATGACACAAGTCCCATTGACTTATAACAACACTTGGGGCAAATTTTTCAAAAGTGTCAAAGTCCCATTTTCAAAAGTGACCAGACACTTAAGCTCCTAAATCCTAAAGATTTTTAACAAGATTTAGGAGACTAAAGGATATATTTTAAAGGTATTCAAGCACATGATGATAGAGAGATAATTACTGTAGTAGGATTTGAAAATCTAAGTAGACAAATGTCTTCATCTTTAGGAATCCAAACACCTATAAAAATCTAGGATTAGGAACTTCTAAAAATGGGACTTAGCCTCCTAAATCACTTTTCAAAATTTTGCACAATGCACTTGTAAAAATTTTAGCCCAAAAGACTTTCCTACAGCAGGAAATGTATAGCAGAGATGGGAATAAAATGGAAATCTCCTTGTTCCCGTGCTTTAATTGCTAAACATCACTTCCTTTCTCTTCCATCTGATTGTTAAATATTTTGCTTAGCAATACCTCATAGCAAACATTAATACCAGGCTTAAGAAACAAGGCCTGTCTCTTTATTTTAACCTTGGATTCATATGGGAGTCTCAGAAAAAAAGTAGCCTAATCTCTCATAAGTAGAATGGGATGTTTATTCTGAGATGATAAAAGAGTAAGGAGAAGAAAGCTGTAAATTAAAGAACCCCCTTCTGTTTTTCATGCAGACTGAAGCAGCTCTGATGTATGATGCTGTTTATATGGTTGCAGTGGCCTCCCAGCGTGCCTCCCAAATGACTGTCAGCTCCCTGCAGTGCCACAGACACAAGCCATGGCGTTTTGGGCCCAGATTTATGAATCTGATAAAAGAGGCAAGTATATACCATCTGCTTACAGCCAGCGTAATCCCCTCTTTTATTCTTTATTGCACTGGACTCTGTATTCCATGCCACTATGGAACATGTTGTACATTCTTGTTTCTATTGTTAGAATATCCATTTCTATCTTGTTTACCTCTGTTAGGAACTTTGCTTTATAGACACAAGGCTCCTGCCTGCATTTCAATAGCAACTTTATCCCACCTTAAACATTTTGCAAGAAACTCCAGGCATGATAAAGTTTCCTATACGAATTCCCAGGTCTTTCTTGATTTATATTAATTATGGAATTGGGTACTCATCATTCACTAAGTTATGGAAAAACCATCTGCTACCATTGTAGAAACTGGTGTGAACCTTTGTAACCAGATTCCATAGCACTGCTCTTGTTTGACTGCCACTGTCAGGCTGATTCTCCATTTGTCAAATGAGTGAAGTGCTTCCACCCCCACACAAACTGATTTTGCAATACTGAATCACAGTAGGGACAAACAGAACTCTTCTTCCCACGAAGGAAATGTTGTATGGAGGCAGAAGTCAGATGTGATTGTTCCTTTCTTCTCTCCACATCCAAAGATCTGTAATTCCTATCAAAGCCATACCCAGATTGCACTTGTGTAAGTGGAATGGAGTTGGCAGGCTAAAGGATACAATATACAGTGGGTGGCATGATGTGGCATGTTGTTGAAACCAGGAATCTCTCTGGAAGCAAGTTGCAACCAGAACACGAAGTTATATAAAATGTAGACAAGAGATAGGTATCTTTTCAGAATCTTTGAGGGCTCTTTTCATCAAGGAGTGTCAAAGGAAAGTCCCTACTTATTTGAATATGATAAGAATCAGAAGTTCCCAAAACCTTGTCGCTTCTGATCTTTTGCTGTACTGACAACTACTTTCCCTTCTCATTTTCTTTTTCTTGCCTATTTTACCTATGTTTTCCTATATTTTCCTCACAAGGGAAGTTCTGTAGATATACACTACCTGTGCCTGTACCAAGCTTCTGCCTTTCAAAAGGATAAAGTAAGAACAGAAGCAACCCCAGCCCAGGGACCTTATTTAAAAAGTTTGATGGGGAAGGGTGAGGAGACATTCATGAGCCTCACTCACAGCACAAGAGGAGAGAAGGCATGCAGCAGCACTTGAACTGCATAGGACTCCCCAGGCAGGACAGTGTTTTCCCCTCTGGAGGACCTATAGGAGGAGTATACAGTAACTGAAAAGACCCACACTGTATTTGGGGACCTGAAGAGCTTACAGGAGGCAATAGATGCCATGCAGCATTTGGAACTGCCACGGAGCCACGTGCCTCACTCCAGCAGGGTTCAAGATTGCTGCATAGCCCGTCCTCTCCTGAGGGGGCTATAAGAGAGGACAGCAGAAGGTGAGACTGTGAGGCTGGTGTAGGGGCAGCCTGTGTCAATAAGGGCCATAGTACTTGTGAGATCAGCAGAGGCTTACAGGTGGAGCAGGCAGCCCAGCAGAGAAGAAAGTAGGAGTCTCTGTTAAGGCCCTGCTGATCTCAGTGTAGGGCTTCTCTCCACAGAAGGGCATTGCACTCTATTAGGATGTGATTTCTAAACTCTACAAATTCGTGTTGCACATGGATTGGTCCATGTAGACCCTAACGGTTCCCTAGTGTGCTTTAATGTACTACTGTTTCAAACAGCACTATGCTAAAGTGCACTAGCAGGATTTACATGAACCAATAAATGCACAATACATTTGTGCACTTTAGAAATCACACACTCAGAGTGCATCACTCTGGACAAGCCTCAAGTGCTAACTACTTAAGTCAGGCTCAGAGCTGCTTTGACCACCTCTCCTCCCATCCTCATCTTAGACTCAGTAGTGTAGATATAGCCTCTCTCAATAAAGCCAGGGCTGGATTCTGAAACTAGCTTTAGGTCTGAAGCCCAGGTCTCTGGGATGCAGACACTAAAGCCCAAGTGCCTTTGCCTGGCGGGGTGGAGGAAGCAGCTCTGTGTGCTGCTATAATCTCTCCACCCCAGCCTGGAGCCACTTGTGTCACCACTAGCAGGCTCCACCCCTACTACTCCCATTGATTGGAAATCATGGCCAATGGGAATAGAGGAGGGGTGCCGAAGCTACCTGTTCCCTCTGGGAGCGGTGTCAGGTAAGTACCCCAATCTCCTGGCCGCACTTGCCCAAACCCTGCACCCACACTCCAGCTTGCTCCTGCACCCTACCTCTCATCCAGACCCCATCACCAGCCCATTCCTATACCCTACTTCCTGCCCAGCCCCTGCACCTCCACTCCAAGCCCACTCCTTCACCCTTCCTCCTGCTGAGCCACCATGTCCCTGCACCCTACCTCCCACCCAGACCATGCATCCTCACTCCACTCCCCAGCATCCCACACACTGAATCCCTCCTTTTTGGTCCCACCTGGAGTCTAGGGATCCTCACAAAATCTACTGGCTGCAGGCTATTAGGATATTAGGGATGTAAAAACTGCCCAGAAGAGTTAACCAGTTAAATGATTTGTTTAACCAGTTAACCGCTGTCCATGGGCAGGGGGACTGCTCCTGCCCCATCCCTGACATGCCAGGCTGCTCTGGCCTGGGCGTTAGTGGCTGAGGCTATTCCAACTTGTGTGCAGGTGAGACTGGAAGCAGTGGGGACTGTGCTGGTCCCCGCTGCACTGAGTTGCTAGGGGCTGCTCTGGCCCCACCATTCATGGCTGGCAGGGTCCTGCTGGCCAGACCACCATGGGTGGGGGCTGTTCCTGCTCTCAGAGCCCTCCGGTTAACCGGTTACCCAGTAAGCATGCCAGTAAGGTTAAATGCTTATGGGTAACCATTTAACCTTTAACATCCCTATATTAGGCCTCAAATTAAAATGAGGTAGTAGTTATAGTCTGTCGGTGGTACATTTTTACAGTGATTCCAACGGAACTGACAAGTGACTTTGTAATCAATTAATAATGTTTCATAACTCACTGATGCTCTGCTGCACACATGGCGGACTTTAGCACATAACATAACTGGCTTGCATCATAATCTTTGAAAACACCTTAAAACTTTGACCAAAAGCAGTGGAAGCATCTCAGCAGAGCCAATTCAAGGTTCAATATGTTAAGCGATTCTATGGTCACATTTATCCTGGAGAGCTGACTTCCTGCTGGGAATGAACTATATAAACTAATTACTAATACTTTCACGGATAATTTCTTTCATGGTCAGTAAAACACTGATATATACACTCCAAGACTCTCATCTTTGTGTTTTCTGTGCTAACCAAAAAGTACATGATTAAAATGAATTGATAAGATTAACGAAGGCAGTAATGCATTTCGCAAGGGGAGACTCAGCAGGAGTTTAAAATTATATTGTACACTAGAAGACTTACCTGGTGTTGCCTAAAAGTCCTTCAGGGCAGGGGGCTGGTGGTGTGGGGGTTGCAGGAGTCAGGGCAGGGCCTTGGGGATGTGGAGGAGCAGAGCAGGAGGCTGAAGGTGTGTGGGGGAGTGCGAGAGAGAGGTTGAAGGTTGAGGAGGGGGCTCAGGGTTGGGGGTTCCATTTTCCCCCCAGTCATCAGGGCCTTTCTGTCTTCCCCCAATCTCCTGACTGCCAGGAGCCTTCTCCCCCTTCTTCCCCCTCACCCCCCACCCAGCAGTGTGAGCACAGGCTTGAGGGGAAAAGTTTGGGGCAGAGGGGCTACTTAGAAGCCCAGTCCTCTATAAATCTGAGATTATGGCCAGCCCTAGCCCTGCTGGCCACTCTCTTGGTGGTACAGCTGCCCCCAGTCGCCACTGCAATATGGCTCTTTCCTGCGCTCACTCCCCCTCAGTGGCCACTCTCAGAATTGCATCCCTTCTCTTTGTGCCCCTCCCTTTCATGTCCCTCCTCTCTCTGTCCCCACCCTTTCCACGATATGGAAAACTATCAAATTCCAGGTACAACCAAACCCTGACCTTGCTTTAAGTTAGGAGAAGAGGAAGCTTCGCAACAAATTTGGTGCTCTAGCTCTTACTGTTTAGAAGGAGGTTCTTGAATAAACAGACTCACAGACGGACAGAGACACCTTTCTTTAGAGACAGAGATAGAGATACTAGGACCTCACTAATTCATGCAAAGAACTAGGAGGCACAGTAAGGATGGGTGACTTGTTCAAATTAGGGAGCAAGCCAAGAGACAGTAAGAAAGTAGCTGCATAACGGTTGTGTCTATTTATTTTCCTAAGTATGGTTTAGTTTTAATTTGTTTTATTATTTGTATAGTACCAACAGTCTGAACAATTTTGTAGACCAGTATGAAGGGAAGGTACCTGCCCTGCAACTGAGGTAGCGGATAACAGACAAATGTGGAAAGCAACAAGTTGTATGGTTAGCGAACTCCATGTTTTTAATTTTGCTTTTGCACAGCAATTTAATTTGTTCTGACATACCAGTGGAGAGAATAAAAGATGAAAATATCAGACCTGTAGAGAACTGGGCTTCTGTTTCTCTCAGCATCTGGGCAAATTAATTTTTTCAATCAGTATTCTGTTGGAAATCATAGGTTGAGCTCCATGTTCTCCTCAGATGTGCATGATTGGGTTTCTCCCGACCTGCATATCTGAGGACAGAATTTGTTCCCTTATTAATGTTAATCTAAAAAGCCAAAAGCCATGAGTGAGTATGAATTACTGTGTTAACATGAGTGCAGTCCTCCCTGCAACTCAGAATTAACAGTATGAATTAACTAATGATACCAATTCTACTGCCTTTAGACCTCAGGAGACTGATTTAGCTGAGTACCACTAACTCTGTCTTTAGAGGAAAAGAACATCAGTGTCTGAAGCTACAGGGGTGATCGATACTACAACAGAAATGTAATTACATTCTAAATACCTCAAGAGCTGCTTCTGATTCTGACTGCAATTTTCTGGTTCCCAGAAAACAAGCCCATACCAAACCCACAATTCTCCAAACGGATTTGAAGTCCAGGTGGTCATAAACTAGTCCCTGATTGGGAGAATATTACAAACAATACATAGGAGGGGACCATGACTCTCCCACAGTAGCTCCTGAAGCATTTTTCTCTTTTAAATTAAGACTAACTTGTCAGAAGAACTTCTCTCCAAGACTTAGTTTCACTGGTTATCTAAAGGGTATTGTAATCCGTAGGCTACTTATGGTAGAGTTTCCATATGGTTACATCTTGTCACCTCCCCCCACCCCCAGTCGACCCAGTGCCCAGAATGGGAAAAAGTAATTTTCTTTTCAGAAAGGAAATAAAAGGAAACACAATTCTTCCTCAAATAGCAAGAAAGACATAGTAAACATGAAAAGGATAAACATCAATCCTCCTTCTCCCCTAGTCACATCCTACAGGCAGAAAATCTAAAGTTACAGGAGGGAATTCTCCTAATTTCTACTTCTCTTCTTCCTCTATACCACACTTAAGGAAATATAATATAAAAACATTTCTACTAACTTCAAAAGATGGGAATTATGCATCCAAGGGCAGAATTTGGCCCTTCAGGTATAATAAAAGTGAAATGATATATTGAAGGGATAGAAATCTCATTCTCTACAGTGCTAGAAAAGTCTGAGTAGGAAGATGGATAAATTACGTAGTAAATTACTCCTTACCCCATAATAAAAACTCTAATGATCAGATTCTCTGGGTATATCCCAATGAAAGATCCTTTAAACATGGAGAAAAATCCAAAAAAACAAAAATGATTTTCCTAAGGTGCTATTGATGGAAAAAGACAATGAATTCTGAGGGTGTCTCTAGACTACAGGGTTTTTTGGAAAAAAGTGGACTTTAAAAAAAAAAAAAAAAAAACTTCACCTGCATCTAGACTGCTGCCACGTTCTTTGGAAATTAAATCGAAAGAACACGGCAGTTTTTTCGACCACGGAAAAAACTCATTTTACAAGAAATAAGAACTTTTTTCTAAACTGCTCTTTCGAAACACGGCGTTATTGAACGCAAAGAGTGCTTTTTCGAAAGTGAGCATCCAGACTGCCTGGGTGCTCTCTTTCAAAAAAGCGGCTCTCTTTTTCGAAAATACTGGCTGCTGTTTAGACGATCTCTTTCAAAAGAAGCTTTTTTGAAAGATTCTTTCGAAAAGGCCTCTTTTGAAAGAGGCTTATAATCTAAACATAGCCTAAATGTCTTCCCACTTAAGAATCAACAAATCAGTAAACGATCCTCTTAAGCTCATAAAATCTAAACAGATAAATACCTCTTCTCCCAACAGTGCGTATTCTATTCTTGCTGAAAGCCAGTAACAGTAAGAAAAAACTTTTAATCCTACAGATGAGGCAGGTGTTGCAAAATAATTCATTGATCTAAAAATAAAGAATTCCTTCAAATCCAAAGGGGGAGATTTTCAGAGGCACAAAGAAGGCACCCAACCTTTAAGGTCAGTATTATGATGGCTAGCAATATTTCTGCTGGAAAAAAGTCACCATGATTCCCAAGGAAAAGGCTGCTAAAATCTGAGACACAAATTCAGTATTTTTCTGGCATATATAATGTTTCTGGCATATATAATGTTGCACATCAGAAAAGTGGAATGGGGAGGGGAACAGGTCAGGGAGGGGGACAGGTCGGGGAGGGGGAGGAGGAGAAATTCCAAAGGGAGACTTAATTTGGTTCCCCTCTTTCTCTCTCTACCCATTTGTCCAACACCACCTTACTTTTCAATTCCCTTTGCTCCCTGTGACAAAAGACAGACCTCTCCATGCCCACCCTTATCCAAGCAGGAGCCATTTATCCCCCACCTGCCCATAACACCAACCACCTTGTTTTCAGCAGAAAGCTCTAATCAAGCAAGCCTCTTTACTAGTTGATAAGGTCTCACAAGCCAGCTTCTGTTTTCTAATGTGAGTGAGTGGGAGGGCAAGAATGGAAGGCAAGTCTCAAGTTTTAGCTCTGAAGGTCCAGAGTTCAATCTCTAGATAGTAACCAAGGAGGGGCTAATATTTTACATGACATGGAAGGCTGTGACAGTCCTGGCTCTTGTTTGTGTTGTATCTTTTTGAGCGGCTTTAGGAAATCCCTCTTCTCCAAATCAGAAATCCACAAGTAAAGATTCAAGGAAATCTGAAGCATTTAGATCTTGAACTTTCATTTACCCTGTGCTATAATAAGATTTTTCTCAAGGACTATTAGCTAGAAGAAATCTGTGTCTAAGAGCTTTACATACAAACTCTAGATCAAAGAATAATGTAGTCTGATGGCACTAACTAAATTATTTTAAAAATCGTTAGAGAAATTGGTTGAGGATTCTTCTGAGCTGAACAAACTCCTTATTTAGAATCAGGAGCCTAGAAAACAACAATATAAGTACATTGGGTCAGCCCAGGGACTACCAACTTTCATATTATAGCATAAGTGCATTTCTTTCAAGTTTCTGGGTCAATATATCTGCAATAATTCTTCCCCAAAAATATGCCCCAGGACTCCCTTTGAGAAATGTCTGACCCAAACACAATGAATGCCTGCAAGCACAAGGGCTTGCTTATCTCTAAAATTAGAAGAGAGATTTCTTTGATTTTTGGGCTAATTGATTTAAGACAAGAAGGCTCTAAAGGTTTTTCCCCTCAGAATCCAAAGAAGTCCCTTGACTTCTTTTTGCAAGTATCTTTCTAACCCATCAACAGAAAAGGAGGCCTGGTAGTATTAAGTCCCAGAGGAAACCCTCCTTAAATCAGAAGACATGATACTAGTTTTACATCAGAAAAATCAAGAAGAGAACTTATTGTAGATTCTTTCCGTATCTAAAGAAGACTGGTTGATTCAGACTCACCTTACTGTAGATAGATAAATAAGGCAGAATTTTACTAAATTCTTAATGTACTCACACTGTGTAGAATTAAAGGAGAGTAATGTAATTCATACAACTGTACATGAGTTTGTGGAAAATAGATCCTGACTTGATTTTTAATGAGATTACAAGTTAAATCAATAAAAGCAATAGCATTTATGTAACATACTTAGACTTCTGTAAGGTGTTTGACTTGGTACCACACAATATTTTCATTACAAAATTGGAATGATATAAAATTAACATGCACATATTAAATAGATATAAAAATGGTTGATAGGTGTTTCCATTGAGATCACTCAGGAATTGCTTCTTGGCCCTACATTATTTAATATTTTTGTCAATGACATGGAAGAAAACACAAAATCACAGATAAACAATGTTTCCTCTTACCTTTTCCATCCAGGTGTAGAATAAATTTTATGTGCACCAAGGCATGTGCAAATGTGTACCAACAACAGAAACACAAAACCTAGCTGTGGATGCTCTGCTAATCAGCTGGGCAGCATTTGAATCTCTCCTGAGCAGCTGCACAAGCACATAGTTTACAGGGAACACTGCTGATAAATGACAAAAACTGGGACAGATAAAAAGTGAAGAGAATAGGTCACTGATTCAGAGAGAACTTGAACCTTTGGTAAACTGGGCCTGACCAAACAATATGTAGGCCATTGGTTACAGATGGGGGAGTCTAGCCTGGGAACTAGTGAATCTGAAAAATATTTGGGATTGTCATGGATAATCAGCTTGGCTCTAAAGAGTTAATACACGCTAGGAAATTTCAAGGAAATTGTTAACGTTTCACAAAAAGTGTTCTGCATTTTTCAACCAGAATTCTGGTGCCCGCAATGCAAGAAACTGAAGTGGGTTCACAGGAAAGCCATGAGAATGATGAAAGGATTAGAAAACATGCCTTATGGTGACAGTGGTAAATGCACGGCGCTATCTATTTAGTTTTTCAGAAAGACTATGAGGTGACTCGATTACTGTCTATAACCATGGTGCCCAACACACTAGTCACTAAACCACATGTGGCTATTTGGCCATTTGAGTGTGACTAGATGGCTTGAACAATGTGGCTATTTGGTCAGTTGAGTGTGGCTGGTTTGCACTATAGTGGCTACTGCTTCAGAACTGGGCTCTATAAATATCTACATGGAAAACAAATATTTAATAATTGGCTCTTTAATCTAGCAAACAAGATCTAACATAATTCAGTGATGGGAAGCTGAAGTTAGACAAATTCAGACTGGAAATAAGCTGTAAATTTGTGACAGTGAGGGTAATTAATCATTGGAACAGCTTCAAGGACTGATGATCATCCCTTAATCTTCTGGACACAGTATTTCAGCAGTTGCAACCTCTCTACTCCTACCTGAGATTCTACTTTTTCTCTCTATCACAGGCATTTTTAAATCATAATAGGATGTTTTTGTAAAAGATAAGCTTAAGGAATTATTTTGGGATTCTCTGGCCCATGCTATACAGGAGCTCAGAGTAGATCACATCGGTCCCTTCTGACCTAGGAATCTATGACTTTTAAACTGTTGGGAGTAGGAACTGACTTTTTGTTCTGTGTACATACAGTCCCTATCAAATTGAGGATCCTGAGTAGCTCCCAGTAACTACCACAGTGCAAATAATAAAGCATCAACTTCCCCATGGACATAGGCAAGCCAGAAAATCCCAGGGCAGCAACTGGACTCTGAACCAAAGTGATGAGATTATACAATGCAATGATCTTTATCCTCTTAACTGTTGCTTGAATCTGCACTTCAGCAGCATGATGGTGATTCACAGCTTTGCTAGCCAGTTGCATAAAATGGATGTTTTTCACATCTGGGAAATGCTGGCTTTAAGTGTACATGTGTATCATTTGTACCTCCTTTACAAAAATGAATAAGCTTTCTGTTTTATATAGATAGGAATCCAAGCTCTGCTTAATACAATGAAAGTGAATGATTAGCCTTGCTCTCTACATTGGGGCCTATCCAGGAGCCTAATAAGGAACAAGAAGAATATTTTCCTCTAACTTTAGGACAGAAGGTACAACAGTGTCTCCCTCTCATTTCCAGTGCCCTGTAAAAGAGGGAAGCCCTGTTCCACAACTGCTGCTGAGCAGTTGATGAGGGGTTAAAAATTCTCCAATTCAGCAGCACAGACGGCGATAGCTATGCAATAGGGCAGCAGTGCAGCTCTGAGGCTATGTTTACACTACGAGTTTTCTCAGCAAAAAAATATGCTAATGAGGGACTCATTTGCATGAGTCGCGCTCTCTTTTGCATATTTTCTGTCGATCCGTTTTTGCGCTAGGGGTTTTTGCGCAAAAACAAGCAGTGTGGACATTTTCTTTTTGCACAAAAACCCCTTTTACGCAAGACCAGTATACCCACCAGTCTCGCGGAAAAAGGGGTTTTTGCACAAAAAGATGTCGTCCACTCCGCTTGTTTTTGCGCAAAAACCCCTAGCACAAAAACAGATCGGCAGAAAATATGCAAATGAGATCGCGACTCATGCAAATATATTTTTTGCTGAGAAAACTTGTAGTGTAGACGTAGCCTGATTGTTTTCCTAACTGCCAATCACATGACATAATTTATATTTTTCTACATGTGCATTAATTATCCTTAGTAATTTTCGTAACCCCTGAAATTTTATTCTGTTTTTTTCAGTTTAGTATCCCAAGTTTATTAGAGCAGCAACCATGTCTGCCTCTGTATTTGTACTGCAGCTAGTACAATAATGATACTGGTCACATATCTGACTATTGAGTCAAAAGCCACAGTAAATGGTCACCCTTCTATTTTGTATAAGCAGGAAGTTCTAATAAAGACAAAGAAGAGGAATAATCCGTTGTCCCTCAGATTCTCTTGCTGAATTTCTCTTCGTCAAACTTTCTACTAAACTTAAGAAAGACAAAGGGCTACAGAGAGAAAGAGAAGTACAATAAAGAAGAAGAGTGAATAATTATACACCACTGTTACTGTATTTTGACTCTCACAGTTGGTATAATCAGGCAGCAAAGCCTGACCTTGATAAGTGCCAAAGATCTGCAACATTCAGAACAAGACCCTAATATAATATCACTGTGATGTAATGTGCATATGTGTGTTCTCACATTTCCTAAAGATGAGTAGTGTACTTTGAAAAACACAGAGGTAAATTATGTGCTTGCTGAATTTGTGCTAAATGGATTTCATACACACATTAGATCAGTCTTTGAGAAAGAGCCGGTTTGTATTCAAGGTTTTCATTTGGTTAGAGCAATGCAGGGGCAAAATACACTTCTGGATTTCCATCCTTGAAGTTTGGACTACTCAGTGCATCAGGCACAGTCCTGAGGTTTAGGAACTACACATGGAGACTTGTATGTAGCAAATATGAGGTCTTGAGGTGTAAACCAAATTCCTTACTTTTCAAATAGTTCATGAAACAATTATTCCTAGTGAGAAGAAACAAGGTATGTAGGTCACCAGCAGTAGATTCCTCTCAGCTATGTGCCAACACAGAGAATGCAAAGCAGTGTGTCTGTGGTGCTGCCTTCTCTCTGCAGCTTCGAGAGAACTCTGAAACCTCTTCCTAGTGGTTAATGCTGGTGCTTCCCTTATCCTATGGCCAATGTGTGTGCCCTTCCTGACTGGGGTGCTGGAACAATTTTCATAATGGGGGTGCTGAAAGTCACGGAACTAAATTGTGAATCCTGTATATAATGGAATAGTGATAGAGATGCAGCCGTGTTAGTCGGTTGTAGCTGAAACAAAAGACAGA
>CM057845.1:164243266-164281008 GCA_030068395.1 Apalone spinifera | reverse complement strand
ATTAGTGTGATACGTCCTGTGGTTGTTGGTAAGAATCATCCTGAGGTTAGGTGGGAATCACTTCAAGCCAGGGGATGCTATAGCACCCCCAGTTCCAGCACATTCCTCTTGGCAAGGTAGAGTGGGTTGCAGGGTTTTCCTCTAACCCCCCTGCTTCTCCCCCACCACAGGGGGAAAGTACTCCTTCCAATCAAGGTAAAAAGGCCCCCCTTTCTCTGTATATAGAATGAATATGTGTGCGAGCTCAAGTTGAAGGCCCACTTTCCATGCAGAGTTGCATCAGTTTAACTAAAGATGTGATATTAATCACATATAGTTAAATTGGTGCAAATGGCTACATGGACACTACTCTTTGGCTGTGTCTAAACTGGCAAGTTTTTCCGCAAAAGCAGCTGCTTTTGTGCAAAAACTTGCCAGCTGTCTACACTGGCCGCTTGAATTTGCGCAAGAACACTGACTTTGTAATGTACAAAATCAGTGCTTCTTGCACAAATACAATGACGCTCCCGCTCGGGCAAACGCCCTCTTGAGCAAATGTATTTTGTATTTTAGCCAGTGTAGACAGCTAAAAAGTGTTTTGCGCAAAAAAGCCCAGATGGTGAAAACAGCGATCGGGGCTTTCTTGCGCAAAACCACATCTAGATTGGCACGGACTCTTCCGCAAAAAGTGCTTTTGAGCAAAAGTGTCCGTGCCAATCTAGACGCTCTTTTCCGCAAATGCTTTTAATGGAAAAACTTTTCCGTTAAAAGCATTTGCGGAAAATCATGCCAGTCTAGATGTAGCCTTTTGGTTTAAGCTCATCTTGTTCTGGTTTAGTTAAGGTAGATTAAGAACTGGTTTAAGCTGAATTGAAATAAGCCACTCTCAAGAATGTCCATATAGGGATTTTACCTGGGTTGGCACCTGCTAAAATAAAATGCTGGACATTAGACATGTCTTAAAACTACACTCAGAGGCTGTGGACTTGCACTTGGACAATCATTTCTCCACCCACAGGTTAAAAACAGGCACATTTACAAGAACCATTGACCACTAGTTTAATAGAAGCTAGGCTGGTTGTCATATCAGGATTTTTCATTTTACAATGCACTACTTTCCTTACAAATAGTCCTTCTGATCTCCTTATTATTATTTACATAGTATAATATCACAATAGGATTCTTCTATAAATATTTTTAAACTTAGAACAACATACCTGAAGACTCTGCCTTCCATTGGTTTTTGAAATGCCAGAACTCCATTAAATAGGATTTTTGCCATTAGAGCTGATTCTTAAAAAAAATGCTGAAAACAAAATCTGAAATGGAAAAAAAAAATATTTCAAGTAGCTCTATTCAAACCCTTTCTTAATATAGTCTGACAATGCATCAGCGCTTTGTATTTGGAACACTTTTCACCCAAGGAACTCAAAGAATTTTATGTACAATTAACAAAGTCTCATAACACATCTGTGACGTATGTTGCAGAAAGGAGGCAAGGGAAAGATAAAGGTCAACTGCAGAGTATTTTAAACTTTTAGCATCTCCCACTCCCAGACATATGCTATCTCCTTTTAAAAAAAAATTCTGCTTGCTTTCTTTTAATTTAAAAATTTTAGGAATTATTACTTCTTCCTTTATTTGGTTAGCTTCTCAGGGCCTCTAACAGGAGGAGAGTTGAATCTTTATCAAATATGTCCTTTCTTCAAACTGTTCATTGGACATTATGGAGAAATAGGAGGGGAGGGGGCGCAACAAAACAAAGCAAAATAATTTTAAACAATCTGACTAAAATACCTTCCCTCTGAATAGCTTGGATTTCAGCTCTTGAAGCTTTGATGTCATGATTTCATTGCTTTTCTTATCACTACACAGTTTGACAGGTTGCTAATACTTACATTTCAAATGTAATAAGCAAACAGGAAAAATTTGAGGCTTGAAGATGAGAACTTTTAAGGCTTTTTTTAATTACTTATAAAGATGTTTAAAGAGGGCACAAGGCAACTCTTTCTTTGTAGGTATGTTTAAATGACTTGTCATATGCCATAAAAAGAAAAGACTCTTCCCTGAAGAAAAAAAAAAAAAAGCCCCATAGCACTGGCACAACTGAGACTAGAATCCAGGACTAAAATCTTGGTTCGATTGAAGTCAATACAAGTTTTGCCATTTACTTCAATGGAGCCAGCATTTCACTCCAGATCTCCTGACTTTTAATCCTTGCGCTAGAGTCTAGCTACTAGACCATGATCGCTTCATTTTCAGCACACACTCATATTCTGTGGACTTCATATTCAGTTGGTGCAAAGCAATGTAACACCATTATCTTCAGAGGGGGTTCTTCTAATATTTCTATTACACAGAGGCAAATGCTCACTGTCTTCGGGAAAATTGGATTTCAGGATCCACTTTCCTAATGAGGCCTCAATCTCGTCTTCAAATTTTCATCCCTAATTTTGCACAAGCCATATGGAGAGAGCCCACATAGCCAATTTTAGAGATCTGATCCAAAACCAACTGCAGTCAATAGAATGGCTCCACCTAACTTCTATGGCTTTAAGATCCTGCCCTACAATTTAGCATTTCTGTCAAAAGATACATTTCACATTTCCACACAAGATATAGCTTAGCATCTCTTTGGTCTGCTTTATTATTATATAATAATTCAACTGTCCTGTGACAGATGCAAAATGTCAGCAGACCCAGCGCCCAGCTGAGTTTGAGCTTGATGCTGTGCAACATCTCAACGATGCATGGCAAAGAGAATGAATTTTCTGTAGCGGGTGCAGCATTTAGACCAAGCAATTCAGCCAATGGCCATATTTAGTGATCCGTTGGGCTGGTTATTTCTAAGAGCTATTAATTTAATATTGTGGTAACTTGGAATTCAAGTTCTGTGCCACATATATACATACATGTTCTATATATTTCACACATATACATTTGCTCTCCCTCTCCTCCAATGCTTTTCTCACCGAGGGACAAATCATGTAGATTTACAGTCTTTCCCATATGGGTACGACCCACACAATAGTTGAAATAAAGCCTGAGATTGCAGAGGCAGTGCTTGATTAGATGCCAAATGGAAAACACAAGGACAGGTCTAGGAAAAAGTCATATTACACAGAATACTAGAGAACATGGAAAAATCAATAGAAAAGAGGGCCTGTACAGACATCAAGTCTCTCTGTGAAGATCTCACAGTAAATATTCTGGGATAATTTAAGATGTTATAAATAAAGATTGCTTGATTACATTTATATATTGCCATGGCACTTTGAAGAAGCTGAGATTCTGAAATCTTAAAAAAAAACAAAAAACCACTGCCAGTGATGTCAGTGTAATTTTAGTCTCACAGAACATAACTGCAGTTCAAGTCCGCATTTCTGAGCCAGCAGCAGCCACAGCATGGGCCAGTCCTGTGACTAGATATGCACAGTTCAGAGAGGGTTTGCACAGCCCATGCTGGCTTCATTGCTCTGGGACCCAAGCTAACTGGATTAACGTACCCTGCACCCAGTGACTGGCATCTAGACATAACCAATAAGGAAGAGAGAGAATGCTATGAGCAGCTAACTGAAATACTTTGGCTAAACATATTTTTAATAAATCCAGATAAATACATAATAAAATATAATTTACTTGCCTGTGACACCTACTTAAGGCAGGTTGACTTGCTCCCAAGCATTTCCCTTGCTGAAGTCTGATCATTGTAAGTTGCCTTATGTCAACCTAGCTGTGGAAGTGTCTTTCCTTAAGTTTGCCTCTCGCCAACATTAATGCCTCTCTAGGCTAAGTTAGTAACCTCACCTTCCTGAGCAGTGTAGAGTCACAGCCCATGTACTTTGGTCAACATGGTATCAGAGTAGACACTGTTTCTTATTTCAACTGTTATTCGTTTTCAGAGACATCCCATAATGCCCCATGTTGACAATACAATCGTTACAATTGCTCCTGGGGACCAGATGCCCCGCCAACACAAGTGAGACTGACATATTTTGGTAGTGTAGACATGGCCTTGCTATTGTTCTGCCCTGTATCACTCTGTCCTTTCAGTGATTCAGCCCTCCAACCAGGTCATGTTTTTCAAGTCCAACCCCTTTTGGGATATAAATAATTAAAATAGGGAGGTCTTTGGGCTTAAAACAGGGATTCAGGTGTTCCCTTTTAGGTCAGTCCCTGATGGTCCAGACACTTGTTTTTTCAGGGTCTTCCCCCTTCCCCGCTAGGTTCCCCACTGGATGATAGGCATCCATTGTGATCCTTCTTCAGGAGCTGCTAGAGGAGCCCACCCTCTCCACCACGCTCTGACCCAGGACCCAATGGTTGGCAACTAATGTGCCAAGTAGCTGCCTCGCTGGATCACTTCCTAGCAGTCCTCTCGCTTCTCAGGTTCTTTCTTTGTAGGCTTAGTAGGTCACTGTAGCCAGGCCTCAGTCAGCAAAAGATCCATCATGGAAACTCATAGGCTATGTCTACACTGCAGGCTTTTGCCAGCAGAGAGTATGCTAATGAACCGCTCATTAGCATTTGTTGCCCTGTCATTTGCATATTCTCTGCTGATGCTTTTTGCACAAAAACAAGCAGTGTAGATGGGTCCGTTTTGCACAAAAAAACCCCTTTTGCGTAAGATTCTTATGCCTCAACAAGGTACGCTGCTTGTTTTTGCACAAAAACCTCTTGCACAAAAAGCATCAGCAGAGAATATGCAAATGACAGCACGACAAATGCTAATGTGCACTTCATTAGCATACTCTTTGCCGGCAAATGCCTGCAGTGTAGACATAACCATAGAGTACAGATCAGCTCACATCCACAGTCTTGCTGGCAAGTGAGCAGCTCTGTTCCTTTTTTAAGCTCCTCCTCCAGGAGGTTCAATGGGGAAAAGCTTCATGGGCGTAGAACAATTGCTTAACCTCTTCCTCTCCAGAGTGTGGTTTGTGCATCCCATTACACTGCCTGGGAAAGGATTCATATTTTGATGTCAATTATAATGGAGCACAAACTAAATACAAGGTTGCCTGGGTATCTTTGTAGCACACAGATTAAAATTTAGAGAGATTCCTCCTGAAGGTAAATATGTATTCATTCTTCATGCACTAAAAGTACAGTATGTATTGTACATTATAATTATGTGCGCTAGTTGTATCTTGCTAACAACGAGGTTTGAAAATGGAAAATGAAGTTTATCAGAAACACAAGAGAACATTAAACCAATCTCCTGTCCTAAATTTTGAACTCTAAAGTTGTCAGCTTTTGAAAATTGATTGCAACTGAAACTATTGGTTTTGTTATTGATCTGCTGATCAGCTTTGTCTGGAACTAAGAGCTAATACTGATTCCTGTTGATGAAATAAAAATATAAAGAAAGTAGAAATAAAAATATTAATGACATGATAAAATATAATTTTAGGATAGTGACATCTGATTGTGAACCTCTGCTAAATACTGCACTGTGCTACTGCTGCCAACAAGACCCCAAATAAACTGACTTTTTTGACCATGGTACTATTGTTGGAATCTCACTGAGTGTAAGATTCAAGCTACGGATACTACAAATACAAGCTGCTGACTTTGATTAAGCTATAGCTCACAGCAACCAAAATCATGTGGAAAATAATATAAATCAGAGTTTTAAATTGTGCCCTAACTTCTAATAGAGTCAAAAGCAAGAATAAAGTGCAAAAAAGCTATTTCTTGTGATGAAATATCTGATTAGGTTCTTTCATTATACCATGTAACATTTAACATGGAATGACACTAAAAACATTACAATTGCTATAAATCTTGCATATAAAACATGAAATCTTACTGCAGTTACATAGTTATGTAAATTCTCATTGTACTTAATGTTCTGCTTCATTTCTGTTAGTTAATTACATTTGAGAACTATGTAACTGAGTTTCCGTTATTTTCCTGACCACGTGATATCTAGTATGTTCCAACATCCTTGAGTTATCTGATTGTTCCCCAAAAGTGACATATAGACTATACTTTCTTGGAACTGGCATTTTTTACTTTAGAGGCCAAATTCTGGTCTCATTCATGTTTATAATGCTAGAAGGAACCATTGTGACAATATAATTTTACCATTTCTATACACAACTTCCTCTATACCACAGGCCATAGAGCTCCCCTAAGCATGCCTTGAAGCCATTGGTAAATTAGATTCAAATCCTGATCATTTTGAAGTCAAAGTGGGTAGTCTTTGGCCCACGTTCCACCATTAAAACTTTTTGGAAAGCTTTCTTTAATTTCATAAGGCATGTAGGGCATAAAATGGTTATTATATGACTGTTTGGAAATATCCCATTTTTATTGTACCAGTATATTTGCAGTCAGAAATGGAATTATATACATTCAAAAGTACCTACATAATTCAGGATCCTGAATCCTCCTTTCAAAAGTGACTTTGGACATGTAGGAGCATAAATCACATTAACTTTCAATGAGATGTAGACTGCTAAGTCACTTTTGAAAATTGTATTGGTAGTTCTTTTATTAAGAACATAATACATTTAATGGAGGAGTCAGGCATATGATACAGTGATGATGAATGTGAACAGACAGTGGCAAATCACTGTCTACAAATAAACTGATGTAAAAAATGATCTCGACAAGATCCATTATTAAAACAAAGGGTATGTCTACACTACATGGCTCCATCGATGGAGCCATGTAGAGGAGCTTTGAATACATAGGAAAATGAAGCGGCGATTTAAATAATTGCCGCTTCATTTACGTCAAAATGGCTGCCGCGCTGTGCCAATTAGCTGTTTGTCGGCACAGTGTGGTAGTCTGAACACTCAGCTATCAACATCAAAAGTCTTTGTCAACCGCCCCATTATGCCTTGTGGGATAAAGTTTACTGGGGCGGTCGACAAAGGCTTTTGATGTCTACCACCGAGCGTCCAGACTACCGTGCTGTGCCAACAAACAGCTGATCTGCACAGCGTGGCAGCCATTTTGATATAAATGAAGCGGCGATTATTTAAGCGGCGATTATATCATTTTTCTATGTCTACAAAGCTCATCTACATGGCTCCGTCGACGGAGCCGTGTAGTGTAGACATACCCTAAGTGATCGTGATCATTTCAGAGGAGGAAATTGAAAAAACCTGGTATTACAAAATAAATGCATCAACCTTCTCATGTACTGATTTTAGTATGTAATATCACCCAATCAAAATATGAGCTGCATATTTAGAAAATATGTTTAATTATTTATGGATGGGATTTTCATACACTTCTGCGTGATTTAGGAACACCACTGAACAGGCACTTTTGAAAATCTGACCCTATTTCCATAACATTTGGAGGCAAGCTCTAGCCATATCAGATTTGTTTGAGATACACACTGATGGCAAACCTCTGTCTGAGATTAATTCCTAGAGATTCAGAACAATGTGCAGATTAAAAAAGAAGTGGTTACAGTACTCTGTAATTTATATTTGTTGATTTTTATTATGCAGCTTTAAAAAAAGCTACCTAAGAAAAATCAGATGAAGAGGAAAAATGCATAGTAGAAAAGCCCATGATTTAAGAATTATAAGGCTGGCAGATATGTTGAATCTATGTCATAATTCATGTCTTCCTTGTACTTTTGAAGAAATTAATCTAATATGCGGGTCTCTAAAAACAGATTACAAAAATTGTTTTCAGTTTTAAAGCCACCAAATCTTTCTTTCCAGTTGATAAAATTCATCTGTAGGACCAAAAAATGCAGTCACCAAACCAGATGGGTCTCATTTTAAAAGGTGCATATATTGATTAATATTAGGAAAGAACACAAGATAGAGAAATCTTATACTTCATTAGAGGTTGATTTAGAACAGAAAATTGACAACCACAATTCAGAATTATTCTTACTGTATGCTGTTATGTACAATAATCCTAGCTGAGTATACTGTGATAAATGAAATGGGGGCATTTGTTGTCTTTCCTAATATTAAAGTTTAAAGGAAATTGTGAAGGTGAAAGTGCCTTTTTTATTTAATTATGTTTAAATGGACCTCTTTTCAGAGAGTCTATGCAAATTCCTTCTTCCATTAAATTCAATGGAAGTTGTGCCATGGACATCTATAGAAGCAGAATTGAGGTCATGATTTGAAAAACATTATTTTAAATATAAATATGTGTCATTTGTTTTTTTAAATCTTCCTTGGTCACCAGTGCAGCTGCACCTCTATTAGTTATGAAAGCAGTCCTCCAGAAAATGTGCTGACCTAAGTTAATTAGGCTTAGATTTTCAAGAGAGTCTCAGGGCATTAGGACCCTAATCCCTTGGGTCTAGGTTTGATTAACCATAGTCTGTCCAACAGTCCAAACAGCGAGTGATGAAAGTCCTTCACAAGTTACCAGGATGAAGTGAAATTTGAGATTCTGTGCACTGGTGGGCTCCTGTAATGGATTTGGCAGGACTGATGTAGGTGTCACTTTAAAAAAGGAAAACCAAAATCAGACTTTTTTGGATGGACACTCTGGCCATTTTGGATAGCTAGTTGGTTCAGCTAATGAACCTCATGGATTCTGATGAAGATGGGAATAAGGCTTCAGCAACATTTTACAGGTGATCATGGCTGGAGGCCAGACCACCCTGTCCCATGGTAAAAACCATAGGGACTGAGGGCAGTACTCAGGGGTAGGAAAACTCCCCTGGTGCTTTTCTCTACATCATTCAGTCTGCTTAGGAAGGTCCAGCCTGGGAATAGACAACCAGAGAGGTAATATTAGATAAAAATATCAAATATTTTTCATGGCTTTAGATATTTGTTGCTAAACATTAAAAGGAAGCACCTTTTTCATTTGTCCCTAGGCACGGTGGGATGGTTTGACGGGGCGCATTACCTTCAACAAAACAGATGGCTTAAGAAAGGATTTTGATTTGGACATTATTAGTCTCAAGGAGGAAGGAACAGAAAAGGTAAGTAACTGTGCTCAAACTGTGAGCCATGTGGTACAGTCAGTCGGACTGTACTTGTTTAAAGGTGCACCTCATGCACCACGAAAACCTACTTTAACAGGGATATCTTGACCCATATTTCTTGAAAAAAAGCTCACTCTTCTTTTAACATTGCTTGGGTTAAAGTTGAAACACAGATTGGGAGAGAGCAAAGGAGCAAGAGGGGGCAAGGAAGAGGCCCTGCAGAATATTAAAGCCTGAAGCACGCTTTCTAAATCAGCCAGGTGGAGACACCTGGCAGCTGATTCCCTATAAGAGAGCTAAGCAGTTCTCAGGGGGAAGAAGAAGACTGACTCTGAGAAGCTGCTGAGCAGTCAGCTTTGGGAAGAGCAGCTACAAACAGAACCCAGAGTGGGTTGCCCTTATAAGAACTGATAAGAGACTTTGCAAAGGAACCACTCCCTCCCCCACTCCTCCCGACCCAAGCTTTGAGGTCAGAGTCATGCTCTGAGACTGAATGTTGGGACCCTGAGTGACTGGGGAATTTCTCTTTTAAGTGCTATAAAAGAAATATTGCAATTAATAATAAAGCAGCAAAAGATGAGGAAGAAGTGAATCATTAGTTCGAAGAAGTCTTAATAGCAACTCCCCCGGCAGTGCATGGAGATGGCCCAGTTGGCCAAACAGAAATGGAATTGACATTTCCACATTGCTCATGCAAGGTTCATTGAGTGCTCCTATGAGGGTATTCTGCTAAGGCTTTCCTAGGGCCTACCCTACCCAAAATGACTAACTCCCTTCAAAACCTTCCTGAGTGGGTGGCCACCACGGGCTATGAGAGGAGGTCCTGGGTCACGCAGCTTGCCCCTTACCTAATCAGATGGGCCCAGGTTGCTTACAGGGCCTTATGGGCAGAGGGAGACCAAGCTTACTACACTCTGAAGAATGCCATATTGGATTGATTAGGATTCTCACCCAGGTCTATCAGAGGAAGTTTCAAGAGGAAACATTTTCAAAAGGAGGCAGCCCATGGGCCATCGCCCAATAGCTCTGAGATTTGATCTCTTGCTGGCTGACTCCAGAAACCATGGGTGAGATGACAGATATCATTGGTTTGGAATAGTACTTAAAAAATCTTCCATTAGCAATAAAAGTCTGGGTACATTGATTCCACCCAGCAACACTGCAGAAGCCATGGAGATTACAGAATGGTTTGTGGGAGCACTGCTCCTTCCTGCTTCCCCACAGTAAGTCAAGAGTCACTGGAGCTCCACTGGTTTTCAGCACCCCTGGAACATGAAGGTGCCCACACCACTTGCTCCGTCCCCCTCAATGTACAAAGCCTCTATCTTCTTGGAGATTACAAGTGGGTGGCACTCCTAGGCTTCAAGTTACCAGAATGGACTTCACCTACCATGCAAGAGGATGTGATCATATGTTATCAATGGGGATAGCTGGGACACATGTAGTGAGAGTGCCCCCTCCTAGAGCGTGATTATCTAGGGTGTACTTCAGCCAACAGGGTAAGACCTCAAACCTGCCAAAGAGGGATGCCAAAAGATCTTTCTGGGTTACCATCAAGCTAGATCACAACTCATAGAAGGGTTGATGGACTTTGGCTATGGGCAAATGCTTCTAACCAAGACTTGTTCCTGCCCAAAACCTTCAAACCAAACCTAACTGTCCAGCCCTGGCTAAGGCAAATATATCTGGAAGACAAAAGACATTACTGGTTCAATTCTTTTGGCTGGGTATATTTTAAGAAGTACTGGATTTTTGTTGTCCTGCCCAGATTGAAAGAAGGTAGTCCTTAAGGAATGAGGCTAGGTTCCTTAATATCCCTCCCTCTCATAACAACCCCTTTCAATAGGGTGGGGATTGACATCATAGACCCTTTAAGAAAAACACCTGGGATCACATTTATTTCAGTATTCAGGAACTGTGCCACGAGATAGCCAAAGGCTGCTCTCTTGCAGAGCACTATTGCTTCCACCCTCATGCCGGAGCTACTGCTGATCTTTTGCAGAGTAGGCTTTCCTTCAGAAATGATCACTGATCAAGAGACAAACATCACGTCACAAGAGCTTCAACAGGTCTTGTTCCTCTTAAAGGTTTGCCCACTCTGGATTTTGGTCTTCAGCCCAATGACCTAACTGAATGGTTTAATCAGACTCAAGTTACTGTAAGAAAGTTCATTGGGACAGATACCACAGGCTGGGATCGGTTGCTGCCAGAGGTGAAAGTGAGTCGGGACAGGCTGGTACCAGCAAGAACCAGCTGCCAGTGCTGGCCTGTACATAGGTGACATTAAAAACAGCTTATTGGTAGGTCACTTGATCCCCAGAAAGCAATAGGCATTCTGAGAAATTACAGTAACATGATTCTCTGTGACAAACCTATATTCCATAGCCCTGATTTTTCAACAGAATTTATTTTACACATGTGCTTCATACTGGGCCCCAGGAGTGGTATTGCCCCAAAGTTCCAGGATTGGGCACACCCTATTCTATATAACAGCTGGAAACTCCTGGACTATGAAACATGGTATTCAGTCTTCAAAGGAACGGCTCACAATATACTGCATAGGGAAAGACCTGTGGTATCATCTGTTTGGGACCCATCTTCTTTTCATGCCTGTCCACATGGGACGCTGGTGACTCCAGACAATGCCTGGGTGACTGTTGGCTCCTCACCTTACAGCCCTTTCATTTTTGTATAGACTATCATCCTGACAAAAATCACCATAGTTGCACTGTCTGGGTCACAAAGATGGGCAGCCATGAAGTGAATGTCATGACATCCAAAAGGCATAGAGCCAAGTAGTGGGAGAGAGTTAGGGAACTGTTTTGCAGAAAACTAAATCTAGAGCAGGCTGTCTAAATGAGCTACCAGAAACCCCAGTGTAGGGATGGAAACTCAAGAGGCTGATTATTTATATGAGAGCTGAAGCAGTTTTTCGGGGGATGCGAGTAAGAGGAAAGCCTGATTCTGAGAAGCTGCAACGGAGTCTGCTTTTAGCAGCACAGCTACAAGCTGGATCCAGTGTGAGTCAACTCATAAGAAATTGTAAGAAATGCACTGTGAAAGGTCCCCTTTTTTACACCCACCCAGACTCTGAAGTAAGAGCCATGTCTTGTGATGCATTTTGTTAGAAAGCCTAAAAGGTTGGCTTGGGTGTTGGAGACAAACTTTCATTAAAGTTTCTTGGGCTCTTGTTAAAGGAAACTTGCTTCCCTACACTCCAGGATGGGCAGATCGTGGGAAGTAGACAGGTCACCTCTTCTCTCACCCTCCTACACAGATACTGAAAACGTATTTTTTACTTTTGCCATTCATATTTTCATACATATCTGGGTACTAAATAAAATCTGGAAATTGCAGCTTTAAGTTAAGAAAAACATATTCTCTTTTGCTCCTCCCATGAGGTTTTGCTCCTCCCATACCTCACTGTGTCAACTCAAGTCCCATAAATACAAATTTAAATGTTGACACACTCTTATAATAATTCCCTCCCAAAATTAATGGTCAGCTAGTTAAACAAACTTCTTTGTGGGCTCCCTCAGACAGCAACACAATGTGCCTTGTAAAGAATAGAAGAATCTGTATTTTAAAGAAAGAGATTTTTTAATGCCCAGAGGTTTAGCTGTGTTCTATATCTATTGTACAGTTTTCAATGCGTGTGTATTGGGGGGCTAAGAGACTCAAGTAAAGTTCTCAAAATGAGTTGAAATACTGAAAATTGTTTAATTTATAGAAGATGAGCCAATCAGTAGTGTTTGAACTCCATTCCTAATTACTCATAATTTCACTGAAATAGTCATGCTACTGAGGAAAAATGAAATTAGTTGTGGTCTGCTCTGTTGAGATTAAACAGTGTTCTTTGGGATAAGCTTCTGAATGTGGTGTTACATTCAAGCAAAGGTCAAGTAAAATCACATTCCATCAGGATATGCTTGAGAGTCTTGTAAATTGCAAAGCCACTTCAGAAATAATCTGTGTTAAAAGGTCTTGTCTCCCTTATTTTCTCTCCCTTATATTACCGTTTACTAGTTGCCCTGTGGATGCATGTTGGACACCTATCCAGACCTTCTTTTTGTTAAATAAAACAAAAATAAAGAATCCACGTTTGTAGGCTAGCAGACAGGGAAGACACTAAAGAACCTAGCTCTCTTTCTCTTTTTAATACACATGGATAAGAAAAAAAACACCTAATCCTGAAGATTATAGACTGGAGCCTAAATGGAATAAAAGCTAGTGCTGTTACCTCAAGCATTATATTGTCAGATAGATATAATTACTAGAGGCAAAAATGAAGGAAGCAGAAATCTCTGAATTGACTGGAACCAGCACAGTTCTGCTGTGTAGAGTAGAGGGTAGGCTATGAAATACCCACTTAGAGGCTCATGCACCCTGTGCACCCAAGGAACTGTGTTCAATGGGATCCCTGTGCGCTAGCTAGAGAGGCAAGGGCTCATGGTGGGAGGGAAAGGGGTGGGTTGTGGGAGGTATAAATTAAGAAAAAGAGTTTTTGACTTGCAGAGTCAGTGCTTAGCATCAGGTAACAACAACCTTATTTCTCCTCCTCAAAGTATGTGGCTCAGGGGATTTCCATTTTGATTCTGAATAATCATCTATAAGTTAACTGAAAGTTGAAATGTAATGACCTGCACTAGCACCCAGCTCTCCAGACTGGTTTCCCTTTTCATCTTTAATAAAGCACTCTGTTTATTTTTCTCTTTACCAAGGCTGCTGGCGAAGTTTCTAAACATTTATATAAAGTGTGGAAGAAGGTTTGTACATTGAGAAGTGATGCAAGAAACCTTCAGGTTGGGTCTTGTAACTCATCCTTTGGGTTTTGCAAATGGATCTCAGATTGCAGTTTAAGACAATATTCCACCTCGGGGTGTGCTTTGCTGCGATAGAGTGAATTCCCTTCTTAATCAGGATACACACTCTAGTACTTACAAATTGTAAAGAAACCTTAGCTGAATTACATTTTTTCCTAATAATATATTTTTTTTAATTCTCAAGGGTTGCCCCTCTTCCTCCTCTGAATGAAGGCTAGGGGCTATAAGAAAAGCAGACACCTTTACAGCTGATCTCCTACCTTACTCATTAAAGATTCACCAAAATTAGGGTTTCAAATAATGGTGCCTGTCACAGTTTTAATGGTGGGTACTGTGCTAAATGTATAACTTATTGACACCTCCATAAAGTGTGTGCAACAAATGACTTTTCTAGTGTCAACTTAAGGTTCAATCACTACATTAGCTCCTGGCATAAAATAGTCCATAGGATTAATAGGCAATTCAGACATTCAAGAACACATGCAACTGGAAACAGGTTTAATTATAAACTGTCCAATTCATTCCAGGAATCTCATATTTCTTTTTAACATATGGGGCATGTCTAAACAGCAGGGCTAAAGCCAAAACAAGCTATGCAACTTGAGCTGTCAATTTCATAACTTAAGTTGAAATAGCTTATTTCAGCTTTTGGCGCTGTCTACACAGCAGGAAGTCCAAGGAAGGCACTCTTCCTCCGACTTCCCTTACTCCTTGAAAAATGAGGGTTACAGGAATCGGAATAAAAAGCCCTCCAGCTCGACATTATTTTGACATTATGTCAAAATAATGCTTCTGTGTAGACGTACCCATGGGGGATACTTGGACCAATAGAAAAGGCACTAAATTGGGAGTCAGAAGAACCAAATTTTATTCTCAGGTCTGCTGTGGATTCATTTATCCATAGGCAAGTCACTTACAAGGCACAATTCTCAGAAATGCTGAGCACCAATAGCTCCAACTGAAGTCATGGGCATGGCAGGTGCTCAGTACCTCAGATAATAAGGCCCTTAGACTTCTGTGATGCTCTAGTTTTCCACTAATATACAATGGGGATAATAATTCTTTACCCACCTCTACAAACTGTTTGGGATTTACAGATTCAAAATGCTAGGTAAATTTATAAATATTATATTTTGCATACATCTTTAAAAATGTTAAACTTTTTTCCATTTAAAAATATTTTCTTTTGGCACTCTACTGTAGAGTAGCTTATAGTGTCCTATGGGACTCTTTTTCTAATCTAATAAAACACATACTTAATAACCTTTTTAATCTTCAGTGAATCAGGCTAAAGCACAACAGATTCCATTTTCCTCATTACTAGTGGATAGATCATCCTACCTGACATACAGAAGCTTATTGAACCAATCTGGCTTTTGACTCTAGGCAATTCATGTTACACTGAATTAATTTAAACCAAATTACAATTGGTTCAGAACACAGACTCATTGAGAAGGGCATATTATATGTCTTGAATTTGTCACTAAACTGCAATAAACCCCTCCAGATTCATCATAGTGATGTAATACCTTGGCCTCATTCATCCTATGCCTTTCTGACCTTTTTCATCGTTAATATATCAAGACTGAACTACAATGTCATTCCTTTAACTCTAATGTACAATGGCCATCCTGATTTACTCTGTATACACTATGACTTTGCTGTTCCATGTTCTATATGACTGTTCTGTTCTTCCTCATTGCCAACTATTTAAAGCATACTAGTGTGTCAGGAAGTCAGCAACGCTGAGTATAATAGCTT
Source organism: Apalone spinifera (assembly GCA_030068395.1). NCBI lineage: Eukaryota > Metazoa > Chordata > Testudines > Trionychidae > Apalone > Apalone spinifera. Next base: position 164,265,522 of record CM057845.1, on the reverse strand, counting down.
TTGATTAATGTGCACTGCCCAAAACAAATTAAAAGAAAGTAGTCATTTATCATGGTCCCACATTAACTAAATTTAAGGAATACCGTGAGTGTGTGTGTGTGCGCGCGCACGCATGTACACACTTTTCAGATCAATAATGCCAAACTGATTTCCTTCTGGAAGCTAAAGAAGCTTGAAAGAGGTAGGGGTGTGTGTGTGTGTGTGGGTGTGTGTGTGTGTGTGTGGATGGAGAAGAATAATGAACAAAGTTATCCCATTTAAAAATGTCATAGGAGGAGAAATGGTTAGCTAAAGAAATTAACAATGGGATCCAGGAGTTTTCAGTGATGGAGAGTTTGAAGGATATAATTTTTATTGGAATATTTATAGAATAGCAATCCCCAAAGCCCCAATCAAGAGCATTGCCCCATTGTGTTGGATTTTGGACAAAGATACCTCCTGCCTCAACGAATTCCACTTGGGTAAGCAGTGACTGGTCATCTGACAGTTGATGGAGGCAAGTCAGCAGTTTCAGTTTGTGTCTGATTTGGCAGACTTGTTGGCATTAAAAGCTGAACACTCCAGGGTACGGTTGAAATGCATTGGCAGATCAGTGTGATGAAGCCCACTATTCCGAGGATGGAATATGTCAGTCCTCCAAACCATCAATCTGTTACCTTTCACACATTTTCAATTTAAAATATATGTATACTGAATGGACCTTCAGCTGGCATTGTCTCTTTAAATCCAAGGGAAATTGGTTAACTCTTTTATCCTAAGATGGTAGGTGATACAGAGCGGCTCACTATAAGTCACCCTGGTATACATCCATTCCATACTAAAGTCATTGAGACATGTAGGAACTGATGCGTTATAAGTCCTCCCACTCCCTGCTCTTAAGTCACGCACAAAAAACCCCCCAACACCCACAATTTGCACAAATGGAAGTCAGCTGCAGGAAAAAAATTCTCCCTTTAGTTGTTTTGCAGTAAGTCCTAGTTTTTTGGAATGCATCTTGGACTTATAGCAAGGATGGTCTATACTTGTGATGGCATTCTAGGCCACTTTAACAGACCACTGTGTGGATCATTAAATGGGTTTTGATCAGTTAAATTGGCGGTTTAACACACACAACTTATATACCATTTTCATATAGATTTTGCTCCCCAGAGTGGAGGATGCCATTTCATTAGTTCAGGTTAAGATGAAAATCTTTCTATGCAATTAAAGTAAAACCTGTGGTGAGCTTTACAAAACGTATTACTTCTCAGTAACAGATATTTTGATTCTGTATTTTTGGTTGTTTGACAATTAACTTGGCAAGATTCTTTTTCTAACCTTCAAAAGCCTGGAATGTTGATACAGGGAATCTGCTTGCTTTGTGCATTTTTTTGCATTAATTTGGTCGAAGGCCTATCATATGTCATTCATCGAGTTTTCTAATAGCATGGAAAGATACTGAATTCTCTCTAAACGTCATCTGAGTGTGTCATTTCAGCCTGGGTGTCTAACAATAGATAGATAACAAAGGCTCCATTTTTAGATTGCTGTGCTCAGACGTCACTTCAGGGCCTAATCCTGTAAATGCTCATTGCTAGGGCCCTACCATATTCATGACCATGAAAAATGCATCATGGACCCTGAACTCTCGACTCCCTCATGAAATTTGGTGTTTTGTGTGCTTTTATCCTATACAATTCCCAATTTCACATGGGAGACCAGAGTTTCTCAAATTGGGGTATATGACCCAAAAGGAATTTTGGCGGGGGAAGGGTCACAAGATTATTTTAGGAGGTTGGCAATATTGCCACCTTTACCTCTGTGCTGGCCAAATGGAAAGTAGCAGCTGCTCGTCGGGAGCCCAGCTCTGAAGGCAGTGCCAACCATCAGCAACAGTGCAGAATTAAGTGTAGCAATACTGCTACTTGTCCCTCCAGCTCCTTTTTTGGATCAAGACCCCTACAATTACAACACTGAAATTTCTGATTTAAATAGCTAAAATTATTACATTTATTATTTTAAAAATCCTATGCCCATGAAATTGACCAAAATGGACCAAAATGACTACTCATGTGCCCTCAATTTTAGGGCAATAGGCCCTGATCAAAAAACCCTATATTTAGGCACCTAAGTCTTTGCTTTAGAGTCCATCAATACCACAGAACTGCTCAGTTTCCACCTAACCCAGTAGGTGCCTAGACCTATTTAGCACCCTACATTTCTGCTGTAAATATTCCCTAGGTGCCTATCTGTCTGGACTCTAGGCATGCACACTGCAACCTCACTATAGGCATCTAGGCACCAGTTCTTCACCCAAGTTCCACTGCAATCCACAGACTGGGGGAAGAGAAGTAGAGGAATGCCTACCTTGTTTGTGTGGCCTGACCTGGTGTGGGGGGGAAGGGATGTTAAAGTGGAGACAGACGCTCCTCCTCCCTTCCTCCCCCTTCCCCATAATCTAGTGGCTAAGTCATCAGAGAAGTGGCAGATCCCTGTTAAAACCCTTCTACATCCCAGGGGGTACCCTAACCATTGGACAAAGTCTATGAGCGAGCGGCTTTCCCTCATCACACACACCCCCAGCTGCTTTGTGTGGAGACAGACAGGTGCCTAATTCTATCTCACAAGGAACAACTTTGGCTTCTAAGCCACTAGACTCCAGAAGAAGTTCCAGACACACCTCTCCCTGCTCCTCTTGTCCGCACCCACCATGGGCTAGCAGGGAGCTGTCGAGCATGATGGCTTTTGCAGATGGCCCTATAAGGCACCTCTCTCCCCCATTCATTGCATAAGAAGTGTAGCCACCTGACTCAGGCTTTGTGGATTGCAGTGTTGTTCCTGTGATTTTCTAGGCACCTAACAGTTGGGCATTGTGACTGTCAAGATTGGAACAGTTATGTCCCTTTGTGGATCAGACCCATACAGAACAGTGGTTTTCACATTTGGCCTGATTCAACATATCAGTTGTTGTGTGAGGTGCTAAGTGACTCCAGCAGGATTTAAGAGCACCAAGCTGCCAACAGTGGGGGTGAGGGGCAGGGGTAGTTACCCCAGGGCCCAAAAATTCAAAAGGGCCTCGGGCTCCCAGCTGCTTCTGCTGAAGCAGTGGCACTGGCAGCAGCAGCTAGAGCCCTGGAACCTTTAAATCACCACCATGCAGCATGCTGCAGGCAGCTCTGAGGGCTGGCTGGCTGGCTGGGGTGTAGCATAGCCCCTTCTGCCTGAGGCCTCACTCCTTCCATGAGTGCAGAGTCCCGCCCCCCATCCCCTATGCTCAGGAGTCTGGCAGTTCTGAAGAGCACTCAGAATATTGCAGAGCTGGGCACTTAGGCATCTACTCAGCAAAGTACTTGAGCACATGTATAACTTTGGGCACATGTATAGCCCTTTGAAGTGAATGAACTACTTGTGTTTAGCTAGACATGTGCTTACATACTTTGCTATTCTGGGGTCTTTTGCAAAGCTAACTAAGTAACATTTTTAATTATACCTATTGAAAGTCAGAATATTTCTCAGGAGGAAAAAATTCTACATACAAACTTGTGGGCTCACTTATAGCCAAGTTTCCAAAACTATACAACTTTTAAAAGACAGACATTAACTAGTCACAAAAGAATTTGGAAGTTAGAGCTTGAGATTATTAAAAGTTTGAATAAATTCATTTTGCACCAACATAAAAATACTGATCAAAATCTATTTACATCAGCGAAAGCTTTCCCCTTGACCACACTGGGCTCTGAATCAGGCCCTAAGGACTGGTGTTACTTCCTGTTGTGGGGATTGGAATCTAAAACTCCATTGTTCTTTAGTCTTTTGCATTTACCAACAAACATTCATTGAGAGTGAAATGCCATCACCTTGATAGTTCTCTCATATCAGTAGTCAAGAAGTGACAGGAATCGTCATCTATGCCTTCAGCAGGTTCAGTGTAGACGTAAAGGCCAGCACATTTAATCAATCTATTTCAGCACATTTATCCAAGCTTTTAATCTGTTGTATTGGAAAAGAAAGGTCTTGCCACATGTTTCAACTTTACCATTTACAAAAAAAACCAAAACAAAACACCAACAATACATCATGAAAATAGACATTTGACAAAGTCAACATGTTCCACTTTGGCAATGTGTGGTAAATTGGCAACATGTGGCAACTGGCAAATTATCTTATACTCTTATGGTTAATTCATTTCAACCTGCTTTTGAAAGAACAGTGTGTTCCTAATGAATTTAAAATGGGACAATAGGATGTTGTACCCTTATTTAGAATTACAACCAGTTTTTTTTCCCTGAAACATTTCATACTGCTGGTGTTTTAGTCTCTCACTGTGATGTATGGTATCAATGTTCTCTTTTTAGACTACAAACAATAATGCACATTTATGGCAAATTACACATAGTTTCATTGAATGCAATCCCAGAGGTTTAGCAGCCATTTATCTACTTTGTTTGGTACAGATTGGGGTTTGGAACTCAAACAGTGGCCTTAATATGACTGACAGCAATAAAGACAGATCTACCAATATCACTGATTCACTGGCTAACCGAACACTCATAGTCACTACCATTTTGGTAAGTCCTGCTGCATGGTGTCAATATTATTAACCATAGTGTAGAATCGACCATACATTGCTTGCATTGTTTTACATATTTATATGAGGACCTCTTTTTAGCCTAAACTCTGCACTTCATCTTTTGTGGTTCCCTGTACCAATGTACGGTTTGACAAATCATATTTCTAGCCCAGCATATTATTCACATATAGACACAAAATCCAACTGCCCACTGTTCATCTATATACAAGAGTAATCACATTTGCAAATTAGGCTTAGCTTATCTCTGTATTTTGAAGAAACAATGTGTATTTCTTTCAACCAAGAAAATGTCTCTCAGAAATATTAAGCTTTATGGTCAGTGTGTACATTTTCAGAGTTCTCACTATAAATAAGGTTAAGGTGGTTGAAGGAGAAGAGCTTATGGCACAGAATGGAGAGATGGATTCTAGTACATCCTCACCAGTGCTGAATGGAAGTTAGTGTGGGGAAGGTAAGATGTGCTGAACTGTGTAATCTCCCATGCTGATCCCTGATTTCCGGGCCAGTGCTGGTTGATTCTGCAGAAGGGGAAGTTGTAGATTCTTTTTATTGCAACTCCCTCTGCGCTGACTTTCTACTGCCAGGAGTCCTATACTTTAGGTTAAAACTACAGAAGCCTGTCTAGCCCAGGGTTAGAGCTATTCCGAAACCTTTTTACAAGAAATCAAAGAAATACCATGTGCAGAAAACTACTCTGCCTATGCTATTTTTTCATCTCTCAATGAATATATTATCCACTTAATGGCTATATTTTTTCCACACTTTTTAAGGTTTGTTTTATTTAGAAAGTTGATATTTAGGTTCACTTTATGTATGATTCTTGGTCTAGTATTCATTGGGCTACTGCAGTATCCTTACTTATCCCTTAACATGGCATATTTGGCCTGATTTTGGAGGTGCTTACAATTCCTCTAAAGTTGGGAGTAAAGGCATTCAGATCCCATGTAACTTAGGCTCAAATACATTCATAGCTAATTGATTTGGGCAATTTACTAGTATATCTGGAGATGCCTTTTAATGGACATGATAAATTACTTGCACCTGTACAATTCTAGTAAATCAAACTATCTGTATATTGTATAAACTGAGATGATCTGAAATGTACCTCATTTCTGTTTCTACATGTTTGATGTGTTTATTCTGTAGGAAGATCCCTATGTTATGTACAAAAAGTCCGATAAGCCCTTGTATGGAAATGACAGATTTGAAGGATATTGCCTGGATTTGTTGAAGGAACTCTCAAATATTTTAGGGTTCATCTACGAGGTCAAACTAGTTTCTGATGGTAAATATGGAGCCCAGAATGACAAAGGAGAGTGGAATGGGATGGTCAAAGAACTTATAGATCATGTAAGATTGAATCGTTCTGTCTTTATTCTGCTTTAACCAGAGATAGTTTATAAGAAGCCAAGTAGAATGAAGTGTTTTCATTAGCAGGATCACTAGTCATTTCATCACTAGCAGAAAGCCTTTGAGCAAAGACACATATTTAGGGTTTGCACTTTGGGGGGAAATCCTTCCCCCGTAGTACTGGGATATTCTAGAAGGGAAGAGGTACATTCCACTAGGCTGTAGACCTGATCCATGGTTTATCTGACAGCCTTGAGACTACAGCACTTTCCCCTGCACCTGGGCCCCTCCAGCAATAATAGTTAAATCCTTATAGCAGGGGACCCAGTCTGCCCTGCACTTCACTTCTCTGCAGTTCATGTGTGGTGCTGAGTCCCAAGCAAGCTCCCTAAATCACGCCCTGCCCTATCCATTGGACAGGTACCCATATTGTTGTATCAAAGTATTTGCAAACACAAGGGAAAGTTTTACTTTTTTGGAGCAGTATTTCAGACATGTCCATTCTGCCTCTGGTAATGTCCTAATAATTATTTTTTTTGCTGCACTTTCCTGAGGTAAACTGTTTCAGTCGTACTCAAATCACTATAGCTCATCGGAAGTAGATTTCCTGTCCACAATAACCTTTAAGTAAGGAAACCACACATTTTTATTTTACACTCACTTGTAGTTCAGCGACTAGTCAAAACTAAACCTGTTTGTTTTATCTTGTTTAATACCCATGGGAAAAGGTGGAAGGAAAGAAAAAATATGCTTGTTGAAGGCAAAGAGAATGAGAATGTTTTCTAATCTGTGTTCCCAGAAAGCTGATCTGGCGGTTGCTCCTCTCACCATCACCTACGTAAGGGAGAAAGTAATTGACTTTTCAAAACCCTTCATGACACTTGGGATCAGTATTTTGTACCGGAAACCCAATGGCACAAATCCTGGTGTTTTCTCTTTTCTAAACCCTCTTTCACCTGATATTTGGATGTACGTCCTCCTAGCCTGCCTTGGAGTCAGTTGTGTACTCTTTGTAATTGCAAGGTAAGTTTAAAGACTGTGTGAAAGACACACCCACTTTACTTTCCTATCATGTGTGTGTTACGCTGGTCACACAACATATACTCACTCCATTAATAACAATTTAAATATATTCTAGATTTTTTTTCCAGTACCAAAACCACTGCATTCGAGGAAGGAGGGGGGAAAAGGAGAATGGTTCTCTTGAATTATTTTTTTAACTGAATGTAAATATTCATAGTGTGACAAGATTGTTCTTTATACCTAAGAGTTGAAGGAAGAAAAAATAAAAATTATAAAATGTGCTAGTTACTTAACAGAAATGAAAATATTACGTACAACTGTTTTTCACCATATATGTTATGCCTTTCTAAGCACCGTACTTTTCAACTAACAGTACATACAGTTAATAGCCAAGATAATCTTAAAATCCTGTTGCTGAAGGTTGGGAGTCAGTTCAGATCAATTCACTCTGAAAAGTCAAGCTAGCACAACAGAAAGCCCAAGGGCTTTATTCTACAAGATGTTCCCACACCTCTCTCTCTCAAGTGGATTGTCACAGGAGATGCAAAGCACCAAGTATTATCAATTCCCAAGTGAGATCTGTATTCAAGAAGATACCTATGATCCAGGAGAGCATGTTTGACTTCAGTGCTGTGCTGAAAATTCAACATATGCTTAAGTGCTGTCCTGGATCAGGACCTCTGCTACCAATGAACTCTAATACACTGAAGAGCAAGCTACTAATAAAATACAAGTTTAGAAACCCACAAATTGTGTTTAAAAGCTGAAAAGGAAAAATATGAAAGTATGATTGACAGAGTTCAGCAATACTCCTTTCTGAGCAAGCCGCTTTGTCAACATGACAGTGTAGATGCAATAACGCCTTCTGTCGACAGAACTCTGCCAACAAAAGGTGTTATTCCTCATAGAATGAAGTTTACAGCCATCAACAAAACTGCTGAGTTCTGTCGTCATGTCAACATTGTAGATGCAGGTATAGTTTTGTTGACAAAAGTGGACTTTTGTCGACAAAACCGTGTAGTCTAGACACACCCCTGGAGTCTGATATTCCAATAGCTTTCTTACAGGAATAGTTCCTACATAAGTAGTCACACTAACTTCAAAATCTACTACCAGTATGAATAAGGGTTAAGTCATTGAAATAAAGATTTGTGGGATCCGGCATCTACATTGCACGTGAGGCTTGATACGATATCCCTTCCTCAGGAATTTCAATATTTTATATATAAAATATTATTTCAACATCTTGGATGCCATATTTGAACCATATTTTTTCTGATGGCATTTGATATCTATACTAAGACTCGGAAAAAGGTCATATTTATTTATACTTTTTCCACTATTTGGAATTTATTGAACATTTTTCTCCTCCCTAGGAATATACATAAATTATTTTTCTGGGTTAGTGGTTTTTCATTACCAAAACTTATTGTTTTCTGTTGACACCTCATAAAGCTTTTTCCATGATTCTATTATGTATTGCTTTGAATATAAAACAATGACATAATTCATACTCATGAAGGAATAAGAGAATCAGCGTAGATTCAAGAAGACAAGTTTCAAATCATACAACTCTTCATGATCTAACACTTATATAACAGATCAGGAGATTTACCCGACATTGCTCAGATCCTCAACTGAAATAAGTTTTGGTTTTACTCATTTAAATCTGTGCGCTGGGGTGGGGCAGAGGATGAGGTGTTCAGTACACAGGCTGCCCCCAGGACAGAGGACTGCCTCAGACCTCTCTCACCACAGCAGGTAGGGGGCCAGATGAGAAGTACCTGTCCATAGCCACTCCAGTTAAGGAGTGCAAGTCCCCCAATTGCAGGGCAGACAGACATAGCCATGAGTTCTCCCTCACATACACCCCAAATTATGATTTCTTTTCATTGATGAGCTCCCTTATTTACAAGAGCAATCCGACAGAGGTCAGTTTGACGTGGTTGTATATGTTTTATGGCCTGCCGAACAGCTTTCTTTTCAATGGACACACTCTTCAAAGGCACTCTCTCATACACATGAAACTTTGTTTGCTGATTTCAGCACAAGTACCCAAGGCAGGCTACAGTGATGAAGGGCAATTTGTGGATTTTATTGTTGTTTTGTTTTAACTGCTTAGGGTACGGGTAAGGGACCATGGAACAACTCATTAGTATAGTGTAGTCCTGGGTGACAGAAAGAGTTCATCCATCACTGACGGCTGATATAATATCAGCCATGAGACTGTGTACAATTAGTGATGATTCCCCACGAGCTCTTGCAATGGCTCACTGTACCATGAATAATAGTTCTAACTGTACACAAATCATCTTCTCATTCATGGCTGATACTAAATCTGCCCGCCAGTGACAAATTAGCTTTGTTCTGCTGTTGTGTGCCAAGAATAAAATCATCCCACACACTCTCCACCATAGAACAGGGAGAAAGAAAACAATCCCCAGCTTGCCCTCAACCTTGTAGGTTCTCTAGGAAAACCATGTCACACTCAGAAAACAGACAAAGCTTTAAGTATACGAAAGAATACACCAGATACAGCAAGTAATCAAGAAAGCTATCCAGTAGGCTATATCCAATGCATGGACGAGTGAACACAAACCCCGCCCCCCAATAAGAGAGAAAAATATTATTGAATCATCATCCTTTGTATTTCACACTCTCAACTGCTTAATGTTGCTTCCTTTAGGTAAAACCAGTGTCTTGCCCTGAGAACAATGATGGTTCTCATTTTCTAATTTAAAAAATCTTTAGAAATATCAAGCTTAGTTATTCTTGATCATTACTTATTTAGGAAAACAGGAGACTAAATGCTCAATTCAGCAAATGGCTTAATAGCATTAAGAATAGGTTATGGTTCTATTCATGTCAATGCAACTTAAAAATCTGCTCGAATGCTTTGCTGAACTGGTGCCTAGAAACAGGGCTATTAGTTGGCAAATAGTTATGCTGAAGGTGTTCAGTACACACATCTGACATTTAAACTTGTTTTCACAGGCTGGACTCCCAATGCACATCTAGGAAAAGCCAGAATAGTCCACTGACACCTCCAAAACTATTTTTCAGCTGCTAAAGATTTGTTTTTTTCGCCATGCATTGAACAGGTCAATTCTCAAGAACCTTTTGGTGGGATACTGGAAGCACACTCTCACACACAAATCTTCACTATTCTAGCAGTGCAACAACAAATACCCTTTATTTTTTCTTGTTACACTTTCACTGAGAGAAATATGCAGGTATAATATTTATGGACATACCTGTACATTTTTTCCCCAGTGGCATAACTCATATCTTAGTTCTCCCTAAGTATTATGTAGCATTATCATTGTCATTTATTTTTTCATTAAATGCCATAATTAAACAAATAGTTATGCCTTTATCACTATTTATAAAAAGTTACTAATATTTACTGTTTCTTTTTTTCTACTCCATAATAGCTATGGCCACACTAATAATGTTCTGCTAAAATTTCTCTCTGTTGTCGTCTTCATTTCATGTCCACAGATGACATCAATGGTGGAAGTGCTAGAACAGGTGTCCCACAGTGATACAGGCACAGTGTCATCTAACTTTGCTCAAAGAAACCCTATATAAGGTAGTGGTTAAATGCCAGTAACCTCCAAAAACTTGTCCATGCTACTGCTCCCACTGGTGGAAATGAATCAGTAGAAACAACAGTGGAAATATAAACAGACGTTTCTTAGATTAGCCAAGTCCTAAATACAATCATTGCCCTTCCCCTCCTCTATTCACTGTATTGAATTTTGTGCAGTACATTGCACAGAATAAGGCACACAACAATAAAATCTGATATTTAATTCTAGAGAGAATGAGTCACTGATATACTAGCAAATATTAAAAATATCGACTGTTGCTACTTTTATAATAAAAAAGTCATATAATAAAATAAAATCTGTCCAGTCTGGCAGAAGTAGTTTTGCTGACTGAACTTTATTGCTATTTTCTAGGAGTTGCCATTTTGTTCATTTAGTGATAAATGTGTGGCTTAGACAAAAATGTATTACTTAAAACACTGTAAGAGCCCAGCCCTGGCTCAATTTGCAGTGCAAGAGTCCCAGCAAAAGAGTAGGCATAAATACCGTTTTCTGCTCTTTATAACATGTCAACACTATAATTCAGCATGGGTGAATGCCCTGCAGAAGGCCTTGTACTTTGATGGTTTATGTGTGGGTTAGCTGGTGCATATGGGCCAGGGCCTCACAGGGGTGAGTTCCACCCATCTAGTTAAGAACAATTTCATTGATTGTAGAAAGGTGGTTTTCATACTTAGCACAGTGAAAAACTTGCTGGAATGTAATAGCTTGATTTTGTTGTTTGTTTTTTTTAAAATGGTGTATGCAGAAATGTTTTATCTTTATATTGCCTCTTGCAATTATTTTTTTTTTACTATTGTACTAGTGATGATGATATTGTTTAGTTAATGGCATCTTAAGCTACCTACTGTTTCAATTAGTAGGTTCATTACTATGTGTGTTCATTACTTTAGCTTAGTGTAGTGCTCTGGTTGTCAGAGTGCATAAATTCAAAGCTTAATTATATGCTGAAACAGTAATTAAAATGTTTTGGCATGACATTATGAGTATAGCTTTAATAGACAAACTTCATCAGGAATGTACCTAATGTGCTCTGCAGAGCTAAGAAGCAGCAGGCAGGGTACCATGGAGAGGAACAAATTTTAAACTAACTTTGCCAACTATTTTGCAGACGAGAAGGGGGTAAATATTTTGCATTTTCAGCAAGGTGTGCTGGGAATTGAGCAGTATTCTTTCACTCATTAAGAGGAAACTGGCTGCCTAATTCTCTATACATGATACTGAAAATATACCCCATGGCTTTTACACACTGAAATTACTCTCTCAAAGTAGCAACAATAACTTCGCCTCACTATTGGAGAGAGAGATACAAAAATTAATGTCTTAACACCAACATGTCTTGTAAAATAGGGGTTTTTTTTGTCATGCCCAATAACAGTTCTTTAGAGAGAGAGTACACTCCAAAGGGAGTGCATTAAGGGTACGTCTAAACTACATCCCTCTTTCGAAAGAGGGATGCAAATTAGACATATCAAAATTGCAAATGAAGCCGGGATTTGAATTTCCGGCGCTTCATTTGCATAATCGCGTCAAAGTGTTTTTTAGAAAAAAGCTATTTCAAAAGTGAAATCGCAGTCTACACGGTTCTTTCAAAAAGAAAAGCCTTTTTCATAAGATCCTGTAAACCTAATTTTTGTAAAAATGAGGTTTACAGGATCTTACGAAAAAGGCTTTTCTTTTCGAAAGAACCGCGTCTAGACCACGGTTTCACTTTCAAAATAGTGTTTTTCGAAAACATGCTATGACGCAATTATGCAAATGAAGTGTGGGAAATTCAAACCCCGGCTTCATTTGCAATTTTGATATGTCTAATTTACATCCCTCTTTTGAAAGAGGGATGTAGTCTAGGCATAGCCTTAGAATGCCTTTATTCTCTCATGCCTTCACCAAGGTGCAGCCACATGGAATCAGAGCATCCTCTTCTCTGCAGAGCATCAATCAGGTGGCTAGGGGAATCACTGAGATGCTTGAAAGAAACAGCAGTTGAAGATTACAGTTCAAGAGCATTAGGATTAATGAAGTAGGGCTTACACTGAAACTGGAACTCTGACAGCCACTCCCTGCACTATGGTGCTGCTCTGCAGCTTGCATAGCATGCTGGACACTTATGGATATATCTTTGAGTTTTGGTTATCTTATTTTCTTCATTAATCTTTTCATTTTCTGCATTCTTAGCAGGTTTGCTGGCTCAGTATGAATTTTATCTGATGTTTACAGACTGTTTCTGTTAACTACCACAGGTTTACACCCTATGAGTGGTATAACCCCCACCCGTGCAACCCTGACTCAGATGTGGTGGAAAACAATTTTACTTTACTAAATAGTTTCTGGTTTGGAGTTGGAGCTCTCATGCAGCAAGGTACACCGGTCACACATCATTATTGCACACATCCCACAGTCTGCTCAAGGGCTTCTGTGCTGGTAAACTCCACCATCTGTAGCTACCACATATATTGTAAAACCTGATCTCAAAAATTACAAAAGCAGATTACACATTAGTGAAGCTGGGATAGGGAGGGAAGGGAAATGAAACTTATACCTTATTTTGGATTTAAGCAGGTAACAGCAGAAATTAGAAAGGAAAACATACAGAGAAGTATAAAGTGGACTGCCCAAATGGGAGCTTCTGTGAACAAAACATAAAATAATAGCAAGATGACTATAAAGGAATTTATACTGAGGATAAATCTAAAATTCCTACTCCAAAAACAAGAAAAAGCTCTATTAATTTAGGCTTCATCCCAATATAAACAGTTATAGCCAGAGCAATTCTAGAACAAAGACTTTAACACCCAGTCAAAAGGCGTTTCTGTAATAAGATTGTTAAGTTTTGTTGGCAATTGTCAAACTTTTATTCAAAACCAAAACAAAACCAATTTTATTGGCTTTTCTGCAGGTTTGAGTCCCATCCTCTTGTAAATGTATCCAACCTTAAAAATGTAACCAAGTCAAGACCCAGTTGCTGCTGAATTTTGGAAGATGCACACAATACTCGCTTGATAATGAAAGGCAACAAAGTGCACTCAATATGGGAAATAATTAAACAAGCAAACACATGTGCTAAATGCTTATGGTGTGTGTATTTTGAGACTTCCTTTTAAAGGGCTATTGTACCAATATCTCTGAAAACATTTTATGGCAAAAAATAGGCAACAAGTAGATGAAGTTGCACCAATTTCAAAATATTTCAGTAAGGAATACCTACATTCATTCAGGTACAATTTTTTTGTAGGTATGAATACCAATTTGGATTTTGTAAAATAAAAATAAAATAACAATAATAATCATGTTTCTTAGAGTAGTGAAGAAATTTCACACTGTAACTAGAATAATACATGCACACAGTTTTATCGATATATTCACAGGACACATATATCCTCACCAAAGTTATTTTGAAGAAGATTATGTTTGTTTTTCCCCCAATGTATCTGTAAAGCACAGACTAAGGTTTTACAGTATCAGGAAGGTGTGTGTATATAATTGTGACTGCTTTGTGTGTGAGTGCCCCCAAGATTTTGTGTTTTTAATATCCTGCCTTTTTGGAGTTTACCATCATCCACAGCAAACTGTGGGATGTAGTGTCTGCTAGTTACCACTACCTTGGGTACATGACAGTCAGCCCCAACCAGACTCTGCTTGTCTTTAAAGAAGCTTTACAAAAACATTTGTAAGGCAAAGCAAATGTTTCCATGTACAAACTTGTGGTACGTGTGATTGTAAGTGCACCATCAGTAACGTGTAGAGTTTGAACAAGAGATGAATGGTTGCTAACCTCTGCATCTATTGTTATGCTCTTTCTTGTTAACAGAAGCTGCTTGTTGTGCTTGATTGGAAGCCACTTGTTAATTCAATTTTAAAATGTGATGATCAGACTTTCTCTTTTCTACAGAGCGTGAGCAAAGTCTGGATCAGGATTGGCTGTCATGTCTGCCATAAAAAGGCACTAGAGAGACTTCAGCAAGTATTGTCTCTGACCATGAATCTTGCTAGTAACATTTTACTTAGATGTTGTTTCCCCATTCCCCTGAAGTTTTCAACCCAGATATTTCCTCTAGTCTTCAAAGGTATCCAGACATGGCATACTTCTAATTTTAGTCAATAGATTAATTTAAAAATGCATGGGAAACCATTGCTTTTAAAAAACCAGGTTACCTGCTAAAGTCCAATTCAAGAAACTGCATAAGCACAGTCTTATCTTTAAGGTAGACCTTAACTCACAAGATTACATCAATGGGACTAAAGCATGTGCTTAAGTACTTTGCTGAATTGGTTTCCAAGGGATGGTTAATACTGAAATAATCATAGGCCTGATCCTGCAACATGCTGAACTCCATACTCAACTCCTAGTGACTTTTGTAAGAGGGGAAAGTGTTTGTCATCTTGCAAGATCAGTCCCCTTGCTTACAACACTCAGGCAGGTCTACACTGAAGGGGAAGGTCAAAATAAGATACACAACTCCAGCTACGCTAGTTATATAGCTGGAGTCAAAGTATCTTAATTTGAGTTTCCCCACAGTTCCCACAGTGGGAGGCTGATGGGGGCCAATGCTCCCATCAGGTTCCCTTACACCTCACCAGAGGAGTACTGGCTGCCAATAGGGGCACCTTCTGAGTTTGATTTAGCAGATCTTTACTAGACCCACTAAATTGAACTCAGGAAGCTCTATCACGGCAGCTTCAATCTTCCCCCAGGTGGAGATACGGCCTCTGTGGAGGATTAAAATGTACTGTCTTTAATTTGCTTATATTTAAAGATTTTCTGTTTCTGCTGTACAACTGATTTGCCACTGTAGAAAACCACTGGAATATTATAATTTTGCCAAAAAACTACAGTAACCAAGAGCTTCTCCACTTCCATCTATTATCATGTACCTCTAACTATAAAGATGTACTACCTATTGCTATATATTAAAACTAGGTATTGTATCTCTGTCTAACTACATCATTTATATTCCTGTAATTATCTAGGCTTTTAGAAAATGACATCTCCACGAGGAACTGAATCAGCATACGTAGCAGCCTGCTCTTACATTTGCTAGGTCAATTACAGTTCAAAAATAAATGCATCCATAGGAGTTTAAAAACAAACAAACAAACAAACAAACAAAACACACACACACACACACACACACACACACACACTACACCCCATGTTTCACTACTTTTTAAAAAATCTAGTCTGATAAAGCACCAAGAAAAGCACAATTAAACATAAAGCTGGATTAATCTGCAGCACTTAAAATGATATGTTAAATAGGAACTCTACTTTTAGATTGTTGGCCTAGTTTAAAATCAGTACAACACAAAGGCTACACACACCACAGGAAGTATGCTTTGTTGTTACCACTCGTAATTTGGTAGCAACCATCAATGTACTCAGAGCCCTTGGCTATGCTTAGCTCTGACCTTTAAAGAGAGATGTGCACATGTTTATAAAAAGCTAAATTAAATCTGTTTGCCTGAGGCTTGGAAGATTATTATCCTTGCAATTTTTGCTCAAATTGTACAGTTTTATGTTAAAATCTTCCAAGGCCTTACATGCTTTCTGTGAAATGTCTGAAGCTCCTACATGAATCATTAAGTAGCTCAGAAGACATAACACTTGGGGACCTCTCTCTAATAATAATAACTATTAGTTAAATCAAATTTGTACACTCAGAGACTCCAGTTCATACATCACTTAAGGATGGACTTAAGCAAATACTTATTTCAACAAAGCACTTATGCACAGTGCTTAACTTGGAAGTTAAAATGAAGTCAGTGGAATATTAGCACATGATCAAGTGCTTGTCTGAATCGGGGCATTACACTCAAGTGATCCACTGAAGTCAGCAAGTTTGTAGGCTAGGTCAGCCAGGGCAGAATTTGGCTCAGAGTTTAGAGGTACTTTGCTTCATAACTGGAATAAAATTCAACCCTCATCAGCCAATTACGTGCTCTCAAAGTAAAATGAAATATACAAATTATCCATTTACTGTCCAACTCTCACAATGTGGTATGTGAAGTAGGACATACTAATGCCATTTCAGTTTATCATTCTGTCCTTTAAACTGGGATTCATTTATTACTCATAACATTTCACCATCATGTACAAATCCAGAAGGGACTGCAGAGTTGTTTTACCTTTCATAACTTTGTTTTAAAGGATAGGCTTATAACAGGACATATTTTAAGTCTTGACCCAGCAGTCCTTATTCATGTAAGCCCCACTGACTGTACTGGAACACTACCGACTGCAGTTATAGTGTTTGAGAGAGAGAAAGCTGCAGGACCCTACATACCTTGAGCTATGTCTAGACTGCAGAGTTTTTTGGGGTTGCCGTGGAAACTCTGCCGCATCCAGGGAACGCATCTGCTTTTTCGGAACAGTTTCTGAAAAAGCGGGTACATTCTTTCAGCATCCCTGTATTCCTCATTTTATGAGGAATAAGGATCTTCCGAAAGAATGTTTTTCCCACATTTGGCCCATGTAGATGGGCAAAATGTCAGAAAAGCTACTTCAGAAAAAACAAGCAGAAAAAGGTATGCAAATTGTGGTTTGCAGTTTGCGTATCTTTTTCCAAAAAAAAAAAATAAAAAAAATAATGCAGTGTAGATATAGCCTTGATGTATAGATAAGGGACATGGACTAAATCCTTCTTTTTAAGCATTTTCTCTACATGACAAATGGGATACAGTAGAACTTCTGAGTTATGAGCCTACTGTTCATTTGGAGCTGGAAGTATTGCAATCAGGCAGCAGCAAAGATTTTTTTAATAAGCAAATACAGTACAGTGCTGTATTAAATGCAATTTACTAAATAATAAAATAAAATAAAATAAAATAAAATAAAAAGGAGAGCAGAATTTTTTTTTTCTGCATAGTGAAGTTACAAACCTGTATTAAGTCAATGTTCAGTTGTAATTTTTTGGAAAGAAGAACAATAGCATTTTGTTCCAAGCTACAAACATTCCAGATTTAGGAAGAACCTCCATTCCCAAGGTGTTCAAAACTCTGAGGTTCTACTGTATTGTTATTCTAAAGATTTAAGGCTTAAAGACTCATTACAATACTTGTATCAAGCAGTTAAGATACAACTACATGGCTGGTATGGCTTGGTAGGAGTCTAAAAGGTTAACTCCAAAAGTGACATTAGCACAAAGACAAACTGGTGTTCAGACCCATGGATAATCATGTGTTTATTAGGTATCATGGCATATATCCCTTTCAAAGTATTTTACCATTATAAACATTAGCCATGCATATGTGAGATTGTGTAAATTTCTTTTATTATTCTGTAGTTCATAAAGGTATTATACTCCTAAAATCTACTGTCAGCAAAAGAGACTTCTTTCAACATGTTTTAATTTTATTATTTTGATGATATTATAACAGGATCAGAGCTGATGCCCAAAGCTCTCTCTACCCGAATAGTTGGAGGAATATGGTGGTTTTTCACCTTAATCATAATCTCATCCTACACAGCCAACTTGGCTGCCTTCCTAACAGTTGAAAGAATGGAATCCCCCATTGATTCAGCAGATGATTTGGCAAAGCAAACCAAGATAGAATATGGAGCTGTTAGAGATGGATCAACTATGACCTTCTTCAAGGTAAGATAGAGTCAGGCAGTTTTTGCATTGTGAGTATTGCAGCTTTTCAATAATAGATTCAGAAACAGGGAACAGACTGAGGAATAGTGAAAACAGTAATTTAGTAAAATTTAGCAGTTATAACATTTCCACGATCCACATGGGGTCCTCCAGGAATCTGCACAGGTGATAGGGAAGGTTGTATTATATGCATCTTAACTTGAAACCAATTAGCAGGAAACCACCATAAATATTTTACAGCCTGACACTGTAATTCCTTTTCTGAAGGATCCTCTAAGCCATGGCACCCACTGCTCCCTAAAAATGGAGGGGGCTGGGCAGCTACAATCTGCAAAAATCCCTGCTAGAATAGGTCCAGTACAGTAGGAAGCTAAAGGACTCTGAAACAATGTACAGGTACAAAGTCTCTGCTGGCACTTCTGCTGGATTCCCCAAGATCTATTCAGTCAGGTAAGGGAGGCAACCCCATGCTCAAGCTAAAAGAATTTTGTGGAAACTCTACAGGGAGAATCTCAGTGGGGGTTCCCCCCCCCCATTTAGTGCCCACTAGCACTAGTTATTCTTCAGTCTTCAAAAGGGGGCTGTTTGGCCCAAACTTTATAACAAGTAAATAGCTCAAGTAGCTATCTGAAAAATACAACTGTCAATGAAAATTAAAGTCCATTTGTTTTTAAAAAAATATAGAGCTAAACTGTAATATAATTGAGAGTTTCTGTAGATAGCTAGATTGCTTTTGATAATTTAATTACATTTACAATGAATTGATCTCATAAAATGTCAATACATATACCAAGAAGTTATAAATATGGAAATGTACAAAAACATCTCATGGCAATTAGCTCTAATTAGCAGCTTTGTTGGCACACCCAGCAGGAAATCCAAGGATTGAATATACCTAGTAAGTTATTAATATCATGCTTCTCAGTATGGCATTTGAGCATCTTTTAAGTAACCTGTAGGAAGCAGTCCCTCCAAAGAGAATGAGTCACACTGAGGCAACATGTGGGGAAAAAAGCTTCTGCTACCTGTGTCAGAGATTTTCTGAGAAGGAACAGCTTCAGTTTCTGGTGTCAGTTTGACATCTTAAGTGAGTATTTTAAAAAAGCTTCAGAGGGGTAGCCAAATTAGTCTGTAACTGGAAAAACTTTAAAAAACAACAAATAGCCTTGCAGCACCTTAAAGACTAACATGTTTTGTTATTTTAAAGAGGTCTGTGGCCGATCTGGGAATTTAACCCATATGTCTCAAATCCCAATGTAGTCTTATAGTTTTAGTTACTATCTTTAAATAAAAGAAAGTAATGGATCTCAGTTCATATATTTGGATATGTCTGAAAACTAGTAATTGGATACTGCAGTTGTTTGCTACATCTTACAGACACCCTGCTTTTAGCTTTAATGGTAAATTCCTCTTTTACTTCCCCCCCTTATTTCCAGAAGCGTCTGCATGTTTGAATAAGAGAATGAATTTGATGCTCTTTTCAAAACTTGATTAGTTAGCCAGATTTTGTAATAAGAAGTTGAAATCTTCATTAACATATGCTGGAAAAAATAATTTGAGAACCCTAGGAATTGTCATAAATTAACTATAGTATCACCCATTTTAATAAGGTACATCTACTAGGCTTGTGGTGTATAAAAATACTTTGTACTGTACTACTACCTGAAAGACCCCAGTAAAGTTCCTTAGCCCAGTGTCCCTTCATTGGCCAGGAAAGGTCACCACGATGGATCTGCACAAAGAAGGCCTCTGCATTTGTGGCTCCTGCTGCAGCAGAGGAAATAACTGCAGACTCTGGGCATTGTGAACATCAGAACATGTTTTCCAAAGCAGCTTTCACTTTTGGTCTGGCTTTTTATGACACTAATAAAAGGGTGGAATTTTACAGGCACAAATAAAGATGGGTCTTTTTTCTTTCTTTTTTTTTTAAGCATTTAAACATCTGAGTTTTCAAATCAGGTAATTAGGTATCGATGTGCTACAAAATGAACCCATGCTTATAACTGTCTTCAAGTTATATATGGATACACAAATGGAAGAATGCTAGAAGTAATTTCTGTGGAGAGTGGAGATGAATTAGTTGTTGTGATGAAAAGCGCATGAAAAATGGAATTTCATATTTATATCACTGCTACACAGCTAATACAACTAATAAAGTGTCTTAGATGTCATAAAGAGATCAATGATCCACTGTGCTAGGTGGGATATAAAAACAAAGCAAGACCCTTCCTAGACCAGAGATAAAGGATGTGAAGGGAGATAGAGGTACAGAGAGAGAGAGAGAGAGAGAACATGATTTGCCCCAAATTAACACACAATAGGTTATAAATAGTATGTATCTTTGTATGTATAAAATGTAGACTGGAAGTACCCTGAGGACATGGATTTCTCTCTTATAGCTATAAAGTATGAAGTACCTCTCTGATGCTTTACAAAGAATTACCCACTAAAAATAATAAAATATTATGGGTAAGAAGTCAAACACTCAAAAAGTAAGGAAATGCCAGCATCAAGGTTACCCATATTCTATATTCAAGCACAGCTCCTACTGACTTCAGTTGCAGCTGTGGGGACTCAACATTTCTACAAATCAGATTACCCTAGATTTCCAAGCCAATGTCCCAGAAAAGAGGGATACAGAATTAGTGAGCAGCTGGGAGAGGTTGGTTTAAATGACTTGGCTAGCATCACATGCTGCAATCAACAAATCTGTGGCTATTGCCTCTTTGGCACCTAAGTTTTCATGATAAATGTTTCCAGGGTTCTTTCATTTCCACCTCTGAGCATATACAATGCATATGACAAAAGACTGGGAATGAAGTTAGATGATGTATGTGCAGCTGTGACTGGAGGATTTTAAAAAAGTAAAGTGAAAAAAATCAAAGTTCCATTGTGTGGCCACACATCAACATTCACATGGTTCATCAGCAGGACTGGAACTTTTAGATCCACCACAGAAGTCTCTGGTCCTCCTTTATGCCAGTGGGTTTCACAAGCATTTGTTGACAGCAGAGAATGGTGACGAGCTCAAGCCAAGATAAACTTTTAACCATAAGCCAATCCCTTGGGTGTGAATTTGAAAGACCCTGGTAAATTTATTAGCGGTTATGTAGGTTCTCCCCCCCCCAGTAGTACTTTTCACTTTAAAAAAATAGGTTTGCATAGAAAGAACTGAGTGGTGCTTTTAATTACAGCAATTGCAATTTAACTACTTATGAAGAGAGAGCAAGCAGGTGTGCTAGGGCAGCCTCTCTTCTGAGAATAATACAGTGAAGGCAAGGAACAGTACAACTAGGACATTCCCTGGTCAGAAAGGAGAGAGACATGGGTCTCTACTCAAGAGAAGGCAACCAGTAGGGAGCTGGAAAACAGACTATGGAATGGAAACTCAGGTTCTGTTATCCTGAACAGTGACATGGTCATAACAGTGTCACATCAAGAATATGAAGGCAAATGAAGGCAATGAGATTATATGGTCTTCATACTGTAGACAAGCTTGAGGGAGGACTATGGATTGAGAAGGGAGGAGTTTGGAGAAGAAGTCAATCTGTGTGCCCCGAAATTAGTTGGAGCAGCTCTCTTAGTATGTGCTTCAATAGTCAGCTTAGTTTACTAGGAGCAACTTAGTTTACCCAGCACTCAGTACAAAAAACAATACAATAATCATTTTTTGTATAGCCTAAGTCCCCATGTAGATGTGCCCATGTCCACAGACCTGGCTACCAGCATATATCCATACATGTATTTTTCCTTTCCATTCCCCCAGCCTTCCAAAAGCACACTGACCAGAAGCCTAACTACTACTAGTTTGGGAAGTCAATACAATATTTACTAGCACACAATAAACAGAGTAGATAACTAGATTATTTTTTTACATCTCTTGCCATTGCACCTAGATGCCTCAACCAAGTTTGGGGCTCCATTATGCTAAGTGCACAAATGGAAGTAGAGATCCAATGTCTAAGAGCCTGTGACATCTACATATGTGAAGGATGGGAAGGAAAAACAGAGGCATCGAACGGAAGACTTACCAAGGTCACACAATTGTCCAATGCCAGGCAGAAACAAGGAAAACAACCCAGGTCCTCTTGTACCCACAGCAGCCCATTC
>CM057845.1:164209871-164219965 GCA_030068395.1 Apalone spinifera | reverse complement strand
AAAAAAAAAAAGTTAATCAGATGTATGTCTTCTGTAACGTTCACTGCCCTCTACTTTGTGGTGAGCTGGTCAGGAGCAGATGTTTGTTCAATAGCCAAAGAAAAATTAACAAAATCTCTCTAGAACTCTTAAGAATGAGCTACGTACAAAACCAGATACACAAGAGTACTTTGTGTTACCAAATTGTGTAGTGCACAAGGGTAGTTAGATGTTCGGTGAACGTATCACACTTTTGCACACTGACAGTACCCCCAATTTAACCCTTTTAAAACTAGGGTGTACAATTCCTTTTAATGCTGTACAGACAAAAGGCTTGTCTACTCTCATGAGCTTACACCAGCACAGCTGTACCACTACACAATCACTCATGTACCTGTGTCAGGCTGATGGGAAAGAGCTCTCCCACTGACATAAAAAATTAAACCACCAACATGAGCAGCAGTAGCTATGCACACTACCACTTACGACATTGAAACGAATATCACTCATGGGGGTGTTTTTTCCACACCCCAAGTGACAAGCTTTGTCATCATAAGCTGTAATAGAAGCCTGGTCAATGACTACAAAAGGAGACTATCAACAGAGCTGGGCAAAATATTTTGTATGAGGTTCCCTTCTCTGACACTCAGTAAACACGCAGATTGGGCTACACAGACATTTTGTGAATTCATACCAGCTTTACAAGTTGTTATTACCTCCCCTCCAAAACAAAAACAAAAAAACCCACAAACACACACCCCAAACAACCCTGAAAAAAATTTCCCCACGCCACTTTATTTTGGTTCAAAACAGCTTTTCATTTTGGAATGTCCTTATTTTTATTTTAAAAAATATAAAATTGAAACAAAGCATTTTAATGGTTAAGATAAAGCTTTTAGTTCAATTCTGAACAATTAAAAAAATACAGTTTTTGATTTAAAAGTTTTTTTCTAAAAATCTGGCAAATTTAGCCTGAAACAAATTTTTCTTTTTTCCAGTTTTGGAACTTCTGGTGATAGATCCTATTATTCATACAGCTATCTCTAAGGGGCACAGTGGGAAGAGGAACTGTTAGTTCTTAATTCAGGCAGCATGTCCACAAGTTTCATGCCAATGCACAGACCATTCACAGAAACCCAACCAAAATACCCATGTGCCAACTACTAAATATTATACTGCTCATTTTCCTAATGAGTCACAATCACAGAAATTCCTTGACTAATTAACTGTGCTGATCCACTGCAAAAATATTTACAATATCAATCAACTCTCAATTTTTTTTTTATAGTTCCGACTGAAGTGACATTTAGAAAATATTTTTTTTAATTAAATTCATATATATTAATTTTACACCTGTGTTTCTTCACCCAGTAACAGAAGATCTTTAGCTGAGATTTTCGGAAATGGTAAGTGATCCTGGGTTATGAGACGCCTTAAGTGAGCCTGATTTCAGAAAGTGCTAAACATCAGACTCTTTAAAGTTGCCTCAGACTGAGCACTCAAATACTGAGGCACCACAGTCACTAGCCATCTCAGGAAATTGAGAGTTTTGTTTCTTTCATTACTCAGTGGGCCAGATCTACATCTGCCCTGAATTTACACTTGATATACCTGAGGAAAGTGATAATAGAAAGTTGACTTTGTGACACCTTTCTCCTCCTCTGATCATGGGGCAGTTTAGGTCAGAAAAACTGCAATTATACCTTATAGCAGCCCAAGGAATGCGGTTAATGAAAGGCAGATGTCTGTGTTGACCACTATATACTAGGCTAACATATCGATAAGTCACATGGCCTGAATTGATTTATGTCTTTCTGTAACCCTATTCACGTATGCTAAGTATCCCATAACACTTTGCACTTTCCTAGTTTCTAATGCCAAAGCAAACTTCTCAGAGGCAAAACATATTAATATTCTGCCCTAGTGCAAGGTGGAAGATACCAGTATCTATAACACTACTACTCAATACAACAACAATAAGGTAAAGAATTGGGGCAAACTGATGGGTTGGATTTTTGTGATGTGTAAAGAGATTTGTAACTTGTAAAGTTATCCTATAAATACCCCTAGCAAAAGTGTGTACCTTTGGAACCAAACCTTCTACATAAGGTGAATTTAACAACTTTGCACTACATGGCTCTAGAGAAACTGATATATTGAAACTTTGCCTGTACTACAAGTTGAACCTCTCTAGTCTGGCACTGTGACTAGCTTGGAACCTGACCTGTGCCAAACCAGAGGATTTGCCAAACCATGGGATGTCAACATTGTCTAGCAACATTACTAACACTTCCACTGCTCACGGGGCTCTTAGAAAGTCTCAGAGAGGTAGCCATGCTAGTCTGTAACTTTAAAAACAACAAGCAGTCCTGTGTCACCTTAGAGATTAACAAATATATTAGATGAGCTCGCATGGGTAAAATCTACTTCATCAGATGAGTTGGTATGAAAATTACAGTAAGACATTTAGGGGTGAATCAGTGCTAAACAACAGTAAAGAACACAGATAGCCATGACTGGGGTTTGTAAACAAACTTCATGGGTCCTTGGGAAACTTGGCAACACCCACGTTAAGTGGACATATGGCTAACTAAAGTCATGCTGGACCACAGATGTTGCTGGACCAGAGAGTGATATTGATTATTAGGTCTCGATTATATTTCATGATGAACCAAAGTATAATCAAAGCAATTGATTATAAAATTTATCAATAGTTGTGTACTCAGTCCCCCTCTGCTGGCCCAGCATACCGCTGAGTCACCCGTATGCAGGAGTGGGAATGAAAGTGGCATACAACTAGTTAAACTCCCCTCTCTTGGGAGAATCATCATCTGCACCTTGAGCAATTTTCCTGTTTTTGGCAGAAAATCTAGCTAAAACACTTGAAAGGGGCAGCACAAGAACATGTTCATAAAAGGCCACATTGGGCTTGTCTTTGTATAGTGCACAATGGTGGGGCAGGTCAGAACAGGTCTTCCATGCAGAGGGCAGGCATAACTTTGCAATGATTTCAGTATGGATTTGTTGCTTGCCAACTGCCCAAGGTTGCTAGCCGTGCAAAAGGCAGCAATGAGGGATGTGGAGAAGGCTGCCCTGCAGTGGTGCAACCAGATGCGTAAACCTGGAGAGAGAAACCAGAAGTGAGAGTAAGTCAGTCTTGTGGCCACACCGAATAGGCTATCAATGGAACAGCGAAACATTTGGGTTGGGCACGTACACATGCTGGATCATGGCTTTATCCTCCTCTGCACCAGCCTATGCGATTGAGGTGCAGGAGAAAGATGAGCATGCTGGAGCAGTGGGAGCATTCCCTGCAACTCCTTGGTGTGCAATGGGAAATCTGGGAAAAAAAACCCTCTCTCTCTGGAGGTCGGTCAGGGCAGTGCCACACCCCAATGCAGGCTTGTACCTGAATGGCATTATCTGGTCTAGTTTAAAAAAGGGGGGAGGTTTAAGAACCAAGAGAAACAAATGACTAATTCTGAACAGGACAGTGCAGTGCCAAAAGCCACAGATGTATAACACTTAAGCAGCCAAGAATGTGACTAAAGCCAGCAGTGAGGGTTCTATGTTTCTAATGCCTGCATCCAAAAGTGAAGTTGAGCATCTGCTATGTATGTGTGTTTTTTGTTATTAATAGCCCCTAAATATTTAAGCAGGCAGGAGCCTTCACCTTGAAGAGCTTACAAAAGGAGACTTGCTAAAGACCAGTAAGACACTAAGAATAAGGATGCTGCTGAGCAGTGTAAGATAACATGGTATGGAGCTTTTACAAGGTTATCAAGTTTGCCCTCTACTTCCTATTACTGGCCAATGAGATCCAGCTTAGTGAGTGGCTGATAAGTGAGGTAAATAATCCAAATTACCTGATTAATTGTTAGCTGACATTTTAGCTTCTTGTTAAGGTCCTTCCCAAACCTGGCAGCATAGCTTGCTAGCCAGTTATATTGAAAAAAAATGGCTGTGCAGCTAAATACAGTCAAACCTTTTCATGATATGCCATTTTCTACATAACCCTAGTCAGAAAACTTGCACCACTGTACGGTTTTTGCTGCTCTAGGTATTATGAGTTACCCCTAGCAAATCTATAGCACAGTTTCTGCTAATTTTGTATAGTTGCAAATCATGTTCCAAGTTAAGTTGTAATAATATTCTAAAATGTTTCCAAAAATGTGTTTCCAGAGTACCTTAAATGCCAAGATGTGGTCAGAGAATTTTTCACCCCAGAACTGTCCATCAGCATTTAGATATCCATACCCGTTCTCTTTCTGGAATTGGGTGAGCCTATTGTGACCGGCAGCTGAGGATAAGATTCTGGACTATGCTTCTGGAGTAGGATCACAAGCAATTTGAATTGTTTCTTAAGTAGAATTGTAGAAGTGGAAGGCTCCATGAGATATCATCTGGACCCGTCCTCTGCACTTGAGGCAGGACTAAGTACTATCTAGACTGGTGAATCTCAACCAAAAAGAGGTATGTGTACTTTTAGGGTGGGATGAAGAACCCTTTCTTGGGTTGGGGGCCACTGACCCACAGAAAAGTCAGTTCAGGGCCACACACAAAATACCCTCACTCACGTGGCACCTGACTGAGAAGCTGAAAGACACTCCTTACACATTTCCCTCGCACACCAGAACCTAGGGAAGGCCCAGCCTAGTAGATTTTGTGTGCTCCAACCCCATGGTGAGGCAGCAGGGGGGCTGGAGCACCAGCACAGATTTCCCAATGCAGGGTGAAGGGGAATAGGTGAGCCTTGGAGGCCAGATCCAGGCAAGCCCAGAGCTGTTTCCAGCCCCCAGTCCTGAGGGGCCCCACCTTGCTCTAGGGATATTCAGAGATTTTCCAGGAGGTACATAAACTCACTTAGATATGTGCCAACTATACAACAGGCTACATAAAAGTCAGAAGAAACTCATTTCATATAGACAATGACTTTCATATAGACAACATAGTATACTGTTTTATACACTATACACTGAAATGTAAGTATTTATACTGATTTATTTTGTAACTATAGAGTAAAAATGAGAAAGTAAGAAAGTTTCAGTAATAGTGTGATATGAAAAATATAAAAAAGTGTATGTCTGATTGTAATCAAATAGTTTTTAAGTGAGGTGACATTTGGGGTATTCAAGACAAATCAGACTCCTAAAAAAGGCCACAGTCATCTGTAAAGGTTGAGAGTCACTGATCTAGACCGTTCCTGACAAGTGTTCATTTAACCTTTCCCTCAAATCTCCAATGATAGCAATTCCATAATCTCTCATAACCACCTTGGTAATTAGGAATTGTTTCTTAATGGCCAATCTAAACTCATCCTTGATGCAATGTAAGCCCACAGCTTCTTGTCCTACCTGTCCTCAGAGGTTAAATATAAAAATTCCACCCCTCTTTTTCGTAACATTTGAATATCTATATTATAGCTATAGATATACAAATACATCTCCCCTCAAGCATGTCTTTTCTTCTCCAGATTAAACAAGCCCAATTTTTTTTCAATTTTCCCCTCATACATCATATATTTTAGACCTTTAATCAATTTTCTTCCCCTTCTCCAATTTGTCCACATTTTCCCTGAAATGTGGCACCCAGAACTGGACGCAATACTCAAGGGCTGTGTCTAGACTGGCAAGTTTTTCCCCGCAGAAGCAGTTGCTTTTGCGCAAAAACTTGCCAGCTGACTACACTGGCCGCTTGAATTTGCGCAAGAACACTGACTTTGTAATGTACAAAATCAGTGCTTCTTGCGCAAATACAATGACGCTCCCGTTCAGGCAAAAGCCCTCTTGCGCAAATGTATTTGCGCAAAAGGGCCAATGTAGACAGCTAAAAAGTGTTTTGCGCAAAAAAGCCCCGATGGCGAAAACGGCAATCGGGGATTTCTTGCGCAAAACCGCATCTAGATTGGCACGGACGCTTTTCTGCAAAACTTTTCCATTAAAAGCATTTGTGGAAAATCATGCCAGTCTAGCCAAGATGAGGCCTAAATATGAAGTAGAGCAGAATTACTACTTCGCATGTCTTGCTTACAACACTTCAGCTAATTATATATAGATAGAGAGAGCGTGCACTCCTCCCCCTTGCTCCCAACAGTGTAATACGGATTCATATTTAGCTTGCGATCCACTATGATCCCCCCCAATCTCTTTTTACAGTACTCCTTCCTAGATATTCTTTTTCCACTTTGTGCATATAGCAACTGATTGTTCCTTCCTGTGGATTACTGTCGATTTGTCCTTGTTAACTTTAGACAGTTTGTCCACATCATTCTGAATTTTAATCCTATTATCTGAAGCACATGCAACCCTTTCTACAAACTTTATAAGTGGACTCTCTATACCATTATCTATATGATTGATGAAGATATGAAACAGAACAGGACCCAGAACTGATCCTTGTGGAACCTCACTCTATATTCTCTTCACAGCTTGACTGCGAACCATGACTACTACTCTCTGGGAACAATTTTCCAGCTATGTACCTACCTGAGAAGGTCATGAAAAAGCCCTACTAAAGTCAAGATAAACATTGTGTATCTCTTCCCCCCCTTATCCACAAGGCTTGTTACCCCTTCAAAGAAAGTTATTAGATTGGTTTGACGCAATTTGTTCTTGACAAATTCATGCTTTTACTTATCACCTTATTATCTTTCAGTGTCTGCAAAATGATTGCTCCATTATGTTTCCAGGTACTAAAGTCTAATTCTCCTGGTTTTCCTTATTCCGCTTTTTATAGATGGGCACTAGATTTGCCACCTTTCTTCTCTTCTGGAATCTTCCCATCTTCCATTGCTTTTCCAAAGTAATAGCATGACTCAGATCTCTCTGCAGCCAGCTGCTGGAGTATTCTGGGGTGTATTTCAACAGGCCCTCGTGACTCAAAGATACATATCTTGTCTAAGTAATTTTTAGCTTGTTCTTTCCCTATTTTCAGAGATATTTTGGCACCAAAACGTATAGATAGGTACCTAGTAATATTGTTAAAAACTCATTTCAATAGCGGAGAACTTCACTGGCCATTTCTCAGTGTTCTCAGTGCCTCTGCGTCACACAATGATCTATTTTCAACATCTCTGGAGCCGGTCACATTTAATTCTTCTCGCTATGTCCCCGATACACTTCTAATGGTGCATGTGGAGGCACTTCACATCCCACCCTATATTTCCTTTTGATTGTCTTATGTCTGAGCACTCCAAAAAGGAATTTGCTGCATACACTAGCACTCAGAAAACTCTCATTGCAGGTTTCATTAAGGTATTAACATTGCTCTTTCAATGCGGAACTAGTATGTCATCAGAAGAAACACATGATGTTCTTTTCCCTTTGAAAATGGGATGCTGCCAGACTGTATTTAAAACAAAACAAAAATATATGCCTTAGTTTATTCACATAAAAAGAATTTTAACATTTCATTGTTTTTCCATTTGATCTCCTTATTCACTCAATTCAACCTGAACAAGCATTTGTTTAGAGCACACTTTCTTTTTTAGTCAGTTGCATGCCTTGAGAGAGCATCTTTACATTCCTCAAGAAGGCTGTAGCTTTTATTAAAGCATGGAGAGCTTGTATTTAGCAATTGATATTCTAATTTAAAGACTCTCAGCACAGCAAGGAGAGGCTGCCATGATTTTCAGCCAGCCACTACCAGCTCTTCCCCAGGCAGTCCAGAGCCTTGCACCCAAAATGGTAGATGATCTCTTCAGTCATGTGCCACTCCTTTATATAACAGCAGCTGTTCCATGGTGAATTTATGACACACACACACACACACACACTGGATATTTTAGTGTACAGTGCATCCTCCACTGAAAAAATATATTTTAAGGATAAATAATGGAGGCATGTCAGGAAAATTTGCTACTTTAAAAATTAAACATCAAGTAATATTTTGATAAAATTACCTCTTAACTTCAATAGTTTTTCCAAATAGCCCACATATTTTCAGTTTATTAATTACTAGAAAAATAGTTTTCAATAGACAACTTTTGTTCTAAATTAAAAGAGAGAATTTACATCCAAAGAAAACTATGCCTTCAGTGATTTACTCTCTCTAATCACAATGCTGCATTACTGTTAATCTAGCATTTTATTAACCTAACAAATCCCTGTAATCTGTTTCATTCAATCAGATTACACATTCCTTCAGAATTTAAAGATGAGGTTCTATCAGTGGTGGGGAAGGGAAGGTAAAGGGGCTGTATCCTAAATTTGTAGCTGCAAAAGCTGTGCCACTCCAGTTATTTTAGGTGTTGATGCTTTCAACAGGTTCATACATAGAACCCTGCACAGCAGGAAAAATATTTTACTTTGAGGTTGCAGGGGCATGCAGGTAAGAGCGGGGGAGAACACACACAAAAACAAAGAAACCCACCAAGAATTATATACATTTGAATTGGGCTCATCTTCTTGTAAAGCCTGTTACAGATGCTATCTAAAGCCTAACCAAGAAAAACCTGAGTCCCTGCTGACCAGATGAGTCTTCCTCACCCCTGGAAAAAAAAAACAAACCACTTTCCAAAAGAAAAAGCTCTGGATGATTTCTCTTAGGCTACATCTACACTGCAGTTCTTTTTCGGAAAAAGGTATGCAAATTGCAAACCACAATTTGCATACCCTTTTCCAATTCTTTTTTCAAAAGAGGCTTTTCCGATATTTGTCCCATCTACATGGGGCCAAATGTGGGGAAAAAAAATCTCCTCTTTTGGAAGAACCCTTACTCCTCAAAAAATGAGGAATACAGGGCTTCCGAAAGAACGTGCCTACTTTTTTGGAAACTGATCCAGAAAAAGCGGATGTGGCAGAGTTTTTCCAGGATATCTTCAGGATCCTGGAAAAACTCTAAATAGCCTCATTGAATAGTGGTTTAAAGACAAAATCAGCTGTTTTTAAAACTAGCAGAGTTTGGCTTCCAGTTTTGGTATACAATTTTGTTTGCTTTGCATAAGAGCTAGCACTTGGTAAGGGAACAAGGGAAGAGTATAAGTGAAGAACACATTAGCAGTTGCTGCTATGACCTCTTGCCCCAACGGTAGCACCAACGGAGAACATTTTAAAAGCACATAGGGATGTTTTCAAGAGCAAGAGGTGCCTTGAAGGACAACTACAACTGGAAGTAGGGCCTAAAGTGGAACTTGTATGCTTATCACAAACAACAATTCCAGTGGACTTCTAATCTAGTAAGGCAAGAAGCTCATAAGTCTGAAGAAGGGGAGATCATAGCACCAATGAGTCTGGGTATATAATATAGTGGTGATAAAGAAGCAACCAGACAGATTCCTCATCTGCATAAACCTAGAACCACTGAAGTGGCCATTAAAAAAGGTCACTATACACAGCCCACAACTGATGACAGTTTGCCAGAACTTCCCAAAGTCAGAAACTTTATGGTCTAGTGCATAAAACAGGCTTTGGCCCATAAACCTGGTTAGAGTGCAGCAGGCTGACAGTCTTAGCCACACCATTTGGGTCACAACAGACAGCTGCACATGCCAAGGGGCCTACACCGAGTCCCGGTTGTGGGCTAGAGAAGACTCAACCAAGTGCTGGAAAGTCTGCATGGGGAGAAAATAATTGCAGGTGTCTCACTGTAGCTGAAGAGAACAACAATGTAGAAGCTGAACAAGACCACAACAGAAAACTACTCACTTTTCTACAGTGAGGCCAGGACAAGAACATGAAACTGAACCCAGGAAGAAAAAAGGGATTCAAACAGAAATAAGTGACACATATTGGACATCTGCTCACAGCAGAGGGATTGAAAGCGTATCAAAAAGATTAAAGCCCTCACAATCATGCCAGCTCTAGTGCTTCGGAAAGAGGGACAGTGCTTCGTAGGAATAGAATTCTGTCCAAGTTCTGTCCATGCTTGGCTGCAGACTGGAACCCATACATCAACTAACATCTTGTCTTGTGGAGTTGGAATGGGCAGGTCCCCAACTGCAAACATTTGCCATGCTGAAGCAAAAAAGAACAAGAAATGCTCATGTATTGAAGTACTTTCAGCCAAGAAAACCACTGACACTCCCATGTGATACACTGGGGAAAAGATTGGATGCAGCTCTTTTAGAGGAGATTAGCAAAGCCCTGATAGAGTGTGACCAGGATGGCCCCGCATCG
>CM057845.1:164188914-164209861 GCA_030068395.1 Apalone spinifera | reverse complement strand
CCCCGCATCGGGGGGGGTGGGGGTGGGGAGGGAGAGGGGAACTTGGGTCTGTGATCTTTGGAATGGAGTGTTTTCATCAGTACATATACAGCCACCCAGTCATAGTGCAATTGAAGATAGCCATGACTGTTTCTAGAGGTAAGCTCCTTCTTAATGCTCCAAAGAGATTGCAGCACATGTTGATGTGACTCCCATGTTACTAGCCAAAGATCAGACATTGTCCAGGAAAACTACTGGTGTTAGCTGACATCCTGAGTAGGGATGTTAAATATCAGTTAATTGAATCGCCGAGTAACCTCACAAATTCTTATTTGTTAGTCAACTATTCTATAGTCCCTGGGGCTGGGGCCAGTAGCCAGTGCACTGTGGCCTCACTCCTGAGGAGCACTCTGCCACTCTGTGCTGCTGCTTCTATAGAGGCAGCAGCGCAGGATGCCAGGTGGGAGCTGGTCTGTGAGGGGAGCCAGTTTAAAAAATGGCTCCTTTTGCAGACCAGCTGCCTGTTGCCCTGTGTTGCTGCCTCTGATAAAGGGGCAGCAACACAGGGTGGCAGCAACCTTTGTCTGGGGGGGAGGGTCTGAGGTCCCAGACCCGGCATGAGCTGGAACTGAGCCAGACTGCCTGTCCACCCAGCTCCTGATATACTTTAAATGCAGAGACATAGCAGGAGTAGCTCCTGGAGCCATCGCAAGCCAGGACTGAGCTGAGCTGCTAGCCAGACTGCTAAAAAAAGTTTACTGGCAGAGAGGGGTGGAGAATGCGTGTAGTCGATAGCATTAACCTGTAAGCTTTTGCTCATCAGTTAATGGACTACACTATTACATCCCTAATCCTGAGAAGGGCAGATATACCCAGTGTAACCCTTTTGCCGGGTAGACCTGGCAGCAACCAGGGCCGGGTTCAATATTTAGGGGTCCATCTCACACAGAACCGGCTTGAGCCCCCACCCAGTAGCCTGGGAAATTCACACACTCATGGGCGCCTCTGAGAGGCAATGCTTCCCCACTCGCAAGCACTGAGTCTGAGTGTAGGAAAGAAATATTTAAACAAACAGAGAGAAGTCACATGGCATTAACTTGAGAAAATACCACAAACAGAGTTCATAATCCAAACCATCAGTGAAGACCCACCCCCAGCCAAGAATCACCCAAAGTCCCCAAGAGTCCAACACCCCAAGACTCTTGAGTCCAGCAGCCCAAAAATCATCAAAAGTCCGACATCCCAAAAGTCTCTGTCCTGGGTCAGTGCCGCACCAGGGTTCAAAAGTTTATCTGCAGGGTTTTTACCTCCCAACCTTGGTGGAACGGAGGCGGTGGAGGGTTGATACACCTTACGTGGTCTGCTGACGGCCCCACCTCTCCATAGGGTTCTGCTGCCGCCTTTAATGCGAGCCACTCCACCTGCTGTCCCACGAGCTGCTCCAGCCGTCCCCGTGAACTGCCCTGCTCCACCTCTCCATCTCGTTCCACTCCACCGGCCGCCTTCCAGTTGTCCCCACCAGCCACTCTGCAGTCCGCCTGCCACCGCTCCTACCGACCACCTGCCGGTCATTCCCACTAGCAGCTCTGCAGGCCACCTGCCGGTTGTTCCCGCCAGCTGCTCTGCTGGGTCATTCCCGTAAACTGCTCTGATAGCAGCTTAGCAATTTAGCTTCAGGCTCCCCACAGCACTCAGTGATTTCAGCTCATAGTAGATTTCAGCTCTTTAGCAACTTCAACTCATAGTAGAGGAGCCTCAGGGCTAATGCATCATTGGCCTAAAGTGAAGTCAGTTCAGCAGCCTATAACTAGACTCCTAATAGAATCCAAATTAGCTCTGATATTCCACAGTGGAGAGAGGAGAGGGTGCAGTTGGTGTTTCAGGCCCTCAGACAGGGGCCCCACCACCAGGTACGAATAGCTGTCCCCAGCCTCTCTCACTTCACTGGGTTTGGAACCCATGCCCCTTGTCTAGCGAGTGCTACTTAGTTGATGGCGAATCCCTCTATCATAAAACTGTTCTCAATTCATATAATCAGGGTAACACCACTTTATCCCCCCTGCCTCTAACAGTGAGACTGGGGATCCCACAGTGGCCAAAGTGACCATTTGTGCTGCTGTGAGCTCATACTAGACGGGGTGGGTGTGCCTATGCAAACAAAATCAGCCCCTGAAGTCTTTTTGCACCACTCGCCACAATTCACCACTACATGTCAGGGTAGAGTTTATCCTGACCCTGCTTACACCAGCATCAGCAAATTGGGGGAAGAAAGGGAATCAGGACATTGAATCCATTACCAGGCATCTCGGTTTCCCAGTTTCAACAGCAAAGTAGGCAGAAATCCATGAGACTACAGAGAAGGACATTCAACTCCAGGCAGTCAAGAGACTGATACAAGCAAGATGGCCAGAAGATAAACAAGTACCGATTGAAGCAGAACCTTATTTTCAAATTAAAGATGAGCTGTTCTTGAAGGATTAAATGTTATTTCGAGGACAAAGAGCGGTTGTTCAAACCTCATCACACATGGAGGTCATGCAAAAAAAATACATGCTTCACACCTGCATGTTGACCACTGTCTTAGACTGGCCGGAGTGTGCTCACTGGTTAGGAATGAATATGCAGCTCCTCTTTCTGATAGAAAAATGTGACACTTGTTAGTCATGTGATCACCACCAGCATAAAGAGACTTACCTTGTGAGCTGCCCACTTGGCCACGAGTGAAGGTGGGAGAAGACTTATTGTCAAGGAAAAACAGTACCTGAATATGGTGGACTCCTCGAATTTCTGTGAGGTTGAGGCCCTGCTTCACAGAAGAAGCAAGTCACTAATTTGCACACTGAAGACCTACTTAGTAGGATATGGCATTCCAGACACTGAATTCATCAGACCCCAATTTGCCTCAGGAAACAAAACAAAACAAAACACAAAACAAAACGCACCACCAAGGAATTTGCATGCATGTAGGAGTTTGACCACCACACCGCCTTCCCAGCCTGTCCGCAGAGACAAGGTGGAATCAGTTACTACAAAAAAAAAAAAAAAAAAAAAAAAAAACACCCCACACACACCACACCACACCCACACCCACCTAAGAGACTGTTACACAAGACTGTTTCCTGTGGTTCAAACCCCTGGTTAGCATTTTTGGTGCACACAAATGCACCACTCCAGGGATGCCAAAGTTGTTCCGTCAGTGCCTATACTGGCTGTGGACCAAACCCTGCTACAGGGAAGGCCTGTACAGCTAGAAGGATGAGAGATACCACCACAATCAGAGAAAGCAGGCACTATAACATGACAGGTCAACAAAGGAGAGGGTGCTGGTCCAGAAGGAGGCAAGCACTCCTGAGATGATCCAGTCATTAGAGGGACAGCAGAAAGAGTGGGCAAGTGTTGTGCAGGATGTCATGGCACCCAAGTTATGAGGTGACCAGGCAAGAGGAATAAATTATCTGAAACAAGAAGAGGCACTTATGACAAAGCAGACAAACCAGCCAGAAAAAACGCTACAGACACCACCGGGAAAATGAACAGCAGAACCAACTGGAGGCCAACTCCTTAGAGAGGAAGAAGACTCAGACAGTTGATAGAAAGAAAGATGGTCACCTGTGTGGATGCTCACTGAGGAAAACAAATTAATCTCAGACTGTGTAGGCAGCTGAGCCTCTGGTAAAAAGGAGAGAGACTTCAAGTGAGCTGTGTGCTAGCAACCCCCAGTCTAAGGGATAGGGTGGATGTTGGGGCATCAATATTTATATTAAAATGCTCATAAAACAGGGAAGATGTAGCATGAGCAGTAGAACAAATCATAGAACCAAGATTCCCTGGAGGCAGTTACAGAAGGAACACCAGGAAAACAGGGAACACAAGGAACTAAGCTGGAAGTAGCTCAGCCACATGGGCAGAGCAGTGCAGCAGGTTTAATAAAGTTCCACTTGTTCAACTTAACCTGCATTCAGCCTCATTCTCATCTGGTGAACCACTACTATCATCCTTCATCAAGGCACTGCATTAAAACAAAGCCCTGCCTTAGCATTGCAAAAATCCATATAATACGAGGAGAACCTCAGAAATTCAGAGCTTAGGATCAACACAGACCACCATCCTTAATTCAGTTGCTTATGCAACCTGGCTTTGGAAAGGCTGAAAGAACTGGGCATGTTTATTTTAAAGAGTATGTGGAGGGGGCATTTGAAGACTTATATGTAAAAGATTTGCATAAAGAGGACAGCGATCAATTCCTCTCCAATTCCACTAAGCATGGGAAGAGAATTGATCAGTATAGATTGCAGCAAGGCAAATTTAGGTTGGATATTGGGAAAACTCTTTCTAAATATATGGATGACAGTTAAGCACTGGAACAGGTTACCTCACGAGACTGTGGAATCCCTGTCACTCGAGGTTTTTAAGAACAAGTCAGGCATGGCCTAGAGTAGAGGTTCCTAAATTGTTAGTAAGCGGACCCACCAAGGCTTGTTTTGTGCCAACTGTCCAGGTCCACATTTGTGGGGAAGCTTAAAATCATAGGCTAACATCCTTCTCCATCACTATCACCGCTTCCTCCTCACCCTGCCAAGTGGTCACTGACCATCCATAGCTGCACCCTTCATCCCACCACCACAACACTGATCCCGGCCTGCTACAGAGGAGAGGCAGGGTTTGGAAAGCAAGTCCATTCTGCACTCACCTCACAGCAAGGCTCCTGTCTTGTGAGTCTGGGCCCAGCTTTGTTCTTTTGACACAGCACCACTCAGATTTGGCCCATCCACGACACCATCATGACAGAGGGGCAGGAAGGCCAAAAGTGAGCAGTACTGCAACTTGGGAGCCACATCAAACGTAAGCCATGTTGCGACCTGTGTACGAGGTCATAAAGCACAGAACGGAGTGCTGAGCTCAACCCTGTGGACAGGAGCTGCAACTTCGGGGTGAGGTGTGGAGCAAGCTTGCTCCCTAGCCCCTCTCTATGCTGGGCCCACAGGACAATGTTCCTGTGATTGTTTGGGAAGACACAGACTAGCGTACCTTATCCTGCCATAGCACTGGAGGGAAGTGGGCGTAGAGGAACAGAGTAGATGACTTCATAAGGTCCCTTCCAGCCCTATATTTCTAGGATTACATTTTTTACTTCATTCTCCATTCCATATGCTTTTTTAAATTTTGCTTGCTTTTTCAGACTGCTGCCTCACATTATAAGAGGAGGTCTTTACCAGACTGCCCGGGGTTGATGCCTAGAGTCTTTGTCTTGATCTGACACAGTTAATTTAGAAGCCAGAAGCACATGTGAGTAATTTAAATTTTATTCGTCAATGTGCACCACTTTGCATGTGTAAGCAGGGGCTGAACTGCTGCTTGCTATCAGCCAGCTAAAAGGAGGGGTGGGTGTGCCCGCTACAATTGTTTAGCTCGGCAATGTAATTAACTGTTGATATGTAAATACAGCTCAGGAGAGAATCTGAGGTGTGGCTATGTAAATCCCATTCAGCCAGGGCTGATGGAGGGTCAGTGTTGAAATGGAATGTGGAGAATTGTAAATAGTTTGGGGCTGTTGTGGGGGTCACTAATCATGCTACCCCTAAATGTGGGAACTGTAAAACATGCCACCAGTTCTTTCAGGAGAGACACCACCATCATGGTAAGAGATCTCGGAGGAACAAATCTCCCCCCTTCCAGAGTTGAGTGAACTGAGCTGGGGGAAGGGTTAGAGGGCTTGAGTCAGCCTGCTTCACACCTGTCCGGTGTGAGCTGTAAGACTGGCCCAACCTGCACCTTTCCCCCTTTGTTTTAAGGGCAGACCTAGAGCAGACTCCCTGAGGAGTCTTTTCATTTGCTAGTCCAGTGGAAGCTGGATTCCTTTGCCAGTCCAGCTGGTGGCTAAAGAGTTGAAGTCACTGAGCTGAAATCACTGGTTTGGCTGAGAGCCAGACCTATTGCAGCCAGTGAAGTGGCAGCGCCCAGTAGAGTGGCTGGTGGGAATCACTGGCTGGTGGCGTAACGTGGCCGGTAGGAGCGGTGGTAGGCGACCAGCAGCAGGTGAGGAGCGGCAACCAGCGGTGGCAGCAGGCGAGGAGCGGCAGCAGGCGCCCAGCAGAGCGTCCAGTGGCGTGGGACGAGACAGCTGGTGGAGCATGGCGGAGTGTCGTACAAGGTGCCCCTTATCTATCCCCCCACCCCCATTTCTACCCAGGTTGGGAGGTGAAACCCTGCGGGTGAACTTTGGGACTCTGGGTGGCACAGGACAGAGACTTTTGGGGTGTTGGACTCTTTGGACTTCAGGTGATTCTTGGCTGGGGAGGAGAGAGGGAGGATTGACTCATGGTTGGGTTATGAACTCTGGTTGTGGTGTTTTCCCCAAGTTAATGCCGTATGACTTCTCTTTCTGTTTCATTAAATGTTTCTTTCCTACACTCAGACTCAGTGCTTGCGAGTGGGGAAGCATTGCCTCTCAGAGGCACCCAGGGGTGTGTGAATTTCCCAGATTACTGGGTGGGGGCTCAAGCTGGTTCTGTGTGAGATGGACCCCAAGATATTGAACCCAGCCCTGATTATGGCCAGGCCTACCCGGCAGAAGGGTTACACATGTTAGTATTGACTCAGCTGCCTTCATATTAGCCAGTCACCTCACTTGGTTTTATTCCTTTTAAGTTCCTTCTATTGTTCCAGACCAGAGAAGACTATAAATACTTGTATGTCATCTACATATTTGGCCACTGTGGCGGCACGTTGGGGTTCCCCCACCTCCTGCACCCCTGTAATGGCACGAACAGACTCCACCAGCCAGTAGAATAGAGGGAATTTATTGCTTCTCCAGGATACAGCACAGCACAGATGTAATCTGGTTACAGGGCAGGCCTAGGATGCCTCAGCCACCCTTGAGATGGGGGAGATTGGGCCCCTAAATCCCAGCCCCTGGCTTAGGCTAGTTCCTCCATGATTCCAGACAGAAACTAACTCACTTCCAGCCCTGCCCCCCAGCTAGGGCTCCACTCCGCCTTCTTCTCATTGTTCCGCTCTATGGGAGGTAACTGGTTGGACAGGTTTGGAGCCCCCTTGCATAATGACTCATCCCCTGCCCTGCTGGGCCGTGCTACAGACAACAGCCAGTGGAGGTCACCCACAGCCCACTGCCCAGCATAGCAACCAGCAAGGTACCCCCCCACTACATCACAGCCACCTTATTCCTTTTTCAGCTCTTGGCACTAAGTCATGTGCTATAACTTTGTGGCACACAGTTATTAACCTTCTGATGTATTCCTACTCTTTGTTTTCCATCTTAGTCAATTTCTGATCTACAGCAGGACTTACTCTTACACCATTTAAGCTTCTGTAGCATCTCCCTGTGGTGACTGTCAAAAGCCTTTTGAAATTCCCAATAAAATTGTCAGACACCACCTTTTTACATTCACTATGTAACTAGAACCTGCCTCTTCTCCCTTTCTTTGCCAGGTCTTGGTCTGTCCCACAGCCATCAGATCACACCCTAGAATTCCATCAGCTTTAATAAACTAAGCCAAAACGGACTTGATGGTTAGCGCCTCACTGGAAAGATATCAAAGCAAACCAATATAAGTGATTCATTATTATAATCACTATTGTAGCACTGGGGTACCCAAATGAATGAAAGGGAAACCACACGGTAAGAAAAAAAAAATCCAAATTTAATGCAGTCAGAGGACCCTCTCACGCAGCAGCAGCAGCACCTGCCTCCTGTAGAGCTGGCAATGGGCTGCTCTCCACTCCCATATCCCATTTTCCCTCTCCCCCTCAAACTACCTGCAACCCTAGCTAGTGGGGAAGGAAAAAGCTCATTTTATTTTACTGATGGTGTTTATTTTACTGTAATTAGCATCTCAATTTGATTTTGCAATTGGGTAGGAGTGAAGTTGAGAGGGGATTTTGGCAGACTACCACCACATTTCCAAATGGACCCATGGTTTTCCTATCTCAGGCAATGATATCATTTAGGCTCCAGTTGAGGAAAGAAAGAATTAAACCCCTCTGACTTAAGTTAAGCATGAGTTTCCTGACTAGGGATGCTCTCCTCAATTGAGTTTTGCCAACACTCCATCATGACCTCATCAGGAGAAAAATGAGATCCTTCCTTTGGAAAGAAAGATTACAGTTCCAGTTTGTCACCCATGTCATTAAAATGTACTGAGTGAACAAGCTAGCTGGAGTTTGAGATAGTGTAACTGGGATTTTTAAAAAAATAAAACACCCAAATTCCCACCCCAACTTCCATAGAAGTGAGCACATTGACATGTGAATCTGTATTTTTAGATGGGTTTTGGCACCGATCTTAACACAGTGGTTCAACAGCTTGCAGGACTATTCCTTCTTCCAGGAAATTCAACTAGCACCAATGTCTTTTTCGCAAAAAGCAACTCTGCCTCACATATTGTCACTAGTCAGATATTAAATTATTCTGCTGATGACAATTCTCTCTCCCCTTCCCCTAATCTGCCTTTATACCAAAGCCTTGCATGAAGCTTAACTGCAAAAAAATTAACTACAACCACTACCACATCTACCTCACTGTACAAACTTACGTGCATGCCAAAGTAAAAGGACTTGGAAGACCATGTAACAATGACATGTAACAATAGCTACCATACAGTAAGAAGATAATGTTGAATATTACTTTAGATTGTTTGTGCCCATGTGACAGTTTAGTAATTTAAAGGCCAGAATCTGCCACCCTAACACATGGTCAGTTGTACATCACTTTATGCATAATCCAATTTAAATTGATAGAACCACTCAGTAGGGCACAACTCCTAACTATGAATTAGAGGGGCAGAAAATGGCTTGTAATTAGCACAGAATTTTGAGCAGTTGAAAAGAGTCAGAACATCAGGATGTGTGTTGAGAGTGTGACTGTCTGAATAATTATTTGAGCTTTGGCCTCTCCACGCAGTTCATCACCAAAGCGTCAACATATTCACAGATTTTTTAAAATTAAAAATGAAAATGTCTACACAGTCCCACCACTAGTGAAGAAGACAAAAATGAATGGGAAAATGTGAGAGCAAGATATAGAGGTTCAGAACAATTGCGTGGGATTAGGGTAGAGAGTAGTTCTGTTGAACAGGCTTTGTGTTTGTACAAACAGACCTCATTGGCAAGATGAGAACTATTAATGACCTGACCACACTTCATGCCCTATGCCAGGATTCAATCGAAGTTTAATTACTGTTACCCAGATCCATAGGATTGAAAAGCAACAATTTCAACTAAGAGGATGAATAGTCTGATCATTGGTACGTAAATTGCTTCCACCTACAGTAAATTGTCCAGATGGGGCATTTTAAGCTTTTCCATAGAACAGCTAGAAGATGACAGAATTGAAATCTTAGACTCACTTCTTGTAATTATAAGAGACAGATGGTAGACTTAAGTCAAGAAATGGATTTTTCTTAAAATCAGTCAGCCATCGTTTAAACAAGACCATATGCATTACTGATCCATTAAAAAGCAATACAGGTGTATAACAGGCACAATGTCCAAGAGCCACATGATCTCCATTTATCCTAGAAGAGCAGAACGGAGACAGTGCTGCATTTTATCAGATGTTCTCAAATGAACATTTGTACTGTCTGATATCAAGTAGCTACATCACTTATATTCACAAGCAGTTGGTTCATTACTGAGGTACCTCTGAATTAGGACCGAAAGCCAAATACCTTTTCTGTAACCATTCCATACTCATATTTTAGAGAGAATTTAATCTCCTGTATTATAGTGCAACAGTTTACATTACTGCAGATATGTATGGTACGTTATAATACAAATACAGGACAGACAGATTCCCTGCCCAGAACACCTTACCACCTTAGGCCCTAATCCTGCAACAACAGATGGCATGCAAGCACAGCAATCTGCCTGTGTGCCATCAATTGTGGGATCAGGGCCGGATTTAAAATGAGAGCAAACAGGAGGTGAGTGAGAGGTGTTGAAAATTGTGTTAAAATTACAAGCTATCATTACCCTAAGAATTTCCTGATACCGCTTGTAGGGTTGCCAGCCCTCCAGGATTGGCCCGGAGCATCCTGGAACTGGCATCAATCTACCTATGACTGTTAAAATCTCCCAGACTGCTTTCAATAGAATATTTTAGGAAAATGACATGTCATGTTGGGAAAAAAAATCTCCCAGAACAGTTTCAGAATCGGCAACCCCAACTACTCAAATGCTGGGAAACATGTGATCTGGGTCATCAGCAAAAAAAATCTTCCAAAGAGCCAGTCTGGAGCACAGGGCTGAGCTTTGGGTCTCTCAGCTTTATGTAGCAGTCTGCTCTCCCTGTAATTTGATAAGGTGTTACATTTCTTACAATCCAGAAATCAAGTAGCATTATGTTACGTTTCAGGAACTGAACATAACAGGGAGGACAAGCATAGGTTATAGTACTACACGTAATTAAGTTACACACAATTCATGTAGCATGTTATATTCACCATTCCTGCATATTATATGAATTTACAAAAAGTGCCTGAATCACTCTGAAGCACATGTAAGATAGCAGACTACTTCATTACAGTGCAACAGGCAACATTTAAGCAGGTTCTCACCAAACAGGAAGTGGTGCCACAGAAAAGTATGTGGGGATAGTAATGGAATCCAAGTTGAACCAGCCAAAACGTGATGCTGTTGTGGGAGGGGAAAAAAAAGGGGGGGCTGATTACATTCTGGGTATCATAACAGATGTGTTGCAAATAAGATATGAGTGCTAGCTGTCCTGTTCTGTTTGGCACTGGGGAGGCCAAAGCCGGAGTTGGGTGTCCAGTTTTGAGTGCTCTGCTTCAAGAAAGATATGGACTAACTGGAGAATCCAGAAGAGAGCAACAGAAATAATAAAATGTTCCATAAACTTGACCTGAGAGGAAAGGTTTAAAAACCGGGCACGTTCTAGTTCTGACCCAGCAGGGAACCTGACAATAGTCCTCAGGTAAGTTAAGGACTGTTAGAAAGAGGACTGATCAATTGTTCTTCATATCCAAGGTAGCAGGACAAGTAGTAATGGGTTTAATCTGCAGACAGTGTGATTTAGGTTAGATATTAGAAAAAGCTGTTTGACTATTAAGATGGTAACCTATTCCATTGCTAACTAAGGGAGATCATGAAATCCCATCTACTGGAAGCTTTTAAGCATAGGTCAGATAATTAAGTTTTCTTGATCCTACCTCACTGCAGGCAGATGGATTAGATGACTTCTAGCTGCCACTTCCAGCCCTACAGTTCTATGAGGTACAGAACCAGTGACCACGAGCTAGAAGGGGAAGTGGTAGATATAAATCACAGAATAAAATCAGAGGGGAATGGCTTAACTAGAGTGAGCAGAGAAACCAAAAGTATTTCTACTCCAATTTAAGGAGGAATATCATGGAGATTTCCTTACTTCTAAAGGAGAGCTTATTGTTGATAAAGTGATGATATGACTGTATTGTACACATATCTGACTAAAAGACATGGCAGGGATAACATCACCTCACCATATGTAGCAAACTGCCAATCAGAAATGAGAAGTGGCAGAAGAATCTGAGGGATAAAGTATTGCACATGTAGCATACAAAGTATACAGCAAGGAGACTTAGGCTACGCTTTTGAAAGAGGAATGTAAATTAAGCCAATCGAAAATTCAAGTGAAGCGTGGATTTACAAATCTCACACTTCATCTTCATAATCGCATGAGCATGCTTTTTTGAAAACCCCCCGCCCTGAAGTCTAGACAGAGTTCTTTCAAAAAAAAAAAAAAAAAAAAAAAAAAAAAAAAAAAAAAAAAAAACACACACCACCACACACCCCACCCTTTTTGAAAGAACATGTACACCTCATTTTTTCCAGGAGTACAGGTTATTTCGAAAAAGGGGCTCCTCCCCCCCAAAAGAGCCCAGTCTAGACTGCGGTTTCTTTTTCGAAAAACCCTTTTTCTAAAAAGCGCTCATGCAATTATGGAACTGAAGCGGGAGATTTGTAAATCAGCTCTCCCATCTCCCAGGCTCCTTCTCTCAGCTCATCCATTTACAGTCTATCTAGTGAGCCAATTATCTTGTTAGCCCAACAGTCACTACTCAAGTGTCAGTAATCCTCAACAGAAACTGGTTACTTGATTTCAGTTAAACCTGCAATTGTCCAAGTACTGCAGTAATCTCAGTGACCAGAGTTCTACAGACAGTATCCTGTCAGTCCCCAGATCAACTCCTTCTCAATCAGA
Source organism: Apalone spinifera (assembly GCA_030068395.1). Classification (NCBI taxonomy): domain Eukaryota; kingdom Metazoa; phylum Chordata; order Testudines; family Trionychidae; genus Apalone; species Apalone spinifera. The sequence goes on along the minus strand of CM057845.1, from coordinate 164,197,665 downwards.
TCCATAAATTAGGGGAAGTGAAATGCAGAGGACTAGGCAATGAGAAATAAGTGCCATATTTTTTTTCCCCCTCTCTTCTCTCCCCTTCATATTATTTTTGCACACTCTGACTATACCACCTCCTGAAAAACTCTTTCCCTAGATAGTGTAACAGGAAGGCTGAAAAAGAGGAGATTGTAGAGATACCTCCCCTCCCCAAATGTCATGTACAAGTAGAATTAAAATAGTTGCTGAGATCTCCATCCCATCTGATAGATCTGCAGTCCATTATTTGCTACATTTCTTATCTCTGAGTTCCTCAGCAGAAAGATTTTAATGGATATTGCAGGTATGAGTTTTGGCATCGGCAATACTGCAGTGACATTTCAAACTATTAATTTAACAAGCCATGGGTCCAGGTTCAAAGGAACAGCAAGGTATGTGTCTTATAAGAGACCAAAATGTTTTTTGTTTTTGTTTTTTTAAAGCTACCCTAAATATTAGCCTTTCCATAGTTAGTTAAGAAATGTGTAGGTACTATTAGATATTTGTGAAGTTTGTGTCCATGAAACCTAGATACAGCATTTTGAGGTTATTACTTTAACTTCGCTATTTCCTAACTGAATGGCAGATGATGAGCCACCATCTGAAAAAGCAGATGGGGACCATCCATTTTTGGCAGGATGCTACTGTGACTCATAATTGTAGCCAAGGGAGCTTGTCATGGCTATAAAAGGGATTATTTTATCCTGGACTTGTATGTGTTTTTGTTTATTCTTTTGGAACCATGTCTATATAAATCCTTACTTCAGGAATTCCATTTACTTTCACAGAATACAGCCGCTCTCCGAGTTATGAATAAGTTACGGATCAACACTTGGTCCGTAACTCGAACTGTTCGTAACTCGGACCTCACTGAGTTACACGCGACCGCGCTGTTCGTAAGCGCGGATCACGTTCATAACTCGGCGACCGCCTTTACGACCGCTCCATGGGAGCTTTGGTCATAAGTGCGAACGGTTGTAACTCGACCGTTCACAACTCGGGGAGCAGCTGTAGTCTAAGCATTTTTCATCTGAGGAAAACTCTGCATGCTCAAACCATGTCTTTTCTATGGAGTGGAGATTTCCCGTTACCAATTAGACATCTGTCTAGAGTTTCATCGTACAGTTACTGCTTCATTTTCTCACTAAAAACAAACAAACAAACGAGGAGTCCTGTGGTACCTTAAAGACCAACACATTTATTTGGGCATAAGCTTTTGTGGGTAAAAAGCCACTTTGTTAGATGTACCAAATAACACTGTAGTGTAGACATACGTTATTTCGAATAACTTTTATTTCAAAATATCGTATTTAGAAATCGTTAATTTGAAATAAATCTGTTAGGGTGTCTACACACAAAATGTATTTTGAAACACTGAGTGGACGCTGAACAACATTTAAGGCTGCTGGAACCAGGTTCGGCAGGGCATCAGGTCAGGAGTTACTTAGCCTCAGGCAGCAGCCACACAATCTGAGGCCTGTGCTTAAAGGGACCCCCACCTCCGGGCAGCCAGTTCTCAGCTTTCCCTGCTTGCTTGCCTACCACGATAAGGGATAGCAAAAAGTATGTTGTCTCTGCGTGCTCTGGTTGACCTCACTCGGGACACCACCGCGCTCTGCAACACGGAGCCAGAGCTGCCCCTGGGCACTCTGGTGCTTCTCATGGATGCACTGCTGCGAGCCTGGCTGCACTTTCTGCAGGCTGCCATCCAGAAGGTCCATCAGGGGGCTGTCAGTATCCAGGAGGCCCTTCAGGAGAGCTTCTACCCTGAAGAGCACTAAGAGCTTCCCTGGTCTGCCCCCCCCCCAGTTTTGTTAAATAAAGAGAGTTTGTGTTCATGAAAATACATATATTTTATCTGACATCAGGAAAGGGGGTTAAGGGAGGGGTAAGAGAATGAAACCCTGGTGAGACTGGGGAAAGGAGGCAGGAGAGGGGAGGGGGAAACTTGGGAGGAGGGAGCTGGAAGGGGGAAACAAGGGGAAGGAGGGGGGAAGGGAAGCTCAGGGCCTCGCCAGACCACCTTGATTTTCATGCAAACCTGCTCCTGGGTTCGCATGTGGCCTTTGGTGGCCAGGCTGGCAGCTAGCCGGCCATAGATGGCCGTGTTCCTCCATCTAGTACAGAGATCATGGACGTTGGGGGCATCCCCCCCCCAAAGCTGAATAAGGTCCATGATCTCCACTCTGGACCAGGAAGATGCCCGCCTTCTCCGGGCCCTGGCAGGCTCCTGGGAGCTGGCAGACTGTTCCTGGGGAGCTGTGGAGGGCTGGCTGCCAGTGGCTTGCTGGCTCGCTCATATTTTGGGGCTCACTGAGTATGGGGCAGTGACTGCTGGCTCTGGGCTGGCAGGGTTGGAGCTGGCACGCTTGGAGCTGGCACAGGCACTGTGGCCAGAATCAACCCCTTTAAGGGCTCCGGGAAAGGGGGAGGGAGAGGAGTGTGCTTGGTTGAGGCTGGAGTGGCCACCAGGGCACCCTGGGAAGGCTGGAGGCCCCCTATTTCGAATTAAGTGTCTACACAGCACTTATTTCAAAATAGCTATTTCGAATTTGGCGTTCTCTCTCATGGAATGAGATTTACCAAATTCAAAATGATCGCTCCGCTATTTTTTTATTAATTTCGAAATAGTGGTTTGGCTGTGTGATACTAGTAAAGTTATTTCAAAATAACTTTGCTGCGTAGACATACCCTACATCTTTAAGATGCCATAGTCTGTATCTGCAAAAACGAGGAGTCCTAACAGACTATCACTGTGATCTTTTAATCTTCTACAGAATTTTTCATTGCCAATAGCTGCTCACTAGTTGACAGCTGCAACAGGATTTTCCTTTCAATAGGACTTTATATGATTGTTAAAGATTTTTAATAGCACAATAATAATGTGATTCTTGAAGGATCTTAACAGTTTTCATTCTTTTGATAGCTCCATATCAAAATAACTAGGAAGAAAGTTCTCTTTTGGTAAGGTAGATAGTCATTATAGAGGTTTTTCATGGACACAAACTTAATAAAAAACAAGATTAATGTGGGACTGTTGCATTACCAAATGATAACATTTATATAACTCACTGAAAGCAGTGGGGGAGAGGGGGGAATCAAGCCCCTTAGGACAGAAATCCACTGCAGTAAGGTTGGTGTGAGCACAGGGCACTTTTGTAACAGTACAACAGTGTGGAATTTTCCAGCTGTTTTCCCCCAGGAGAAGAAATATTTGCTGACATGTTTCAAAACAATAAAACCAAGAACTGGACATGTATTAGAAAGCATTTGTACCATTACAAAATAATCTGCATGTGGTTTTAGGTATACGCTCACAGAGAAAGACCTGTGCAATTGACCTTTGAATATACAGAAGAAAGTAGCTAAAAAACCCAAGCAAGTCCACAATACTCTCATGTAAGATACCACTAAACACAAGCAAGTAGGGGAGTTATAGATGCCACAGTTGTGGTATCTGCAGCAATATTAAAACAAAAACAAAATTAGGACAACAAAAGAGCATGGTTTTACAAGCCAGCAAATGTCCCAGAAACACCCAACACCTGCTCATAAATGTAATCAATGGAGCTATATAGTGATCAGAAAACATCAGTGGTTGTTTGGATGCTTATCCAGAACATCTAAAACATCTTGAAGTTTGCAAAGTTGGTCTGTAAATTTCATTAAACAAGAGCCCTTACAACATTTCCAGTATCAGATCCTAGCCACATTAAAAAAAAAATCCCAGTAATAACAACCTCTCAGTAATTTAGCACTTCTGAGTGTGGCTCCACTTCATACAGAAAAGGCAGAAGCAAAAATAATTATTTAAATATTTATCCAAACTTCATATCAATTCAGCACAAACTATGGAGCAGAGATATTTGTCTTTGTTGTTTTACTCATTGTCTCACCCACTCCCAATGTATTACTATTTGTTGAACCTCTCTAGCCCCGCACTCTCTGATTCAGCAACATCTGTGATCTAGCATGATTTTAGTTAGTCAGAGGTCCACTTATGCCTCTGACCTAGTTTCCTACAGTCCCGTAAAGTTTGTTTACAGCCACCAGCTCTGGCTGTCAGTGTTCTGTGTTATTTAGCTCTAATTTACCCCTAAATGTCTTCTAAGAGCCCATAGGGGTAGCTGTTAGTGTGTAACTTTAAAAACGAGTAGTTGTGTGGCACGTAAGAGCTAGTAAGCAATGAAAATGTTGGTAATGCTACTAGACAATACTGACCTCCTGTAGTTTAGCAAATTCTCTGGTTTGCCACTTGTCCGGTCCCAAGGGTGCCAGACTAGACACATTCAGCCTATAGTATCACTTAGTGGCAATCGAAGGCCTCAGCTGAAATTGGGCCTTATTAGACTAAGCACTTTAAAAGACAAACAAGCAGTTCCTATCCTCTAGACTGAGATTACAGTCTAACTGAACAAGACAGAAAGGTGTCATCAGCACCAACAGATGGAAAGCCAAGCCAATAGGGAGTCAGTTGACCCTGCTGTCAGCATCCTGCATGACCTTGGGCAAAGAACTAAACCCAGGAGTCCCAAAAGCTCTGTCCAGTTCACATAAATCAGGACAAGTCAGTGTGGTTTTTAAAAAAAGATACAAAATTCTTCACATCAGCATTTCTTACATTGTCTTTGTTACCAATTTCATTTAATTGAGCATGATGATTCTATGGACAACATGAGCACATCATGGCTGAAAACCAGGTATTGTTCCCTTATTTATACCAAGAAGCACCCTAGATTATGCCTACACAGCAAAAAAACAGATGAACCTCCAACTCCCTCCGCCCCTCCCCCCCACACACACACCCCTGCAGCAGCAAGTCTCAGAGACCACATTCATTGACTTGGGCTCACACTATGGACTAAAAATAGCTGTGTAGATGTTTGGGCTTGCATGAAAGCCTGGCCTCTGAGACTCTCCCCCTTTAGAAAGTCTTAGCCTGAGCTCCAGCCCCAGAATCTACACAGCTATTTTTAGCCCTGTAAGGTGAGCTAAATTGACCAGGGCTCTGAGACTGGTTACAAAGCTTGGAAGGGGATGGGGCAAGCCATGTAGCCCAATCAGAGCCATTCATTTAAATAGGACTGTGTAAAAGCTAATCTGATCCGTTTTAAAGCATACTATTTGATTAATGGTAAATATGGATTACAGTTGATTTGACATTTTGTCTGACACTGCTGTACTACTGCAATAAAGGATTGGTTTCTTTCTTTGGACTATATATTTCCCCTCTTACAATAGTAAGATATAAAGAAACTGGTTCCATTCCCTACATAGGCAATATATGAACAATAGCACCCACAGTACAAGTATTTAATTTGATGCAGTGTGGGACATTTGTTTTTCCTCTAGGAAAAACAAAAAAGTGGATTATGTACCGAGTACAGAGGACCTGGTTTTCACATTTGTTAGTCTCTATTTTAGCTATGTCGAAACAAAGAAGCAATATGATATCTCCTGCATAAAGAGTAACAAGCTAAGAAAGGAGTTTAGGGTTTTGCCTCCTAAGAAATCATTACAATCCTAGCAAAAAGTCAATGTGCTCATCAAACCACAGCAGTTGACAAGGGGAAAAACACCCACACTTATGCCCTCTTACAACTTGTGACTAAAAGTTTGCAACAGGGTGCCCTCCCCCCCAAAAAAGCCACAATAGAAAATACAGATCCTTGCAAAGATTAACTTGTATGTGGCAAAACTAAGTGTTATACATTGCTATGTGACCTCTGAATTGTTATTCGTGGAAAATGTTACAGATCACACTATTCGATTGTCACATGAAGAATATGCCTGGGGCTATGCTGACAACAAAATCCTTCATGAAAATTGTATTTTCCAACAACTGAAAATGTTAACTGAAGGAGATCACTGCTCAGAACTTCAAGCAGTGTGATACATGCACTGCAGTCAAAGCAGACTTAACCAAAGGAAATGCCTTTTGCTTTCATGACCACATGAAACATCATAAGTGTGCTGTCACCTAGTGGCAATCTGAGCTATTTACATTTTTCCTTTATGCATCTTGTTCATACAGAAGTTAGCAGTCATTCATAGTTTCCAAACATGACTGCAACACAGAACCCTTCACCCAGGTCAAGGCTATGGATCTTAGGAGGCCTATGAGCCATTACCAAAAAAACTTTAAATGCCTAGAACTAACACCTTTTTTAGTTTCAAACAGTTTTTTGCAAAAGAAAACTATAATTGAACTCATGGTATCACAGAAACAATCTTCTCTGGCTTGACCTGTGTCTTGGTGATTATTATTGTGGTCTAGTTGGTAGGACTAACAGAGTCAGGAGATGTGGGTGCTCTGCATCTGAGCTGCTGCATGATCTTGGAGAATCCACTTTACCTCAGTTTCCCCTCCCACTCTCTGATATGTCTGTTTAGCTGGTAAACTCTTTGGAGGAGTGAGAAACTATGTTTGTACAATGCTTAACACAGCAGGGGCTTGTGCTTCTGTAATTCCCTTAGACTGCAAACATTAGTCATATGTCTATACTTGAATCTGGAGATAGGAGTCCCAGCTCAAGACAACATATGCATACTAGCTGTCATTGAGCTAACATGACAACAACAGAATATAACAACAATGCAAGCTGCAGGTCTGGCTCTGGGACTATTAAAGAACAGAAAGAGAATCCATCTTTATCATTCATCTTAGAGGACAAAGAAACCAAGTGTTTAATTTCTTTGATGGGTCCTGGACAGCAAAAGGCTGTGGGTGAGAAAGTATCATGCTAGATTAAGTTTTTGTCTTTTAGGTGTATGTTTTCAAGCTTGGTTTTACCCCTTATACTCGGCATCACTTCATACAAGCTCTTTTGCTAATAAACTTGCTTTGCTGACATTGTCAATCATCAGTGCTGGGTAAATTCCCTAAAGCGTGTACTGCCAGAAAACCATCAGGCTGGACAGCTTTACTGTCTCTGTAAAAGCAGCAAACCCACAGCTTTCTCTGGGAGGGTCCAGTGAGAGGGACTGGCTCCTACAATATGACAATACTGGAGGAAATTTAGGGCTGGAGGGTTCTTAAGGTCAGCCTTCTAGGAGTAGCCAAGTTGCAAAAAGCCTGAGCGAGGCTTGTGGGCTGAGGGCTGACTGATGGGGTCAGAGCAAAGCTGCACAGCCACAAGGCTCCCAGAATTACAAGGCAAATGGTGACAAACCCCCATCACGGGCCTGGGTACATCCCATAACACCAAAAAAAAAAAAAACAACCCCATCCAATTCTACAGAGACACACCCCTAAACAAGAGTTCTAAGAGGTGGCAGCTGTCTTGCCACAAAGCATACTCACCAACAGGGAACTGACTGCTGGCTGCTCTGGGGATTAGCTCCTTCCAGGTCCCATGGCACTTCTGTCACTCATACACATGCTCTCTTGCCCTTCTTTGCCATGCAAAGTGTTCTCCCTTCATGGCTTGGACAGGGTATCAAATCTTTCTATGCAATCTGTTACCCCAGTGGCTGGTGGGAAACCTGGACTCATCCTCTACTCTGGGTTCTAGCTCAAGAGGCCTTTAGTTTTAAACCTTACTGCTATTTTCCTAACCTTTTCCCTACAGCCTCTCCCCCAGATTTCTTTCTGTCCCTTTCTAATATCCAAATAGTGACTGCAAGCTCTTACTACAGCACCCAGCTTCTGCTATTGGCCCCACCTGTTCCTTGTGATCTAGACTCCATCATCATTGTCCAGGGGGTTACTTAAGCCACCTAATTCCCCTCAGCTGTGGCTTGTGCCATTAAGTGGATCCTTCTCAGACTCATTAACCCTCTTCTAAAAGGTTGTGTTGTAAACACCCTGCTATGTCCCTTTAAACTTTTCCAAAGTTAGTTTAACAATCTTTTAAAATTAGCTTCTTATATTAAAAGATGGCTTGTTTGGTTTCTTTAGCAATATACATTGCAAGTTATCATGTATTTCATATACCAATCCCTATCCTGCTAGCCCAAGGTAATAGCCCAGATCCACTAGTATGAATGTGAGTATAGAAGAGTGAGTCAGTCTGATCCCTCTCTAGACACCCTGCAGGATGTGTGTGTGTGGGGCTCCCACAAGTCTCAGCCCCACCAGACAGCCTGCTGGCCACAGAGGGGCCACTGGAGGCCAGAGGCAGCCCCCAAAGCCTCATGCTTCCCCCCCCCCAAGACTGGCTGTAGGGGGTGTTGGAGGGAAGCGGCTAGCAGAGGGCCAGCCTCCAGAGCCTGCCCCCTTCTCAAACAGCCTTCAGGCTGCAGGGGAGGGGGATGGAGAAGGGGGCAGCTCATGGAGCCTCACCCTTCCATTGTCAGCATGCAGGATATGGAAGGGTCATTGGAGGGTGGGGCCAGAGCCTTCCGCCCCCCGCAACAGGCAGCAGGACAGGGTGGCTGCCTCCCCAAGCACGGGCCCCTTTGGAGCAGCTACAGGCTGGGAGGAGGAAGGCAGCAGCAAGCCAGGGCCGGCCTACAGAGTCCCAACCCCCACCCAACAACTGCACAGATCCATATCCCAATTCTTGGGAGGTGCTGCCCTCCTGGGAGCACAGCCCCAGTCCCTGGGGAGAAGTCATTGGCTGGGGAGAACTGCCTGGGCCCCTAGGAGGAGCTGATGCTGGAGCAGCACCATCCTCACCACCATGGATGGCCTTGGTAAAGTCCTCCCCCACCTCCCAGCCCCATGTAGCATTGCCAGATGATTGAAACAAAAATACTGAACACCCCCTTCACCTCCCCCCCCCC
>CM057845.1:164163440-164182696 GCA_030068395.1 Apalone spinifera | reverse complement strand
GGAACATGCAAATAAAGCCTGGGATATTTAAATCCCGGGCTTCATTCGCAACTCCGGTCACTTCATTTGCCTATCTAGCTTGAACTAACAAGCCAGTGTAGACATACCCTAACAGGGTTCAAAAAAGGAGCAAGATAAGCTCATGGAGGATAGGTCCATCAATGGCTATTACCCAGGATGAGCTGGAATGGTGTTCTTAGCCTCTGTTTGTCAGAAGCTGGGAATGGGCGACAGGGGATGGATCACTTGATGATTACCTGTTCTCTTCATTCCTCTGGGGCACCTGGTATTGGCCACTGTTGGCAGACAGAACACTGGGCTAGATGGACCTTTGGTCTGACCCAGTATGGCTGTTCTTATGTTTGTTTTAAATTCCTGCCATCATCTTACAGCATCACAAAGATGACTGGAATAACAGGTAATGGGGAAATGAGGGTGTGTGGGGAGGGGGGCATTCTCAGCTGGCCTACTAGTTGTTCCCTAAGAGATTAGTTTGTTAAAGCTCAAATAAACATCCAGAGTTCTGTCTGTTTTTCCAATGTATATGTGTACGTAAAATCCAAATGATTAGGAATGAAAATTAAGAGGTAGAATAGCTCTGGAATGGCCCATTTTCAGTTTGACTATGCCAGGTTAACCATTGTTACTCCAAATTATTATGGTCTAGTCAGGTGACTGTACAGTCCTTACGTGACCCTCAAAGTCAATACAAAATGTCTACTCTGTCAATATAAGCAATTTGAAGTTCTATAGTTTCTTGTGTGTAAGATGGAGAGAAGGTCACAGCTCAAAACTGTTTTTTCTAATACTTTGTCCTTGTGCAATCAGCTCTGGCAAAGAAATTCAGCTAATTACATGAAAAAAAAGGCAAATAGTCAAGTGACCCAAGAGAAAACTAAGTTAGAGGTAGAGTTAGAGGAGGCAGAAGTTAAATGACATAGAAGATAATCAGAATGGTCTGATTATTACTGAGCTTCATTGGTGTTTCAAGACTTTTATTCCTCCCTTTGTTGAAGAATAGGTATACAGTGATGTAGCAAACTACTTTGATCATATTAATGTGATCATTTCAGCACTAAAGGTGCCATATACTGTGTTATGGCTCTGTCAGGACATAAAAAGGGTTATTTCTCCCTCTAAACAATGTGGCTTGTGAGCATCACAACACCATTAAAGAGGGTGTTGTCCAAAGATATCTATAGTTGCAGGGTTTAGTCATAAGGTGTTGCAAGGCAACTTTCACTCAGGTCAGCATTTCTCAGAATCAAGCCATGAGTGAACAGCTAAAGGTTGAATTTAGTGGTGAGACTACTTCTTACATCAGGGGTGGGCAATAATTTTTGGCTGGAGGCCACCCTGGAAGGGGCGGGGCCAGGATGCTTCCGGTCTTCCCCACCCACAGACCATGATTGGTCTGGGGGTGAGGGAGCCTCTTTGCCTCCCCCCTTCCCACTAAGCACCAATACCTCTGGCAGGGCGGGAGGAGAATTCACATGCTCCCCAGCCCCCAAGCCCTGATTGGCCTGGGGGCGGGGGAGCTGCGTGAAGTTTCCTCTGCCCTACCCCTGCCCTGCAAGAAGCGCACGGCACTTCGAAGTGCTGCACACTCTTCACAGGGAGGGAGGAGGCTTTGCACGCTCCCCCTACCCTAGGCCAACCAGAGCTTGGGGGTAGGTGAGTGCACAAAGTTTCCTCTGCCCTTCTAGGAGCACGTGGCACTTTTCTAAGTGCTGTGCACTCCTCGCAGGGTAGGGGCAGGGTGGAGGAAGCCTCGTGCGCTTCCCTGCCCCCAAGCTCTAATTGCGCTGGGGGGAGGGGAGCATGCGAGATCCTGTAAACCTCATTTTTTGAGGAATAAGGGATCTTGCGCAAAAGTTTTTTTTTCTGACAAATGACCCCATCTACATGGGGCTTCTTAGCCGCAAAACCTCTTTCGCAAAAAGGATCTGCAGAAGATATGCAAATGAGAGCGCAATTTGCATATCTTCTGCCAAAAAAATCAGCAGTGCAGACAAAGCCTCAGAGTCCACAGCTCTGTGCTAATTTCTCAAGTGCATGGAGACAATTATGGTGCAGAGGAGGGAAGAAAGGAGTGCATTTTAGAAGTCCAATAATTTTTAGAGCAGTTCAACTGACAGGCATTTAAATACATAGCTTGCTTTCTGTGCAGTCATGAATAGCACATGCCTCCATGAATGGAATTTTCTACTGTCCATGAGCAGCCTTGCATTTTGTACTTCAGAAATATTTCTGATTTCTCTCACAATTTTTGCCAAAGTTAGCTAAATAAATACTGCTCAGGCCTATTTACATGGCAAGTTTAAAAGGTTAGTTTCTTTTAATTGAGTTACCAGCATTAAACCACAGTTGGGTTATGAATGTTGGTTTACAGTGGGTAAAATATATAATCTACCTGTTGTAAACAGAATGTTTCCTGCATAATTGAGTGTGAACTTCAAAAATGGTGGATGAGATCCTGTTCCAACTTCTTATAAAATCACTTTGAGGCAGAGATCAAGTATGGAAAACTTGAGCACAAATTACGTGTGTTTTGAATGTTCTAAGAGTCTTTAGTCAGAATGGAAACTCTTTTGCTTCTTTGACTACAGAAGTGGTAATTATGACAGTTACAAATATTGTTTAACTCAACCCATCTGATCTGCATCTACTGAGGGCAAGGAGTGCATGCCAATTAGTTGTTTAACAAGCCATAATAGGTTTTAACCTTCAGATAAATGAAAGAGCATCAACAGAGAAATTAATATTGATTACAATTTTCACTTTGTATTTTCTTAACATAACTCACATTGTAAATATCTATCTAGTGACATTAATGATTGATCAGCAATCTGAAATTGTGCTTATGGTATGTTGAAGTCTGCTTATGGTATGCTGAAATTGTGTTTATGGTATGCTGAATTCATAGAGTAATGTATTTTTACAGTCTTTAGGCATTTGATTCACTGTGTTTGTTTGAAACTGCATTTTGAGTCTCTTCATGTTTTTCCAGTTAAACTGAATGACTATTTCTTTCCTTCATCCCACTTTTAACTGTTGTTTAATTAACCATTGACAGCTGTTGTTCAGTGGATATTTGTTTTTGGCTAGATAAATGTCAGTTTTAAGCTGTGATGTAAATTCTTTTGATAAGGAATAGTCTATTTGTCAACTGCTGAATCTGTAAATAGGAAAAGTTTCCTTAAAATCTGTTTTTCAGATGATGTGTTTAGAAGAGGCAGTTTCTTAATAGATTTTATAAAAAATTGTTCCTCTAAATGAAGTACACAGTTGTCACTGGATATAAAACATTAATCCCAAACTGAAACCATATGTGATAGGAAGAGGATAATATGGATTTCTTACAGAATTTTGTCAAGAGATTTAACTCCCTGAAAATGCAGCTCACATTTGCATTTGTCTGCTTTTTATTTTCCCCTTTTTAAGCCTACAGGAACACTTAAGTCTAATGTGACCAGCAAAAAAGGAAGAATAGCTAGATGCAATGCTCTCTCTTCCAGGGCCTATGCCCAATTCCTCTGTGGTCCTTTAATACCTGTGAAAAAGAGAGGCTTAATGTTGGTTGGTTGGTTTTTTTACTGAAGTGCTGTGGGAGTTCAGCAGCACCTTTGAAATTCGGACAATAAATTTCATAAATTACTTTCTCACAGTAATTTTCATTTTAAGAGAATATGTTCTGATAGTGCTAATGTAGGTTTGAGCAACAAATACCTGATTTCACATTTATGGGCATGTGACACATTTGATTGTCTATTGAGATACTAACATTCATGAGTGTCCAGTGGCTTAGGCAGGGGAAGTCTCTGCCTTCCCTAACTGCCAGCCTGGCCCCACCCACAATCTGCCCCCCAGGACGTTTACTATAGGAGTGTTGCTGCCCCCCAGTGCCCGCCCTCTTCTGTGCTTCTGGCTGGGAAGGGGGAACCACGTGACTGCCTCCCCTCCCACAGTTCTTCGGAAGTTGTGCTGCACACGCACTCCGCTTGCATCTCTGCCCCTCCCTGGTGCTCCGGGGAGGCTGGGACGTGTTTGGTCTCCTCTCCTGAGTGGGGGTATACTCGGTGTGCCTCCTCCCCTCCCCATGTGGGCAGGACCTCAGCAGTGGGGGCGGGGCTGTAGTAGGGATTGGGGACCTGCCTCTTCCAACCCCAGCTGCACCAATCACCCATGCTAACATTGTTTCAGTAGTCTAATAGCTTCCTTTTGGGTTGGGAGGAAGAGACTGGATGATTTTCACAGAGACGGATTTGTACAGGGGGTTGATTGTGGCCTAGATGAATAGCTTTATACTACATAACTTCTAACTAACACTTGGGCTCAGTTCACTTTCTAGCAACGAGAAGTCCATGTTATAAAACCAATACCACAACTGTCTGCCTTATTGAAAGGCTCAGCAAACAGAGAAAAGATTTAATGGCTCTGGAAACTGAACTTTTTTCCTGTCTGTGGATCAACAGACTTCTCCTCTCAGGGAGTCCTGCCCTACTTCTGTACACATTTTAAATGACCTATATTGTGCCTAAAAACCCAAGGAGCCTACATAAGCTGTAAATTGGGATCAAAGTGCAAACTCTGAAAATTACCTACATAAACTTGGACTTCGTTATTCAATGAATCTGTCCTCAGTGTAAATGCAAAGCTAGATGTGCTTACTTCACTTATTAAAACTGCATTTTTACTTCTGTTCGCCTATCTGAAAAGCTTTGGGGGCATGAGCAGGATTCCACTGTGGCATGCATATCATTCAAAGACTGACTGACTGAATTGTAGCTTCACACTGTACAAAGGTTCTTACTTCAGTTGCACCTTATCTGCCTGCACAGGGCAATATATTTCTGTTAGGTCATTGTTCGCAGGGCTATCGCTCAAGCAGGAGAGAACATAGAAAGGTTTTTATGTTGAGTTTGCTGGGTTGACAATTAGGAAAAAGGGAAAATAGCATGTTGTTACTTATAAATTAAGCCACTTGCATCTGAAAGCCACTAATATTCCAGATATGGGCTCCAACAGTGCCTTTTTTCTTGGAATCACTTTTCAGAGTAGAGCCACACTTTAAAAATGAGGTTTATCCTGTTCATTTGGAATGAAATTATTGTACCTCCTTAGATCTTGGATTTGTAATGTTAATGTTTCTATCCTAGATCTAAGGAAATGTATACCAAAATCAATATATCTGAATCAAAACCTGTATCTTCTTTAAAGAACACTCAATTCAATCTGGGTCCCGAAACTGATATGCTATATATTTTACTAACATATAGTTTAGGTACAGTAAATAATTAGTAAAACTAATCTTGTGGATCCAATCTTCCTACTTGGACTCTATAATTCCTTGGATAGCCATATCTATTTTGGAGAATGTAGAGCCAAAATATCTATTTTAAGTACTCGGTGCTGTTAATGCACCTAAGAGAGATTCCCTACACCAAAGGACCTGCACAGTCTGACCAAAATGCAGTGCTCTGCAGGCTGTGTTGCTGCCAGCAGCAGTGCAGAAGAAAGGGTGGCATACATGGGTGATGGGTGAAGATTCTGCTTGCGGAAGCAGTAGCTCCCCAGTCTGCCTCTTCTGCCTGTGGCCACACCCGTACTCCACCCTTGCTCTTCCCTGGACCCCGTTCTCTGCTTCCGATGCCCTGCCCCCTCTCCACTGTTTCCCTCCTTTCTTCCTTGCTCCTCCCACACAGAATATCAGTGCAGATGTGGTTTCTACGAGCAATTTGTTTCAGAAATGGGCTTTTTTAGAGTCCACTCCCAAATATTGTCCAATATCTGTATTCTGGAGTTGAACAATTAGCTGGATTGCTATAACGTGGGGGACCAGAAGTAAACGTGTATCTGTTTTTCCCTGGCTGGCCAGATCAGCTATGGGATTCCCCTCCTGTTGCTGGCCTGCCCAAGCTGATGCTGGAGAAACTCAGGTAAAGCAAGAGGAGGCAGGTAGAACTGGAGAACAGAGAAAAGTGGGGGCAGAGTGGGGAGAGGGCAGCACAGAGAGGAGAGGGGAAGGAAAAGAGAGGGGTAGATGGAGAGACGAGTGGGGATGAAAAGGAAACCCACTTTGCTAAGTGAATAGGAAGAGCGGGACTGCAGTAAATGAGTGGCATAGGGGTAGGGGGTCAAACATGAGCAGGAAAAGGAGAAAGAAACCAGGGAGCAAATGGGTGACATGGAGCGGGGGAGGAGGAAACCCGCCAGATACTAGCAAGGGGGCAAAGGCTGAGTATTGAGGAGGGAGGAGACTGTTTGTAGCAAGCATGTGGGGGAAGGAGACCAGGCAGCTATCTCTGTAGGGCAGGTTGGGTTAGGCAACCCCTCCCCCCACACCCACTAGTAAAGGGGAGGGGGACTAAGAGAGAGAAAGGGGAGGAGAAGAGCACCCAGCACAGCTCAGCAGTAGCTCAGGCTGGAGGAAACCAAGCCCACCACCACTCCACACTCTAGAAAATGGGGGAGGGGAGGCTGAGCAGGGAAAGGGCAATGGGAGGAATCAGAGGAGTGAGCAGTAGCTGGGGGGGGAGCCGAGGACACCCCACACAGAGGAGGCTGAGCAGAGATAGGGCAGGGAACTCACTGAGTCGGGCCAAATGAGCAGGGAGAAGGCAAAGGAGGAGGGTGGGGGAACCTGCCTGATCCATACCAAAAACACTCAGTAGCAATATGTGGAAGTTGGAGGCAGGGAGTGGAGGAGCGGGCCCAGCACAGCCCCAGCATTTGGCCGCAAATCTGGAGTCCAGAGGTGCCAGGACAGAGCCCTGGGGCAAACAAAGCACAGCGTGAGCTTGAGCCAACCCAATTTGCAAGTGTCAGAGTTAGGGATGTAAAATCCCATTTAAGATATTAACCAGTTAAACTATATGTTTAACCATTAACCAGCCTGCTGCTTGGGCTGGGCAGAGCACTGGTTAGCCAGTTACCTTGGTAAGCATGCTGGTAAGGCAGTGATTACTAGGTAACTGGTTACTCTTTTACAGTGAGAGCCAGGTTGGGTAGTCTCTGATTAACTCTTCCTGCCCATGAGGCAGTGCATCCGTTTCCTGCTGGATGCTGCCACCTCACTGTGCTGCAGAGTAAGTGTGTTGATGAGTTAGAGTAGGTCAGGGCTACTCAACATGCAGCCCGCAGTGCGGTTTGGATTTACATGGGGCTCAACACACGGCCTGCGGTAGAAGCCAAAACAAAAAAGCAGTTAATAGAATGGTCTTCTGTTGACATGCGTTTTAGTAGTTAAATTCCTGGTCTGTCATTGCTCATTAAAAGTGCTGTCTTATGGGTGGAAATAAGGTAAATATTGTGTTTTATTAATATCAGCAAAACTAACTTAAATGGGACCTGTATGCATTGTGCAGTCTTGCCTTAATCTTTGTATTCATGCCTGTCAATGTGAAAGAAGCTATTTCCATATATATTTGCATGGATATGCAACCACACTTAAGTTGCAGCCCTCGGCATTTGCTGTGAGTATTGTTGTGGCCCCCAGGGCTTCCAAAGTTGAGTAGCCCTGGAGTAGGTTGTGGGCTACTTTAGTATGGGTAGAACTTAAAAATAAGGCTCAGGCAGACCTCTACTCTGAAGGACTTACAGGTTTTGTACGCAGGAATGAGAGAGGGTAGTAGAAGGGGATGAAATATCCACAACCTGTTAGCTGGGAAACTGAGGCACAGATCATGTGATTTGTCCTAGGTGTCTGTCAATGACAGAGCTGGGATTTAAAGTCAGAACTCCTGAGTCCTACTCCAGTGCCTTAGGCACACTATCATCTGTTTCTTTAGCTCAAGTGATAGATTCAGATATCACAGGCCTGAAGGACCAAAGTTATAGGCCTGATTCCTTCAATGTGCTGCTGATGTATCTTGTAATAGTGCTTATGATCTTGAACTTACGCATTCATTAGCTGACCATATGGCTTTATTTGTTTCTGTAATTTTAATTAGTGTAAGCCGCTGTTACCCAGCCATTTCTGTGCTTGGTTGACCCATTTGGATTTAAAAAATTGCAGCCCCTTCACACCCCTTAAATAATGGGCTGGACTTCACTCGCTTTCCTCCCCCCCAGCAGGGCTGAAACATGTAAATAAGTTCTGTAGGCTCCCTGCAGTATGGGTGCCAAAGCAATTGTCCTGCTTCTCACCCTCTAACTCTGGCCTTGCACTTGTGACCCTCTCCCCCAAATCTGTCCTGTGGCCCTGAGGGGACACTGGCCCCCACGTTAAGAAACACTGGTTCAGATTACCCCATAATGCCTCTTGGTAACTGGGAGGAACTAATTATTTTCTTATGAGAAGTCTTCTATTGTAAAAGGTATGGTATCTTCCCATACATTTTCTACTGTGCATTTTGAATTATGAGGCAGCCTTCTTTGTGTTGGACAAAATTTGAGTAGTATGAGCTTTGGTCATGTTAGAGATCAATTTAGATGCATTCTCTGATAACTGAGAAATATCCTGAGGTCACATGAATATCCTGAGGTCACATTCATACTAGTGGATCTGGGCTATTACCTTGGGCTAGCAGGATAGGGATTGGTATATGAAATACATGATAACTTGCAATGTATATTGCTAAAGAAACCAAACAAGCCATCTTTTAATATAAGAAGCTAATTTTAAAAGATTGTTAAACTAACTTTGGAAAAGTTTAAAGGGACATAGCAGGGTGTTTACAACACAACCTTTTAGAAGAGGGTTAATGAGTCTGAGAAGGATCCACTTAATGGCACAAGCCACAGCTGAGGGGAATTAGGTGGGGGAAGGCTCTGGGTTTGGGACAAGGGGGCTCCTTACCAGGTCTGGAGGAAGGCAAGATGGTGGAGCCCCAGACCTGCTGGCCACTCTCTTTGTGCTGCAGCTGCCCTCAGTGGCCACTCTCATGATCGGGTCCCTCTTCTCTGTGCCCCTCCCTTTCACATCCCTCTACTGTCTGACCCCTCCCTTTCCATGTTATGGGAAACAGTCTCATTCCCAGCACTTCCCATTTTCCAGGCACAACCAAACCCTGAACTTGGTTTTCTGTTAGAGTAAGAAGCAGCTGTATATCAAATTTGGTGGTCCTAGCTCAGATGGTTTAGAAGGAGCTCTTGGACAAACAGACTGACTCACTCTTCTATATACTGATTAGAAAGCATGTTTAAACAAGGACTTGCTCCTTCATGGACCATCTCCTTGTCTTACATAGCCCCACAGTGAAATCATATCACAGTATTTAATGTTTACATGAGAACAACAACTTCAAGATCAAACAGAAAAAGGAGATAGGCATGGAGAATAAGCCCTTGATATATTTTTGTATTTAGTCAAACATATGAAAAGTGAATTATTATTTTTGAATAATAGTCATATATCCATGTTAATCTGATATTTGGAGATGGGCAAATGTATTCTATGTAGTGATGGAATATTAAATGTGGCTTTTTGAAAAGAGCACCTATTGAAATTTCAGTTTTACAAAAATTCCAGTATTTAAGACTCATGCAGAGGCAACATGTGGGGGAAGGTATGTGGGGTCACATATTCCCACAAGTTGCTGCTTGGCTTGTACTTAGCATGCTCAGTAATAATTTGCTGAAATCAATGCCCTAACTCTCGTCCTCCTCCCGTACGCTCCCTCCTCCCCGCATGCAGACAAGGCAAGATGAACATTTATCTATAGGTTGCTTAACATTCTGTGTTTTGTCAAGGGCAATAACAGCAAATTAAATTTTTGATTTGTACAGCATTTAAGCCATCTATTGTGGTTGAAACCCAAGAAAGCATAATGTTAATGCTGAGGCAGCCCAAATATTAAAAGTTCCCTCACAATAGATAAACCCAAAATGCTAAATGAAAGAGCAAAGCCAGGAAACATTTTTTATAGTATATTACAGCACATGCACTAAACAGCTTGCTTTAT
Source organism: Apalone spinifera (assembly GCA_030068395.1). Classification (NCBI taxonomy): domain Eukaryota; kingdom Metazoa; phylum Chordata; order Testudines; family Trionychidae; genus Apalone; species Apalone spinifera. The sequence continues at coordinate 164,172,791 of CM057845.1, read as the reverse complement.
TTCATATAATTTATTATCAGCAGAAATTTGCATTAGGAGATTCTTGATAACCTGATTAAACATGACCTATTTTTTCTAGTTTTCATTTAAACAAATTTTTCAAAGTCGCCATGGAGGTCAGTATATCAATTATGGATTTTAATGGACAAATGGTAAGTTCATTTTCTTATGTCTGATGATCATATTAACCTTAGCTCAGTTTATTTACTGAATGTTTCTACTTTCCTGTACTATACATTTGGAGTAAGAAGGTTGGAATGTAGAAAGGAAGTATTTACATTTGGGACTCATGGGAATATTGTGCGTAATTGCTAAAATGACAGAGACCTTTTTCTAAAATAGCCAAGTTTACTAAGCTTTAATACATTTCGTGACAATGCATAATACAGAACAGCACATTGATTCTGGTGTGTGAGATGCAGGTCACAAAACAATATGCAGCATCCCTAGATTAATCAGGCCTTGAGTGTATATATTTAAAAAAAGTTCTAGGTGAGATGAACTTGAATACAAGACAATACCTGATTTTGTGCTGAGAGCGTAGACTATAGAGGAGTAATATTGTGGATGGACTAAAGAACATGAAATCAGGGTTCAGGGAAGCTTTGCAGTAATCCAGTGTTGTAATGACAGCTTAAAAATTTGGTACTTTGATGAATTCTGAGATTGGATTTAAACCTCTTTAATTTGGCTTGCTGGTATTTAATCTTTTAACTTTGCATTCTTAATCAAAACTCAAAGCAAATCTTTAATCTTGTATATATAAAATAGAAGATTAGAGGCCCCTGACCTGTCTTTGGTACACAGCTGCTTACTTCCTCCTTCCCTTCTCATTCTCACAGTGCTAGCAAGAGGAAAAGTCATTTTTAAACTGCAGGAAGGGAAAATGTTAAAGTGAATGTGCATGTTAAATGTTCAAATTCTGTTGTGTAGGAGAAGCTCACTATGTATGCTCAGTAAGGAATTAAAATCCATAGAAGGAGTTTTTAGAAAAGATCAGTAATCTTGTGGAAAACAGTTCAATTAAAAAAAAGCCCTTTCATTAAAGAATTATAGTTGTGTCCAAATTCCATTGCCCCAAAGTCAGACACAAAGAGCCTAAGTTTGGATAGACATTAAAACACATTAATAAAAAACTCACTGCATGCTAGACACGGCTAGTCAACAAAATACTTGTTTCCTTCCTTGTATTTAAATCTTAAATCATTCTGTTGCCTTATGCGTATCAGACAAGAGCCAAATGTCATTGTTCGTAAATGAAACAAAAGAAACTCCAGTACATCAATAGGTAGCAATCAGTAGCTTCAAAGGCACTCCATTAGACATATCAGGAGAATAACAGTTTTGATTGTACCACTGATTTTGAATTCTTTGCATTATCTTTCATGATTAAGTAAACATTTTATTCGGCATTTTTATTATCAGCACTTACCCTTCCTCATAAACTTCCCAAATTATAATCTTTGAAAAGCAAACCAAAAAAGGGACAAAAGGTAAATAATACATATTAAAAAGTTCTACAGCAGAGTTCTTCATGTTCTTTCCAAATTTAATTTTAGCTATAATAAAATATCCAAGCATTCTTAAATATCTGAATTGTTTCTTTCAAAAACATGAGCAAATGGGTGGTTTTTAAACCTAATGTTTTTTAAAAAGGATTGAAAACAAAACTACACTTAGTATTTAAGGCCTTTTAGATATACTGCAAAGAACAGCAAGGTGAAAATCTTGGCAAATAGAATGAATCTCTCTCATATGGTTTCTGCCATCACAGTATTGCGAGTACATTTGTAAGCATGAAGGTTATTCATGTAATCCAAGGATTTAGAAGATATCCTACTCCCTTCCTTGAGGAAGATAGCTCAAGATTAGGAAACTTTCTTTTAACAAAACCTTGTGTGATATGAACAGTATCCCCCCCAATATGGAATCACAGTTCCAAATGACTATCTCCAAGCTTCCCAAGAGGCCTGTCAACAAAGATTGTTGTAATTTATTTTTCTGTCAAGATAAATAAAACCACACACCTACTTGTTTTTGTGGAAAATACAGCTTGGGCTTGATCCTGCACCTCTCAAATCAGTAGGAGCAATGCCACTGACTTCAACGGTAGCAAGTTTAAGTACAATTTAAGCTTGACTTCACTAGAACACATGTACATGCTTATAAAGTTAGGCCTCAGTGTAAGTGCTTTTCGGCATAAGGATGTTCTCTTGAATTTGGGCTTTATTGCTTAATGTATATTAAAGTCCACTGGCATTTTCATGAAAATAGTTTTTTAGTCAAAGTTACTGTATAAAGAACAGAATGTCCTACCTAGAAGATAAATATCCTTATACCTAGGATTTGGTTTCAAATCACTAAATGCCCCAAATCATTAGAAAGGCTCATTTGATATCAGTGGAACATTTGTATTCTCCCACTTCATTTACAATTAATGAAGCATTTCTAATGAGTCCAAAGCTCTGCTTCACAGAATTTATCACATTACATCTAATGAAGCCTCAATTATTAACTTTACTCTGGCTTCTACCGTGTTTAAAATAACCCAAAGATTAGTGTAAACCATTTGAATTATTTAGTAAATGCGAGACTGTAGTGCTGGACTCAGGGTTCATTGCTTCTTCCAGATTCAAAGACATGCACATTATGTCAGCAATGTGCTGCCAAAGTTTTAACAGGAGCATACACCTAAACAATTCCCTTAAGTTTGTGATGAGCTGGATATACTGCAGTGCTTAGTAAGAAATGCTAACATATGAGGGCTACATCTACACTGTAGCCTTCTTCCACAAAAGCTTATGCAAACAAAGTGCAGAGTGGAATATTGCCGTACTTCATTTGCGTAATTAATTAGCAGCTGCTTTTGTGCAAGAGGCTTTTGTGCAAAAAGGAGCTGTGTAGATGGCTGTGTAGATGTCTTTAAGGGCCACAATGTTTAGAAAAGTAGTGGAGGTTGCAGAAGGGAGGGTGGAATATACCTTTGGTGGGATTGTCAATGGTTTGTTGCGGAGGGAATGGCATCACGCTATACATGATATCCATTTGGAGACACATTGAATAGAAATTCGTGTGCTCTTTGAAAGTTCTGCAATGGATTACATCTAATGAAGACTTGGGGACTTTTGGAATGCGTGTGTCCTATCTATGTAAAATGCTAGAGCCCAGTGAATGTCCAGGGTATGGAGCATAGCATCTCAAGGATGCGTGAGGTTTTGGAAAAAATTTTGGTAAGACTATGGGCTCATTGACATGGAATGCCGTGCTGACATTGGGTAAAAATGTTGGGTGTGATTGTAAGGTCATTTTGTCCTTGGTAAAGACCGTATATGGTGGTCTAACTATGGTCTCCTATCTCACTAGCCCTCCTTGCTGAAGTAATAGCTGTCAAGAACAGCACCTTCATTAGAAGGAACGGGAATGGGCTAGTTGCCATGGGCTTGAAGGGAGGTCTCGTAAGACAATCTAGAACTAAATTCAAGTCCCAGGTGGATGGTACAGGTTCAGGAGACCCTGGTTATGGGGTGTGCAAAGAACTATGATCTGTCTAGCCACTCATGAAAGGCCATTATTTCTGCCAGATGCACCTTGATAGAGGAATGGAAAAGCCTCTAGTCTTCAGTGGGTATATATAGTCAAGGACACGTGAAGCAGTGCATTGTGATGATCAATTTGGGTGTGATGACACCAGAAAAGAACCGCTTCCATTTCTGCAGGTATGTGGCTCTGGTGGATGGTCTCCTACTGTGTAGAAAAACAGTTCTCACTTGTTTTGAGCACAGGGATTCCAATCCATGGAACCAGACAGAAACCAGGTGTGCACGTGAAGGGTGTGGGGTTGGGGGTGAAGCAGTTTGCCTCAGTTCTGGAAGAGGAGTCATGAAGGGATGAGAGAGGATGAGGCGGTGCAATACTCACATAACAAAGGTATAGGAACTAGGTCTGTCTGGCCCATGATGGGACTATCAGAATAACTCTAGCTCTATCAGACTGGATCTTGCGCAGGATTCTGGGAATGATTGGGGTGGGTGGGAAGGCGTAACATAATGATCTGTTCCAGCAGATTAGGAACGGATCGCCCAGTGATCTGTTGCTTAGCCCTGCCCAGGAACAGAAGCAGGGGCACTTGGTGTTGTCGGGGCTGCAAAGAGGTCTATTGATGGCTAGCCCCATCAATACCTTTGAAGACAGAGGCAAGCAGCGCTGGGTGCAATTCCCAATCATGGTTGATGGTAAAGTTGCAATTCAGGATATCCACCCTGGCATTGTTCACCCGAGGCAAGTATGATGCTCTCAGGGTGACCCTATGATGGATGCATCAGTTCCAAAGGTGGATTGCTTCCACGTAGAGGGATCAGGAGTGGGCCCCTCCTTGCTGTTTACATAAAACCTGGTGCTCATATTGCTGTGAGTATGCAAACAATGTGGTTGCTAATGATGGTGGCAAAGTGTCTGCACATGTTTCTTATGGCTCTGAGTTCGAGGTTGATAAGCAGTACAGTTGTGTGGCAACCATTTGCCCTGAACAGTGTGCTGGTGTAGGTGTGCGCCCCAAACCAGGGGAGAGGCATCTGTAGTGATCTGTAATGGCGGCTTGGTTTGATGGAAGGGGACTCCAGCTAGAAGATTGTTGGATAGCATCTACCATTTAAGAGAGTCCTGCACATTTTGGGGGATAGTAATCTGTTTGTATAGGGGGTGACGAGATAGCTTGTAAACTGACACTAACCAGTGTTGCAGAGCACACAAATGCAGGCATGCATACTGAACTAAATAAGTAGTGGCAGCCATGTGACCCATTAATTGGAGACAGGTGAGTACCATAGTAGATGGGTTCATGGCTAGTGGCAAGTAATCAGTAGGGAAGTCCCCAGCAGCTTGGATCTCGCTATGCTCATCTGGGATTTGACCCTCCTCCTAGTCCACAGTGATTGGCATGGTTCAAGAGGGCAAGTGTGATAGAGGTTTCCTTGCTGGGGTGGACTGAGCTGTAGACCATGTTCTACAGGATCCCCAGTGTTCCCATGGTGACTAGCACAGAGGATAGTGGGGAGGATATGGCCACACCAAATACCATGGAGGGTGACGCAGTCTGTTGTGATAAATAGTAGAGATGATGAGTAGTAGTAGAGAGGAGTGCTGGGATGAGAAGACACGCCTTTGATCTTTTTTGCCAAAGGTGGCATGCTCAGAAAGTATAGGAGACCTCACGTATCATGGAGAGGTGTATGGCGAGAACAGCACCAAGGAGGCTTATTTGGATGGAGGAAGGGAAGTGCACTGTGTGCCATTTATTTTGGGCATCCGCAATATGCACTGTGCTGGGCTGCCCTCATGCTGATCAGGATGAGTCAGTGCTGGGGCTCCTGTGGGAGGCGGCATTAACAGCAGGGCTGACAAGATGGAAGATGGCACTGGTGTTTTATGGGACAGCTGTTTAGCTGGTGGTGCTACTTTTGCTGGTGCCAGGTCCTTAGACGTTGCCGACACAGACACCAGGGTTTGACGGTGGGACCTCTCTAGTGCTGATGATGAGGATTCTGTTTGTGCCATAGCTGCAGGGGCCACTGTAGCGGTGCTGGCATGTAGTCTTAGTGCTGTGGTACCAGAGGTACCTGGTACACAGCCCTTGCTCACCTTTGGAGACAGGGTTGGCGGGGGGGGGGGGGGGGGGGGGGGGGGGGGGGGGGGGGGGGGGCAGCGATCTTGCCGGGAAGGCTGTCTCTTTTGACCATTTGCGTGGCAAGGGCAAAGTGGCCCTTTTCTTAGGAGCCTGCACCAGCAGCTGAGAAGGTTGAAACTCCTCAGTGGGCTGAATAACCTTCTCAAATACGGAGCCGGAGCTCTGTGTATTTTCTGGCTCTGGCCGTGAGGCTGCAGCAGTGATCGCAGTTTTGGGCCACACGTGCTTCCCCCAAATAGCATATGCCTGCAGAATGCCCATCTGATACGGGCATGGGCTCTTGGCATGCCTCACATTTCTTGAAGTCCAGTGAGCCCAACATTGTGGAGCCCAACTGAGACTCGCGAGTGTCATTAAAGTCTCAAATCCTTACTCTTTCCCTCCCCTCTCTTTTTTCTTTTCTTTGTTTTGTTTTAACTAAAGGACAAATGGAGGGATAGTAGGGTAAAAATGTGGTGCGGCAGCTTGGCAACTCTGTCTGGAGCTGACAATTGTTTTGTCTTTTCTTGTTTAAAAAACAAAACAAAACAAAAACCATCCGCCCCCCAGAGATGAACTGTCAACTAGAAAAAAAATGTGAGGAAAAGGTAAAAACTTCAAGTATCTTCACGAGGAGAATGACATTTGAGAAAAATGAGCTCCATCCATGACCGAGGGCGGTAAGCGAGGAACTGAAGGGGAGGTCAGGCCACGCGCAAGAGGCACCAAAGCGCGAAGGGCGTAAGGCGCTCTTCCTGCATGCGTAACTCACTGACAACTGCTGAAAAAGCTCTGAACTGCAGCTCCAGGACAACCCATCACCAACAGTGAATCACCCTAAGAAGAATTTGTTTGGAAGTTGCTTGTTTGATTTTTAAATTATGTGTGATATTTTCTTCTTATATGGACTTTAAGGCTGATACAGGAAGGCACTTAAGAACCAGCTTCACTTTAAGCATGTGAGTAGTCTGATTGGAACCAAAAAAAGCTTTCAACATACTTTATCTAGTTTTAGGTCAAAGTTTGCAGTATACAATGCAGTACATTGAAAATTATTCCTCTTTTACCTAATTGTGTATCCTTTTTGTCCCTCCAGCCTTTAATATACCTAATTACAGGTGGCTTTTATAAAAATTAGAAGTATAGTCTAAGCTTTTAGAAATTGCTATTTGACTAAAATGGCAAGAACATGATGCATCTGAATGCCTCCGTTGTATTAACAAACTTGCTGAACAGAAAAGCTAGTTTAAAACTCTTAAATCTAATTTTGTGGAATCAGAAGCTTCAGGCTGAAATGACTTAACCCCAGACTCAATATGAATAAATGAAATTATGACTTTTATATATGAAAACGGTTTATTTGCAAATTTTATAAATGAATTCTCTGCTCATCTACGTCAGTGTGGCAGTGCTCAGTAGCATGCTGCCATCTATAGTTTAAAAAAAGAAAATGGAAATCTGATTTAACCTTAAATAAACCACTAGCAGATTCACCACAGAGTGGTATGTATACATGGTGTGCACACATGCATGCCGCCCCTAGTACCATGAAAAACAGCATTAAAAAGTCTTTTGACCTTTCATTAAAGATAAAGGAAAAGAAGGAGAAACAGTAAAAGCATCTGAAATGAAAAGTAAGGCTTTTTCATTTTTAAAACATCCCTTGTTCAGTTTAGCTGAAGAGAGGTTTAGAAATAACCCTCTCTCCCTTGTCTCGTGGTCTCTAAGATGTTAAAGATGGTAATACCTGACTTTTGGGAGGAAAGAGAGAAAGGTAGCTGAGGCGGGCTAGGGCCTTTCCATCTTCATTCACCAGTTAGGTCAGTCACTACTTGTTTATATTAATGGCTTTTCAGTGCAGAGAAACAGCTTGTTTGTTAGGCAAAAAACTTGACTTTTCAGCTCAAAGATTCTTGGTTTCCTAAGTTTTTACTCCTCATGATACCTGAGTGTCCTGAACAATGCGATTTTCTTACTCTGAATTCCCCCCCCCCCAATCTGTGTTTGCTGTAATTACTATGATCCAGTTTTGACTCATAAATGATCAGGAAGAAGATTCTGAATCCTCCTTCAATGTTTAATTGTCAATAATATTTGATTACAATAGAAGGGAAGTAAACAAGGGGTGTAATTGCCAGAGTAATATAACTGCAAATAGGAGGGGAAGTATTCCATGCAATGGTGAGTGGGAGGGAGATGTCCATTAGTCTCTCTGCTAAGATACGGAAGAATCTAGCAACTAGTCTCTTATGGGGCCCAGAACTCCATAAATATGCATATAGATGCATCAGAGAGTTTTAACATTGAAGACTTATGTCATGTAGTAGTTTTTAAGTCAGGTTTGCTAGACAATTTTCTTCAGGTTTGTTTCTTGTCTCACACAGAGAGAGGAAGCATGTAGACTAAACAAGGCAATAAAAACATCATTTATTCCAGGAATCAAGACATGATGATGCAGTTGTCTCTATAGGCAAAATGTCTGACACAACAGTTGCATCATCATTGTAGTCTAGGAACTGAAATCTGTTTCAGTGAAATTACTTTAAATTGCTGAAAACTCATTGATTATATTTAGACAGACTGTAAGGACATTTTACAAAAGTTGCTTTAAAAGCATGTATATATTAAATAAGAATTATACATGTTGGGTGATGGAGAGAGGCTTTTTATTATTTTTATATTTATACTAACTAAATGCTTTCCCAGTGAAATAAATGTTGACAAATAACCAGGAGAAAGTAATAAGTTTAATTTAAAACTTTTTCCCCAAGAAACTGTAGGTTTTTTTCCTTTTAAAGATCTGCACAGGGCATAGATCTTTTAACTACAATTGTTAATTTCATAGCTGCACATGGTAGGACATCTAATTTTTCTTAATTTACTGCATTTAATGTTAAAAGGATAAAAAGTTGTGTTATTACAAATATGTAATGAAAAGCTGCATATTTGACTATTTATATAATCTGCAAAGTTTAGAGAACTACTAATTTACTAATCCACTAGATATCCTGCTGGAAAATTATTTTGCCCATTAATCACAATATTTTACAGTTTTGTTAAACATCAGAATTAGCCAATCTATTTGTTATACCCAGACTTTTAAAAAAAATGTATACATATTTATTTCAAAGTAGTTCAAAGATCTCAACTTTGTCAGGGTGTGTGGGTTACAGTGATAATGAATTATACTTTAATTCCATAATAATTGTGGATTGAATATTGATTTTAGTTTACTCCTGCCAGAATTTATTTTGATACTAATGCTGCCATTGAAGCAGCATGCAGATTTTCTTCAAGCTATTAGAGATGAATTCCATTACTTTAAACTATTTTAATCAGTGCAATTAGTATAATATTTTTAACTACTGTAACCAACTCTACCATTGTAATAAAAGTTTTTCCACTCGTGACACTGGCAGAATATTGTTTAACTTTACATCACTCTGGTATTTAGACAATATAATCCTCCACAAAAATTGCTGAATTTAGTCTTCATGGTAACTGCCCGAGTTTTAGAAAAAGTTAAATCAGTCCAAATTAAAATTTTTCAGACATTAAGGCCATTTTTAGCCTTCTACAATCACAATCTCCCTTCAAATCTCTCCTAGGCAGTAATAACTACAAAACACTTAGCAAAAGTTAGTCTACTGTTGTGTGTGACTGATGCTAAGAACATAAGAATGGCCGTA
>CM057845.1:164146803-164160849 GCA_030068395.1 Apalone spinifera | reverse complement strand
GAAATGTAATGGTGACCCATATTTGGGTCCCGACTCATAGGTTGGGAAACCCTGATCTAGACAGCATCCTTCTGTCAGAAAAAGCTATGCAAATTGCGTAGCTTATTTCAAGTCTAAATCGAAAGAGCTTATTTTGAAATTTGGAGTGGTCTACACAGCAGACGCCTGAATAGCGGGCCTGTTATTTCTGGAAATAGCAGGGGCTTTTAAAGACATGGTGTTGCTATTTCGTAATACTTCTGGTATCCCGAAAGAGCAACGCAGTCTAGACATACCCTTTGTCATGCATTATTTTGTCTGATCTAGGACTTGAGCCTTCAAGGTTGCTAAGGTAGAGACCCTGAGTTATGAACTACTCAGGGAAAAGGCCCTATTAGTAACTCAAATGGCTCTTAAAAAAAAAAAAAATCTTACCTTATACAACAAACAAACAATGAATTCCTTCGATCTCTTTTTTTTTAATTTGCTCTCTCTATGAATGCCACACCTGCACATAACCCAAATAAAAGGCTTTAAAAATAGATAATTCTCATTGATAGGATATTCAATATCTTCAATATCTTGTATTTTTCTCCCCTCCCAATAAATAGCAAAGTTCATAAGTTATTTTAAAAAAAATCCACAGGAAATCCTCAAAACACAGGACACAATGAATATCAAACTTTTGGGAACTTTATTCCAATTCAGTAATATTTGCTACTGTGAATTTTATTCAGGAGTTTGTGTAATGTATAATTTTGCTACTGTTTCCAGAGATCAATTTTAATAGTACTAACTACATAAATGAATAATGCATCAGTAAATATTAGTTTCATACTGCAAGAGATGTACATAAAAAAGAAAAGCCTTTTATAAAGGACAGTGGTTTTTATTATACTTTTAGAAAATATTGGATTATGAAAGATACAAAATTAGTTGTAATTATTTAACACACCCATATCCCATTTTTCTGATATGGCTTTGATATCTTGCCCAACAGATTTTAGAAGTATTTTAAAACATGCCTTAAAGTAGTTTCATAAGTTCAAAACTGAGTATCTCTTAACTGAAATAAAAAAAATATTTACCTGAGAATCCTGTATCATAAAATTGCCATTCAGTCTTAATTTTAAGAAGTTGAAAATGTAACCTATAGAAGCCCACATGCAGTCTGTAGGTCTAAATAAATAATCAACAATGTACTTAGATGCAACAGGTTAGGCAATAAACTACCTCAAACTCTTTCCAACCAGGCATTAGAAAATGCTTAAGTTGAAGCACACAGGATGAATTTCAGCATACTTCATAAAAATGAGACCTGAGAATTTTTGCACTGAGAATCCCAGGGGGGTTGTGGGATAGCATTCAGATGCCAACCTGTGAACAGGCTCTGTTGACTGCTTTTCTAGCCATAGTAGTCATTGCTGACCCCCAGTTCCAATAGTTGGTGTTTTGGGCCACTGCATATCCACAACACTCCGGTCAGCCCCTCTCTATGAATGCCCCACTTCCACACAGCTCAAATAAAGGGATTTAAAAACTGATAATTCCTATTGATAAAAATTTGATTATGGCATTATAAGGCCAGGATTTAGTCTCATTCACTGTAGTATGCCTTTTAGAATATCATCTATTTTATAATGTTAGGTAAAGGGCCCCAAGTAGTTAAAGCAGAAAAAAAATGGTAAAATTGACTAATTATGGGGCATTGGAATATGAGAACTGTGTGGTTGCTGGAGAAGAGATAATGTGAGTAAATACATTATAAAGTCACAATATATAAATTCTAGTAATTTAAAAAAAGTTTCCTCTTAATCTGCAAGGAAAAGATTCCTACAACTAGTACAGGCCTGTACAACATGCGGCCTGCAGGGGCTCACTGTGTGGCCCATGACAACTACAGGCGGTGCGGCCCCGTCCAATCCGCCGGCCGGGCAGAGGTGCAGAGCACCGCTGGGGAGGGGGAAATGCGGCGATTCTCACCGCTGGGCTGCCTGCGTGCAGCTCCAGCATGAGGAGGCGGGGCGTGAGCCAGAGGGCAGGACACCGGCAGACGCCAGGATGCTGGAGTGACGTGGCGTCGTGATGTCATAGCCAGTGACCACTGGATTCAAAAAGGTTCAGGCAGCCCCACAAACTGGAAGGCAGAAGCCAGGTAGGGGAGGGGAAGGGGCTCGTGCTGAGGGGAGGGGGGCAGATCAGGAGAAAGAGGAAGGCATCAAGGGATAGGATGCAGGAGAGACAAATGCCAGGAGGCCAAGTGGAGACAATGAGGAAAAGGGCAGGAGGAGAGGTGTCAGTGGGAGGGAGGACAGGGTGATGCTGGGCGAGGAGAGGTAAGGGCATTGGGAGCCATATGTTGTGCAGGCCTGATTTAATTGAAAAATTCTTAATAAAGTATCATGCCCCCCTCCCTCCAAACCTACCCTTGCGGCTAGACTTGCCAGATGTCCGGTTTTCTACCTGACAGTCCGGTATTTGCACACTCTGCCTGTGGTAAAATTCAGAAAATATCAGACATGTGCAATGCCCGGTATTTTCTGAATTTCTGGCTGGGCACTGGACAGAAGCTTGGTGGCGCCTCCTGTGGTTGCGTGCTGAAGCCAGGCAGTGCGTGGGTTTTTTTTGTATGGCTGACATGCGTGGGGTTTTTTGTTTTTTTTTGGCTTGACAATTTTTAGCCCGCGGTATTTTTTGAGAGAGCATTTGGCAACCCTACTTGTGGCCCGCAGCTGTTTTCTTTGGAGTAATATGGCCCTCGCCGCTTTCTGAGTTGTGCAGGCCTGAACTAGTAGAACCCATATCAAGTTGTATTGGAATAATACTTTGCTCGTAAAGTTCAGTTATTTTAAGCTTGCATATATCACAATGCTAGGCAACATTAATAAAAATTCTTCATTCTGAAAAGTCAAAAATATAAATGTAGATCCGAACGAGCTTGAAATCACTTGGATATGAGGTAGTGTATCTACTTGTATAACATCTGGTTATTAGAAGTACTGTTGAAATGTGTCAACTTTTTTATATTTGGCCAATGGTTCACAATACACTTTTTTAGAATAGTTCTATTAATGCTAAATTATCTACATATGGAAAGCTTAAACCAACAACCTTACCAGAAAGAGTTATGTTTTAGTATCCTGGAGGCAAAAAATTTCACTCATCATAAAATAAGATAAACCTGCAAAGCCAATATTTACAGTTACAACTGGAGCAAAAGATGATCTTCCATACATACACAAAGATTAAAAAGTTAATGTAAATTGAGGTAGAAAATGAAGAATTCAATTGGCTTGTACGAATCTTCTATTTTGTTATGTAAACCAACAAAGTGCATTTTTTTCCTATTGTGAGGTTTAATATTTAAAAATGTCTGGTATCAGAAGAACAGCTAAGCAATGAGGAATCATTTGTATGCCATTTGCCTCCAACACAAGACAAAATCTCCCCACCTTAGAGCAGGGATTATTTTCCCTTTTTTTTTAATAATGGAGATTGCCTATCTCCTAGAACTGGAAGGGACCTCGAAAGGTCATCGAGTCCAGTCCCCTGCCTTCACAGCAGGACCAAGTACCATCCCTTACAATTTTTTGCCCCATATCCCTAAACGGCCTCCAAAAGGATTGAACTCACAACCCTGGGTTTAGCAGGCCAATGCTCAAACCACTGAGCCATCCCTCCCCCCATTCCTCATTCTTATTTTAAAGGTTTGGTTTATTCTTTACAGAATACGTAATGAATAAAACCCAAATGGCTCATTTTGTTACACTTCGTTCAAGTTTAGAATTAGAGTACAAGCCACTGAAAATTATGGTTTATCCATAAAGATATCCTGATTAAAAATTATTTTCAAACACATCTTCACTGGTCCTAGTGATAACATTCATAAGCAGTCTTTCAAAATACTTTGTTTTTTGACCCTCATATGACATTTTACATGGAAGAACAAGCTCATCTGCTAGCAAATTACTATACAATAGATTTTTGAAAGAGTATCTGGGGTCAAGATGCCACAAAAAATCAGGGAAGTAGTTCTAGTACTCCACTAATCATTATGATGCTGGTACCCTAATCCAACTAGAAGTAATTCCAGTTGTTTGCACTAAAGGGCTGAGCTCTTGTACAAACTTTGAGAGAGGGACATAGTTCTTAGGGGTTGTCTCCACTATAGCCAATATTGACACTGCAGCGTTTGATTCACAGGGGGGGGGGGGGGGGGGGGAGAGAGGAAAGGAAGAGGGTGACACAGTGGCTCTTGAAGACCCACTAAATCCACCCCCGACCATTCTCCTTTCAACTCCTGTACTCCACTGGAATGAGATGAGTAAGGGGAGTTGACAGGAGAGTTTCTCCTGTCAACCTATCGCTGTGTGGACCCTGCATCAATACCAGATTGGAGAAATACACTAGGTAGTATGGACTGCTGGTCTCCTGTAAAAGGGCTTACCTACTCCCCAACAGAAAAAGTCCATCAACACTAGACAGACTACTGCGGGCCATTGCGAAAGACAAAAGACTTTGTGGCTTAGCTGCTTCCTGTATTATAAGTTATGCAAGTGGATTCCTCCCATCATCTGAGTTCGCAACTCAGAGCCCATAGATGGAAAATAGATTTAAGCTATGTTGATTTGAGTTACACCACTAATACAGTCCAGACCTTAGTGACATGTAAAAAGTTGTGTCCCAAAATTACATAAAACAAATCCTGAAGTCTGCTGGGTAACAGATGGACAGATACTAGTTAATGCACTTGTAAAATATCAAGTTTTGCCTTTCCCTTCACGTAAGGCATTTTATAATAATGCTGAAACCTTTACTTTAAATCTCATAAGGTTGAGGTCGACAATCTCAGAACAGATTTATTCATCTGTAGTGCATTTATCAGTCATCTGCTGACAGAAATCTGTGATACCACTACCACTCTGTCCACATTGTTCCACAAGTAAAGTGTCCTCCGATGTTTTCATTGAAACAGGACACAGTTCTTGCACTTGCTCATAAGCATCAGAGGTGCCTCTTACACATGCATAGGAAGAACTCTGGTCAGTGGCTGATACAGCAGCACTTGAAAGCTCAGTTGGTAATTCTATACACAATGGGATCACAGGCTTACTATCAGGAGCTGTTCGTTCTCTCTCAGAAATTAAAAGTGAAAGTGGACAATCCAAGGTAGAATACTTTGCAAGTATTTGTATTTGCTCAGGACTCAACGCTGCTTCCTTACATACTTGCTGGCAAAGTCCAGTCAGATTCTGCTTGGTCTCTCCTAACGTTGACAAAATGTGATCTCGCTCCTTTAACAAGTTCGCCTTTTCATTTTGCTGCAAAGAAACACATGATTATTGACTGTAAAGTATAACTGTATTCTGCTCCAAATCTGAAAAGAATACTCACTCTAATAGATGTATATTTGGGTTATCTTGGAAAAGATAACATGCTAAAGTTATGATAAAAAGCAACAGACTTAAGTGCACTTTTTTCACAAATAGCTGATTTACATTTGAACTGTGCAAAATTCCACCTTTTCGGTTTAAATAAAACTATTTTCACCTGAACGAAATGATGAAGTTTCAAAATTATGCCAGGCCAATGTGTGAAAGTCATCCATTCTCAAACAAAAAACAAAACAAAAACACATTTTCTGAAAAAATGTATTTTCCAGGATATAGAATTTAATCTTTTAGATAAATCCAAAACAATGAAATTGAGGTCATATTTCATTGAAACTATTTTGGACAACCTACTTATAATCAAATTACTCTAGAGTTCTGAAAAGTGGTCATGTGGAGACTGAACTACATATGATGCATGCCATCACCTTAGCTATTCTTCAGACACCATTTGTGATGCAACACTAATTTTAGTTTATTTTGTATAAAAGCATACAGACTGGACCTCCACAGTCCATCACTTTCAGAACCTGACCCATCCCAAATGAGTGAATTTTCTGGATCAGGGGAGGTCCCCTGCCACCAACCTCCCAGGACACGGTCTCTCCCTCTGGCTGGCTCTGCTTTGGCCTCACTGTCAGTGGACTCCAGTCCTGCTGCTGCCAGCTGGCCGGAGCTCCCCAGGGACGGGGCTCACTGGCGGTCCCATGGCTGCTTCACCCGGCTGGGGCTCCTCACAGAGAGGGCTCACCCTTCCCAATGGCAGGGCTCCCTACTGCTACACTCCCAACCAACTCACACTCCCAGGCACCAGAGCTCTCTGGTCCAGCAATGGGGGGGTGGGGTGTTCTCCCCATTTCTGAGGCTGCAAATCCATTGGAAATGTCTGTCTCTGACTGGGTTAATTTCCTGGCATGAGAGGCAATGTTTGAACCTTGATGATCATGACATAACTCTGCAATAGAGGAAAAGAAAGAGCCCCTTAAAAAGTAGGAGGAATGAAGTAAAACATCAAAATAAAATAAGTGACTACTAACTAAACGCTAAGAAAGGCTAAGATAGAAGAAAAGACAGTAAGCTTATTAACAATGGAATGCTAACACTCCGTCTTAGGAAGAGGTGGTTGAGAAGGAACTGAGGGTGGTTGACCTGCACAGCCCTACAAGCAGTTGTACCAGAAATCTCTGATCCAGAGCAGGTAGGATGCACTGCACCTGAAGTGGAGCACCCACACTGATGATACTTGAAAGAAAGAAAACTGAAATAAGTAAATGTAGGTAAGTTGCACTCACTGATTTTCTTGCCACAAGAGCTTTAGGTATCCTATGCTTAAATGCAAATATTCAATGCTTGTTTTGAGACATCTCAAATGTTTTGTGCATGGCTGCCTTTCCCAAATTATTCTAACACACAGAATGCATAGGTCAAGTTCACTATCATTCTAAAATTTGGCTCTATTAACAGATATTTAGGTTACAATGACCACCTCAAAATGTCTTTCCAGATTTGGCTGCTACCAGAATTCCTTCCTCCACATTCTGGGTCCTATTTCCCTTATACTTAATTCAGAAACAGGTCATCTACGTACAGTCAATTTGCTAAAAAGGTAGGGGTATTTCAGGCAAATTATTGCCTGCTTGTAAATTTTTCTATACAAGAGAATAATATTTATAAAACAATTAACATTACAATGACCTTTTCCTTTTAGTAAATTATTTTCAAGGTATGACAAGTGAAACTGAAAAATATTTATTACTTTTACAATTCGAAGTCAAAACCAAAGAGAAAGGGAAGGAAAAAAGACTATCACCCTACACCAAGTTTTTTTCCCCCCAAGGTGACAAAAGTAGAATGTTGATTTGTCCTGGGAAAGGAACAGAGCCATGCAGATCCAATAGTGACCTTTTACTTATTACTTCCCATTCTGGGGCCATCAGACTACTATAGTAGATTCAGAGGAAACTGCAAGCTTAATGCTATGGATGAGAAGCGGATCACTGCTTTAAGAGCCACCTTATCTTTCTCAATCCCTCAATAGACTAAAACAACAGACTCAGGAAGCATCTTTCCAACCGAAGCTAAGTGTTAGCTCTTACATCATAAAGCTTAGCTAACACAGTAGGTCCAACCTATGTGCTACTCGAAGTTGGGATGTCAGTTAACACAGTGAGGCTTGGACATATGCTGTTAGCTGAGCCTTATGGTGTGAGAACAGACACCTAGAAAAAAACCTAGTAACTGTAAGGAGTGTCACAATTTATGAATTATTCATACAAAAATTCACAGCAACTTCACTACACAGTTTGTCAGTCACTGTTGGGAAGTAATTTACTACATGACAACACACATGCACTTGTCTCTGGAGCCATGGGACAAAAGAAAAAAAACCCTGTCTTTTTATTTTTAAATCATTTAAATAAACATGCGCTCTCAAGTAAGCTTATGAACAGTTTTTACTCCTCCCAAAGAGGCATTAAAATAGATTACAGAAAAAATGGATTACAAAGTTATGGTACTAATAAGATTTATAATAAACATCATCACTTTTGGTTTTAGTACTACCCAGTTACTTGGGTACTATTTAGATTGTATACTTTTAAGACAATATATCCTGCTTTGACCTGTATTTTATAAAGCATTGAATTACTATAGGAAAGTGCTGTATGCAAACAAATCGTTCAAAGTTGAGTGCTTAACAGAAGGCAGCTAAATCCACACACTTAATCAAGAAGTGGCCAAGTTGGCTGACCCAAAGAAACCAAAACTAATTTGAGGGAAGAACCTGAGCTAGTTAAGGAATTTTCTATACATACCAGTTTTTCTATTTCAGACTCAAGATTCTGTATGCAGTCGAGTTTTCTCTTACGACAGCGCTGTGCAGCAATTCTGTTTTTACTTCGTCTTCGGATATCATGGATACAATCCAGCTGTTCAGGAGTCAATTTCTGCATTTTCAGAAATGATTGAAAGTCATTTCTAGAAAGTGAAATGATCCTTTGTGCATTAAATTGCAGTTTTACCTAAAATATAAAATATAGTTTTGAACAAAGGAGGAAACTGATAAAAGCAAAATTAAAGTCAGTTAACCTGAAAGGGTTTATTTAAATTAAAATTAATAAAACGTTTATGGCCTTGTCTACAATGGGAGAAAAGGTCTATTTTTAGCATCCAATTTTGTAAAGTTGAAAGTGCATGTCCCCGCTGTCTGCAAGAATTCACCACAGTTCAAAATAGCATGTCCCCAGTAGAGAGGCTGTTGTCGACTTTGAGAGTGATGCACAATGGGTAGCTATCCCACGGTTCCTGCACTTTTTGCACTTGAAAGCAAACAGTCTTTGTACACCCTTCTCTCCCCTGGTGATCTGTACAGATGCCATAATGCATTGATGCTGAACAGGAATCATTAACCATGGTGTGCCTTGTTTTAAAATGTATCAACAGCATATATAGGGTCTGCTAAAATGAGGAAGAATCTTGGGAGACCATAAACATACTGTTGTGTGAAATACTTGAAATGAGCAAATGGCAAATGCCACTGGCATTCAGTCCTCTGGACACAGTGGAACACTGGGTCTGGTGCCATGAGACATGCACAGACTGGTGGGACTGCAGAGTGAGGTGGCTATGGGACAATCTACAGTGGCTGCAAAGTCTTCACATGCGGAAGGCCACTTTCATGAAACTTTGTGAATTGCTTTTCCCCATCCTGAAGCACAGTACCACCAGAATCAGCCTCCCCCCCGGACAGTGGAGAAATATATGGTAATTGCCCCATGGAAGCTTGCAACACCGGACAGCTACCAGTCAGTTGGGAATCAATTCATAGCGGGGCAGTCTATAGTGGCAGCTGTTATATAAGTAGCCAAAACAATCAATACCCTTCTGCTATGGAGGGTAGTGATTCCACTATGTCCTGTGCATTTCGTAGAGGGCTTTGCCTCAATGGAGTTCCTTAACTGGCACCTGAACACACCTTGCCAAAGAGTACATTAACTGCAAGGGGTACTACTTGATGGTACTGCAGGCTCTGGTGGATCACAAGGACTGTTTCAACGACATCAACATAGGATGGATGGGACAGGTGCATGACTGGCAGATCTTTATGAACTCTTGCCTCTTCAAAAAGCTGAAAGCTGTAAATTTCTTCACAGATCAGAAAATCAGTGGCATTGAAGTGCCAATAGTGATCCTTGGGGACTCAGCCTACCCCTTGCTCCCATGAGACTCAACGCTGTAAACAGGCAGTCTGAACTACAGTAAGGAACAGCTCAACTACAGGCTGAGCAAGGACCGAATGACGGCAGAATGTGGTTTTGAGCATTTAAAGAGAAGGTTCTGCAGTCTACTGACTAGGTTAGCCCACTGTTGTGGCAGCCTGCTGCATGCTCCACAATATTTCTGAAAATAAGGGAGAAGTTATATTGCAGGATTCTGAGGTAGGGTGCCTAGCCAGTAATTCTAAGCAGCCAGACTGGGCACTGCAAATCAGAGAGACTTTGAAAGGCAGTGTTAAGAATGACCAGATTTGAGAGTCTTGCATGTTGCTCTTAACAAGGTGTCCTTGCATTCAATGTGCTTGCTTGTAAACTTCCCCTCTCCCTTCAACGCAAGCAATAAAGAGACTGTTGTTGAGAAATTATGCGTTTTTATTTATGTAACCCAGGAGGGACAGAAAAAAAAAAGTTCATGGCAGGAGCTTTGGGTGAGGGGTGATGACAGGTGTGAGGACAGTCTTTTGCTTCTGGACACATCCCTGGAGATTGAATGTGAGGCTGTCCTTGACTCCTTCCCCCTTCGCTATGGAACTTGGTGAGGAGGGAATGTGGGTCCACAATGGTTGGAGGGGGTGCCTGTACATAGAGCAGTCCTAGGAGAGGCAACCATGTGGTTCATCACATCTTCTATCATCATCATCAAGACTCTCTACTGGTTCTTCACTTCCAGCTCCCTGAATGCTCTCCTGTCCTAATGCTCTGCTTGCACCTCCAGCAGCAGCATATTCCTCCACTCACTTAAGCATGTTCTGTCCAAGTGGTTGGATTGCATTTGTTGTTTGATTATGTCACCCCTAATCTGATTTTGCTTGTGGATTTGTGCTAGCCAGACAGCTGGCAGAGCTAGGGGAACGTGCAGCATACTCACTGCTGCACCTGCTGTAACGAAAAGCAAAAGGCAGACTTTTCATGAGATACTGTCGAGTGTAAAACCTAATCTGTTAGCATAAAAGGAAGGCCCTAAAGACAATAGGGATACATTACATACAAGGCTAGTTATGCTCTTAAGCAGCCACTATGCAGCAGCAGGTACACCAGAGTTCTTAGGGAGCAGCCGGACTCGGGTTGGTGATGAGCATGGTAAGGAATAGGCTGAGGCTCAAGCCCACGGGAAGATGGTCCAGACATGGCAGCAAGGCAGAGCAAGGGTTCAAGCCTGCTTCATTGGGGGGATGAGCCAACAGAGGTTTACTGCAGAGGCATCAGCTAATAGCTAACCTGCCTCACCCAGGCTGCCATGCTAAATATCAGTTTTCTCCAAATCAGAGTGATAAGGAACAGATGCTGACTGAATGTGGCCAGAAAGTTGGACTTTATGTTGCAATGCGAGACCACTTACTGGTGGCTTGGCATGAAAAGGTGTCCTACTGTGGAGGATGGAATAAGGCAGGCGTCTCCAGAAACCTTGTGAGAAGGACTGAAAGGTTCCTCTAAGACAACTTTATGGAGATGTGCAGAGAGGGTTCCTGCTCCATTTCCAGACATGTTAACAAGCTATTCCAGGGAGCCTCTGCTGGGTAGGCACAGTGGCTGCCACAGTTCACATCCAATTGCCTTAACCCATTTGTAGCATGATAAAAAAAATGTGAACTCCCCAGGATCAGTGCCTGGCTGAGAGATGCCCTTGGAGGAGGGAATGGTCTCAAGTTATAAGACTGTCTTGGCTGTCTGTGACATCAGTTGTCCCGCTTACTTGTTGACCATTCTCCTCCTCTTCCTCCACAGGTCCTCCATGCTGCTGCCCATGGATTCCTCCCAAGACACTAGTTGGACTAGCTATTGAAGCTGGTCGGGTCCCCTCCTAGGATCCCATGCAGCTGCTCACAGAAGCAGCATGTTTGCAGTGATGATTCATACCATCTGTTTGCCTCCTTTGCCTTCTGGTAACTGCCTCAGCTCCTTTATTTTCACACAGCACTGCTGAGTGTCCATAGCATGTCCTTTCTCCTCCATGCCCTTTGCGATCTTGGCATAGATATCTGCATTTCTTTTGCTGGTTTGTAGCTATACAAGAATAGATTCCCCCACCCCACACAGCAATGATGTATAGGACGTCCTGCATGCTCCACGCTGGTGCTCGTTTGCGACCCTAGGAACACACGGTCAGGTATGTTGCTAAGATGTACTGCCTACTCTGAGGTCTGCTGGCCACACAGGAAATGAAATTAAAAATTTTCCCAAGGCTTTTCCTGTTCACCTGGAAAGTAGCAGAGTTAAAAGTGCAGTCACAGCAGGGCACTTTCCAGAATTCAAGAACGTCGACTTCCACAGCACTGTGTCTGCACTACTTTACAGCCTACCATGCAAAGTCAAATTTTGCATTATTCCTTGTGAAAAGCTAGAGTGCTGAAATAGATTTTAACTTCCCTTAAAGTCAAAGGAATGGGGTTAGTGGTGTGGACTCATGGTTCAGAAGTTCGACGTAATGTGGCTAAGTTCGACCTAAGCTCCCAGTGTAGACCAGGCCTCAAACAAACAAAAACAAACACTTCATCAGAAGAACACAGAACTGGAACATCAATATTAAATAGAAGGAAAAGCAATCTAAATCATATTTGCACAGATACAAATTCTTTGAATTTCAGATAGGTATCTTAGATTTAATCCAAAGACTTTGCACATTTAGTTTCAGATTTTCAAAAAAGAATATTTATTAAGAGTAAAATCTACCCTGTGCAGTAGACCACAACAGGCCAGGTATTAGTGCATTGGCCTTTCTGGCCTCAGGAACTATTTGTAAATCTTTATGGCCTCTCTCAACCCACTAAATAGTCGGGGAGTAAAGGCTCTGGTGTGATTTCAGTCAGGTCCTACATCCCATCCTGTGCAGACCTGACTCCACAGTGGCAGCTTCTGTGCTGTGGGGCTGGCTGGGTTCTTGATACTGCAGCCTCCAACGCTGTAGTGCTGCTCAGGTTTTGCCCCACCCATGTTACTGGACCAAATCTGAGAGAGTAGAGATGTAACCTGGCTCAAAGGGTTGAAATGCCACTTGCTCAAATTTGGTCTGTCAAGATTTCTGTGGAATAGGAGCTACATTTTGGGATGAAACATTTTGGCAACCCAATTTTAGAAACCCAGAGTTAGCATATAAGAACTTCTAGAGGTATTCCCAGCATAGTCTGAACATTATCCTAAAGTGTTTGCATGTATATTGTACACAAATACATAATTTTACAACTATAAACATATAGATAGTATTTTCTATTCTAAATGTAACTGGTTGCAACCCCTATTTTTAGGTTGCTTAACACTTTCCATTATTATATATAGAATAGAACTACCCCCTCTAATATACATGCTTGAACTTTGGATACAGCAGCTGCCACAAATATGCACACATACCAACCTTATAAGGTCTGAACCAAGCATTTGTGGAATGTTGAAAGCCATATTTATTTTTCAAAAGCAATCTTTATATTTCAAAGTAAGCTGTTAAGAGTATACACAGACTTAATAAAAAATAAAAGGTCAAAAAAATGTCATCTTACTTCCACCTAAAAGAAAGGAATCTTTCAATGCGTTTCTATTGCTACCGCCAGGAACATCGCTAACATTAAAAGAGCAGATGAGCTGCTGCTACAGGCAATAATCTCATTTACCACTCCATGAATTTAAGAAATGGGCCAAATTCAACCTTGGAAATAGCTTGCATTGTTCCCTCATTTACTTGTAGTGCAAGCTGTGCGCTGTTTATTCGGTGGGCTGAATCTATTTTTAAATCCTGAAAGGTAACACACCTCTTTAGAGTAATTAAGAGTTTTACTTGACAGCTTCATTTTGTAACTTCCATAAATTTTAAAAGCCATACAGATTTCCATTCTTCTAGTTAATATGTGGAAATTGATTACTTACGTCATTCTGCTGAAGATAAAATTCTAACATGAAGAAAAGACATTGAGAGGGATGGGGAGAAAACAGGAGTGCTTCGCTTAGTCACAAAAAAGAAGATACTAAGCAATTTTTGCAGTTGAAGAAATAGACAATATATAACCAAAACAGTGGAAATAAGTGCAGTATAAAAATAGTCTGGAATTATAGAGTCCAGATTCTCAGAAACAATTCCTCCCAGTCTTAAAGAGGGTAAAGAATGTTAAAAAGAGGGTAATTGGCTAATCATGTAGTTGATAAAATTTGTATCAACTACACAATCAGTCAATAAGGGAAGGTGCTCAGTCCTGGCTCACACTGGGTCCAGGTGCATAGGCAGCCCGGCTCTTACTTCATTTAAAATGCAGAGCCACAGCGGGAGTAGCTCCAGGACCTGGCGTGAGCCAGGACTGAGCTGGGCTTGCTTTGTCCTGGTTCATGCTGGGTCCAGCAGCCCTTGTCCAGAAGGGGGTCCCAGAAGGGAACTGGGACCCCTGCAGACAGGGGCTGCTGCCAGAGCATCCTGTGTTTAC
>CM057845.1:164122102-164146703 GCA_030068395.1 Apalone spinifera | reverse complement strand
GGGGGGGGGGCGGCTTGTAAGAATACTAGTAGTCAACTGACTACCTGAGAAGCCTAGGCTTATCAGGTAGTGACTACTACTTGCTTACATCCCTACCCCATCCTCCAAAAATATTTGCCCTGAACTAAAAATTTAAAAAAAGCCACACCAGATCTCAAAGTTTCCAGTGGAATGAAAATACCACAAAGGTTTTATTATGAAGCATTTTTCAAATATTTAATCATTTTGATATTTAAGTTGTATACATTTTAAACTATACTGTAAGCTAAAACAATTTAGTAACAAACTAGAAAGTCATTTCAACTTTTTTCCTATAAAAAATAGTCAAAACAATCACATTTATGCAAAAATTTCATTTTAACTAACATCTAGCATATTTGATAGAATCTATCTAGCATATTTGATAGAAATTCTCCTTAGAAAATTATACAAGTAACTAATACTGCAATTATTTCCAAACACTTCATATTAGGATAGACATAAATTTTAATAAACCTCCTTTAATAACCTATTTAAAATAATTACATGTATTCCAACAGATCTTCTGACCATTTTAGATAGAGAAATAAAATGATACTCTCCTCCCTCCCCTAGGCTGCGTCCAGACTGGACAGTTTTTGCGGAAAATCATCTGCTTTTGCGCAAAAAACTTGCCAGCTGTCTACACTGGCTGCTTGAATTTGAGCAAGAGCACGGACTTAAATGTACAAAATCAGTGTTTCTTGCGCAAATACACTGACGCTCCCGCTCAGGCAAAAGCCCTCTTGTGCAAATGTATTTGCGCAAGAGGGCCAGTGTAGACAACCCAGAACAGTTCTGCGCAAAAAAGCCCCGATGGCTAAAATGGCAATCAGGGCTTTCTTGCGCAAAACTGCATCTAGATTGGCACAGACGCTTTTCCGCAAAAAGTGCTTTTGTGCAAAAGCATCCGTGCCAATCTAGACGATCTTTTCCGCAAGTGCTTTTACCAGAAAAACTCTTCCGTTAAAAGCATTTGCGGAAAATCACGCCAGTCTAAACGTAGCCCTAGAGTTTTGAAACCAAGCAAGAAAATTGCCTGGAACTAAAAGGGTGAAGAATGAGATTTTAGAACAGAGCATAAAGATTTATGGAAATAAAAATATAGCCAGTCTGTCCTCACCTCACATTCCTGTTCTCTTGCTGAACAAGACTCACTATCTCCTTCAGTGTCAGTTTCAGAATCTTCTCCCAAACTTATCACACAAGTATATGGACATTGTTCTTGCTGTGGTTCCCGGATACAATCTCCACTACTTATCTCTGTGCTGTTTGAGCATACTTCGTTACCAAAGTTACTTATAAATGGGCAGCTCACAGAGTTCAGAGTTGTAAAAGTTCTTTGAAAACAAGGTTCAGGGCTCTCATTGAGACTGATACCCAACCATGGACACTCTGACTTTTTTCCTGAATATATCGGTTCTGAGCACTCTTTTGTTGTTGCAGGTGACAAGTGCATTTGACAAGCAGTCTCTGTATTGTAAATGTCACTCCAGAACCCTTTTGCTAGGTGTTCAGCAACCTCTCTCTCCACACTGCTTCGGTCACTAGTTGATATAATACTTACATCTTCACTAGCACACATATTAGACTTCAAAAGTGAATCATCTTGATTTTCACTAATTGATTTATCATTCTTATCTACAGTACCTATCACAGTTTTTTCAGCTACAACTGTGTTTTGCATACCATTGTAATTCAAGTTGCTGTATTGTTCATATGTATGTAGAAAAGGTGCCGAAAAAAGTTCATGAGGTGCAACAGAAGAGTTTTGGGGAAGAGAAGCAGCATCTTTTCTCTCCATTGGACAAGAAATACTCTGAGACACAGAATCTCTCTTCAGTATCTCTTCTTTCTCTCTCTCTTCCTCCTCCTCCTCTTCCATTTCTACCTGAGTATCTTCACATTGTGAGACCAGCTGCACAACTGTGCACTCCTGAGCTTTCTGTATGGCATCATTAAATGGTTCGCTCTGATGAGTGGATGTAGCTGATGTTACCTGGTCTTCTTTAATACTGGCACACATCTCTGCAGTATGGACTTTGTCACTCCCAAAAGCTTTCTGGAACTTCCTATACTTTGGGCATAGGGAAAACAAACCAGAAACATTATCTTTTTCTAAATATGTAGGATCACATGTTTGATTGGTATTATCATGAAGATGAGGAGATACTGCTGCATTTTCTTCACCTTTGCTGAGCTCTGAATGAGGAGATACAGTGTATTCAGTTTCCAACAATTCCTCCACTTCGTCATCTATTTCTAGATCACCATCGTCCATAAGAGCAATATTAACTTTTGCTTTCTGACAGCGTGAGGTACAACATTTCTTTCTAGGGAATTCCTGCTGGGCTACTTTATTGTCCAAAAACTTGAATTTAAGGAACTGAAAGCAAGATTCCTCAATATTATGTACTCCCAAAAATTTTACACACTTGCAAACTTCAGACACATTTTCTTTATTCAGAATAAGTTTGGCAGTATATGCAAACTGAAGCAAAGGCGCAAATCCTTTAAGTGTCACCTGTTTTGTTTTGTTAAAAAAAAAAAAAAAGAAAAGAAAAAGAAAAGAAAAAGAACAAACATGTTAGCATAGCCCATTTCTAGTTAGGCCAAGACTTGACAAAAACTACAATCCTAGCGCTCTTATAGGATAAGTCAACATGAAACTGACTCAAGTCTTCCCTGATCAATAATATGGGAGCTACTTATCCTGGTCCTATAACAGTTTGCTGGCAAAATTTTAACATCTGGGCTTAAGACAACAAATGGGGGCTCCAATCATTGGAACATTCCTTTGCTTGGTCATATCAAATATGAAATCAATGAACAAATAGATTCAGGTGGGGGGGGGGGGGGGGGGGGGGGGAGAGAGAGAGAATGGTGAATAGAAATGAGAAGAGGAGAGAATATGGTTATTTTTTTTTATGGAGAAGTTATTTCTAGGCAAACTCCCTCAAAAATCCAACTTCTGATAAAAAATGTTTATCATGACCCATTTATAACAGCTCTCTATTTCAGTGATAAAAAGAATGATAAATTCCAACAATAATCCTGCAAAAGCAAGATTAGATTTTTAGGTTTCCTTTCAAACGCAAGGTACTCCAGGATAATTTAGCTGCAAGATCACAGTACTCCTTGCATCTTGCACACTCCTTTTTACATGCTGCCACATTATTCATTCAGAGTCTACTGTGTTACTGATTCTGGTATCAGTAAAAACAGGAATTTGGTCGAACTGGTTATTTACTTCTTTAGTCCAGTATACACCCTCCCTCCCCATTAAAGGACATTTGATTTCTGTCTGAACAGACAGCATATGATAAATTACTCTATTTTAATGTCTCACTGGAAGCAAGCCCATTTTTGAAAGCTCCCCACCCTACTACTAATAAGCCATTTTTCTAATACCCACTGACCCACATAAATTCCTAGCACCAGCATAGACTCTTTCATTACAGGATCTCAGAGCAAGAAACCACATTTTGCACAAAATTAAGCAGGGAGATGACTGCCCAAGCCTGAACAGAATCAGTGGGAAAGTTAGAAACAAATCTCCTAAATTACAGTCCCTTGCTCTGCATTACAAAAATGCAGAGCACCACTATCCCCAAATGACTTCAAGAAGTCTTTTTCTCTTCAGTTCTAATGCTAATCTCATATAGTTAATCCCAAAAAAGGTTTAGGGACAGATTCTGCCACTTTCTACCAACCCTTGATGTTTACTAGTAACATATGCCACGAACAGAGTCACTGAAATCAAAGGAACTATTTGCAAAGTGAAGTACTACTCAAACTTAAACGTAGGCAGAACCTGACAGTGAATACAGTCAAGTTCACGTGTACAAGTTCACGTTGTTTAAGATCTCTATTTTAAAACAGTTTAGCAGTATGCCGCAGAATGTTTTAACACATGGATTTTAGAGGAATCTGAAACATCTTATGAAATTTTTATTTTGTAGCATGATCCAAAGACATCAGTATGCATTTGTGAATAGACCGTGTGCTCTCATCTATTCCCATGGCACTGATTATGATCAGCATACAAACTTAGCTTCACACATTTGTAAAACCACAAGGGGAAAGAGGATGTCAACCTTCCCATCTTCAAATCCTAAACAAATATACAGTAGTGGCATGTAATTAAGTCTCACTAGTGACCTGTTAGGTGATTTGTTGTGCATTAAGACACACTGCATATACAAACTGAAATGGTGATTATTACAATGTTTTCGAATAATTGTTCCCTTCATAAGGATCTTTCACTTTTAATTTGATAGAAGGCTAAAAGTTCAATTCTTAAAAAAAAAAATAAAAAATAAAAGTAAAAGTAAACTGTTTCCTTTAACAGTTAATTTTATCATATAATCTATACAATAGGTTTGTTGGTTGAAGAAGTTTCATTATGAGAACTTTCTTGCTCCTTCACACTTCTGGCCAAGTATTTTTTAGCTTTAAATGGAAGCAGAGTAAAACAGGATAATTAAAAAGGGTCGGCAAGTTGTCAAACCACCAAAATGACTAATCACTTGTTAACTGAACACACACTCCATGAATCAGAAGATAGGACTAACAAGATGGTTTAGTAGGTAGGTGATGAGCTTTTATTAGCTCATCACCTAATAAACCATCTTGTTAGTCCTATCTTTTGTTTCAGCTACACCAGACTAACACAGTTGCACCTCTATTACTATTCTCCATGAATCAAGACTTAATAATAATAGAAAATTTAGGACTTAGGCTTGTGGTGGTTGCTAAAGGAGCAAAATATTTGCTGAATCTTAATTTTTTCCCCCACATTCAGTAGTTAGAGTAGTTATGAATTAAAAAATTCGTATGGTAAGAATGAACAATTTCAATGTTAGAGACATATTACCTCGTGTACCTACTTCCTGATTTAGCAGACTTTAGTTGTTGCAATTCTTAAATCAGTGGTGGCTAATCTATAGTCTTGTTTTAAAAAGAGTGTAAATATTTTGGATTCTGAAAGGCGCTAGACGGAGCATTTGGGGCACTATTTACAAACAAGGTACATCACAAGTAATAATTAAGTTTACCTAAACTGCTTTGCCAGATAAATCTTGATTTTCAGTCTTAATCAATATAAGATGGAGTGACTTTGTGATGCCAATACTTGTCAGATTGTTCATTTTCCCTAAACTACAATGATTTGCTTTTGTGTAAGAGCAATGGACTGTATCTCCAGATGGTGATTCAGACTGTGGAAAAGGCAGAATCTGGAGCAAGTTGTTAAGGAGTTTCACCATGAATTGAAGTCCCAATAAGTCCCAGCTTTGAGGCTGGCAAGACCAGAATATGGTAGTTGTAGAGTGACTGAGGGAATAGAAATCTAATTCAATTTGTCACCTACCATATTATCAAAAATTTCATTATTAAAGAAAATATCACAATTGTTGATTAAAGTAAGACATTCTGGATGGGACTACTCAACTTGTTAGGACAAACATTGAATAACTGGTCCCTCCCCCACATAATTTAGGAGATGCAAATTTGAATCCAGAAAACACAAACTCACACTTCAAACCAAATTGAAGTCAGAAATTCTGTACAAGAAGCGGTTAAATTTTACAAACATAATTTGCATTTTTAATTAGGCAAACAATAAAACATGAATTTATATAATCTGTAAAAGATGACTGCAGAGTTTAAATCTGCCTAGAGCACCTTTATCTTGTGCAATAAACTTTTAGCAAGTGTTAGATTTTGCATTTGTACATTGGTGATACTTCATTTAGAAGCCAGCTTCTGCCATTTGACATTCAGCATGCCACTTAAGAAGCAATCACTATTTTATTGAACTAACCAACAAAAGGATAGAGTAAACTTTCCCTGGTTCTAACTATACTTGATTTTCCTGGAAGTCTGGGAAGTCTGCCAATATGTGTCCTTTTCAAATAGCTAACTTATCGTGAAATGCATTCTGTGCACTAATAATTATTCTTCCTATGGGTCACTTTCACGAGTAGATAAACCTCAAGGCAGATAAAAACACAATTCCAACAAGCTACTGATTTTTTTGAATAAATCACCCACAATATTTGTGATCAGCACCTGATATGGTCATGCATACCAACATACAAATTCAATGTGTGTTTCTGACCCCATTCGGGTCAAGAGGGCATGGAAGCCATATAATTTCCTAACTTGCCAGGAAGCAGCAAATGACATTGCCCGCTATTTTTTTTCCACTGCTTTAATATATACTTGATCTATTAACTGCACATGGATTGTTGGCTTCTCTTCAAACCTGACTAACCAAATCAAATAAGTACTCTCAGGAAGTCACCCATGCATGCTCATCTCAGTCATTTATCATGCTAATAAGGCCTGCAGAGGTACAGGCCCTTAAAGTCTTCTAATCCATGAGAACCTGCTTAATGCATTCTTAGCTCCCATAAACATTCTTGACAGATGTAAAGTGAAACCCAAGTGCAATAGAAGTTTTAATTTTCCTGCACGTGTCAATGCCCAGTACACACAAATATATGTACTTCATAAATTGGGACCATGTGTGTTTTATAAATATTTTGGTAAGAACAGGAAACATGTGTTACGGAACCACAGTTAAACCCCAGCTGCTTTCTAATTGGACCAGGAATACAAGTAACGCACTTTTCTCAAAGTGGAAGTCTCTTCCCTCCTTTTTCACCTCATAACTTTCAGATCCCTAGAGCCCCAGCCTATTTTCTCATGCTTTGTTGATGGACAGCAAGATGAGGATGGTTTGAGTGAGTTATGGGGGTAGTGGTGGAGAGGAGGGAAAAAAAAGAAAAAAAAAAGGGAAGGAATTATTAGACAGGATGGATTAAGTGGATGAGGACGCTTGTTATTGGTTTAGTTTATTTTTAAAAGTACAGTATTTGTTTTAATGATATATTATGAGCCTAGACTAACAGATTGAAACAAATTCAGCTGAGACACAAGACACTGCATCAGGGTGTAAATTGGTATCTAATGCTGCATTTTAAGTAGATGAAGGTGCCAAAGAGTGGGCAAGTCAGAGGTTGGTGCTTGAATCTGAACACCACACCATTAAAAAAACAAAAACAAAAACAAAAACAACAACAAAAAAACACAAGATGGGACAATAATGAAGTTATTGACTGATCAGTGTTGCAATAAATCCAACATGGTAACAATTAAAGACACAAACAGGCTTATGGTTTTATTTGTTAATTAGTACTAAGCTGTTGAAATACATGAAGGAATATTCAGAACATACACAGAATTTCCAATTTATAATTAAAGTGTAAACTGAAAATCCTTTGTACGTTCTAACCATTCCAGGTATCTACACTACTTTCTGTCTTAGAGGGTTAATAGGCTGCTAAATTCCTACTGATAGTTCCTTAAAGTATCACTGTCATTTTTTCCCCAAGGCATTCAGAACTTCTGGCATTTTTAAATTGGACAGGATACCTTTAAATGTTTTCTATATAGTTTATGTTGAAAAAGAGATCAATAGAAAGAGAAGCAGCCAAAAATCAGAGAAAAATGTGGATGTGTAGGAGGAAAGCTTAGTCGGAAGAGAAGTGATAAGCTGTAAGTTCTCATTTGCTTGCAAAATTACTGTATGTGAATTATATTTGCAATAGGTTATTTTGAATAATAGTGGATTACTGAATGTTCAGTATTTTGACTGATGAAGCACTGCTACACTTTCAATTTGTTAAAGTCATAACTTCTATAAAAGTTAGTTTATATGTACCCTGTTCATCAGTCCCCTCAAAACAGTTGAGACTGAAGACCATTCTTTATATTGATCAAAAGATAGTGCTGACAGACTCCAAAGTATTTCCTTCTCACACATGAAGCACAGTGATTTACAATACCTTCAGCAGCA
Organism: Apalone spinifera; assembly: GCA_030068395.1. Taxonomy (NCBI): domain Eukaryota; kingdom Metazoa; phylum Chordata; order Testudines; family Trionychidae; genus Apalone; species Apalone spinifera. Next base: position 164,138,821 of record CM057845.1, on the reverse strand, counting down.
TTTGAAGCCTTCACCAGCTTGGGGAACATAAGAACTTAACATCTGTTGGGCACAAAATGTTTTTCAAACAGAAGATCACCTTACAAGCAAGCAATATTAGTTTACAGCTTTTTAAAGAGATAATTTGATGTGAAAGAGCTCATGTACATTCTAGGGATGTGAAGGTTTAACTTGTTACCTGTGGGGCTGGAGCTATTCCGCACCCACCATGGGCAGGGCACTGCTCCAGATCAGTAGGGGGCATGCCACAGACTGGAGCTGCTTCAGTGCAGCCCCTATTTGCAGCAGGCCTGGATGCCATACAGGCCAGAGCAACCCCTGCCTATGTAGGAGCTGCTGCAGCCAGGCTGAAGCAACATCTCCTTCTGAGTGAAGGAAGACATTCCAGCCTTCCAATTTACCCACATTTAACTGGTTAAACAGTACGTTTAACCAACCAATTAATCAGGATTATACATCCCTATAATGTGTGTCCCCCATATCATCATGCTGATTGCCTGATAACTGACAGTTCTGAATCAGCACTTTGTTCAACAACTAGTTTCCCAGTTCGTAAACCACTTGATTTAAGATTATCAGATGCTTGAAGTTAACACCAGCCTATTGTAATAGCATAATTTAATGTAATGGTCTAGTATGGCAAAGTACGGAAGTATGCCATGCAGTGCCACTCACCTCTTCAGGTAAAGTGATGAGGAGATCAGTGTCCAACTGTCCCACAATTCTTGAAAGAAAATAGCTGCTGCAAGCTGCAAGCACACAGCGATGAGCCCGAAATCGTTGATCTTCCACTAGAATAGTAACATCACAAAGAAGATCTTGCTTTCTCTGATCATTGAGACTGAGTAGAACATTGGTACTGTGTACTGAAGACTCGTATGCAAAAACCACACTGTTCTTCTCACTTAGAGGCATTGTGTATCCGCAGAATGGAAAGCATATGTATATTATTCAAACCTGAAAAGAAATGTAAAAATGTACACAATATGTAATTATCTGATAGTATTCTTGTCCCTGAATTTTTATGAGGCATAGCAAGAGAGACAAGTTATACATAATGCACTCTTAAAAAAAAAAAAAGGGGGGGGGGGAGGGGTGTCTGTTCCGGTATCTAGATGTTAAGCTAAATGAAATGCAAATAAGACAGTTTAGCCCTCAATTTTATGCAAGTTTCAAAGTATATTCTTTAGTGAATTCATCTTTAATTGTATGATTTTTCTGCAAATGAATCCTGACTATTCACGGAGAAAACACACATTTGAAAACAGCATATTTTTTAAAAAAACCACACATTTGTTTTTTGGTTTTAGAGATGCACCTTGATTAAAAGTAACAAATTTATCACAAAACTCTGACATGAAGTACCAGTATTAAAGACCTCTTCCTGACTGCAGAACTATAGAAACTGAAAGAACACTCTACAGAGACTCTAGATCAAAGTTCATCAAGATACTACATAAACTGCTTTTGTTTATTTAATGAGGTATATATTCTAAGCCTTTATAGAAAGAGAAAACAAATTCAAAGAGATCTTTCAATACGATACATAAATGTGGCAACAATGATTCAATTCCTCAAATGATGGAACTAAGAAATGGAGTATTTTATAACTAGTTCATTGGTTTGCTACATGGAACATACTTGCATTTTCTAGGAGCAGATGCCTGCATTATAAAAGACATTAGAAACAAGCATCCTTGTTTACAGTCTCAAAAGAGGCACCTGGAAAACAAGTTGCACAGCCATGGAAAATGAGTTACTATTTGATGCCCAGAGATGATCCCCTGAAAGATTAACTAAAAAAAATTGTATACATAAATTATGATTATATAAGTCAAGTTACTTGACTAATTTTTTCACTTGGCCATGGAAAATAGCAATTCACAAATGCACAAACATATGGGATATGTTAGTATACATGTTTAAATGGTTAACCAGTGAACCTGGGCTCACCCATTAACCTTCACAGTTAGATGCTGTATCAGAAGCAGCAGCACCCAGGGAAGGGGGGGAGCAGGTGCTCGTGGGGAGCTAGCTTTGAAGCAGATGGAAGCTGGTACACACAGGCTTAAAAGCTGGCACTCTGTGCACAGTGGTGCACTTGGAGCCATCCCCACTCATATACACAGAACCATTGAAAATGTCAGAGTTAGAAAAAAAACAAACACTTTTTAACATCTGTAAATTGTTCAAAATGCCAAGTATTCTTTAAGTTAGCACACCAAACTCATCCTTAACTTTATATGCTACTATGGAATAATACACGTTGCTTAATATTTGTCTGTATGGTGGTTTGGAGTATACCCAGCAACAGTGGCAACTGTAAGAGGTATTGTTTATTTTTATATTCTTGGAGTTGGTATCATTTACTTGTAATTAATTGCATTGGCAAGATTTGTAAGACACTTAGAGATTGAAACAAGTGTTTCAAAATTGAAATGGGGAGCATGTACTGTCATGACTATTCAAATATCTAGAAAAGATGGATCCTCTTCCTGTCTACCAAAAAGAATCCAGGTAACTAACTTTCCTTTCCCCTCTCCAGTTCATCTGTGTTCTTCTGTCCTTTCCTTCCCACTTCATTTTCCCCCACACTCTTCCTACCTCATTTTGTTTTCATGTGTTTTCTTCCACACTTCTTTATCATTGCTGTCTCATTTCCCCACACTGTGTGATCATTCTCTCTTCCTCCAATTTGCCTGTCTAAGAGCAATGTACAAAGGCTATGTATGATAAAAATGGCACTCATCTCCCACTATGCACGTTTGAACACAGTTTCACCAAACCTGGGGGGAGCGGGGGGAGGAGGAACAAAACAAAAAAAGCCAGCCCGGCTCTTGATAAGGGCACTTCTGCTTTGAAATGTAGTGACCATTCAATTAGCGGATTAATCTAATTTTAACATCCCTATCACATACTCTGCCATATGCTAGGCCCAAAGAGGATAGTTTTCAGAAGAGATGTTTGGGTTATACTCTGTTTTAATACCCAAGGATATTTAAGAATTGAATAAAATTCCTTCCTGGAAAAGGGATAATCTGTGAAGCATAACCAATTCCACGACAGACTTTCAAAAGGTATTAGAAAATATATGAGTTGCTAAGGTTAGTCTGCTTTAGGAAAAGAAAGCAGGGCTTTTTTCATTTTGATGTCTCTGGTGTATCTGTTTGAGACATATATAGAGCTTTTAAGTTTTTCTACTTAGTGACATCCTTAGACATATCCCCTCAACAATCCATAAATGACCAAAGGATAAACAGCAACCAAATAGAATGGTCAGCGCTGACAGTTCATTTCATTATTTCAAAAGTGAATTTTTAAAGTCTACATCACATAGCTTTTTATCCTTTGAAGAGGCAATCATCTTATTTTAAAACTAATTCTTCAGTAAGAAACACTAGACATTAGTCAGCCAATAACTTGTAAACAAGCCTCCCCAAATATTAGCATATTACTGTAAAATTAAACACAGCAAATTAAGACATACCAGATTAAGTGGCCAAACGTACCAATTAAAAAGAAAAGATAATTCCCTTGAGACACTAATGGTTAAGTCAGCATAAAATGTCTTTGAAGTAAACAGAATCTTTCCCCCAAATAAATTTAGGGGAAAGAGTGCAGTGTGAGAACTCACTACTAAAATAATACGAAGCTTCCATCATGTCCCAATTATAAAATTAAACAGCCTTCAGCGATATAACAGTAGGAAGGGCCCTAGGCTAGAGTGTAACATAACTTTGAAGTTGTACGCTCTTTTGGGAAATATGATTCTATAGACACACTTTATGTCACATCCCCAGCATATTTTGCTGCTTCCTGTCTGGCTCCTAGGGAGCTGGCTGCTGCTCCACGCTGCTGCAGGGGCAGCAGGTGGGAGATGGTACTCATTAGGAGCACAGGGTAGCAGCCAATACACACTGGGAGAGGTTTTAAAAGCCTATGAAATCTGTAAAAAAATTGTATTTATGGGGTTATTCTTATTTAAATGAGTTAATCAGTTTAATGTTTTAAACCTCCGTGTATTTATAATTATACTGCATTCCAACACTTTAAATAAAGTTACATTTTGAGATGAGAACAAGTTGGTGATGACAGCAAAAGTTACAGGTGTAATTCGTGTGGTCAAAAAAATACAACACTGGAGCCATAGGCCAAGTCAACATTGGAAGTGCTATGCCAATATAACTCCTAATGTAGATCAGCTTATACCAGCAAAACTGCATTTTTGCAGATACACATTATTGCAGCCACTTCTCCCCTCTAAGAAAAATAAATTATATAGGCATTCCCTGAATAACAAACATCCAATTTATGAACATCTGCACATACAAAAAACCCAGCTCACATGCAGCCTCAAGGGAGCAGCCAAGATACGCAGGTGGTGGCAAGCAGTGCAAAATGTGGGACAGAGGACTTTGGAGGAACAGAGAGATAGGCATGGGAAAATCAGCAGCTGTTTCCCTTTCAAGGACCACTTCTCTCCCATCCCTTGCACAGCCTGCCCCCTGTTCCTACAGATTCCTTCAACCCATGCTTGCACTGCTCGCAGCCTGCTGGTGAATGGAGATTGAGTGCAGCCCACAGGGAATACATGTACACAGCAGTGTTATTTCAGAATAACTAATGTTATTCTGAAGTAACAGTCCGCATTTACATTACAAGCAGTTATTTCGACAGTGTTGAAATAATGTCGAGCTGGAAGACTTCTTACTCCAACTCCTGTAACCCTCATTTTACAAGGTGCAAGGGAAGTCTGAGGAAGAGTTGTGTAGACAGCACCAAAAAACGAAATAAGCCATTTCAACTTAAGGTACACAACTGACATAGCAGCAGTTGTGTAGCTTATTTTGACTGTTGCCCTGCTGTGTAGACACGCCCCAGGTGGGGCTGGCCAGAGGATGCTCAGAAGTCCCCTTCCAAATCTTCACCTAACTGCCTCACTGTCCTCCAATTAAAACTGCCTTTCCACTAGCACCAGTACTCAAGGTTAAATAAAAAAACTATTTTAGTCAATTTTATTGCTTTTCTGTTTTGTTTAATTCCTAGTCTTACAAAAGTATTGTTCGCTACTATTTTTCATGATAAAGATACAGTATTTCAGCTACATTATGGGATAAATAAGCTTTTGTGGGCTAGCCTGGAAACCTAACCACCATTTATAACATTGCTTCTATTGGAAAATGCATTCCAAGTTCCAAACAATTGATTTTCAAACACACTTTTGGAACACAACCCGTTTGTAAACTGGGAACTTCCTATACTGTCAAACATATTCATGATCCTCTGAGACATTGGTAGGTTTGTCTCGCACGCAAGTACCAAAAAATCCTTTACATTTCATGTCCAATTCCTTGATGAATGGAAGATGAAAGCATTTCCCAAAATTAATTGAAAGCATGCATACATTTGTATGTCAGGATAAGCAAACAATCAAAAACTCAGATTCTGAAAGAAGGTTAAGTAACAAGTGGTAATTCAACAACATCGCATAGTACACAGGTAATTTCCTTTGTTTTAAGACTATTTTGTGATGGTTTCTTATTTTTGGGTTTGTTTTTAAACAGAAATATGTCATCACTGTGAAAGAAAAGCAGTAACAACAGTAGTGCATCTATATATAGACAAACACACACGTACAGAGCCTCCAAGGGAACACACTCAACACATACAACCTAAAATACATATTTCCCTCTTAATGGGGAAATAAGATTTTATAAAGGTACAGAAAGATGATCATGTGGCTGCTGCAGAGGCTCCTTTACTGAAACAGATTTAAGGCTAGCTGTTGTACTGGATGCAAGAATGGACTGAGTGATGTAATACCATCACTGAGACATAGCTCTTCTGGTCATTGTTACATCGCTAACTTATAAAATAATAATAATAAAAAATGGTGGACTTCATAAGGACCCTTGGTCCATTCTACATAAAAACATAAGGAACTTCTATCATTGAATTTACGGATAATGGTCTCTTGGGATGAAGACATGAGTGAAGGAAAAATGTTGAAATGACTGGCTCATTTCAAGTCCATCACCACATTTTAATTCATATTATACCAATTGCACCACTTTACGCCAGCACAAATTGGCACAAGGTAGATTAGCCACTATAGCCTTACATTGGACACTGAGGCTAGGTCTAGACTGTAGTTCTTTGTCGGAAAAAGCTATGCAACTTGCGCGCCACAATTTGCTTAGCTTCTTCCGATAGATTTTCTGGCAGAGGCTTTTCCGCCATTTGGCCCAGAGGTATAACAGGGCTCCCCGGAAGCACGTTTGCTCTTCTGTGCATGCACAAACACACACACCCACACACAAAAGCGTGCAGCGGACAAGCAAACGCGTTCCCTGGATGCGGCGGAGTTTTTCCGGGATACCTACTGTCTAGACGTACCCTTAGTGACATCATTAGAACTAGGAATACAAGTGTATATGTAATTAACTTGGGCTCAAAAGAAATGATGTGGATCAAAAGGCGCTTTCATCAGCATCACTTTACATCCACCTGAACCTAACATCACTGAATACATTCACATGAACCTTACAAAAAGATACAGAGAAACTACCTTACCATATACATTATAGGACAAAACTACTACTAAACGAGTATAAAGCAAGTTAGTTTCCAAGCAAGCATCAAACAAATACAATACTCCAGCAGTATTCCATATGAGGATTTTAGAGGATCTTTTTCAGCCTTTTCATAGCAACAAATCCCTTTCTATATCAAATCTTCCTAGCAGAAGATCCCAAGAAATCAGAACTTGAAACACCATGATTGAGTCCTCTCAAGAGTCAGAGAAATATTTTGTAGAAAAGATTTCCTCGTAAAATGATATGATCAACTGCTGAATTTAACATTAAACCCAATTCTTTACTGAGAATTAGGTTTAATGTTATCTCAGAAAAAATTTTCTAGCCCTTATTGAAGCAAAGAAACTCCTGAAAGTTTTAGATTGTACAAACTGGTGCAATACTAAAGTGTTTACAGACAGCCTGAAATACAGTAGGCAAGAGGTATGAATGATATATTGTTAAGAGATGTCAGCTTGAAACTTAATGTGGCAGTTTGAATGACACTACTGATCATTTTAATAGAAACATCCAATGCTTACCCCCACAATTCTTAACTGCCTTCCACATCTCCAGACTGCCCTCTACTTAACTGACAGTTCCTCCAGCTTCTCAAGCTGTGCTGTCCATACAAAATCTTTGACACACCAAACACCGTAAAAGTGTAGAGAGAAATCATAAGATCAATTGCATATATTACCATAATAGACATGAGGTACTCTACTAGTTGCATTATTATATGTACTTTAATATTAAAAACCTATTTGTTTGTAGTTTAAATGAAGCAGCTGCATAATTTCCCATGTACTGCACACCAGTGTTTCAGGACCCTAGCAACCTTAGAAAATCCTATGGAAAGATTCTAAGTAGTTTGAGGCCTTAGCTAATACCAAGTTCAACAGATCACGTGTCATTACTAGTATAATATTAGTATGATAGTTGTATATATTTTTATCAGCTTGCCCAGATTTAGGCAGGACACATGCTACCTTCACAGTCACTAGCAGAAAAAACACATGCAAACTTCCTTTACCAGTTGATGGAGAAAGTAAATCAGGACAATGTTTTCTTGGAACCAAGAGCAGTTTCTCTTGTTCACCAAAACGGTAAGCAAATACACTTTTGAAGTCCCCCAACATGTGTGTGTGGGGGGAAGGGGAAGGAGGGGTGTGAGATCTCATCCATTATTCTCAGAATTTGGTACTAGTTATAGATGTATTTTCCACCACTCAGCTAACTTTATAAGCAAGTTTTCGTTTTCTTCTAAATCTGGGGCCATCAGACATTTTCCTTCCTAAAACAATGCCCACCTTCTCACCTGCAGAACTTTCCAATACAACAAGCATGACTATTTCTTCATGCTTGATGTAGAATATGGGGACAATTATCCATTTCAAATAGCACCACATTTGGGATATGAATCATTTGCAAAACACAGGTAAGTCTCACCTTCCAAACACTTGTGTAGTTAACTTCTTCAGAAACTCCACATGAACTGTGTAACTCAGGCAGAATGACTCTGTAGTAACTGCAACCTCATCTGATTTAGGTATCTTGAAGCAGTTTCAGTTGTCCACCGTGCCACAAAGACACTAAGGCTGTCATTTGGATAGACAGAGTGTGGGATTTCTAGTCATTACTAACTGCTAATACAAAAAAGGTGATCTGCATCACTTCGCATGTAGCTAATGTTCGTACTTGACAGCATTTTAAATTCTTAAACATTTAAGGGACAATCTGATCATCAGAGCACTAAATCAAGAGTCAAAAAAATGTGGGTTCCATTCTTGGCTCTATCAATGGCTATTTAACCTTAAGTCAGTCACTGTACCTCCCTCAATTTCTTCCTCTGCAAAACAAGGATATTAAAAAAAAACACCACCACTTTGAAGTCTATAAATGAATAGAACTGAGAGCCAGGTATTTACTACTGTTAAGAAACACAGTGTGACCAGTTGGCATTTCAGCAAGAAGTTAGCAGTAGATTTAAAATACCAGTTTTATATCTATGCCCCTTCCCACAACTCTCTCCTTTTATGGATGCAGAGTTATGTTTCAGATGAATGCTTGCAGTAGTTAAGAGCTGCTGATTCATTATGTTATGCTGACAAGGCATGAACAAGCATTCTATCTGTTTTCGTTCATCTTACTTTGAAAACATTTTTAAAGGAACCAGGATGATTTTTAAAAAAATAAAAACTTATTCATTTGCTTTATATTCCAACATAAAGTAAAGAAATCAGTTGCCATGCTCATGAATTAAAAAACATCTGTGACAATACTAACATTATCCTTTAAGTACAGATATAAGTAAATTATATAAATAAGAACTTATTAGGGTCATTTAGTATGTCCCTATGCTGACCCAGGATTCTTATCAAAGTATTATTTAGATCTTTGCTGAATCCAAATTATGTAGTCCAGGGCCAGCAAAATCATGCTTTTTTTTTTTTTTAAGAATAAAATGTTTAAAATAGACTTACAATTGTTTTGATTTTCCTTCTGCTTTGTTTTTTAAAAACTTGTAGAGTTCATCTTGTGTAGCTTTTCTTGAAAACAACAAGAGTTAAGAGTTTACCTTTTCAAAAAATGAAAGCCACAATTTCCGTGCAGTTGTACGCCTCCAGGAGCTGGGGCTTTAAGAAAAAAACCACATTAAAATCAGGCAAGTTTTCTACAATGAATTTTACACTTTTTTCCCCCCAAAGAAGCTATGCAAACTAGAATATTCTGAAGCTAGAAACTGTTTTCATTACTCAACCTAATTCTTCCTTATCTTAGAGCATTTTTTACTCACTTGTTACCCAACATGGCCTCTTTGGGTCACAAAAAGCACCAGCCTTTTTACCCTTTTCTAGCTAATTGTTTAAATTCTAAACATTTTTAAGATTGGGCATTGGATTCAGAAGTCCGCTCCCTAATCCCCTTCTCCCCCCAAATTCTCATCCCAATAGCATTCAAAAGAAATTATTCAAAAGATACTGCAGAGAGATAGCTATTGTGGGCATAGCACACATTTTAAGAAGAGCTTATAAGCACTGCAACAGTTTGACTTTCCAAAAGAACAGGGATGGACCACAATAAGTCAATTTAGGGTAAGAGTGAAATTGTTGTAACATGATTTATGTTAAGTCCATGAAGTGGGTCACATGGTCATAAGACTGGGACTTCTAAATCCTACCTATCTTCAGATACCATTATTTTATGTTCACAAAGAAGTGTTTCATATTTGAGACAAGTTCCAGGATAAAAATTCACATTTACGAACACCTCCAAAAAGAAAGAAAAGTAGTATTTTCTGGCTCACTGTTTAAGAATGTGTGTAAATATTTAAGAGTTTATTGTCAGGTCCTGACTTTGTTTAAAAGGTAAAAATCCTCCACATTTATCCTCACGACTCAATCTATGCAAACTCATTCCCTCCCAGAAAATGTGATTTGCGTCATATTTTAGTTTTAAAGCATTTTGTTTCTTAATTCAAGAATTTCTTAATTCTTCAACATTGTTTCGGTATAGAAAATGACATTTAGTGGCTTTAAACACAGCCCTAAGGATTGTGTCAGTTGATTAATACTAAGGAAGCTGGTCGAGTACATACACAGGTGTATAAAACACATATAATAAACAGGGAAACTATGTAGAATTACTGCATATATTACTTACTAAACTGAGAGAGCCAAGAGTCATCCTAAAGATTTAACAGAAGCAGTTATATTTATGAAAATTTTAAAATGCTTAATATAAAAAGCTAACAACATCCATGTTTATATTCAGTTAAAAAAGTTTTTCAAACAAACATATTTGCTAAACTGAAATAAGTTGCAGAAAGTAGACTGAATAAAAATTCTAAAAGTAAAAATTTCAAGGATTTCACCTCAACTAGGAGAAAGGCATAAATAATTTTGAGTAGAATAGTTTTGTGGTGGTGGCATAGGACAGCTTCTCACGAGACCCGACTTCAGTTTGCAGCTTAGTCACCCAGACTCCATGTGCAACTTCAGACAAGCCAGCCAGTACCTCACTCTCCACATAGGAAACATCCATATTTTCTACCTCATGTGTAGGGTATGAGGAAAAGTCATTAATGTTTGAAAAACACTCTTATTGTGATCTGTGTACCTATCACATAAATATACATCAACTCATACCAGCTGAGCACCAATACCTGAATCTGACCAAACCCCTAATCCCTGCCTTGAAAGGAAAACAGATCTCATTTTCAATTGTGTTGTCTTACCATGACTGAAAAGCCTTCAACAAGATGCAGAGTAACATATGAAGACATGTTAGCAAGCAATGTCATACTCTAGGGGAAGTTTAGGCTATGTCTTCATTGCAGAGTAAACTTAAATTACCTACAAAAGCAACAAGGAATCCTGTGGTACCTTATAGACTAAAAGATGTATTGGAGCATAAGCTTTTGTGGGCAAAGACCCACTTCATCAGATCGACTTATCTATTAGTCGATAAGGTGCCACAAGACTCCTTGTCGCTTTTGCAGATCCAGACTAACACGGCTACCCCTCTGATACTTAAATTACCTGTGCTCAGGTTATTCATAGCAAGTTGAGTGTGTATTCCCCAAGAAAAGGGAGCACATGTCAGCAAACATGCAGAAACTAATAAGGTAAAATCTTATTGAAAACAACAAGTTGTAATAGTCTCACAAATTAGCTAATTCAAGTAAACCCTAGGTATTTCCACTGTGACCTGTTAACTCAGATGAAAACTAATAACTATCTTGTGTTACATAATGCAAGTTAAGAACAAGCCTTATTCTAAAAAAGATGAGGCTTTGGCCTTGCTCCAGTGATTGGTCATGTAAAACAATATTACAGTTATATTCACACAGGCAGTGCACTCATTTATGTGGCACTAGATCTTGGGAGGTATATTGCATGGCTTTATTGTTTCAGTAAACTGGGCACTCTATGAATCCTTCCTTGTTGGTAATATCTGGGAACAGGGTAGGAAATAAGGAAGGCACTGGAGGACTATCAGCACTTCAGCAGCACTAACACATTCTATAGAGTGGATGACAACTAATAGCTGACAAGTTTTGGCTGCGTACTCCCCAGGAAAAGGGGTATGCTAACAAATTCAGCCAACAAGTTGTCCCCATTGAAGTTTTAAATGCAGCACTTGTGATCATGGCACCAATGGGCTCTAGATAAAACCACTGCCACAAGGGGATAGCTAACAGCGCTGTGAGTGTGATTACACTGCACTTTACAGCACTGTAACTTGCTAAACTGGAGGGGGGGGGAGGCGGAAGAGAGAGGAGAAGAATGTTTTTTACACCCCTGACCGAGAAAGTTACAGAGCAGTAAAGCAACTCTGTAGATAAGCTCTAGGATACCCTCCCCTCTAGGGCCAATCAACTCAAGTTAAAAGCATCATTGCACCTGAGTGAAGGGAATCATGTGTGGCCAATACCTGCAAGTAACTAGGCACCAAATAAAGAACCAAAAAGAGATTTTTCCACAATCAGGGTGCATCTACACAGTAGGCCTAAAGTCAAATTAAGCTATGCAACTTCAGCTATGTCAACTGCATAGCTTAAGTCAAAACAGCTTAATTCGGCTTTTGGTGCCGTCTACACTGCAGGAAGTCAAAAAAAATAAACACTCTTCCTTTGACCTCCCTTACTCCTCATGAAAGGAGGGTTACCATGAGTTGGAGTACGAAGTCCTCCAGCTTAATAGTATTTCGAAATAAAGGTTTGTAATGTAGATGCACACTATGTTATTTCAGAGTAATGACAGTCAGTCTGAAATAACGCTGCTGTGTAGATGTATCCTCACAACAGCTACAGAATTAAAAAAAAAAAAATCTGAAAAAAGAACTAAGAGGTCTGACCATACCATACACTTGGAAAAGTTGGTGCAGGGTGCTCAGATGTGTGTAGGGGATTCACACATGCATACATTTTCTGAACATACTTAACATGAAAGAAGAATTCTGCCTACTTGTTCTATTTTTCTTCAGATTATAATTTCACTAATTTTGAAAAGATCACTTGAGACTTGCTCCTATAAGTCATGCATGAAAAACTGCATACACACACACACCACACACACACACACAGGTAGTGGTCATGTTAGGATAATAAAATATGAAGGCAGGTTCCCCCCCCCACTGGGTGATTCCAACAACAGCAAACGATAAGGGCAATAACACCACATGCTGACCTCAACAGCCTCAACTTCAGATGATTTTAGCATAAAGTAAGTTAACATTGCCTAAAAATTGCCATTATGAAACATTTGAAATTGTTTCACATCAAACTATTCATAAATTAGGCCCTATATCTAGCAGATTCTCATGCACGAGTAGTCTCAATTAATTCAGTACAATTACTTAAAGATTGTCAAATCCACAAAAGCATGAAAATTTTTGTTCACATTCCCTCAGCACACTTAGTTCAAACTCATATTTGTTTATTTTCAGCTATATCATGTGATTCTGAGTTTAAAGAACAGACAACGACAGTACTTCAGCCTTCAGGGGAGCGGAATTGGTCATAGAGTATACTATGCAGGAAAGAAACCCATAGTGCTAAGTTGCAACACTCGGGTCAATTGACTTGGGCTCTGTGGCTCACCTTGCAGGGCTAAAAACAACACTGTACATGTTCCTCCTGGGGCCCTGAGGACTCTACCATTCACTGGATTTTTCTTTGCCATGTAGACATACCCTTTAGCTGTGGAGCCATAGTTTTAGGGCAAGCTCCCTTGGGTTGTAGCTATGTATAACAACACCGCCATGCTTTTTCTTTTCACCCAGAGATGTACAGTGTGTGTCAAACTATTTGTCTTTTATCCTGTAATGTTTTGGAACTGTATAATTGCTCACAACTGATTAAAATAATTAGCATTTAGCAAGATACAGGTCTGTATGAATTTGAAATTACTACAGTATTATGGTGGTAAAAATGCCAATACAGGTCCTCGCAATGCTAATTTAACTATTAAATTGGTGACAACCCCTCCGTAATTGTAAAATCAAATTGAAAAAGACAATGCCCGTCACATGCTAGGCTTCTCACAGTACAGACTAAAAGCGCATCTTCCCAGAAAAGTCTAAATTGAAATCCGCTGGACTTCTACAATTGATAAGAGACGCCGTAATGCTCAGAATTAGGAGGTTCATCCAAACCAAACCATTACAACCAAATTAGTAAGACGGAGAGGCTCCTTTGTCTGAAAGAAGGAGGGCGATTTTCCGGGGCGGGGGAGGCGTTGGGTGAGCCCCAAGCACGCAGGCAGGCGGACACGCAGCCGGGAAACGATGAATAGTGAAGTGCCCGGTTCCGGAGAGCGCCGGACTTCATGGAAAAACCTGCCAACGCAAAGCCACGCGGGCGCGGAGAGCGCAGCTGCTACGTACCTGTCCCCACGCGGGTCCGAGGGCAGCCCTGCTCCTTTCGCCCGGCGCACCAGTAACAGCGCGGGGGCAGCCAGGGCAGAGCCAGCGCTAAGGGCCAGTGGCGCCCGGACAGCTGCCCACCTCAGCGCAGGTGCCGGGGGAAGGGAGCAGACACGGCCCCGCTCGCCCAGTTCCCCTCCAGCGGCGGCGCACAGCCCAGCGGCGAGGGGTGCGGGTTCTGACCCCGAGCCGGCCAGAGAAGAGCCCCGCGGCGCCAACAGCTGCGCTCCCCGCTTTACCTTCCGCCGGCCGGACAGGCGCGTCCTACCCAGGCCCAGGCAGGGCTCAGCTGCCCCAAACTGCGGCGACGGGAAGGAATCAGCTGACCCGTAACAACAGTCCTCCTCCTCCGCCGCCGCCTCCTCCCTCGACCCCTCACTTCCTGCCCGCTGATTGGACGCTGCCAGCCCGGTCGACGCGCTTACGCCTACGTTGACTACAGCGCGCGTGCGCGTCGGGAGCAGCGCCGCCGCCTTCTTTCCGCCGCGGAGCAGTTAGAGTGGCCCCCGGGGGGCGCGAGCGTGGCGGTTGGGCTTTGGAACGTTCTGCTCCCCGCTCCGGGGCATGGTGGCGCGCGCTGTGGCATAAGGATTAAATCCTGGGTTTAGCACTACACGCCAAAGCCAATGCCCCCAGCCAAGGCCTCATGGCCTTCTGTGCACAGCCCCTGCTCACCCACACATAGGCTACGTCTAGACTGGCATGTTTTTCCGAAAATGCTTTTAACGGAAAAGTTTTCCATTAAAAGCATTTTCGGAAAAAGAGCATCTAGATTGGCATGGACGCTTTTCCGCAAAAGCACTTTTTGCGGAAAAGCGTCCATGGCTAATCTAGTCACGCATTTGCGCAAAAAAGCCCTGATTGCTATTTTCGCCATCTGGGCTTTTTTGCAGAAAAGAAATGTCAGCTGTCTACACTGGCCCTTTTGCGCAAAAGTTTTGCACAAAAAGGACTTTTGCCCGAACGGGAGCAGCATAGTTTTTCCGCAAAAGCACTGACAATCTTACATCAGATCGTCAATGCTTTTGCGGAAATTCAAGCGGCCAGTGTAGACAGCTGGCAAGTTTTTGCGGAAAAGCAGATGATTTTCCACAAAAACTGTCCAGTCTAGACGGAGCCATAGACTCCCAACCATCAGCAGGGGCTTGTTACCTGGCTAGGTTTTCCCAGGCTCGCCCCGTTTCTCAGGTGAGGTAGCTGTGTTGGGATGCCTGTGAAGATGTTCAGTGCACGTTGTTAGCTGGTCAGTTTTGTGGGCTGGATTACACCCTGGGATTCCTGTGCCTTAGAGGAAGCAGAGCGACTCAAGCTAAGGAGGGCAACGATGCCATTGCAAGGAAACTTTTGAAATTTGGCTTTGTGCCACAGTGGAACAAATAACTCCAAACCTTTCAGCAGTTTTGAGGAAATAGAAGTGTGTTGAAATTACAGAAACATAGGGCTGGACAGGTCCATAAGCGCTCATCAACTTCAGCACCCTGTATCAAAACAGGACTGACTAAACTTAGACTGTTCCTAACAGGTGTTTGTCTAACCTGTTCTTAAAAATCTCCAGTGATGAGACTTCCACAACCTCTTTTGGAAGCCTCTTTCGGAGCTCAACTACCCTTATGATTTGAGTTTTTTTCCTGCTGTCTAGCCTAAATCTCTCTTGCAGATTAAGCCTGCCTTTAGTGAACAGGGAGAACAGTTGATCAATGTCCTGTTTGTAATTGCTCTTGCTGTATTTGAAAATTATCATGAGGTCCTTCCTCAGTCTTCTTTTTCTAGAATACATGCCCAGTTCTTGTAATCCTTCCTTGTAGGTTAGGTTTTTCTAATCCTCATTTTTGTTGGTCTCCTATGAATTCTCCAATTTGTCTACATTTTTCATTGTGTGGCACCCAGAATTAAGTACAGAACTCCAACTGAGGCCTCACCAGTGTCAAGTAGAGTGGGTGTGATGGGGCATCTGCCTCACATTGGCCCTTGAAGGGTTAAAACCCAGCCTGGGAGAGGGTTGGAGCAGTGGATCTGTGGAGCCAGCAGCTTTTGGCAGGAATTAGCCAATTAGGGCCCATCTCAAGGAAGTATAAATAAATAAAGGCTCCTGGAGGGGCAGGAGAGGTTTGGACTCACTCCTGCTCCAGCTGTAGAGCAGAAGGGACCTAGCTACCAAGGAAGCTAGAGGCTTCCTAATTTAGAGCAGTGCTGGGGAAGTTCTAACTAGACGAGTACTACGTCTGCAGGGGGGCAGCCAGGGTAGGCAAAGGTAGTAGGTCCACACTCTCTTGCCTATGATGAGTGGTCATTTCAGACTGTGTAGTCTACCCCTCTGGCAGGGGCTAGATGGAGACTGGCAGTGAGTCACTGAGGCAAGGGGGGCATAGGGAGTTAAGGATTCCTAGAGGGGGAAGACCACAGAGTGTGGAGGCACTGCAGCAGGGGAGTACCAAGGGGGAAGGGTACCATAGTCTTGGAAGAGTGAGTCCTAACAAACAAAATACAGGACTATGTAGCACTTTAAAGACTAACAAGATGGTTTATTAGGTGATGAGCTTTCGTGGGCCAGACCCACTTCCTCAGATCAAATTGTGGAAGAAAATAGGCATGACTATATATACCAAAGGGATACAGTCAAAGAAAGTGAACACATATAAAAAGGACAAATCAAATTTCAGAAATGAGGGGGGAGGAGGTAAATGTCTGTGAGCTAATGATATTAGAGGTGATAATT
>CM057845.1:164078052-164101628 GCA_030068395.1 Apalone spinifera | reverse complement strand
GGCTCAGTTCTGGCCTCCCCACTGGAAGGGGCGGTGCCTTGGATGGAAGGGCAGGGGCTAGGAGCAGCCAGCCCGCAATGCATCACATCGTTCCTCCATCACCCAGGCCTCAGCACTGACAGGATTGTGCTGCAAGGGGCTTCGGCAGTGATTTAAAGGACCCAGAACTCCTGGTTATATCTCCAGGCCCCAGAGTAATGGGCCTCAGAACAACTGCCCCCTTTTCTTCACCTGTATTGGTGGCCCTGATGTTGAACACCCATGTTCCATTAAGTTCCCAAAAGCTCAGGACCCAGAATTGCTTGGTGCTTTTGAAAATGTCATCCTAAATTCTACTTTAATGAATCACAGCCAGAAAGCCTAAAGGTGAATGGAATGTTTCTGTCTTCTTTTTTCCCTTTGCCCTGCTTGGCTTTGCTACTTTAACTAATGTGGTATTTTCTGGAAGCTTCTAACAAATAAATGAAGTGTCTCACAATTATAGCTTTACTTGAGCACTATTTTAAGACCTAAATTTTTCATTAATATGTGTCTGAAGTTAGAAAAGGTTTAAGTAATATGTATTCTTTAAATAGGAAAACATGTCATTAGACAAAAAGCTCCAAATGCTTAAGATCATACTAACACAGTCATTTTGTTTGTTCAGCTGCACATATCGCTGTAGGTCTAAGTCTAAGCTCCCTGCATGTCTGGTGGATTAATAAAATTACTCCACTTAAATCACTTTTCTTTCCTTAGCATGTGTTTTAATAATCCTGAATAAAGAACATTCTTTTAAAGTTTTAGTCAGCATTCAATGACTAGTGAGGGGATTCTAAAACAAGTCAGGGGAAGTTTCCACATGCTCTTCTGAGGTTTAAAGACAGGTTTGTGTTTATTTTCTTTTAAAAATAAAAAAAATCATGTAATTAGAATTTTTATTTGATGTAATGGACTATGTCTTGATTACTTCATTATTTTCCAAACTTGTTTATACATGGATTAAAAAAAATTGTTCACAGCTAAAGAATTTAGATATAGAAGTGCAAGGGGTCAATTGCTTGTCTCATGTTACAATCAATGGGAGTTGAGATCACTCTGCACCAGACAAGATCAGGGTTATATTTTGTTTTTTATGATAACTTCTATTTGTCGTTGGAAAAAAACAAAAAATGAAATAAAACCAAAACCTACTCAAGAGCACAGTAAGATTGCAATGTCAATGCACTCAAAGGTTAGTGCAATCATAATTCAACTCCGTTCTGCATTTGCATTATGATAAATAACAGTCTTCAGTTGTGATCACATACTATTTTTATTCATTCCATTTCCAGTTTACTAGCCCATCAAGTCCTAGTCTCCCCCTCCTGGCAGCCCATCCAAAGCCCAGTCTCTCCCCACTCTTAGTTCCCTTGTTCAGCCAGAGCCAGTCAGTCTCCATTTTCCCATCCAGGATCCTCATTTGATCTGCCCCTACACTCTCTCCAGCCTCCAGTTGTCTTCCCTTATGCTTCTAATTTTTGCCCTGTCTGCCTCTGGGTCCTTGTTGCAGTCTCTTTGCCCCAGGTTCCCTTTCAGCCATCTCCCATTTCCCACTAGCTCCATGTCCTGGCTACTGGTTTCCAGTTCCAGTCTCGTTAGCCAGGCAATCCCAGGCTCCCTTTCTTTCCCCAGCTCCTTGTCCAATTTAAATCTTTTCTTCCTTTCTGCATCCTACAAACTGGTTCCCATTTCCCTCACCAGCTCCCAGTCTCTTTGGGGAGCCAGTATCAACTTGCTTCTCCTTCCCCAAATCCCAGTCTCCTTGTCCACTCAATCACAGCCTCTCCTTTCCCCACATCAGCTCTCAGTCCAAGTCTCCTTATCCAGTCAGCCCCAGCTGTCTCCCCACAATTGAGTCACAGTTTGTCTTCTTCTGCCACCCACCCCCAGTCCCACTCTCACCAGATTCCCTGTCCCAAATTAATTCATTCTCTTCCCCTCAGTGTGGCTCTTCTGTCCTCTGCATTTGAATCAAATGGCTTCCTCCTTCACACTGCTTGAGTGTCATCAAGGAGGCACTGAAAGTACAGGAGAGGGAGGCTCCAAATTCTAGCACCCAACCCTGAGCAGCTGGGAGCTGCACATTATGGAAAAAAGGCAGCTTTGCTTCTCTTGCTGAAGAATGCAGCATGCTCAGTCACTCTGAGAAGGATGGCACAAGTGCAGGCTAATCACATATAGTAGCTATGCAAGGAAAGAGCATGTTCATTTGCTGTAATGGGAAGATCACATCATGCACAGGATCTGTGAGGTGATGTCGCATGCTCATTGAGGATGGAATCTTCAGAGGTTTTAGCTGCTAAACTCTAAAAAGTCTTTATTGTACCAACTGAAATTTTTCAAAGGCTCATAATTTGACCAAAATTGGCCAGATTTTCATGAGGATGACAAACAGTACAACCTTAACATACAGTCCACACCACTGCCAAATTTCAAGTCCCTATGCCAAACTAAAGGAGGTCCACATCATCTCAAAGGAAAGGTTGCCATATTTGTTTTTAAATTGCCAACTTATATTTTTTCTTTAGACTCCTTTTCAGAAATTGTTTAACAGATTTAGCAGAATCTATCCTAATACATTCAGCTTGAAGCAGACAACCAGTATGGAAATTTTCACTCCAAAGAGTTTGTTTGGAAAAGTTGAAAACTGAGAAAAGGTCCTTGTAATGAGTCAGCATGGTCTCCCACTGACCCAGAGGAGGAAACTCTCCTCAAAACTCCTTGGTGGGTGGTACCAGAACCACCTAGCCCCACCCACAGAAAACAGGAAGCTAGGGCTTGGGGTATAAGAGGGGAAGCTCCCAGCTCTGTCAGAGCCCACCTGCCAAGCAGGGCAGAGACTCTCCCCTGACCCCAGTGGAGGAAGGCCTGGCCAAGCTATGCTCTGCTGGATGACTGCCCGGGCTGCTACCACGCCCTGAGCCCAGGCCTAGACCGCCCCAGCCGCTGCTGGACCTGGATCCTGGGACACACCTGCGGAGGCTGCCGCCTGGACACTCTGGACCTGTGCAAGGCCCAGCCAAGTGGGTTGGACCACCTGGATCCTTACCTGCCACGGATTCCAAGCCTACAGACATGCTGCCGGCACCTCCATCCACAACCAACTCCAAGGAGCTGCACCCGAGCCAGGTAGACCTAGGGGCGTTGGGGAAGTGGCCCAGCTACTCTGAGGCGGCTGAGGACATGGAGGTCAGTTGGGCAGCATGCTGTGGCTTGGAGGTCTGCTGACCCAGTGACCTGGACCAGCACGTTACGGCTTGAAGCCCCACCGGTCCAGTGGCTGCAGTGCTGCGACTATTAGGGCCCTAGGCTGGAGCACGGTGGAGTAGGGGGAGCCTGCGTCCCCCCCCCCCCCCCCCCCCCCCCCCGCCACTCTTCCTTTGGATGGCAGGTTCCCCCCTGTGCACAAAAAACCCTGTGCTTGTCAGCTCTCTGCCAGCAAGGAGACCTGATCCCAGGCCTTGCCTGTACATAGGCTGGTGCCATTAAACCTGGTAGACTATTTACTGTTTACAATTTACTTTGTAGACTATTTGCTAAACTGTTTGTTGTCCACAAACAGTTTAGTTGAGTTCAGGGTCTATAGAGTGCCAAGTGGCTTATTTGAAACTGTTTTTTTTTACCAGGCCACCCGAACTAAGGCCTGGCCTCTAGACCGCTGTCTGGGGTATCAGAGACTGTGTGGTTTGTTTGTTTGTCGCCCTGCCCGCATACGGGCAAGGCCTTTAGAACTGAGAGTGGGCCTGCAGTAAGGCCTAGAGCCCTGGACTCTGGGGACAGTGGTGAGTCAATGTGGTCTCCCACTGACACGAACCACTACAGTCCTATAATAGTAGTTTCAGACAATCTTACCTATAATAAAAAGAGATGCAGTATGCAGGGAGTCACGTGGATGGGCACTGGTTAGGGCACCAGGAGACCTATTCATGCCTCTGCTGCTGACCTGCTATGTGTGCTTGTGCAGGGCACATTGCCTCAGTTTCCCGTGTGTCAGTGGGGATAATGATACATACCTTCCTTTTTAAAGTGCATTGAGATCTGTGGATAAAAAGTACTATGTGAGAATCACTATTAACATTTTCATAAGTATCAAAGGCCATGTCTACACTACACAGAAGATCAATGCTGCTGCCGTCAATCTTCCAATGTTCAATTTGGCAGGTCTAGTGAGGACCCACTAATTCAAACTTATAGGGCGCCCCCATTAGCACTGGTTTTCCTGTTCCTCACAAGGAGTAAGGGAAGCCAACAGGAATAAGTGCTTCCGTCAACCTCCCACTGTGAAGACAGTGATACGTTAACTCCAACTGTGTAATTGCATCCCTGCATCTCTAAGGGTATGTCTACACAGCAACATTATTTCGAAATAACTTAGTCCTCATCTACACAGCAGGCAGTCATTTCAAAATAAAGTTGAACTCCTGTAACCCTTATTGTACAAGGAGTAAGGGAAGTCGGGGGAAGAGTGCTCTATTTTGAAATAAGTGCTGTGTAGACGCTTCCAATTTCAAAATAAGCTATTCTGAAATAAGCTACGCAATTGATGTAGCTCAATTTGCATAGCTTATTTCGAGTTAAGCCCTACTGTGTAGATGCATTCTAAAGCTATGTCTACACTACAGAGTTTTGTTGGAAAAACAGCCATTTTTCTGACAAAACTTGAGGAACATCCACACTGCAATTGCGTTCCTCCACAAGAAAATTGAAAGAACAGAGGGGTTTTTCCAGCATTGGTAATCCTTGTTCTACAAGGAAGAAGCCTTTTTGTGAAAGAGCTCTTTTGGAAAAAGGGGTGTGTAGACGGGGAAGAGGGAGTTCTTTTGGAAGAAGAGGGACGAGGAAATAGCATGGGTGCCCTGGTGGCCATTCTGTCCATAGCAATCAAAGCTTACATGTGAGATAGTGTCCATTCAGTCTGGATGCTGTCCTTTGAAATAGCAGATCGTTTTTTCGATGCGCTTTTGCAGTGTGGACGCTCTCTTTCGGAAGAAGTTTTTTCGGAAGAGCTCTTCTGAAAAAAGCTTCTTCTGAAAGAAACCTGCAGTCTAGACATAGCCTAAGATACTAGCAGAAGGAAGAAGAAGAAGAAGGAAGAATCCCTTTGCAGAGGACATGCTGATTATCCATTGCAGGGATGGAATTGCATATCTTAAGTCGACTTCCCCTTTAGTGTAGACCAGGCCTAAATAACTTAGAAGCCTAAATTCTATTCTCAAAAGTGACACAGACTCTTATTGGAAGTCTGATTGCAAATCGATGTATCTAAGGGCTTGTCTGTGCTATAGAGCCTTGTCAGCAGAGAGCCCCTAATGTAGCTGCAATGTACCCCAGGAGAAGCAGTTTTACCAGCATGACACCAATTTCCAAATGACTATAGCTAAGCCAACAGAAGTATATTTTGTCAGCATAGTTTTGTCTACACTGGGGCAGAGAGGGTTGCCAGTATATCTGTGTTGGCTTGAGGTGTGATTCTTCCCCACCCCCTTCCCGCCCTAGTTAACATAGCTAAATGTTATGTATAAACCCAGCCTAAATCAGTTTTGAAAATGGGATTTAAGCTTCTGAATTGTTTAGGTCCTTTTGAAAATATTACCTTAAGTAATAGTATTTTTAATATGATTGTCATTTGCCTGAGGTTATAGTTCACTATATCTTCCTTGTTATCAAGAGAGCTGGGATTTAATAAGTATGGGGAGTAACTTTCATACTAAGCTAACAAAGATATTTCAGACTTAGCTTTGTTTAGCAATTGGCATGCATAAATTCTGTGTCTGACTGAGGGCCCTAATCTGGTTTGCTGGTGATTAGAGGAAATCAGTAATGGATAATCAGCATGTCCTCTGCAAAAGGATTCTTCCTCTTTCCTCTTTTTCCTTGTGCTTAGTATTGTAGAGGATGTAGGGATGTGAATATGCACTAAAAGGGTAACCAGTTAAACAATTTAATTGTAATAGTTTAACCAGTTATCCATGTGGCCGGGGTCCCACGGCTGGCTCCTTCAGCCCTGTCGTCCGTGGACAGGGCAGCTATTCTGGCCAGGTCTCACCACACCACACTATGGGAGGGGGCTGCTCCGGCTAGCCAGGGTCCTGCTGCACTGCAGGCAGGAACTGTTCCAGCTGTCTGGCTAGGGTCCCACCACATTGCATGGTGGGCAGGGGACTGCTCCTCCTGCCCAGCCCTCCAGTGAACCGGTTACCTGGTAAGTTTGTTGGTAAGGCTTATGCTGACTAGGTGACTGATTAACATTTTACATCCCTACATCTACACAGCACTCTCACCTCGAAATAAGCTATGTTGATCTTATTTCAAAATAGTTTATTTCAAAATTTGGCACCAAATCTCAGAATAAAGCACTGTTCCAAAACGTCCCATATCCCTCATGCAATGAGGTTTACAGGGACGTTGGAATGGTGAGCCTGTTATATTTCGATATAATGGGCTTGCTCATAAGACGCAGAATAGCTAGAGGTATCCCAAAATAGCTCTGCAGTGTAGATGTTGCCTAAGAGGATGAGGGCCTTAAGCAGCATTTATTATGTTGTCAGGGAATCCTGGGGGATTTGGGGAACCTTGGGTGGAAAAAGCCCTGGCAGTGCAGTACTTGCAGAGAGCTAGAACGGAGACATGGCACCTGCAGCGCAGTGCAGAAGAGAAGCAGGATTTTCATACATGATTCTGCAACTTCAGCAGACACTCCAAGATCTATATGGATCTTGGGGTGCCCTTACTTTTATTTTAGGATTCAAAGAAAAGAAACCCTACCTTCATTGGATGAACTGGAAAGAAATTAGGCAAGGGATCCCTCATGGAATTTTCCTCCCTTCTTTCCACCCAGCCAGCTCCATTATGGTTTTTCTGTGAAAAGGGTAATCAAGCCCAGTGTTTATAAATTACCTGTGAGGTATTTGCTGCTGTTCCTTTAGCTAACACTCCAAGATCAATTTAAAGATACATTCTAAGGGGTCTGTAAATATTTGCCATATTTCTTTCTTTACTTATTATTTTAACCCCAATTCCCATCACAATTCTAACTTTCTCACTGTGCTAAAATAGGCAGTAGGTCATGTGGATATGAACAACTACAGTTAAGAGGAAAGTCAACATGACTGTTGGAAGAACAAGCAGTGAGAATGTTTTCTTAGTTATTTAGAGTGAGGAAGAAGAGACCTATCATGTATGTGAGCTGTTTTGCAGTTAGAACTGAAACAGGGCTCAACTCAAAACACCAGAGCCAGATGGTTGAATTTTGTGGTTTGTGTCCAGCACAGGCTAGGATATCTTAATGTCCTTCACAATATGAAGTCCCTTCCCAAATAGCAAAATAGTCTGTTAACTGTTTTGTTGATTTACTGATAATTCAGATGGAAAGCCAGGGTTGCCAACCATCCAGGGCTGTCCAGGAGTCTCCAGGAGTTAAAGATTAATATTTAATTAAAGTTTGTCATGTGATTAAACCTCCAGAAATATGCCCAACCAAAATTAGCATCACTATGGAAGGCCCTGATTCAGCAGTCCAACCACATGCATAAATCCAACTGAATTCAACATTAAAATTAAGATGTTGAGCATTCTGGCCTTGAGCCATATGGATATCACTCTAAGGCTCAGAGCAGTCCTAGTGGGAATTGAATGGGCTCACTCACTGGCTTAAAGTTAAGCATGTGTTTAAGTGCTTTGTTGGATCAGAGACAGAGGACTTAGCACATGTCAGGATTGAACCCTTAAGTGCTATGTTGATTCATGACTTAATCAGTTTCATTAGGCTTTGCAGTTCTTACTCTTGCAGACCAGTCAAGCCTCACTTGCTTTGATAGTGATACCCTGATTTCCGAATACACTTTATACAGATTTAAACATCATCCTATTATGATAAAAAAGTCAGTGCTAGTTCTGCTTTGTATCAGCCTTACTTCACAGCACTATGTCAAACTTAGAATGAAATGTCTCTGCAACACAATATCGTATTTTGTCTGGTAAAATCCTGGTTATGTCGTCTTCCATTTCAAGCTTCTTATTTAAGTACTATGTACATAATGTTCTGGCTATTATCTAGGTTTCAATTGTGGAGAGCAAACAGAAACCACTCACATTTATTTAAAGGGGAATCCTAGATTGAAACAAAAGTTGAAGAGAATTTATAGGCACTCTCCTCCCCCACACTTGTTCTCACTACAATGTTCTTGTCATATCCCTGAAAAGTATTTCAGAATTTTGCAAGGATAATCCTGTCTAAATTAACCTTACACAAGGATCTCAGTTTATGTGCATGCACAAAATCTACACATATACCAGAATCTAGGCTCTCCTGTTGTGTACAACAGCCTATTGATTATTTTGTTAGTTTTTACAGCATTATTTGAAAAATTATGTCAAATTTAGTTAGTGTTTGTGGGTGACAATCACTTCTCAGTTAATGTTCGAACAATACTTTAAAAATGTAAACCACTATAGCCCAGATTTTGATGCATTTCCTCAGTTGAATTCAACAAATAATCTGCATAGAACTCAATAAAAGTACTCATGGTGGAAGAGACTACTCATCAGTCATCATGAGTAAGGGTATCAGAGGACAGTCTTTTATAACTAATATTGTTAATTCTTTGCAGCTTCTCTTGGATATCAATTTACATCCAGCATGCCTGGATGTTCAAATTTTTGGCCATTTTCAAAACTGGGGAAAATAATGCTTTTCTATAATTGTCTTTATTATTTCATTTCCTTTTTGTAGTTACATACAGAAATTATTAGGTGGAAACATTTTAGTCCATAACTATTTAAATATAAGTATAAATATTAAAGAAAATCAGAAATCCATTTGGTTTTGTACCTCTAATTTTCTGGACAAACATATAGGCAACATGCTTTGTTAAATATTTCTAATAGTGTCACATTTAAAATTAACCATCAGACAGAACACATACAGTCTAATAAATAAAAGAGAAATATACCATCTAAGGTAAACCAATGAACGATTTTTAAAGGGTTATAGATAGATGCAAGTGTAGTCTGGTTGTGAACTGTTCAGAGGCAGTTTAAGATTTTTTTCAGCATATTCCCTATTTGAAATTATTTGACAAATAATTTTGCAGATAATTTTTATTCTGTAAATTATTCACAGACCTCTTGCTGGGATTATTTGATATGTGAAATTCAAATTTTGTTTAGATTTGATCAGATGCAGAATATAATATTCAATTCCCTGATGGCTTGAGCCTAATATTTATACAATCATGTTTTCATTGTTTATGGTTATTTTTAGTATGAATCTTGCTTTCCCTAAATCTTCTTTGAGATTTGCTTAAATTCATTCTGCAGAAAGTTATTACAAATGAGATTTGTTTGAGCCAATAATAATTTAAATCTTTTGAATTATTTGCTCACGTCTAATTGTGCACTTTAAAAAGCAGAGTGATCATTCAAATTATCTAAAGACATGTGGGGCTTTTCAAAATGGAGCACTGGGTGGGTGTGGGGGAACAAGTCTGGAGTGGGGAGACAGGAAATTTACTAAATAAAGGGGTAGCATAAGGATCAAATCACAGTGTAATAGATGCTAGACCATATTATAGGGTTCAGCCACTAGGTGGCACTATATGCTAAATACCTTATTTAAATGATCCTCAGCCATACCTGGCAGAGTATTAAAGGATCTTACGATGAACACATCTGGTGTGTATCTTACTCAAGAAGTAGCTCTGTGACCAGTCCATATCTAGTGTTAAAATTTGGGACATAGTGCCAAGATCAGACAGAGAAGGAAACACAACAAAGGTTGCAGACAGGAGAAATAAACAATAAAGGTTGCAGGATCTCATCAACATGACACTCTTCGATGCCTCAGAACTTCAGCTTTGACAAATCTTCAGAATGGATAGAGCGGAAACAATATATTGCAAGATATCAAACTGATAGTACCAAGCTCTACAAAGGAACTGGAAATATACTGGTATCTTCTTTAATTTAGTCTACAGGAGAAGTGTAACTTTCGTTCCTTTGATTTTACTGAAAACAGTCACAAAGACGACTATGAAGAGCTTCTGACTATTTTATAGCTCAGAGAAATGTGGTTTATGAAAAACATGTTTTCCCCAGAGAGTTCAAGAACCAGGGGAAAATACTGAATAGTTTGTAAGAGCTGGGCACACACTGGCTGAAAATTTTGAAAGTATGGGAATTAAAATATCAGAGGTGAGTTGGCTATTGGATTAGCAGATTAATACCTTTCACATCAGTGTTACGGAACTGATGAACCTTGTCACCTTTTTGGGGTGGGAGTGACGATCGTTACAGCCCCATGGTTGAGTCTGTAAGGTTGCCCCCTGGTCTTGGGGCTGTGTGGCCCTGTTGCCTTGCTATCAGGGCACTCCGGCGTAGAGGTCAGAGTCAGTAGCGTGGCCCTATGATAGATAGTGCCTTTCTATCAGGGCACTATGATCCAATGACCACCGTCAACAGTGCTGTTGGGCCCGCCAGTGGGGGTAGCGCAAAGGGGGCAACTGCCCCAAGGCCTGGCAATTCGAAAGGGTCCAGGGCTCCAGAGGCCCAGCTGGGGAAGGCTAGCCCCAGTCCTGCCCCTTCTGCCCAAAGCCCCACCCCTCCCAGGAGTGCAGCACTAACCCCATCAACCTTGGTCAGGAGCCCGACAATTCTACCTGCAATCCTGAATACCAGGGTGGGTAGTGGCAAGATAGGGGCACCTGGGCCTGCCTATCTTGGGCCTGCCTATCCACAAGGTTCAACCCTAATCCTACCAGCACACACCAGGCCTGTCTACACGTCTACAATTACTTCCCCACAGAGTTTCCCTAGGTTGCTTCCTACTTGGTTCTCTGCAATTTGCTGTTTTCAGGTCTTCACCCTGCCCAGCCAGGGGCTCAGGACTCGTGCATGGAGCTGCCTGGCAAGGGGGAGAGGCACTTCTCCCTCAGCAACAGCAGCATCTCCATGCTGAGGCAAGAGCAGCGAGCCTCTCCCAGCGGGTAGGGACACATCCCCTCCCTATCTCAGCTTAGAGGGAACACTGCTTCATGGCCTCTCCCCTCTCTGCAGCATTCTGAGCCTGGGAGTTGGAGTCCATCTCCATCTGGTTGGCCTCCATATTCTGGAGTGCAGGCAGTCCTTCCTCAGGTGTAAGCAATGCACTTTCTTCCTCACCGGCGGTCAGCACAGACTGAGATGTTTTATTGCCTTTTATATCCTGTCTTCAGTTGGCACATGCCTAGCAGAGCTGAAAGGGTGAGACTTCCTTGGCCCACAGAGAAGAGTTAACCCCTGCTGCTCCATGATAGGGCTGACATACCCCATTGCAAGCAGCAACAACTGAAGAGCAGATTTAATCCTAGCCACAGGTATTCAAATAGCAAAACATTCTGAAGTGACGAAACAGCAAAACCTGGAGAAACTAGACCTGAAAAACTTGAAACTAGCTTAGAAACTATACACAGATGAGTGTTGAAAGTAATTATAAAAAATCCTTGGGGTAAAGAGAAAGATTAGTCAGGCTGAGGGACAAATTTCATGCACAAGGCGTGGAAAAAATTACACCCTAAGAGATGATGCAAGTCCAGTCAATGGCGCAGGGTGCAATAAATGCATGAAATATAGACTCTTTGCAGCTGTTTGCTGTAACAAAGCAGTCAGATAGTTGATTCATCTTGCAGACAATAAAGACCCGTTGTTTCTGGGATCTGTTATTTGCAATGACATAGCGTCTGCCTGGAAAGTGAAAATGAATACTCATAGAAAGACTATTGACTTTGAAATTGATCCAAGAGCTGATATCGTAGTCATCTCAGAAGGGACTTACAACTACCTTCTACTCCTCTGTCATGCACCCACCCCCACCCGCGGGGTATGTAGGATCGGGAGCGCCTTTGTTGGTGGCACGGAGGCCCTGAACCTGAGTTTGCTCGGGCCCGCAAGTCCCGGGGGGGGGCTCACCCATGCACAAAGGCCAAGCCGAAAGCATGGTGGCCTACTCCCCTTCGGGCCGACTGTCCCTTAACCCTGGTTATCGGCCAATGGGGTATAGTCTGCGCCTGCTTTGGGCGTCCCTACTCCCATCACTCCCCAGAGTTCAGTAGAAAGGAAAAAGTCTCTCTCAACGATCAATCTTCTCAACCTTAGTGGCTGCCAGATCAGATTAGATTGAGGAACTCGAGCTCGCCCCTGCTCCCGAGTTCCAGCCCCAGGACCCTAGGGTGAGGCTGCGCAGACCTTACTCGAATGATGAGCCACACGCCGTTCGCTCACCACCCCTCTCGGGGGTTTGCCGTCCATCTCGACACCCCCGTCCTGGAACCGCTTCCTACTTGGCTTAGACGCTCCTCAGCTGGATGTCTCCCCTGGTTGTGGGAAGAGCCTGCTCCGGCCCCTGCGGTGGTTTTTTCCGCTCCGGCATCTGGGTTCCGTGCGGGCGGCTTGCAACCCGTCTCCGGTGGCTTCTGCCTCCCTGGCTTCTGCTTCCCTGGCTTCTGCCTCCCTGGCAGCCTCCTGGCCGGCTCAGGCGTTTCCGGCCGCTTCTGCCTCCCTGGCAGCCTCCTGGCCGGCGTCTCCCGCCCCTTCCTGGCAGCCTCCTGGCCGGCTCCAGCATCTCCCGCTGCTTCTGCCTTCCTGGCAGCCTCCTGGCTGGCTCCGGCATCTCCTGCCGCTTCTGCCCCCATCATCTGAGCCAGCGCCGCTTTTAAATGCAGTGCATGGCTCCAGGTGTATGCGCAACAGCACTGGGGGCGGCGGCTACGTCTGTCGGTCTCTGGGCTGGGAGCCTCTGGTGCATCTGGTCCCGCGAGAGGGGACGGGCCTGACCTGGCCTGTCCCGTCCTGTCCCGTCCCGTCACACCCTCCCACAACTGAAGTCAGCTGTCACCGAGCTCTGGGAGTACCTTAACTGCATGAGTTAGTTCACCACAGAAACAAATTACAAAGACAAAAGCTATGCATTCAGGCTGTATTTAATGAAAAGATCACAGACCAAGAGTCTTCTCAGCTGCAGCATGGCAGCCAGGATGGGCCTAGTGAGAAAGGTGGAAGCTCTCAGGAATAGATGGTGATATTCTGAAAGGCTATTCAGTACAAATAACCTTAAGAGACAATGCTGAATCAGACAGTGTACATATAACTCATAGGATTTCTATCCCTTTACTTTATAAAATGGAAGCTGTAGATGACTGATGCAATCAGAAAAATCTCTGAAACAATAGCATGATGGGCATGATATGCCCCATTGGTACCAGTTCTAAAGAAAAATGGAAACATATGAATCCATGTAGATTTTAAAAGACTTAATGAAGCAGTTGTGAGAGAAAAATATATCCCCCTATTCTTGAGACTGGATACCTTCCATGGATTCTGGCAATTTCTTTATCTTAAGAAAGTGAATTCACTTATCACACACTTTGGGGGATATTGCATTTCTAGATTACTTTTTAGGATTACCAGTGCACCTGAAATTTTCCAAAGAAAGATGGCAGAACAATTAATGAACACAAGTGGCTTTATCATGGATGATATTTTGATGTATGAATCTTCAAAGAAAGAATAAAACAAAACTCTCAACAAATTCTCAACACTAATCAGTTAATATGGACTGAAGCTAAAGAAGGAAAAATGTATTTTCCACCTACTCCAAATTGAGTTTTTGGGACAGACAATACAGAAAGATGGCATCGACCCTAGTTCTGAGAAAGGAAAAACTATTTGAATATTAAATACACATAGTAATGTGCTGGAACTGAAACATATACTGGTGGTAAATTCCCTTAGTGGACACTTACAAGACTTTTG
Source organism: Apalone spinifera (assembly GCA_030068395.1). Classification (NCBI taxonomy): domain Eukaryota; kingdom Metazoa; phylum Chordata; order Testudines; family Trionychidae; genus Apalone; species Apalone spinifera. The sequence goes on along the minus strand of CM057845.1, from coordinate 164,087,822 downwards.
TAGAATGATAAAACCATTGAATAAACTGTTAAAGTACAACAACTTTTGGCTCCAAATCAAGAAAATGCCTTCAAAAAGATTTTTTAAAATTATATCAACAGCTTCAGTTCTCAAGTACTATGAGATGAGCAAACCTACAGTGGTCAGTGTAGAGGCATGTAGCTATAACCTAGGTAGTGTATTGTTGCAGCAACATGGCTCTGAATAGAACCCAGACACATTTTGCTTTTGCACACTCACGGAATCAGAAAAACAATAAGCATAGATTGAAAAGGAGTGCCTAGCAAGCACATGGGCATGTAGGAACTTTTACAGGTATCTATGTGGACTGGATTAATTTATTCTGCTAACAGGACATAAACTGCTTGTAACTCTCATCTGTGGAAAAGACTTGGACCAAGCACCATGAATACCAATATCTATTATTAAGGTTAATGTGATTTTAGCCTATTTGCTAACTATTTGTTGGGGAAAATTTGGTAGTAGCAGACACTCTGTCATGGGGCCCAGCATCACACTCAACTACCCATGAGCTCAAAAACAAAATGAAGGAGTACATGGAGCAACTCTGACAGATTCACATTTTCAGGAAGTTCTATTTACATTATGGGTGGCTAGCCCAAGTATCTAAAAGACACTAATACAGGGACAAGAGACTACTTTTCTGTGAATAGACAACTACGCAAGTCATATAGACTCATGATTAAAGGTAATGGCATTGTAATTCCAAATGAAATGAGAGGAGAAAATCTGAAACCTCATCCATGTAGGACATCAAGGATTAACTACATGCCAAGAATAGGCCAACTACTGTCGTGGCCAGGCATCAGCAAGGGACATAAAGAATGAAGTATCTGCATGTGAACACCACAGATCTGATAGATCAATACAGCACAAAGAACATTTAATAACAACACCTCTACCAGATAGTCCTTGGCAGAAACTAGATTCAGATATATATGAATTCAGAAAACAACATCTGGTCACAGTAGACTATTTTTTTAGATACATAGAAATAAACTACTTGAAAGTTGCTTTTACTTTACCAGGGGACTGGAAATCATTCCATTAAAGCTCTGACAATTTCTTTAATTTGTATTTTTGCTACTGTAAGACTTACATTTAATTACATTTTTACCATGCAAACCACACTTTTAGTAGGAAAACCGAAGTGGACATCAAAAAAAGACACTACAGATTCCCTCATAGTCTCAATATCTCAGCAACATGCTAGAAAATGCTTTATCAATTAAGTTAATTTTTAAACACAGTGTAACTGCTATCAAAAAACACAGGTTACACAATGCTAGAGCTATTTATTAAGCATTCATAACTAAGGCTAGATGGTGCAAGAGCTTATTGTGGTATCTTTAAAACTCTAAAAGCTTAGTTCAAATCCAGGGTTAGGTCACAAGCAAAATTAGTAGATGGTCTCAGCCTTTTGTCGGCATTGTAAACCTGAATGCTTTCCTGAATCAGGGCTTAGATCAGTAGTATAATTGATTGGGCATAATTTTGCTGTTAAATATCTCTGCTCTCCAGTTTTATGTTAATATAAAATTGCAGCTTCTTTTTCCCTAGCTTTTTTAATATAAAATCATCCAAGAATTTGGCAGTTTCAAGACTGTACGAGTCATATTCTTGCTAACTGGAATATTTAAGCTTTTTCAGTATTAGGTATGTTTGCACAGAAGTAAGTAAATAGTACTGTAATTGGAAATGGAAAAAGTAGATTATTTTGAAGTGTCATTTTTTCTTTCCCCACCATTCTCTGTAGGGACCTGACAGGAAATAATTGCATTTATATCACTGTACTGGTATGTTCAATATCTTTAGATTGAATAATCTAGAGACACAGAATACATATGAACATACACAGCTTTATAAATTTAGATTCTCCTTCTGTTAGCTAATCCTAACTGCCCATACTCTCCCTTGAGCCTTGATTCTGCATTGAGTTGCACTAAAAAACAAACAAACCCAGTTTCACTGGAGCCAAAATTAGATCAGCCTACCCGCTTTCCAATTTAAAATTGCCATTGTTAGATGTAGCCAATAAGTTCATAAAGTTTACCGTCTCACTGGCATCTGGGTATGTATGCTCAAAGGCAAAACTTTGCCTTTAAAATTTCTGAGATGAAATACAACATAAAATCATCTTTAAAATAAGGGCCTAAGATCTTCTTTTGTATATAGTATTACAGTTAGAATGCATTTTTTAGCAGAATAGTTTGGTTTTAGCAGAACCTCTAAATAGTGAGGAAAAAGAGCACAAATCATGAACAAATTTTTTAATAAAAATGTATTTGGTATTAAATAATTTAGCAGTGTTGTGTTGCTTTAAGAAAAACACAGTGTGTCAAGACTACATAGTTATTCTGAATATATAAAAGTTTATTATATCATGCTTTTAATATTTTTTTAAAATATCCATTGATTAAAAAACCAGTTTCTTTTCAGAAGGCAACTTTGAGTCATTCTTTATAAACTAGCCAATTAGCTCGTTATAAGATGGGATTTTCAGGTCTCTCCTCCACGTCGGTCTTCTCTGCTGAGCCTCCGGTCTCTCGCTTCATGTCTCTCTCTCTCCTCCTCCTCCTCCTGCCTTCCCCCCCCCCCCCAGCTCTCCTCCGTCTTTTGCCTCTCTCTCTGTCTCTCTCTTTCTCTTCTTCTCCCACTCCTGCCTCTCACTCAGGGGACCGCGGAGCCCAAACGGCCGTTGGAGCTCTGCACTCCTCGTGTTACATGGGGAGCGCGGAGCCCAAACGGCCACTTGCGCCACTTGCTCCCATGAATGATGCAGAAGTCAGCCAAGTGCCACAGCGGGAGGCGAAAGGGGGTGGAGTGGTAACGTTCATGGCCGGGGGCGGGGCCTGCAGCCGCTGTCACACCGCACATCACCGCCCCGCCCCCCTTCCCCTCCCGCCGTAGTGCTCGGCTGACTTCTGTGCTGCTCAGCCGGGCCGCCACGGGGGAGCAAGTGGAGCAAGCGGCCGTTTGGGCCCTGCACTCCCCATGCAGCATGGGCCGCCCAGAGGGAACAGCCAGCATTTCATGCAACAGCGCTACCCAGAAGGAACAGCCAGCATTTCAGTGTTACAGACTCTCAGACATTGGGCTACTGTATATATGATTGTGAGTAGCCTCTTTGTCATCCACAAGTTTTTGCAGTTTCATTTTCCTTCAAATGGATTTGCAAAGTTCAGTGGATCTAATTTTGTTCATTTGTCTGATTATTTAGTTTTCCTCCCCTTTCTTTTATTTGGTATTTTCTTGATTTATTTTTTCCTCTTCCAACTATTTCTATTTTGGTTTTGCTCATTTTGCTAGTGATAACATTTCTTTGAGCTGCTGTTCTCAAGAACATGTGTGTGCATGCTAGTACCCATATATATATATATACATATATATATATATAGAGAGAGAGAGAGCTATTTTTGATTGTGCACTATAATTAAGAATATAAGGGTGGAACAAGCAGCATTTGCTAACTGGAAAAAGAACTGATCAGTGGAATAAAACATTCCACATTAATTGAAGTCAAAGGAGGTTTCCATTGACTTCAGCTTTGAATATGAATTTTATCCAAATAATTCTAAATTTATCCCAGGGGGCGGGACCATGGTACCACAGTATCATGGGCAGTAAGAAACAGAGAATTTACAATATCTCGGCATCTGAGCCTTTCCCAAGATCCATGGAATTTACATACTGATCAGAATATAGTTTAGGAGGGTCACATTCCTGGAGTACCCCAAACCACAATGTGTGTGAAATGAAGGCTTCAAGGCCTCAGATTTTTCTGCCTTACCTTTTTTCACTGAATTTAAATTTACTATATAACAGGACAATTTTATGTGCCCTAAATAAGGGGCAGCACATTATCACATGCCCCTTAACCAGCCTAGGAAAAAAGACTGTCACTCAGACACAGTTCTCCTCCTTGTTTTCCTGCTGTTCCAGGAAGAGAGGAAATTGCCCAGGTATAGACCGAGTAGAAGATATGCTGACCCATGTTGTACGGGGGATTGGATCTCTGAAACTATCTATTTGCCACCCCATTATCAATTCATAACATTTTCAATTTTTAAATTGCAACCTTATCATCAAATGTGTACATTTAATTCTAATCTCACAAAACCGTAACATATAACCAGTTGAGCAGAGTTTAAAATACAGGAAAGGTTAAGGAACTGAAGGGTACAAAATAGGTTTTTTTGTATATCCACTTTTAATGAAAAAAATACTGTATGAATAGAAATGGAAGTATAACAAAGGATTTTCAATTGATTTAGGAAACTACAGTGATAAGTACAGTGAGGAAAACAAACATTTTAACTCCCAGTTATTCATGTATCACTGAACTGCTTAGTACCTACCCTCAGTCATTTATGTTCCAAAACAGCCTATAAAATAAAAACAAAATATAATTATGGTACTTTTACTGAAATATTCTCCATTAACAATCATAAAGTCTTATTTAGTCACCTCTGTAGTGTCAATATATTACTTTTCCATTTCCTGCATGCCAAGAAGTACAAATGAACTAAAAAAAAAAAGAATTTCTACCAAAGTTTATGGTGGTGGAAAGAAAACTTTTGCATATGTTTCTTCACAATTCAATAACTTGAAAATGAATACTGGTAATATAATTCTTTGATTAAAATAATTTGTTTATTTTAACAAAAGTTCTTTTTAAAAAATGTGTAATCTCTGAGTTTATGAAACTATCAAAAGTTGACATTATCAACATGCCAGATAACTGGAATATAGTTTTGAGCCAGAGCCAGATTATATTTAGGACAATTTCCAATCATTAGGCATGAAAAAATAAAAACATAAAAGAAAACTAAACTAAAATTAGAAGCACATGATTGTGTTCCAGTGTTCCATATATTAACACTGCCCTGCTGTATGTCTTAGTATGGTCCAACTCCCAACATAGAGACTATTTATACCAGTTTCTAGCGTGTCCGTATCTTCTTAAATTGGAAGAAATATCTTTAGAAAAGAAACCTGATCTACTAGAACATATAATGGGGCTAGATTAGCTTCAATTATGTTACTTGAAATAAAATATCCATTATATAATGGACAAAGTATCCATTATATTAAGCTACCGGCTGGCAAGCATTAAATCAAATATAGACTTTTACATATTCTGTATTTCTAGTGAAGTGTTACAACAGAACCTTTTTTTAAAACTTCTCGGCCAGCACAGAACAAACACTGGACTTGACGGCCTCTTATTGGGTAGCTGAGAGTTATGAAGAACCCTGTCTCTTTTGGTACTGTATTCTAAGCTTTTCCAGTTGCTCTGCACACTGCGCCTGAGCCAGCTTCAATGTCTGATTCTCCTCTGTCAGTTCTGCATACTCCTTAGCCAGCTGAGCAGCATCCATACTCTCCTTTTCCGCCTGTTCCAGCCTGGCAATCAGCTCCTTTCTGAGGATTAAGAAAACAGGAAGATAAAAGTTGAAGTGTGCATGTGCCATTACCCGGGGTATCCTCTTGGGCATCATCTGTGGTCCTGGTCCCTAAGAAAGACAACACTGTATGGTTCTGTGTTGATTATAGGAAATGTAATCAGATGTATATCTTATTCCTAAAACGGATGAGATACAGGACATTTTAAGAAGAGCTAAATATCTCAGTTCTTTTGATTTAGCTCAAAGTTATTAGGAGTTTCCCTTGGATGAGCATGCACAGAAAAAAAATCTGCTTTCATCACCAATATAGAATTCACAATGAATTCATGTATGAATTCACAATTTTACCATTTGGTATAATTAATGCTGGAGCCACCTTCCAGAAGCTGGTCAATCAAGTTTTAAATGGTTTACAGAACGTTGCAAGAGCTTGTGTGAATGACCTTGTCATGATCATGAGAGATGGCCAGGATCCTGGGGACTAAGGGGTTAAATATGTCTCTTACCTAAACCAGGTGGCAGGCAGCCAATAGAGATGTAGGTAGGAATTTCAAACTGGGACAAAGGAATTTTGGGGTTTTTCCCTCCTTTGTCCCTTGGTAGTTTCTCTCCAGCTATTGAAGGGGACATGATGTCTCCCTCTAAGAAAATATTCTTCACAGTCTATAAGTAGGATAAAGTTTAGATAAATCCATTAGGTTTTATTGTTTTATGGTTTGGGAAATGGGATCTGGTCTGTGCATTTAAAAATGGGTTTTGCTCTCCTTTGTAACTAAGGGTATGTCTAGACTACAGGCTTTTGTTGACAAAGAGCATTTAAACTACATCCAGTTCTGTCGACAAAGCAAGCTGCTTTGTCGACATGAGAGTGTAGATGCAAAGGACAGTATAGATGCAATAACACCTTCTGTCGACAGAACTCTGTTGACAAAAGACGTTATTCCTCGTAGAATGAGGTTTACAGACGTCGACAAAACTGCTGAGTTCTGTCGATGTTATGTTGACAGAACTCAGCAGCAGTGTAGACGCAGGTATAGTTTTGTCGACAGAAGTCCACTTTTGTCAACAAAACCCTGTAGTCTAGACACACCCTAAGTTCCTGGCCCATGGTAAATTTTCCTCCATGAGTATATTATTTTGTTACTGTTCCATCTAGTCATTATGCTTGCAACCGGAATATTGTGGTGATAATAAAAGTTCTTTCTCTTTTCTTTTTATTAACCTGGTATTGGTTAATTTTTGTGTCCTGGTTTGTACTTTAGGTGTGAGATTTCCCAAGTAGTCTCTCCCTGGTTGCTTTATTAATATTTGGGTGGTGGCAGCGGCATTTTATTCCCAAAATCTAGGTTAAGATTTTTGGGGGAAGTTTTATACCAAAGCCTGATAGATGAGGTTTTGGGGTACTTTTGCTGGCCCCCACTTCTGCATTTATCGTGCCAGAGTGCGGAAGAAGCCATGACAGACGTTGAAGTGTTTAGTGATACTGGGCTGATCACAAGAACACGTGGGACCTGCGCTATCAAAACTCAGAGGCAGATGTGACAGGGCATCTGCCCCGCACTGGCCCTATAACAGCTAAAACCAGTTTAGAGAGGCTGAGTGGTAGACAGCCACACTTGGGGCTGCAAATAATTAGGGCCCAGCTGGGGCTGTGTATTGAAGGGCTTCTGAAGAGGAGGGGAAAAAATCACTCTTGGTCCAGCTGTGAATCAGGAGGGACCTGGCTACCACGGAAGCTACACAGGCTTCCTGACGCACAGCAGTACTAGGGAAAGGCAGGCAGAGATGGCAGGGGGCTCTGACTAGGCAGACTCCTATGCTGAGTACTTGCTCTCAAAACCTGAGGGTGCTAGGGCTGCAGGGAGGTACCCAGGGCAGCAGAAGGCAGCAGGTCCACCCCCATACCAATGAGTGGCCATTTCAGACTGTGGTTCGCCCCCAGGTCGGAGGCTAGTGATGATTGGTCACTGAGCCAAGGTGGGTATAAGGGCTTGGGGTTTCCTGAGAGGGGAGGACCCCAGAGTACAGGGGCATTGCCATAAAGCAGTACCGCGAGGGAAGGGCACCATGGGCCAGGAGGGACACGTGGCCTGTAGTAAATCAGAAGATGGGTAACTGAGGACAAGACACTGACCAACCAGGGGTGCTCCAGGGTTGAAGAGCTAATTCCTGAGGAGACCAGCAGGAGGCACAGCGTCAGTGAGTTCCACCCTGTCACACAGGCCTAACCATAATAGCCTGTAAGCATAAAACTGAAGCATCCAGAGTTTCTTATTTGGGACATTGGGAAAAGGGAAGTCAAATATCCCTCAGCCTTTGAAAGCTGAAGCCATTGTAAATTGGCATATACCACAAACCAAAAACAAGTCCAATCTTTTGTAGGTCTGGTAAACTATTATAGAAGGTTTGTGTGGGAGTCCATTGACATTGTCTCTGCCATCACTAGATTTATGTAAAAAGACCAAGCTAAACAAAGTCATTTGGATGAAAGCATGCCAGGAAAGATTTGATAAGGTAAAGAAAATTTTGTCTGAAAAGCCTATTTTGATTTTGACAAAATGCTTAAACTGTAGAGATGTATCAAACATTAGTCTGGGTGCTGTGCTGATGATGATAGAGGAAAATAACATAAAACACACAATTGCTTTCTTAAGTAAAACATTTACACCACCTGAACATAATTAGTCTGTCACGGCCAAGGAATGCTAAGCTTAGTTAAACAACTAAGGCCTTACCTTTTCAATAGAAAATGCAGGGTCTTAACAAATCATTCACCATTGATTTGGCTAAACAAACATAAAGGCTGAAATTCCAAGCTTGTACACTGGAGTATCATACTTCTGGAATTTAATATGAAAATTGTGTACATAAAGAGAAAATACAAGATGGCAGAAGATACCCTGTTCAGAAAAGAGGTCCCTGACGAGTTGCCTCCAGGCCAGCCAGTGGCTATCACTCCTACAGCTTTGTCAGGGTGAGGTGTGACAGTCTGTACCCCACTGTTCACCCCTTTTACAGGATTATGATACACTTTCTACAAAGTATGCCTTGGGAGGTATCATTTGAAAACTCCTAATTTCAGAATCCTGACCAAAGGAAGGAAGGAGAGTAGCAAAATACACACCCTGGACTTCGGAAGAGCAAACTTGACTCCATCAGAGAACTGATGGGTAGGATTCCCTGGAATGCTTACATGAAGGGGAAAGGAGTCCAGGAGAGCTGGCAGTATTTTAAAGAAGCCTTATTAAAGGCACAGGAAGAAACCATCCCGATGCGCAGCAAGAAAAGCAAAAATGGTAGGCGAACAGATTGGCTTACCGGGGAAATCCTTGGTGAGCTTAAACACAAAAAGGAAGCTTACAATAAGTGAAAACTTGGACAGATGACTAGGGAGGAGTATAAATATATTGCTTGAGAATGCGGGGGAGTTATCAGGAAGGCGAAAGCGCAATTGGAATTGCAGCTAGAAAGGGATGTGAAGGATAACAAGAAAGGTATCTACAGGCATGTCAGCAATAAGAGGGTGTGGGACCCTTACTGGATGAAGGAGATAAACTTGTGACAGATATGGGAAAAGCTGAAGTACTCAATGCTTTCTTTGCCTCTATCTTCACAGACAAGATCAGCTTCCACTAGGCAATGCAGTATGGGAAGGAGGTGGACAGCCCTTGGTGGGGAAAGAACAAGTTAGGAACTATTTAGAAAAGCTAAACATACACAAATTCATGGGCCCGGATTTAATGCATCCGAGGGTACTGAGGGAGTTGGCAAATGTCTTTGCGGAGCCTTTGTCCATTATCTTTGAAAACTCGTGGAGATTGGGAGATATCCCAGATGATTGGAAAAAGGCAAATGTAGTACCCATCTTTAAAAAAGGGAAGAAGGACAATCCAGGGAACTACAGACCCATCAGCCTTACCTCAGTCCATGGAAAAATCATGGAGGGGATCCTCAAGGAATCCATTTTGAACCACATGGAAGAGGAGAAAGTGATCAGGAATACTTAACATAGATTCACGAAGGACAAGTCATGCCTGACCAACCTGATTAGCTTCTATGATGAGGTAACTGGCTCTGTCGATATGGGGAAGTCGGTGGATGTGATATACCTTGACTTTAGCAAAACTTTTGATATGGTCTCCCACAATATTCTTGCCAGCAAGTTAAGGGAATAAGGATTGAATAAATGGACTGTAAGGTGGATAGAAAGCTGGCTAGACTATTGGGCCCAATGGGTAGTGATCAATGGCTCGATGTCAGATTGGTGGTTGGTTTCTAGCAGAGTGTCCCAAGGATCTGTTCTAGGACCTGTTTTGTTCAACATCTTTATTAATGACCTGG
>CM057845.1:164066937-164077952 GCA_030068395.1 Apalone spinifera | reverse complement strand
GGGGCTGGACTTGATGACCTCCTGAGGTCTCTTTCAGCTCTATGATTCTATGATAATTTGCTGATGATTACTTTATTTCTCGCCTAGTAAAGTATGCATGGAAATATTGATGTAAAGTTATAAGATTCTACTATATGACATTTTTAAGGCTTTGTCTACACTATGCACTTTTGTCAACGAAAGTCAGGATTCATTGACAAAACAGTGGAGGTCTGCACACAACTCTCCCACTGATTTCATTCGTTGACCACCCTGACATAATAGAACCACCTTGATGAACAGCATAAAGGTTTCTGAGACAAAGTTAGAGTGACACTGTGCTTGCTTATGTCACCCTACGTGGCCTCCAGATGGTGTCCCACAAAACCACTCTGGTAAGCAGTTTCTACTCTGCTGCCCTGCAGTCAGGTACACAGGCATGCCCCACTCCCCCTTTAAAGCCTAGGAATTTTTGAAATTTCACTTCCTATTTGCTTGGACTAGGCAGCTCACATCACATCTTTCCATCTGACTGTCAGCTTTCAGCAGCAAACACATTCCTGCCCAGAGTACACAGGAGCTGCGGGATCAGTTGCCTCTATGGGGAGAAGAGGTTGTGCAGTTGCAATCCGAGCCAGACATAGGAACTTTGTCACCTACAAAAAGATTGCTTGTGTCATGGATGGGAAGGGGCATGTAGTGGTGCCATACTAAGATTAAGGAGCTGAGGCAGATGTACCAGATGGCAAGGAGGCCATCTGTCACTCTGGTGCATTGCCAAAAATGTCACTTCTACGAGGAGCTGCATTTCATCTTCTGTAGCAACCCCACCTCCTCTGCCAAGAGCCCCATGGATACTTTGGGGAGACTGGAGATTGTGGCCACTGGAATCATTGCTGAGGACTTAAACGGTGGGCAAGGACGTTGAGTTTGAGGAGGATGTGGAATAGGTGATAAGCTCATCCAGTAGCATGAGGAGGCAAGCCAGGACCTCTTTTTGACTCCAGATGATCAAGGCAGTCATAGCAGTATGCCTCTGGTATACCTGACACAGGAGAGGGGAGCCCTGGTAAGCAATATTACCTCTAACCTTTTCCATACATGTGCAGAATAATTTTATGTGCACTGTGGTACGTGTGACTATGTACCACCAGTAGAAACAAAACTGAGCTGTGGGCACTCTAATTAGCTGGGCAGCATTTGAATCTCTTCCTGGGTAGCCATGAATGCACACAGCTTACAGACAATACTGCTGGTAATTATTCATTTTGTTTTGATACTAAGCAGTTATGAGTTGGGTGTCCTTTATTTTGTTACACAATGCACACAGGAGAAGGGATTGAAAATTAAGTACTAGATGCTATTTGCATCTGTTTCACATTCCTTGTGCAACTATGCAGTGGGAGCCCTGTGGAAAAATTTGTTAATGCACACCGACATTTCCTCCCTAGAGATCTCCAGGAAACTTTCCTGCAGATACACTGCAATCCTCTGCTGAAGGTTCCTTCACAGTGCTCCTCTGTTTCTTTCCCCATTGTAGGAATCTTTGCTGTGACAATTTGGCAATTACTTCTGGAAGAACCAAAGCAGCTTATAGGTGAGCAGCATACACACTCGGCCTGAAGCCTCACACATGAAGGAGATGCACCATTGCATCTTCAGTTACCCTGAGTAATGTAATTTCATCTTCAACTGCACAAGGAATGTGGAGCAGAGGATTGCAGTGTATCTGCAGGAAAACAGTGTCAGTATTCAGAATAGTATCCCATGTCACTTATACTGATCCCCTTTTGAAACAACTCAAGCCCTTTGCACATCTCCTCCCTCTGCCCACTGGCCAACTTCACCATGTTTAATACTCTGGCTGTGGTGCATGTATGTCAAGGGAAAGTGAGAAAGGTGTATGGAACTTTATTCAAGATTGGGAGTGCACATACAATACTGACTCCATGTACCACTTTTGCTTCTACAGATGTGCCCTTGAAGGCCAGCTCCTACACACCAGCAACATCTCTGTCAGGTAAGGAAGTGAGTAAGGAAGACACATTTCATGAAGTGGTACAGTTATCAGATCAGGCCAATAGCAAGCAGAGTGTGTGGAGAGAGACAAACATAAAATTAGAAATGGATAGCTACGAGAGGAGAGAGGGCCAGGAGCTGTAATAAAGCTCATGGAAAAGTAAACAGAGATGCTGAGGTCTCTGATTGCGCTGCAGTCGGAACACAGGTTTGCTCGAACTGCCTTCCATGCCCTTTCCAAACTCCTCTCATACATTCTTTGCACTTCTGGGCCCATCATACTACCACTCACACTCCACAAGTCGGGGCATATCTCATAATGACAACTGGATTTACGCACAGCTGATCCACACTTCAGAGAGTGCTGCTTTCTGTCACATCCCTTGTAAGAAATGTTAATCTGGTTATTGCTGGTTAACACAAATTTCATCTTACAAAGAAAGTTTTTCTTTCTTTGTGACCAATGCAGGGTGATTGCAACAGAAATTCATACACAATTCAATCACCCATATTTGCACACTACAGTTAACACTCAGGCAGGAATCATTACTGGGGTTATTCTATATGGCAAGTGAACAATGCCTGCCTCACTTCATTAGAGACAGACACATTAATGGGGCTCATTGAAGCCGCATTTTGACAAAGCCTCCTTGATATGCGGAGCCCCCCATGTAGCCACTTTAATAGTCCTGATGTCTGGCTGCTCAAAATCAGTTGTGAGGCAATCCATCTCAGTGCTTGACCCTGGGGAAACTCCCCTTCCCCCTTCCCCTTTGCTATAACAACTATACAGCTATGGCCATGGGAAGTTTCCTCACTGATATCTAACTTGCCAGAAAGGCAGTGCCAGCAACCCTTTAATCCACCAAAGGCACATTCCTCAGTCATTCTGCACTTTCTGATCTGTTGTTGAAGTACTGCTTCCAAGATTATTGGTCTATGGCTTCATGAGCAACTGGAGTAAGGGATAGGCTCAGTCCCCATTATCATTATGGCTGCATCTAGACTGGCAAGTTTTTGCGCAAAAGCGGTTGCTTTTGCATAAAAACTTACCTGCTGTCTACACTGGCCGCTTGAATTTGCACAAGAACACTGATGATCTAATGTATGATCGTCAGTGTTCTTGCGCAAATACAATGACTCTCCCACTCGGGGAAAAAGCCCTCTTGCGCAAATGCTTTTGCGCAAGATGGCCAGTGTAGACAACAGAACCGTTTTGCACAAAAAAGCCCCGACAGCGAAAATGGCGATTGGGGCTTTTTTGTGCAAAACCACATCTAGATTGGCCACAGATGCTTTTGCACAAAAGCATCCGTGCCAATCTAGATGCTCTTTTCCGCAAATGCTTTTAACGGAAAAACTTTTCCGTTAAAAGCATTTGCGGAAAATCATGCCAGTCTAGATGTAGCCCACGAGTATTATCACGTCCCCTGTTGGAATCTTCTGGTCTTGAAACAAAATCTCGTCTTGCAGCTTTCTATACAGGTCAGTGTTCCTAAATATGTGTGTCATGCACCTTCCTGGACCACGCTACACTGATGTCAGTGAAATGATCCTGGTGATCCACAAGCACTTGCAATACTACAGAGAAGTAACCCTTTCTGTTGGTACACTCCCATTGCATGATGGTCTGGGCCATAATTGGGATGTGTGTACCATCTATTGTCCTGCTGTAGTTAGGGAATCCCAATTCCGCAAAGTCATCCGCTATTTCCTGTATATTGCCCAGAGTCACAGTCCTGAATAGCAAAAAGGCCATTAAATGGCCCTGCACACTTTCCAACTCCAAACTGATTGGTGATTGACTGGTGGGAGTCTGGATTGCCAACTTCAACACAGTAGTCACCACATGCTTTTCCACTATTAGGGTGGCTCTCATTTTTCCATTGTTGAATCAAAAAGTGGTAGTAAGCTCCACCCAAAGTTCAAGGAAGGTAACTTTGCATGTACAAAATCCCTGCAGCCACTGCTTGTCATCCCATACCTGCATCACAGTCCATTCTCACCACTCATTGCTCGTCTCCTGAGCCCAACAGCAATGGTCCATTGGAGACAGCTGCTCCGTGAATGCCAACATCCATCTTGAATTGTTTCTCTCTATGGGTATGTCTAGACTACCTGGCTCCATCGATGGAGCCATGTAGATGAGTTTACTACACATAGGGAAATGACCAGGTATACCTCGTGAAATGAGGTTTACCGGGGCAGTCGACAAAGGCTTCCCTTGTCGACTGCGGCACATCCAGACTACTGCGCAGTGCCACCAAACAGCTGATCAGCACAGAGCGGCGGCCGTTTTGATGTAAATGAAGCGGCGATTATTTAAATCACCGCTTCATTTCCCTATGTCTAGTAAACTCATCTACATGGCTCCGTCAACGGAGCCATGTAGTCTAGACACACCCTATGGTACACAGCAAGGCAAGGCTCATGATATACTGCAAGAGCAGCCTCTTTGGGTTCATATAGCTCATCATAAGGCCGACGAACAGTGCAGGATCCATGCTTTCAGGCAGGATCCGAGGATGCTAAGTTTACAGGTGCAGTTGAAAAATGGTGTGAAATGCCGTCAGACATTCTTGAAATCATGGGACAGAGGAAACTGAGTCATGGGGTGATGTGGGATCACATCGCTGGTGTACTGTGACACATTCCCAGCACTCCTGGTGGGAGAAGGTGATAATTTGCACAGTGGGATGGCTATCCACAGGGCACCACTTTCTCGCTCTTTCAGTGCCAATTGTGGATGCCAGAGGTGCCAGCTCTTTGGGTCTGTGGGGGCTGGAACACACAGGGAGAAAAGTTCATGGGTGCTGACAAGGCCATCCTTAGGATTTACAGGACCCTACACATATTAAACCGGTTCCTCTATGCCCGACATTAGCCGATGGGGAGGATGAAATTTTAAAGATATGCTTTTATCATCTTCCACAATGAAATATTTTTAAAGCAAACTTTAAACTAAGGTCCTGTAGACTAATACAGTAGTGATGTGAAAGGTTAACCAGTATGCATCACCCTTAACCGGTGATGCTTACCAGTTCTGGCTAACTGGCAGGGGCTGGAGCAGTTACCCATAGGGGTAACTTAAATGCTAGAAGCTGTGTGTGAGCAGACCAGGAGTGATAGCTTTTACAGTGAAGCTGTCTGTGTAAAATGTACCCCTGGCTGGAGAACTGAGAGGATGCAGCTGTTCATCAGTCCAGATTGTACCCTGAATAATGTCACAATATAATTTATCTTTGAAGTGGCAGGGGAAGGTCACATGTTAATAATGCTAACATGACTTCTGTATTGGATTATTCCAAATCGGTTACACTACTGATGTAAGCACTGATTCAGGAAAGCATCCAGGTTCAGAACATCATCTAAGTGCTGTTTACTAAATTAAAGCATATGTTTAAGTTTTACCACATGCTTAGTGCCCTTTCTGTGCAGCAAAGGATTTTAAACATATGTTAAAGAGTTTTTCTGATTTGGTGTCCTAATAAGTTAGATTTGCTTAGCTTTTCTGTTATAGGTCTAGATTTTCTGAGTGCCTAGTAAGTGTAAAATCCTGGCTTGCACAGACAAATAAAAGAAGAAGAATTTGGCCTGAAGGCCAACCAGGGGACAATCTTGGGATCCCAAACACATATTACACATGCCTTGTGCACTATACAGCTTAAATCCACAGGGATGGGAGAATCTCTGCTTTCCCACACAGATAGCAAATTTAGGGACAGGTCAATCAATGACTAGCACAGCAGCAGGAGATTATTGATTGATTCATTCATCTTTTTTTATCATATGCTGGAACAACCATTTTTAATGGCAAAGCTGAGTTGGAGAACATTTCTTAGTAGGCTGCTCTCAACAGGAATTTTGCCTGCCTAAGGACCACAAGATCAAGTGCAAATGAGTAGTAGCTTTAAAAAAAAATCTATATGGATTATGCAATCTGTTTAAGAGGAACCAGTTTGTATTAATTTAGTGTCATGAAACTTCCTGTCCATGGTTTTCACCATTTGGGGCCAGTTGACAGCTTCCTCTGAATGTCTTTCACTTTTTTCCATTGGGCGCAATAATGGAATGAAGGCTTGAGCTTTTTCAGACTACCACTTTCTAACATCTGGATTTCCAGGTAAATTATTTCAGATTCGGTCTTCATTACCTTTCTTTTACTTAAATAGTTACACTAAATAGAGATAGAATAAACTAAGCAATCAATAACTTTTAAAGCCATTACAAATTTTAGGGAAAAAATATTTGTATTCATGAAAGTCAGACACCAAAAACACTGGATTCAAGTCAGGAGCAGTACAGGATGACACTATAAAAACTTGCATAAATCTGTAAATGAATATCAATCCTGATTTGCAACACCTGGATCAAAAGAGACTCTGAGCAAGGCTCTTACTTGCTCTACAAACAGAGCCCATATAGCAGCAGTGGGCAATAACCAGTCGATGGGCCACATATGGTTTGCTAGGGTTAGCCTGATGGGCTGCCCCTGCTATATAGTAAAACCCCTTTTTGGGTTTGGCGTTATTAAATAAGAAGTAATTAAAAATCAAATAATCAAGATCACCCAAGATCACAAACAGTTTGTGTCTAATGCGCCTTCCTTCACTGATCAGCCCACACCTTCTTTCCTAGAAAGCCTCTTGTTCCTCCTCTATTATTTAAAGGTAGCATACAGAATTGCCCGCCTCTGAGTCAGCAGAATGTACTTATTATTTTATTGTTGGTATCAACACCTGTTAACAGAGTAGGGTGATGTTCCAGGCAAACACTAAGAGCCTGTTACAAAGGCCTAAGATTAGAATAGCAGGGAACTGCTAAATGTTATGAATGGTGTGGTTTACAATGTCCACTGAATGCTGAGACCATCTACTGATTTTTGCTTGTGACCTACCCCTGGATTTGAAATAAGCTTTTAGAGTTTGACAGATACCATAATAAGCTCTTGCACCATCTAGCCTTAGTTATGGATGCTTAATAAATAGCTCTAGCATTGTGTAACCTGTGTTTTCTGTTAGCAGCTACTCTGTGTTTAAAAATGAACATAATTGATCAAGCATTTTCTAGCATGTCACTGAGAAACTGGAGGCTCTAAAGGAATCTGTAGTGTCCTTTTTCAACGTCCACTTTATTTTTCCTATGAAAAGCATGGTTTGCATAGTGAAACTGTAATGAAATGTAAGTCTTACGGTAGCAAAAAGACAAATTAAAGAAACTGGAAGAGACTTAGTGGAATGATTTCCAGTCTCCTCATGTTGCATAGCAAAGGCTCTTCTTGTAGAGAAATGCCTTTTTATTTCAGTCATTGTGAATTAATAATAAACAAATTCTATGACCTCACTTCTAACAAATAATCTCCCCTATATATTGGGGTGGAATGTATCATGTAGGCATCGCCCCTTCATTGGAGTGGTTCACAGTCACTTTCCCTCTCCTGTGTGAGAATGAAGGATTATGCCTCTGGGTATGTGACCTACAGGGGCATATGATGTTCTCTAGGAAGATGCAGCATGCTCATCTGTTGGCTGATGGCTGGGCCATAGCTCCGCCATTCAACATTTTGGGGTTCTTCTGACTTGTAGGCTTAGTTTGACTTTTATAATTGGGCGGGCAACCCCAATCAGGACAAAGTGGCCACACATGGGAGGCAAATTCTGTACCTGGCCGAGGCTTGCATCTTAGGGAGACAATGTCCCCACCTTTCCTGCAAACTATGCCCATGTTCTCATCTCAAGGGAAACTAGATGAGTGCAGGGATGGCAATGAGCTGGTTCCTGCTTGGGGAGAATATTCTAAAACGGATAAATAATAATCTGATTTTTAAGCTATAAATGCAGAGCCTCTGAGAGTGCCACTTAAAGTGTGCTTCAGCTGTGTAGTCCTAGCACATCTGAGGTGAGCACTGACTGGCACGGCAGGAGAGGCTGAAGGATTTTGGGGATTAAATGAAGTCAGTGTATCACTCTGCTTTGCTCATATTTTACAACCTTTTTGCACATGTGCAAATATCTACACAAGGTGCAAGTCAGTGAAGAGTAAGGCATAGAGTAGGTCAATTGAGCAATCTGCAGAATAGGAGAATTGGTGGGGTCTGAGTTACACAGCATTTTTAGGAAGGTCCACAGGTATCACTTAAGGCAATTCAATGAAGTCTTCCACTCAATGGGCACCAGCAGTCAAACAACAAGATGTTAGGATGCATATGAAACAGAATGGAAATTATAATTCCATCTATAAATCAGGAGGGTAGGCTTGTCTGAAACACCGCAGTACTGGCTACCCCCATCTTAAAATGGACACTGAAGTATGAGGAGGCACAGACATGAGTGACAGAAATGATCATGAGAAGGAAAACTCTTTTATGAGGGTAGATTGAAAAGGGGATGAATAAGTGGGGCCATGATAAAAAGCATATAAAATAAAGAACAGCATAAAGAATATAATTCAGATGATCTGTTCTCCCCCTCTTGTATCACAAGCATAAGAGAATATTAAATTAAACTGAAAGGGTGACATACAAAACTAATCAGAGGAAACAGTTTTTTTTAAACACACAACACAGGTGTACTGTGCAATGCTTTATTATCACTAACACTAAGAGGATCAGACATTTTGAGTATGTCCACATTGCAATATAACACCCAATGCTGACCTGTGTCAGCTGACCCAAGTTCTAGCCAGGGACTACAAAATTGCAGTGCAGTTCTGGCTGGGAGCTGAAGCTGCAGGACTCCACATCAAGTGGTGGGTCCTAGAATATAGAATCCAGCCTGAATGTCTACATTGCAATATCATAGCCCTGAGCCTGAATCAGCTGACACCAGCTAGGTGCAGCTGTTTTACTGAAGTATAGATAAAACCATCACATGGCGAATAAAAATATCCAAAACTCACAAAAGCATTTTTTTTTAAATCATGATCTGTGGGAGGAAACCCTGATGCTTTGATGCATGCATTTTTCTCTAGCCATGGGAAATCAGAAGGAACCTAATGACGGATTAGTCCATAAATACTTGCTTGCAAAGTTTCTTCCTCTTAAGCAGCTAGTACTGTCCATTATTAGAGTACAAAAAAACTGAATTACATGGACAAGTAAGATGATCCAACATGGAAATTCCTATGTTTCCCTGGCAAATTGGTTTTGAAAATAGTTGTTAAATATTGCTTCTTAAGTCTCTTAACGTGCGAGTAATAAGTCATCTATTTCAAGGATGGTTTGGCAGCACCCAGCGATGCAGATGAACTCTTAATAGAAGCATGGAAATCCCCCATCTCCAATTCATCTGAATGCTTGCACCACACAAAATTTTTGTGTAAGCAGTGAGCCTTTTTTTTTCTTTTTGGTGAGGCTGTGGAGGTGGTGGTAGAAAAAGAGAACAAACTAATGTGTAAATCAAGGACTCAAGAAAGTAAATATACCCTCAACTAAGTATCTATGATAATTCATATAGAAGAAAGGAAGTGAAAAGGTATTCATGACACAAAAAAGGAACAATCCTAGACCACATTTACTCCAGACATATTTTAGAATTGTTTGGGGGAGGAAAAAAGATAAAATTGTTCAGAGCTAATAATATAAAGTGTAGCTAGCAACCAAGACAACTCTAATATTTAACTACATAATCCAGGGTCATTAGCTTGTAATAGTAATATAATAAGTTCCCAAAATAACCAGTTATCCTATCCCTTTCACCCAAAATTAGAGATCTAACACATCTGTCATGGAAATATAAGAAGTTACAGGAACATAAATTAAACTATGTTCACTGATCTAAGTGTGTTGTATTCTTGCCTTCACCTCCTTTTCTTCCTTTTCTATCTCTTTTTCCATTTCAGGTTGATTTTGCCCCATGTGAACTACTACTGTAAATAGGCAGAACTCAAATGAAGTCAGAGCTGTGCCAATTTACAGCATGTTTTCCCACCAAACTTGCCCATTGTTCTATCCTATAATTCTAACTTTTGATTTCCCTATCCATCTCTCTCACTCCCTCTTCCTCATGAGGTAACTATATTCATTGCTCCCATACTTCCCATGGTATATGAGCTCTTCCTCTCTGCTTCACCCACAAAGAAAATGGGGCAAAAAGGCTCCTGCTATGGAGTACAGCAGTCAGTGTTAGTTCTATTTACCTCCTACTTTATAGCTTTGTACTCCTCCCTTCCCCTAAATTCTGCAGTGAGAAGCACGTTGCAAAAGAAGAAGCTCTGATGGCAGGAAGAGAAGGCTACCATGAGGGGACCCCCAAGCAACAGAAGGTCCCAGGAGACACACCAGCTGGTGTCAGCTCATCAGGTGACATCCAAAGGGGTCCAGCCCATTAGTGTCTACATAGGGGATTGCACCAGTTTAACTAACTTGCTCTAAGCTTGTGTGAATAAGACCATTCAGTGTCCTAAAGGCAGCCAATAAAGGGATTCTGGTAGATGTCCTTCAGTGGACAATTGCATAACTGAAACCCCTGAAAAGTTAAAGTTCTGCTCTTATCCTGGTCATGGCCAAAACTTAGGGCAGAGACATAGCTTGCTCTGTCCAACTGCAGTTATCCCAGGCAGGACAGTGGGGTCACAAAAATCTTCTGGCCTAGAATATGAAGGGTTTCTATTCATTAATATCTTCAATGTTAGCTTCCATGCTCAGGATATATCTACACTACAGTGTTATTTCGAAATAGCTTATTTTGAAATAACACATCTACACACAAAATGCATTTTGAAATAGTGTTTTGCTATTTCGAAATAGCGCGTCCACACTGAGTGGACACTGAATTGCATTGAAGGCTGGCCGGAACCAGGTCCAGCAGGGCATCAGGTCAGGAGTTTGTTTGTGTGGCTGCTGCCTGAGATTATCTGAGGCTTGTGCTTAAAGGGACCCCACCCCGGGCAGCCAGTTCTCAGCTTTTCCTGCTTGCTTGTCTACCTCAATGAGGGACAGCAAAGTATTTGTGTACCTGTATGCTCTGCTTGCCCTCACTCAGGACACCACAGCACTCTGCAACATGGAGCCGGAGCTG
>CM057845.1:164053285-164066837 GCA_030068395.1 Apalone spinifera | reverse complement strand
GGCTGGCAGCTATCCTGCCATAGATGGCCGCGTTCCTCCATCTAGTGTGGAGATTATGAACGTTGGGGGTATCCCCCCTAAACCTGAGTAAGGTCCACCCTGATCTCCACCCTGGACCAGGAAGGCGCCTGCCTTCTCCAGGCCCTGGCAGGCTCCTGGGAGCTGGCAGACTGCTCCTGGGGAGCGGTGGAAGGCTGGCTGCCAGTGGCTTGCTGGCTCATGTTTTGGTGCCACTGGGTCAGGGGCAGTGACTGCTGGCTCTGGGCTGGCAGGTTTGGAGCTGGCACAGGCACTGTGGCCAGAGTCAACCCCTTTAAGGGCTCCAGGGAGGGAAGGGACGGAGGCTGGAGTGGCCATCAGGGCACCCTGGGAAGGCTAGAGGCTCCCTATTTCAAAATAAGTGTCTACACAGCACTTATTTTGAAATAGCTATTTCGAATTTGGCGTTATTCCTTGCAGAATGAGGTTTACCAAATTCAAAATAAGTGCTCCACTATTTCAAATTTATTTTGAAATAGCGGTTTGCCAGTGTAGACGCTAGTAAAGTTAATTCGAAATAATGGCTGTTATTTTGAATTAACTTTGATGTGTAGACATACCCTCACGCTTTTGCTCTTTTAGTTTTTTTACTCAAATAAAAAAATGCTGTTTTTCTTTAATAGTTACTTCTGGCAGCATTTTCCACTATTCCTTCAATAGCCTGCAAATTATATTCCAAATGGTTTGGTAGAAATTTTAAAATAATTATGAATGTTTTTCTTCAAAGGAAAAGAAGTGTGATTTGCATTAATGTATAAGTAAATACTAAGGTTTATCTGGAAAAACAGTTACTTACTTTCTTTCTTCCAGCAGTGCAATTTCCTTTTTGACTTCATGATATTCTTCTGCTATTTGGCAGTGCTGTTTGAACACCTCGATAGATTCCTTAGAGTCATGACAAGGAGGCAGAGGCTTCATAAACAGAAGAAAACATAATATAATTATTTTGCATGTGACTGAAATATTAGAAAGTAAAATCTTGCCTATTTAAAAACCAAGATATGATCTATGGGTCCAATCCTGTTGCCCTTACATAGGGAAAACTTCTGTTTATTACAAGGACTGCTGGACTGACCAAATATTATTACTGTTATTTTCCATCTAACATATGTAAACATAAGCCTTTTGATCTTCCAAGTATTTTCATAATTTTCCTTGCTGCCTTTGCAAGTCAGCTGTGAAATTTGGGTTTAAAGAAGAATATTCTCTTTTATACGACAGCTTTGTCAGATACAGTAAAGTGATCATGCTAAATTTGGGGCTCCAGTTATATTCACCCCACCGTATAAAACATAGTATTTATAATTTCACAGCAGAATCAAGCAGAAAGTGAATTTGATTTGAGTAAGAGCTCTAATTCAAACATAAAAATCTATAAGATTAGAAAATGATATACAGAGGAAACATTGACTAAATAGTTTTGTTTTCAAATGCATGCTTTCCCCTCTATTCCTAGCATGCCTCTTTGTGGAATATGGTCTTATAGTTAAAGAACATGACAGTTAGCCAGAAGATCTGGTGAAGAGTTTTGCAATTGATTTCAAGGGAGCCAGAATTTCAACCCTAGCCTCTATCTCAGCTCTGCATGTGCAGGTCTTTGATGTGACCTTGAGCAAGTACATCTCTCGGCATCTCAGTTTTCATATCTGCAAAAGGAAACTAGCAGTACAGTGAAACCTTTGTTATCCGGCACTTTGTTAACCAGAAAACTTTGTTAACCGGCATTGCCCCCAGCCACAGTACTGTCACATCCTCAGGCGCACAGCCCTGGCTTGGTTTACCATGATTGGCTGAACAATTTTTTATTTAAGGAGTATTAATCATCTTTAACTCAAAATAGAAATGTGAGACCAACTGCCTCACGCTACAAAACTACCAATATTAAAAACTTGAGTTTTACTATTATTGTCCATTGGTTTTTCCTAGGTTGATGAGACCCTCAGGTAACCAGAATTTTTAGATAACTGGAATGCCCTAATCCCCGAGCATGCTGAATAACAGGTTTTACTGTACTTACCTCGGGGGTGAGGTGAAGGGAAACTTAAATCACTAGTATTTGTAAAGTGTTTTGAGCACCTGTGATGGAAGGTGCTGTAGAAGTGCAAAATGATGAGGACAATGAAAACATTTATTTTACAGTACTCAGATACTGTAATAGGGATCCAGTCTCACCACTGAAAGTAATAGGAGTTTTGGCACTGTATGACTTCACAGTATGCTGTCCCTATGCTAGTATAACACATTGTTTTTAAAAGACTAATGTAAAGTTGTAAACTTTGGAAATCCACTATTGTAAATACACCAAATAAAAATACTCTATCCTGGGATTTCTCTCATTAATTACAACTAATGTGTTGAAAGTACAGTTTTGGGGGTCAAAGCTGACGGTTCTTTCAAAAAAAAAAGCACCTTAATTCAGACATCAGAGCTGAGTCTCACACTTTGTCCATACTGCTTATAGGAAATTTAATATTTTTTAAAGTAGTAGCCATGAATCAATCAACTGCACATGAACTCCACATAGCATGATTAAGCCACCTGTTTAAATCGAAAGGAAACACTTAAAAATAATTCTTCTACTGTTCAGCGAAGGAGCATCCAATTGCCCTCTGGAATAAAAGTGAATCTATTTCTACCCCTCATAGCTCTATTTAGACTCTTCTATTTAGGGAGGAACATGCTTTTAGTGACTATGGTGGGAATGGCAAGCACTAGTACTTGGGTTTTTCCTTTTTCTGTCTCTGAAATCTTTTGCTTTGGCTAAAGTTATAAAGCATAGTTTTCATTAAATCTACGTACAAAAACAGAACAAAGGGTATTTACTAACAGCGAGTCTCTTTCAGATGTGCCTTAATGAAGAAAAATGTGTGATACAGGTCATCTGAATTAATTGTATGTAACAAGAAATTTGGATGTACAAACATTCATTTTCAATACACGGGTTCTGAGGGTTTAAATTAAGAGGTTTATAACAATATTGCTATGGAGTAGTTGTTTGCAAGAAACAGTTTTGAGGCCAGGAGAGGTCAGAGTCTCAGAGACAGAGTTTCTCATTCATCAGGATGCACAAGGGAATGAGGACAGACACAAGAATGGATTTTAAAAGGCAGGCCAAAACTTATATTAAAATTTAACATTGGAGAGAGGCACTCTCTGACCCACCTCATACCAGACATTTCAGGAAGGCCTATCTCGGGATTTACAGGGCATCTATCAGACAGCTCATACCTCAGCATAGATGTTCCACTGCCTATCCCATGGATTCAGCTTGCTCTGCTGAATTCCCTACACTTCCCCAGTATAGAGGGGACAGAAGGACCAAAGAGGTATTCCAGTCTGCAATAACTTTAAGTCCTCCTTATTCCATAGACCTGGGGTCCACCAGTGAAACCCCATATCTCTTTTGTTTGCCCTGCATACACCTGCTGGAAATTGGTCTGAACTAACACTCTTACAATTCCTCAATTAAATTCTTAAATCTTATATCTATTTAAACCAACATGCTATACGGAAGATGTAAAAACCCACTAGATCTCAGCTAATTTGGCCCAATGGGAAAAAATTCCTTTCTGGCCCCTTAAACAGGTGGTCGACCAAAATCTACAGCAAATTAAAAAAAAAACCCACAGTTCTTATCTACTATATATGTGAGTTTGTCTGCCTGTTCATCCTTCTGTTTGTTCAAGAACTCATCCTAAACAGAAAGAAATAGGACCACCACATTTAGTATGCAGCTTTTGCTTACCATAACAGCTTCCTCTTATTGTTACTTAAAGCAAGATGCAGATTTAGCAAGATACAGCCAGGAAAATGGCATATGCCTGGAATGTGATTGCTTCTCATAAAATGGAAAGGAAGAGCCCTGCTATATTATGACCACATGGTGACAGCGGGAGATATGGGATGGAAAGCAGGGACAGTTATACTGTATAATGACCACACATGAGCAGCAAGGGGCCAGAGATGAAGACTGGGATAGTTATAACCCCATTAGGGCAGAAGGGGGCATGAATGGAGAAAGATTCTGGCTATGTCTAGACTGCAAAGAAAAGTCGAAAAAAGATACACAAATTGCGAATCACAATTTGCGTATCTTTTTCCACTTTTTTTTCCGGAACAGGCTTTTGTGAAATTTGGCTGATCTACATGGGGCCAAATTTTGGAAAAAACTCATCTTTTGGATTATCCCTTCTTTCTCATACAATGAGGATTACAGGGATGGCGAAAAAACATGTCCGCTTTTTCAGAAATTGTTTCAAAAAAGTGGATGCGTTCCTTAGACACGGCATAGTTTTTCCGGGATACCTCCATTATCCCGGAAAAGCTCTGCAGTGTAGACCTAGCCACAGCTATCTACTCTGTATTTGAGAGTGTTTGTTTGTGTGTCTTTTCAAGAACTCCTCCTAAACAGTAAGAACTAGGACCACCAAATTCGGTATACAGCTTCCTCTTATCATCCATAACTCAAAGTAAGATCAGGATTTGGCTGTGCCAGGAAAATGGGATGTGCCTGGAATGGGATTGCTTCTCAGAAAAACATACAGAAAATGCTGACTGTTCCCCTTTGTCAGGGAGCGAAGGGAAGTGCACAGTTTGCACTCCTCATTCTGGCTAGGGAGTTCAGGGGGCACCTGGACCTGTCCCAGCTGGGAGACATGCATACCTCCCCCAGCTGTGCCCACTGGAGCTGCAGCAGTCATGGAGAGGTGCTTCTCACTTGGCCCCAAGAAGAGCAGGCTGGAGTAGTCCTTCTCCCCTGGGCAGCCTGCATACTGAACCCTTCAACCCCAGCCCCAAACCAGAGCAATGATTTAAATGATGCATGTACATTTTCACTTTATTTTCCAAAAAAAAGCAAAAATTGAGTTAAGGATTTGAGCAATGCCAGGGAAATCTTATAGTATTATATAAATATAGGGAAGCAAAGTGGGTTCAACTACAAATGGATTAGAAGCCTGATAATCCCCAGGCTAGGTTTTAAATAAATGACTATAGTAAGCCAGAGCCAATCAGCTCACAGCCCTCTAACTGGCCAACAGGCAATGGAGCATTCAGAGGAGGAGGATCCTACCTCTGTATATATACCCATTTTATCCTAAAGCCATCTGTCACCTAGTGGAGCCAATCAGGTTTCCTATTTATTATATTAGTGAGTGGTAGTGAAAATGCTTCCTGAGAAAGGGTTTTAATTGCATTTCACTGTGGGTGAGCCACAGCGCCATCCATATAGTCATCCAAATAATGACTATACATGTAACAAGACAAAAATATAGAAGTTGCAGTGTTCTATTCCAGGAATGCAAGGGTGAGCCAAAGCACAAACTCTGCTATTCACCAGAGTAACCAGAGCACAAGTGTGTCACAACAGAGTCTTTGAAAAGGACTCAGTGAGAGAGCCCCTAAACTATGGTCCTTAAAGGAAAAAGTTTAGTTTCTTTAAATCTACCCAGTTTACAGCAGTTTGAAAATTAAAGCAGCATTCAGTTTCCATCTTCTAGCTTCCCACTCAAGATATATTTAGAGAGCTAAAAATTATCTAGTCATTCTGAGACTTTGTAGCTATTTCTCACTTCGAACCAGTTGCTGACTCTCAAAACTGCTTCCCTTACTGTTTCCTTGCCAAAGCATTGCTTTTTTTTAAAATGCAAAGTTAACCCCTCAAAATCCATTAACATCTAAAATCCGGCTGCTAACCTTCTCATTTTAGTGGTCATATCATAGGCTGTCTGTCTCCTTAAAGAGAGTTAGGTTCGACCCCTTGTAATAAATTAGCTGCTTCTCATTTGATGCAGTGAGGCAAGGGATGAGGTGAAATCTTGAAGATCACCTGGTCCTCACAAAAAAAAACCCCCACAAAAAACACCCAAATAAACAAACAAAAAACAAATATGCAAGTAGCACAGTTATACCAGAATGTTACACGGAGAGGGGAGTCTTATGGGAGCGCTTGGGTCAGGGGAAAAAACCTGGTTTATGTAAGACTCTCAGGCAGATACCCGTCAGAAGCAGGGAGACTTGCCATAACTCCCAGAGAGCAGCTTGTGGAATGTGATCTTGTAGGGGAAGTTAAATTCTTCTGAAGGAATCTGAGTGAAAGGAGGAAAAGGACAGCCTGATACACAAAACTTGTGTTATTTTGAAGAAATAAAACAGAATTTCTGAAGAAAGGAGGACTGGAATCCTGTAGCTAGAGTGTATTCTTTAGGACATGAATGGATTAGTTAGCCCACTGGCTGACCGGGCCACCAAATCCATCACTGGGCAGGAGAAATGCTAAGCATCTGGAGTCAAAAGTGCCATCTCTGGGGAAAGAAATGGAAAACAAGAGTTCTCTTTCTTGACCTACTGACGAGCATTGCAAAGGGCTTATGCTAAATGTTTATGTGCAGAGAAGAGAAAACCTTTTTGATTTAGGCAAGAAAACAGAAAATTAATACGGAAATAAATCCATCACCACCAAGAAATGAGTCTGCAGAGGCAGCTCCTGAAATAACAAATGCAAGAGCAAAAGCCAAAAGTGCCATTATCTCAAAGAATCTATTGCAGTGGTTCAGCATATACCATCACACCTTCACAGTACAATGGCATGTAATTATTAGTGTCCTGTTGGTCCCCAACAATCCATTTCCACAGCAATCCAAACTACTAAAAAGCAGGAAAGACTGGGGATTCCAAGAACATACATTTCTTGTCCTTTGTCTTGAAAGTCTGTGCATTCTTTAGTAATGTTTTGTTAGGCTGCACTGGCTACTGTTTGTGTCTGGCCTGCGTATTAGTATGCTTAATGAGTTTTACCAGATTTATGTTGAGTCCAACAGGCATACTTTGGTTTATTCTCAATACATTATCACTTTTCTGTGCCATACAGTGAATATAGAAAGCATATCTACAGCAAAAGACAAAACAAAAGCCTCCACCAATATAAACAGTTACATTTAATAGTCACTGTTGCCAACATTTAATCCTTCTTATTTCAGTGTCATCCAACATCATTCTGCTGCACTGGCAAAATATGTACCCAAAGCTGTTCTGATTTGGTTCACCAAGCTAATACAAGCAGCGTTAACTAAACTCACTACTTCAGGTGACATTAGACCATCTGTCTAATTGTGCTTAATTTGCAGCAAGACCTAAAGCCTCCATAGTTTATTGAACACTCAGTCAGGCTTCCACTAACATTATACAGAAAGCAATAGTCAGATATTAAGAGACACTGTAATATAACTGCATGTCAGCAGTCCTTCTGTGTGAGAATATGTGCACTGTTTCTTTCAGTGCAACACAATGTCACCTAGTAGGGCCTGGAGGAAGAGTTTAGAAAGAAGTTCCATAGAAAAGCAAAGGATAAGGCTGTTTTTTATGCTGGTAATCTTTATTCAGTGTTTGAAGAAAGCAGCTTTTAGTGATTATTTGTCATTGTCACCTGTCAACCTGCCCTTTGTATCAAACCTTTTTAATACTTCACCATCCTATACCCACCAAGTTTGTAACTGAATTGTCCTGGTTTGGGTAAATGGCAGCACTGCCAAACCCAAGTGTTCCAAAAATCATAAGGCCAGCTTAAAAACATGAAATCAATAATAATAAAATAAAACATTTTGGATTCTTTCTATTTCTCTTCCATTTGAGGGCCTCTAGAGTGCACTCAGGTCATGTCTTCAAGCTTTTCTCTGCAACCAGGAAAATGGGGCCTAGAAACTTTCATAATAATATAAAAACTGAGCTTCCCATGACTCCAGGCTTAAAGAAAAATACCAAATACTGCGAGACTCATGATAACATCATGAGAATTGACAATAGGGAGTCTCAGTGTCAGGGCAGCAATGAATATATATGCTCCCTGAGAATATATGTGGGGATGAATGGAAATGTTGTTGAATAGCAGCAGCATAGATGTGGCCGACTTTGAGCCTAGAGTTCACAAAAATATCTGCATCATACACTTTATCTGGTCTGCATGTGTACACATATAAGATCAGCTACCCGGGATATGATTACAGAGCTAGAGGTGTAGTTTCCAGTTCAGGTAGCTTTGCCTCAATTTGAGCTAGTAAGGTCAAAATAGAAGTGCAGCAGCAGTAGCACAATGGGCTATGTTCCTAAGTTCCTAGAGTCTTGAATGGGATCATACTTTAGTGGCTAGCAGTCCTATTGTTCTCACTAGGGATGTAAAATCCCACTTAATTGGTTAACCCCGCATTTCTCAAACGGTGGGTCCCGGCCCCCCGGGGGATCACGAGCAACTTAGAGGGAGATTGCGAGCAACTTAGAGGGGGGTCACGGTATCACAAAGTTTGAGAACCCCTGGGTTAACTAGTTAAACATCACGGGTGGCCTGAGAAGCCCCTGCTCCAGCCCCCACCGGAGAACCAGTAAGCATCACCTGTTAAGTGTGATGCTTACCAGTTAACCTTTCACATCCTTAGGTAACACCACTATGGATTCTACTATTTTTAGTGCAGTAGCTCAATCAGAGCTAGTGCAAGTGTATCTACTTCAACTAAAAATGATACTACCAGCTCCAGAATAGACATATTCTATAATGCATTAAGCTAGCATCACCATGATAGCCCTTTTTGTCAGATGTACCTTGGTGAGGAGGGGCAGAATGGGTATTTGTGTTCCCTCTTCACATGCCGTATAGCTTGGAAAGCCCAGCAACGACCTCTTGAGCATTTGCCGTGTTGATTACAATGTCCTGCAACATACTCCATAATAATAGCAACTATGGGTACTACACTGACATCTAGGTAAGTGCTAATTCTCAGAGTGTGGTGGGTAGCTTCCACTGTGTAACCACAGCCCTTCAATTTATTTCCTTCTAAAGTAACAGGATGGGTCAGATTCACCGTCTAGGAACTGTACAACTGGGCTCGGATTCCTCCAAAGCAAGCAGCTCAAGAGGGAGTGGAAAGAGTTTGGGCCACAGCTAGTGAACGATCTGGTTCTTTTCTAGTTCTAGGGAAGGTGGTCCAATACTGTTGGTAAGGATGTCTTATAAATGCTAACAACAACATAATAGCCATAATGTTATTACTACAGAACAAATTGATAAATTTGTGGATCATAAAGTCCAAATATAGGATAGTAAGTCTTTTTTAGAATTAAATGTTTTAAATTATAATATATTTTATACCATTGCAAAATAATTTGTACATCTTTACTCAACATCACTATAATTTTAAATATCATTATTAAAGGTAGAGATCAAACAGGATTGGCTATTAACCTTGTCTGTTACAAACCAAGGGATCTCACAAAACTGGATAACTGGGCAACAAAATGACACATGATACTGAATGTTGATAAGTACCGAGTAATGCACATTGGAAAACATAATCCTAATTATATATACAAAATGATGTATTCTAAATTAGCTGTTACCATTCAAGAAAGATTTTGGAGTCATTGTGGATAATGTGCAGTAGCAGTCAAAAAAGCAAACAGTGTTAAGAATCATTAGGAAAGGGAAGAATAACAAATCAAAAATATCATAATGGCACTATATAAATCTATGGTATATTCCCACCTCAAATACTGCATGCATATCTAGTCATCCTATCCTAAAAATATATATTGGAAATTAAAAAGATACAGAAAAGGGCAACAAAAATTATCAGGAGTATGAATCAGCTTCCATGTAAGGAAAGATTAAAAAGATGGGGACTGTTCAGCTGAGAAAAGAGGTGACCAAGGGGGGATATTATACAGGTTTATAATATGAATGGTGTGGAGAAAGTGAATAGTGAATTGTTATTTACTCCTTCACAACACATGGTATTAATAGGTAGTAAGTTTAAAACAAACAAGCAAAGATAAGGAAGTACAGGTTGAAATTCTAAAATCTGATATTCTCTGATCCGGCAACATCTGTGGTTAACAGGACCATGGATATTGCTGGACCAGAGAGTCTGACTGGAAGTGGGGGCAGCCAGACTCACAAGCGCAGCTGGTGGCAGTGGAGCCAGTCGCCAGGAGCGCAGCCCCGGCCAGGGCTATCGGCAGTGGATCCAGCATGCCTGGGAGCAGCAGGGTCAGCGTAGCAGTCCTGGTTGAGGCCAGGAGTGAAGCCTGGGGTGGGGCTGGCAGCAATGGGGCTGGCATTGGAGAGTGCAATCCCAGCCAGGGACAGGAGTGGAGCTCAGTGGCCAGGGCTGATGCCCAGGAGGAGGGGCTGATCACTGGGAGGAGAACCTTGACCTTCCCTGGTCCTTCAAACTCCCTGGTTTGGGTCTACCGAGGTCCCAAAGGAACTGGACCAGGAAGGTCAAACCTGTCCTGCTTCACACAACATGCAATCAACCTGTGGAACTTGTTGCTGGGGATGATGTAAAGGCCATTAGCATAACTGAGTTAAAAAAAGAATTGGTTACATTTCTGGAGAATATGTCCATCAATGACTATTAGCAAAGATGGTCAGGATGCATCCCTATACTCGGGTTGTCCCTACCTCTCTGTCTACCTCTGAGTGCCAGAAACTGAGAATTGACAACAGGGGATGGATCACTTGACAATTGTGCTCTTCTATTTGTTTCCTCTGATGCCTCGGACACTGGCCACTATTGGAAAACAGTACACTGGCCTAAATGGACCAAAGGTCTGACCCAGTATGGACATGTAAGCAGAGTCTGAATGAGCTTTCTCCTGACATCTAGTGATAAGCTGTGGAAGCGGACTTCAGGGACTGATCTTGTTTGCATGGGCATACCCACCCTGCTTAGTGGCTCAGAATGATGGGATTGATTGGCCAAATGTTCACTTCTGGCTGGTGTTACTCCTGTCCAGTCTCCTTCTTATTGGGGCAGGAGTAATAAAGGATTGTTATCCTTGTTGTGTGAATCCAAGGCAGCAAAACTATACTTGGCATTTCTTGATTGAGGGACTTACCCTGAACTAAATGGCATTTGCTAGGCAGGGGACATGGGTTTCAAAGCCCAGTGAATTAAGAGAGGATGGAGACAGGTACTTGTACCTGGTGGTATTGGCCCTGTTTAATGGTCTTAGACATTATTTGACTTGTCCTCTCCTGCAGATGTAAAATCCTGTGTAATTGTTTAATTGGTTAAATGTTAAAGTTTAACCAGTTAACTGATTTAAAGGGAGGGGAGCTGAGTTGTAGTGGCCCCCCTGCTGCAGATGGGGACTACTCCATCTGGGCTAGAGCACCCCTGTCCACAGTGGGCCCTGTGGGACTGGAGCAACCTCCTGCCCATGGCAGGCAGGGGCTGCTCCAGCCGCTACCAGTTAACTGTAACCGGTAAGCCTCACCATTAACGGTGAGTTAACCAGTTAACCATTAACATCCCTACTGTCTACTATGTAATAAAAGAGTTAATTTAGACACAATTGAGAGTCTCATTATATGCTGCAGAGCTGAAATCACTGATACCTATGTCTAAGTATTAGATCTGCTTTGGGATAGTATCTCTAATACAAGAGACTGCCCAGTGTGCACCATCTGTGAGGCTCCCATACTAACAGCTGAAGTCACTGTGTTAAGTGATGGACCATGAAGATATCTCAGTGATTGGCCAGCACGGTGGTTGGTGGAGAGAAACACAGAGAGCGGTCAATAGGGTGGCTGGCGGAGAGGGCCAGAGCAGAGCCCTGCATGGAGGTGCAGCAGTAGGGCAGCTGGCAGAGATGGGCAGCAAGTAAATTCTGAGCAGTGGAGCAAGTAAGGTGCTTCCTTACACCTTAACACCTTTTCACTCAGGGTGGGAGGAGAATTTTGCAGAGGACCTCTGAACTCTGGGTCTGCATTGACCAAAGACAGCAACTGTGAGTGGGGTGCAGAGAAGGCACAGGCACACTAAAGGAATTTTTGTGTTGCTGGACATAAGAAACTCAGGGGCAAGGGGCACTGCTCAACTTACTTGGCATGGGTCTTTCCCCTCATGACTTATGTTTATGAACTCTGTTTGTCATGTTTTTCCAAACTGATGCTGAGTTACTTCCCTCCTTTTATTAAAAGGTTTTTGCTATATTCAGATTCTTTGCTTGCAAAAGGAGAAGTACTTCTTTTTTTAAGCACCCAGTGGGTGATGTATAATTATCCCAGAACACTGCATGAAGGCTCAAGCGGTTTTGAGTAGTATTGTTGAAAAGGAACCCCTAGTACTGAATCCGGCCTTTGTTGCTGCTGACTGGCAGAAGAGTTGCATAAATAGTGAACTTCTCTACTCATTGCTTTTCCTATAAAATCTGACTTAAATTTACTTGTGACTTTATAAATGAGGCAAGTGTTCTTGCTTCATCAATTTTATGCTTCTCTAACTCAACTGATTTCAACAGAGTTACTCTGAATAAATCTGGAGCTGCTGAGAATCAAATTCATGATTTCATGTAAGGCAATGGACCACAATTTCATTATTTTTATAAGAACTTTTTTATATTATATATAACATTATTTTTATAAGAACAATTCTCAATGACTACATTCTGAGAAACCCCCAACAGGAGTGAAAAGCATAACAGAGAGGAGTTCCAGATGGAATAAAACACATCAGTGGCAAAGACTGGAGAGGCATAGTACAGAGACCAGTAACTTGGGTGTCTAAAGCTGGACATGTTCATCTGTAGTCAGGAATCTAAAAATCCATTTCAAGCATTAAGTGCTGAGTAGACGTCTAAATATGGTGCATATCTGTTAGACACCTAAGTTTAAAAATTTGGATCTCAATCAGCGGAGTCACCTTTCATAGGACTATTAATCAAGAAAGCCCTGTCAGAAAAAACAGTCTTTGAGGGGGAGGGCCAACTTAGGGTTTTTTCCCCACAGCAAACTCCTAAATGCAGAAAGCATGTCCTCACTACCGCAGAATCCATAAGTTCAGTGTGTGGGAAACAGGACTGGATCCAGGACCCCACTTCAACAAAACACTTAAGTATGTGCACAAGTCCATCTGTATTCAGAGAGCATCAGACTTCAATGGTACTTAGTACACGCTTAAGTATTTTGCTGAACCGAGGCCAAGGACAGCACACAAAAGGAAGTGGAAGGGAGCTTTATTTATATCAACTATGCTTTACTTGAGCAGTCTGATAATTTCTGCATACGTATTTATTTATTTAATTAACTGTAATATGTCAGAATGATTCAACTTTTCTATTTCGCTTTGCCTGCTGCATAGTTAGTACACACCGAATTTTCTGAGACTAGAGGGCCACTAATAATGTTTTCTTGATGCAGTCCATCAAAGCTGGGTAGTAGGTTATTTTAATACAAAGCAATTAATAGTCCTCAGAAATTTTCCATTGCAGAGTAAAGCTGTGTCTAGACTACATCTCTCTGTCGACAGAGAGATTAGATTAGGCACATCAAAATTGCTAATGAAGCAGGGATTTAAATATCCCGGACTTCATTAGCATAAACATGGCCACCGTTTTTTTTCAAAACGGAGCTTTTTCGAAAAAAAAGGCAGTCTAGATGCAGATCTGTTGAAAAATAAACCCTTTTTCGAAAGAGCCTGTAAACCTCATTTTTTGAGGAATACAGGATCTTTCGAAAAAG
>CM057845.1:164038121-164051715 GCA_030068395.1 Apalone spinifera | reverse complement strand
GCCCTCTTGCACAAGTGTTCTTGTGCAAGAGGGCCAGTGTAGACAGGGAAGGAAATTTTTGCATAAGAAAGCCCCGATGGCGAAAATGGCCGCCGGAGCTTTCTTGTGCAAAATCGCATCTATACTGGCCACCGATGCTTTTGCACAAAAGCATCTGTGCCAATCCAGATGCTCTTTTGCAGAAATACTTTTAACGGAAAAACGTTTCCATTAAAAGTATTTCCTCAAAATCATGCCAGTCTAGATGCAGCCCACATGTTTACTTACGTGTATAAATGTAAGCATGTATGTAACTGTTTGAAGGATCATGGCCAAAGAATGAAGCACCAGCATTAATTAATCTGGCAGAATCAGACAGACATTCATCATAATTTATGCTTCCCGGTCATTTCAAAAAAAATTTCTGAAAGATAATAAAAAAGACCACTGTCTGACCCAAAGTCACTGATGGTTCCTTTGGACTGGCTATGGCATCCTGAGATCTTGAGGGAGAAGTAAAAATTTAGGCAGTACTTTAAAAATTTTTATGGACTAAACAGACCAGCAGGGCTCCTTGTAGAATTTTTCATTGTATATTTAGAATATTTTGTAAAGGGCTATTATTTATGCAACAGAGTCAAATGCTTCCTGAGGAGCAGTTTCAGTTTATTGTGAAAGTATATATTTAGGGAGTGTATTTTATGACCTAAAAGTCATTTGTAAAAGCCTTAAAAAAGGTTAGGAGACAAGGTGGGTGAGATAATCTTTTAATGGACCAACTTCTGTTGGTGACAGAGACAATCTTTAGAGCTTAAACAGAGCAGTTCTTTTGTCTGGGAAAGGTACTCAGAACATCATAGCTAAATACAAGGTGGAAGTACTGTTAAGCATAAAATTAACATGTTGCAAGGTGAAGTGTCCTGTTAACACTTGTGCAATCATAGGACAAAGGAAAGTTGGTGGGTTACTTACTGATTGTTGTAATCAGGCATAAATCATGTCTTCATTGGTTCCATGATTTTTGTGTGTTCCCCACACTTACCCTAAAGGGGTTAATGTATACCAGGCAGAAGGGCCAATTAACATATGAGGCTGCAAACTGGGGAAACTAGGGCTGAGAAGAAAGCCTAATTAGAGGAAGCTCACCTGTGTAGGAACAGGAATGGGTTCTATAAAGCTAATAGCAGAGAGCAACTTCAGGGAAGTAATCTGTAGTCACTCCCTGAGGGGAAGGGATATGTATTTGGGACAGTAGAAATTAGCCTGCAATTATTCCCTAAGAGGAGAGTAGGCTAGCAAATCTGCAAGGGGATGGGTAGCAGAGCCAGGAGTAGAATGAAAAGTTCAAGTAAAAAAGGCAGCAAGATTCAGGATGGTGCAACCTTGGTTGTCACTAGAGGTTCCTGAGCCAGAGCCTAGAGTAGTGGGTGGGCCTCGGTACCCCTACCAGCCACTGTGGAAGTGGCATCAGCGGGGCAGTGAATGAGAAGGCTAAGACTGCTGGTAAGGAACTGATTTTGATACCTCAGATGGGGGAAACGTGCACAGTGAGCTGGTGGGAGGTCTATGTCACAAAGCGGGAGAACCTTGAGTGGTCAAAAGCATAAGAGAGTAGCAGTAGGGTGTGCAGTGAGCAGCAGAAAGGGTCTTGGACTAGGAAAGAGCTAGCTCCCAAAGAAGCCAGGAGGAGCTGCCACCTGTGGTGACTTTGTGACAGTCTTTCGAATTTAAGTGTCCAAGTTCATCTTTTGAAGGTGTTGTGCAGGTTTTCTTTGCAGACAAGGACTGAGAGGTCAGATCTGATCATGCTGTGAAAAGTATTCATCAATGGGACATAGTGTGGTTTTTGACTCTTTCACCTGCAGCATTATGTTCAATAAAAGATATAATCTCACCCACCTTATCTCTAATATCCTTGGGACCAAAAGAGGTACTACAACACCATAAACATTTGTTTTTAAATATCACAAGCAGGAAACATAGTCATACATAGCACTCTTCATCCAGAGAGCTCAGAGTGCTTTACACAGAAAAGTAAACATCACTATTTCCATTTTTACATAGGGTAAACAGAGCCACAGAAAGGCACTGTGACTAGTTCAGGGTCACACAGGCAGTCACTGCAGAGCTGGGAATAGAACCCAGCTTTCCTGACTCACACTGAGTGCTCTAGCCATTCAAAACTACTGGCTTGTTCAAATAAGGGCTGTGCTGCAGAAAATATTCACAGCTGTCTGAGATAGCAGGAGGGGCAGCATGCTGAAGAAAAACAAATATGCTATTATACACCCCACCAACCTTTGCACCAGAACTCTGAATTCTGGGTTCATCCCTCTTACTTTCTCCAGACCAGTGACTCCCTGGCATCATTTCCTTTGTTGACAGAAAACAGCTAAGGAAATATCATTGAATCACATACCGCCCTTGGAAATCTTTCCCAGTAAGGAAAAAAACTGCCTTTGCATTTAAATAATGTAATTTACATGAGCCTCGGTGTGCCTGAGAAAGATATATTCTGAAGCAGACATCAAAAGTGAAACTGTTATCATCCTGCAGCTACCGTAGCGGGCACGGGCCCCAGGAACAGGGAGCTAGCTCTTTGCCTGCTAAACCTCTGAGTTTCCACAGAGCAACAGAAATGGTCTGATTCTATGTGAGCATGGCTGAGGTGTTTACATCCTTGGGATCCCTGACTGCGGCAGTGGAGACTGTTGTAGCCCCATTGAGGTATCTTGCCTGGATCCTAGCTTGGACTGGTTATGGACTTTACACCATTTTACATAGTATAGGAACAAGCCTTCTCCCCTTCCTATTTAGTTCAATGGTGGCAGAATGGGCCCTGCTAGGGTTTGCGCACAAATAATTTGTAAATAAAAAACAAACAAACCCTGAAAGCACTACAATAGCCACATTTCCCTGCACTTGGTTGAAAATTCAAACCAATCTCCTTGTTGATAGAGTTTCTCTCTCTATGCAAGTGTGCAGTCCTATTAAATTTTTAGAGATCAGATGCACACCACTGAAACACTCACAGTAACTTAACTCTGGCTGCACAAATATACTATTTCAAGATTTTTTAAAAATCTAGTCTACATGAAATAGAATCAGTTTAAAATAAAAATAGAAGTTTACCTGAAGTTGCTGTTCTAGTTCTGGAAAAGCCAAGGGAAAGTTGTTTTCAGGAGGAGTATCATCTGAAATGTAAATATACATTATGAAAGACAACACTTGCTATAAAGGCATTTCACATACTCAATTGACATGGTATGGTATGTACGTTGTCCCTTATGACCTTATCCTACAAACACAGGATGCATTTAACTTGGAACGTTTGCACAGTCCTATTGAACTTAGTGGAACTTCTCATGGGTGTAAAGTTAAGTCTTTGCAGGACTGGCACCTTACTTTATGTTATAATAATTTTGAGAGTCACATTTCTAGAATGTGTTATAGCACAGTAAATCAATCAATCAATAAATCCAGACAATTTCTATCTCCTGCTTCCAAATTACAGTACAAATAATTCAGGTTTCTGCCATACCCATGCTTTCAATGGGCATGTGACCTCATTAAAAGGTGAAGAGAGTTCATCATCTTGCAGGGGATACTTAGCACATCGCATGGCTGGGCCTAACTATAAATGTAACTTCTAAAGTCTTGAGAATGACTTTTTTTGCTATGGTTTACTAGGGCAAAATTAAAAATACAAAAAAGTTTCCTCTGGTAGTAAATATAATGCTCATGAAACATACCACAGGTTCTTTATGTTGTTACAGAGACAATACAGACAAGAGGATGGCAAATTTCTCCATGTCTCATTACTTATGTATCTTTTACTCTGACCTGGAAGGATCCACCTGCAAGGATGAGGTTAATTCACCTATTAGGCTCAATCAGATCAAGGGCTTTTTAACATAGGCTGTCAGCCAGGTATCCTTGAATGCCAGTTTTGAGGTGAAAACCCCTGCTCAGTAGGAACTGCACTGAGAATAGAAATGTGAATCATACTTGTGTGGCAAGAAAACAGTTACCTGTTGTTATGATGGACAAACACCTATTTGGAATGCACATGAGCAATCACTCAAAGAAAAATATTCATTACTCATAGTCACAATCATTATCACACTACATTTTGGATCAGAGTGCACTCTTTATGTATCTTGCTGCATGTTACAGAACTTCATTACTAGCTAGCTTTCAGAATCTGTCGTATGCAATGGCACAATTAAATCAGGGTTTACACAGCAGAAAACTTCTGAGCCTGCAAACTGCTCTGTGCTGGCAGCCCCCTGTGCTCCCATTGAGCCTCATGGAATATCTTGGGTTTTGTGGGGCTGCAGTGGTCTGCTTACACAGAGTATCTTGCCAGGTATTTTGCACCTCCACATTCTGCTATCAATGATCATGGAGCACAGAGATGGTGGTGGGGGATAGGCAAAATGAGCAACCTTGTTTCAGACTGAATATGCAGAGTGTATATTGTCTTGTTAGTATACACTCAAAGCCTTCCTTTAACTAAGAGAGAGTTGGACATCCAGGGCAATGAGTTGGCCTTACCATTACTCATACTGTATTGCACAGGGGAAGGGATGAAACAAACACACAAAAGTGAGGACTACGCTAATGAAAAATGAAGTTAAGAAAAGGGCAACAACACAAGTAAAACAAAATTTAGGTACCAAAATCAAGTACTAATATTCCAAGAGCACAGTTTGCATTATTATTAAAAACATCTCTCCATCATCTAATCACAAGGCTTCTTCTGCAAGATACTGAAGATTTTTACTTGCATAAAGCTACTCCATGGAAGAGTGCAAGTGTTTATTTTGAGTTGCTGTTGCCTTCTTGTGCAAAATTTTTAAAATAGACAAATATTCTAAAAGAAGAAAGACGAATCATACTGCACGGCCAAATGGAATGAAGGAATATGACTCAGTCAGACCAGTAGTACAGCTGCTCTACAAACATTTGGACAAATAGTTGTAAAACTTTTTGACTTCAATATTGAATCAGAGTTGTGGAGAGCAGTTAAACTAATATTTGATAATTCCAACAGTACAACATACTGTACTAGTAGCAGTAAGGAAGACCCGTCATTATTTTAATTTGCAAAAGAAACTAGGAATAAGTAAAGCAGGAATTGCTGCTATTTTTCAACTGCATTAGGTTTTTTTTAAGTATATTTTCTTTGAATATTTATGACTTTCAAATTCTTAGAAATGTTACACTACTAACTGCAGCATAAATAAAAACAGCAAATCAAAAATATAAAACAAATTCCCTAAATACATTTTAAAAGGATGAAATTTAAAAAGAAATAATTGCAGAGGATATCCTTTCAGTAAGCAGATGTTCACGGCTTATTATCTGAACACAAATTGTCTGTGTAAATGGTACTAAAAATAGAACTTATTGGTATCTGAATCATTAAAGCATACCATAGTACATTTTATAATAGGCCTGCCTTAGCATCTACTCAACAGCTGCAAGGGTTTTTTGGTTTTTTTTAACTCATACTAGTTTAAGACTTCTTAAAATCAACTTCTTTGTGCTGTTAACATACCACATAAACTAAGAACTTAAGTGTCAGGAATTTTCTTGAATTCAGAAATTCATACACATACATACATATCCATAGTCTAAAGCAAGGTAAAAAACCCAGCATGCCATCCTACCCCCACATATAAGTCTGGGATATAAAAAGGCACCTAAAGGGAGTTAGGCACCCAATTTCAGTGAATTTCCATTGTAGCCTAACTCCCTTGCATTCTTTTTTAAATCCCAGTTTGAGTGCCTATTACAATTCCCACTAATGTTGATGAGATTCTTCTTACCACTGAAGTGGAAGATACAACATTCCAATACTGATTTACAAATAATTGTGTAGTGCCCTGGCAAAGCGTGTGCCATATTTTTCTTGAAGGGCTGATCCAGGTGCAGGAAAGATATCTGCTTATGTTACCTGGATGTGGAACAGCCTTTGAAGAAGGAGATTACACTCATTTTGCCAGTGCACTACACAGCTATTTTTTGTAAAACAGCAGTGGAATGTTGTGTGGCTCAGGATTCCTGGTTTCTAATCCTGGCTCTAGGAGGGCAGTGTTTAGAAGCCAGAGCACTGTTTACAGACAGACAAGTACAGACATTGCTTACTAAAAGGCACTGTGGCTAAATGGATGAAATTTGGCTCTGTCATATGAGAGCTCTAGGTTTTATTCCCAGTCATGCCTGAAATGACCTTGTGAGGACTCTTGGTTACCTTATTTGCAAAAGGGTAGGGGACAATAATTACCTTCCCTTAGGACAGGAATATGAGGGACTTGTTTAATAATAAGGTTAGGGACTTCACAAAAACATTAACAGCACTGATGATCTTCCTGCCCACCACACTCTCTCCTTAAGCTAAAGGAATTGTAGAAAGGGAACATGGCGGAGACCATGCTTATTGTAAAATTGGTGTGCACATACTCATCATAGTGAGCCAAATAGTAAAGAGAAGAATGTAGAGCTAATTTCTCTGTTTTGGTACTGGAGTAAACTCTGAAGGATATAGGTGTTTCAGCTAGTATTTTCTATGTAAGACCCAACTCTGAAGGATATAGGAGTTTGGGCAAATACTATTTTTGTGTCAGAGAATAACCTATAGTGTCTTGCTCTGTTTTGGCACATAACAAACTCTCGTGAGTGAAAGAACTAACTTTGAAGAACACTGAAGTTTGGAGAAAATAGGGTTAATATAAAGAATTTGAGAAGCATTGTGTGATTTGATATCGTTGGAGAAAATGTTTAAGAGAAGGCAAACTAAAGATGCCCTAAAGGTCAGGCAACATTACCTTTTGTTTAAACAAATTTTACAGGAGTTTAAGCACAGCCCATAAACTAAACTAATAAAGTCTAATATAGTAAATGAATAGCAAAATGCTGTGACTTCTGTCAGATAGGATTGCTACCTAACTGCCAAAATTACCCCAATGCAACATAAAAGAAAGCAAAAGGAAAAAGTCACCAGGAGGTATCAGGATATGTTTACACTACAGAGGTTTTTTTGGAAAAACTGTTTTTTCTGAAAAAAACTTCAATTATGTCCACTCTGCAATTGCATTCTTTCAAAAAAAATCGAAAGAACTGAGGGCTTTTTCCAACATTGGTAAACCACTTTCTATGAGGAAGAAGCCTTTTTCTGAAAAAGCTCTTTTGGAAAAAGGCGTGTGTGGACAGGGAAGAGAAAGTTCTTTCACAAGAAGAGGAAAGAAGAAAAAGCACATGTGCCCTGGGGGCCATTCCACCCATAGTAATCACAGCTTAAATGTGAGATAGCGTACATTCTGTGTGGATACTATCTGTTGAAAAAGTAGATCGCTTTTTCGATGTGCTTTGGCAGTGTGGACTCTCTCTTTTGGAATTTTTATCAGAAGATCTCTTCTGGAAAAGCTTCTTCCGAAAGGAGCCTGCAGTCTAGACATAGCCTAATTGAGAAGATCACCTTTATTAGTTTAGTTCTTTGCTAAACTGGTAGTGGAACAAAACCTGTATCCATGGAAAGTAATGGTTCGGTGAGTAAAATAAGACCAGGTCCAGACAAGCAGGCAAACAACAGATAAAGAAATTGGAAAACAGGTTGGGAGCACCGAGAGGCATAGTGGTAGAAGTAAAGAAAGTAGTAAGTAGCAGCACAGAGAATTTCGATATTTGGGACAATACTTGGAAAAGTGTCATTTTGAAAAGTAAGAAAGTATTTTTTTTTAAAAGTAAAATGTTAACTCTGCAAAGGAAGGAAGAAATTAAGCAGTTGATCACTGTAAAAGTGTTGGAGGCAAAATGTAATAGGGAAAAAAATCCTGGTTTCTTTGCAGTGATTCTGAAGAAAAATTGTCCCTTTCTTAAAGGAATGGTCTGCAGGCAAAGAAACAATTTAACTGAAATCATTTGACTATGGACAAGATAGTCAAATTCACTAAAAGAACATAAGTGATTTCTATTGGAATTTAATGGCCTGCACATGTAGAAAAGAGAATGTCATCAACGTACAGGTGTGTAAAAATAAAGCAGTGCAAGGAATGTTAAAAATATGTATGCACATATACCTGTATGCATGTGGATATTATAAATATGTAAGGATATGAAGACCTAAAACAACAAACCTGGTTTGTAAAATCCTGTTTTGTAGGTTTAAAATGAATTGGTTTGGGTTTCTAAATTATTCCACAAAAATACATTTGAATTTTTCATTCAAACTTGCAAAACTGACAGACCCTTTTTGCCAGACACCAGTAATTATTGTTGTTTGGCTTTGATGTTTAGGATTTAATCCTTAAAGTACCTCAGTACTTGATTTAATAATATATTGAACTTTATAAAGATCAAAGTCATTATTACAGTAAGGGACAAGTATGAGTTGCAATACAAAATAATAATATAAAAAATTAAAAACCACTATATCCTAAAGCCATGGTCACCAACCAGTAGATCGGGATCTACCATTAGATCTTGACGCCTCTGACAGGTGATCCCGATTGGTTAGGCCGGGAAGCTAACAAGCGCAGGCACTTCAGTTGCCCTTTCATCCATTGTCATGCTGCTCCTGTCCTCTGCCTTAGAGCTGCCTGCCCAGGAGCTTCCTGCTTTGCTGTGCAGGGGAGGGGAGGGAGAAGGGAGGGCGCTGATGTCAGGGTGTCTCCCCTAGGCCCACTCCTGTACCCTATCTCCACACAGACAGAAGGGGACAGAAGGAGTTTGGCAATGCAAATCTCTGTCACTCTTACACATTGTGTGTGTCTATGTCATTCTCACACAGACACACACAGACACACTGTCCTTCACTATCATCTCCCGAACCAACACATATATGGGGGGGGGGGGTTGTTACTTCTTTTATTGCTTGCAACGTGTGTTATTTTTGGTTTGTGACTGGTCTGTGCATTTCATCATTTTCATTTCTCTCTTATGCTTACATTTCATTCTTTGAGTAGTGAGTTCTAAAATGTTTAACCTGATGTGGCTGGAGTAATTATCCCTGAGGTAATTGCTGCTCCTGGAAGTGGTTGGCATGTCCCTGGAGCTCCTGAGAAAAGCAAAGCAGGGGGTCTCCACATGCTGTCCTTGCCTGGAGATACTGCTCCTGCAGCTCCCATTGATCAATAACGGGGAATTGTGGCCAGTAGAAACTGTGGGCTCAGTGCTTGTAGTTGAAGGGCAGTATCTGGCGACATGGAGCCATTGCTGTATGTGCCAGCTGCTTTCAGTAGTGGTGCAGGGCCAGGGCAGGAGTAAAGCTGCCTTAACCCCACTGCTCCACCACCCAGATGCTGTCTCAGTTGAACAG
The DNA here is from genome assembly GCA_030068395.1 of Apalone spinifera. NCBI lineage: Eukaryota > Metazoa > Chordata > Testudines > Trionychidae > Apalone > Apalone spinifera. Next base: position 164,042,414 of record CM057845.1, on the reverse strand, counting down.
TGCTCAGCCAGAGCCTGCTTCCTGAATGAATCCCTGAACTTCCTCCTAACCCAACCTCCTGCCCCAGATGTGAGTCCCCCTGCACCCAAACTCCTCCTAGACCTTGTACCCTGAAACCCTTCTGGACCCAATACCCCACCTGGGTTAAGCTTGCAGCCCCTCCCATACTCCAAACTCCTTGGCCCAAGACCAGAACCTGCACCCCAGCCCCTGCCCCAGCCTGGTGAAACTGAGTATGGGGGAAGAAGGAGGCTGGAGTGAGAAGGGTGAGGCCTCAGAAGGGGTGGAGCAGGCAGGAAGGAAAAGGGGCAAAGGTATTTGGGTTTGAGGTAGATCTTACTTAACTTGAAAAAGTGATATTGTGGTTAAAAATGTTGGAGACCACTGTCCTAAAGCAACAGCAGGGGTTACACATACAAAAAAAATGTTAGAAACATTGAGCCTTAAGGTGGCTTTAAGTAATCAGACTGTCACTTTAATAAAGTACACAAAAACTCTGTAAGCACAAAAGTATTATAGTAGTAATGCTTCTCAGCTGTTACCTATTAATTAACTTAAAACTTAGTAGAGCAGAAAAACTATAACAAGCCTGGTCTGCTGTAATAAGAAAAACAATTGAGGTAAACTACTTCATAAACCTAGTAAGTGAACAGTGGAATAATTCAAACTGAACAGTAGAATATTTCACTCTAAATGCTTAAAAGTAGAAGCCCTTGAAACATGGCCTGCGCATTAAACAAAAACACAGGGAAGTAAGGTACTAATTCCTCTACTTTGCCTGCAATCAGCAACATTTTTAAAGGTATTTTAAACAATAATCTGCCTCCCCTTTCCCCCAAAAAATGGAGTAAGAAAAAAGTTCTTGTCTTTCAGAGCTTCAGGAAAAAATGGTGCCAGCTAAGGAGCAATTTGAGAATACCATTGATCCATTTTTGTGATGAAAATTATGTTCTGAGGTGTTTGTCTTGCTTCTAGCATTGTTGCATATTGTGTTTTTTAAAGAAACACTCCATTAATCAAAAAAATAATAAGCATTTAAACTGTATTTACAAAAACAAATGTTGCAGAAGGGTAAAGGTCAAGGATTACTACAGGTTGAACCTCCCAAATCCAGGCCTCTCTAGTTTGGCAGGGCCACAGATGTTCCTGGACCAAAGAGCTCCAGAGCTGGGAGCGGGAGCTGGCTGAGACAACGCAGGGTTGGAGAGCCCTAGATGGGTCAGCAGCAGCTGGACCAGGCAGTGGCTGGGGAAGCTTCCGCCCCAGCCAAGAAACCCCTGGCATCAGCTGGGCTAGACGGCCAGGGAATCCCTGCCCCAGCTGAGAAATCCCAGCTGCAATGGGGCTTCAGGCAGGTGACCCAGTCAGTGATTTCCTTCTCCCCCTTCCCCATCCATGGCAGCAGAAGGCTTGGAACCCCAGAATGAAGTGGGGCTGGCAGAGGTGGGTGGCCCCGGCTAGGGAACCCCAGAGAGTTCCCAGCAGCAGTGGGCCGGCCCTAGCAGCGAGGCACTGTGACCGGTTGATGCTGGATGTGGAACCCCCAGCGGCAGTCGTGCTGGCAGTGGTTGGGTGGCCCCAGCCCAGGAATACTGGGGAACCAACCCTGAGTGGCAACTTGAGGCCCTAGGACAGCATGCAGGCAGCAGGATTTAGGAGCCTGTGCCAGACCAACGGCAGGGCAGGGAGCCTGAGGGAGAGGAGCCTGGGAGTGGAGCAGCCAACAGGGGAGCACTGACCTCCCCTGGTCCAGCAAATTCAGTGGTTCAGGACAGCTCAGGTCCCAAGGGTGCTGAACCAGGGAGGTCCAACCTGTAGTTTGTTAGAAGGAACAATCTCCACAAGTGGGAAAGGCACATTTAAAAAGCAAAATATGCAAGGGACACAACATTTACCTATTAGTAAAAATAGAAAAACCATACATTTTAAATACAAAGTAAAATTACCAAAAATTAAGTTATGCAAAAACATTGGTAATGCCACTTTTCCAAAGATTTCATAGGAATTTATGAGAAATGCCCTTAAAGGGCGTGAGACTGAGAGTCCCCCACAGTGTTATGCTTATAAAAGCACACTGAAATTGTTTTCAGGGGACAAGGCAGAAAGTTGTGTTTATTTAAAGTACAAAATAGATATCAGAAATCAGCATATGTATACATTCACACACCACATACACACATGAACTAAAAGTTCTGCTGCTGCTGTTATAGTTACATCCTTACCATTGCGCAAGTCAGTCTAGTGACCAGCTAAACTGAGCAAGAGTAGGGGAGCTGGGCCTCAGCTGGCTGTATCTGAAGCTCCATTGTTATTGCAAAACAACCCAAAGTACTTCTGCTCTTGCCTGTTTTGATAGTGACCGATTTCCATGTACGCCTATGAACTTTGTTTTGCTCCATAACCTGGGGTCATGGGTTCGAGTCCTGCCCCAGGAGCAGCCAGGCAGCTGCCTCCAGCTTCCCCCAGAATAGAGCTGGCACCAGCTGACGGTAGGGAAGTGGGTTACCAGCTTTCCCAGGGTTGAAGCCCGCAGAGGTGAACAGCTTGCTCTGGCTGCAGCAAGTGGAGCAGCAATTGGCCCAGGCGGGGGCCTGCACACTTGGGGGGAGCCACTTCAGCTCCAGATGCAGCTCCAAACAGGGAATAAGTTAGCGGCCCAGAGGTGGAGTGTGGAATAAGTTAGCAGCCCATGGGCCAGGAGCGCAGGGAATCTGGCTGGCAGGTCTGGGCAGGCAGGCCAGGATGCAGCCCACCAGCACCTGGAGGATGGACTCCCAGGGCTCTCTCCGGTGGGTGTGAGTGCACGCTACGTCCAGACGTCACGAGGTGAGGGTGGAGCAGCGAGGACATGGTCATGGCAGCAGCAGGTCCTTTACAGGCAAGATGGCAGCCAGATCTGCTTTGGCCTCCTGCGCCAGACCAACCTGAGTGTGTGGCTATGTCTAAACTACATCCCTCTTTCGAAAGAGGGATGTAAATTAGGCAGATCAAAATTGCAAATGAAGCGGGGATTTAAATATCCCGTGCTTCATTTGCATAATCGCATCACAGCGTTCTTTTGAAAAAGGGTATTTCAAAAGTGAAACTGCTGCCTAGACACGGTTCTTTTGGAAAAAAACAAACCCTTTTTTGAAAGATCCTGTACTCCTCAGTTTTTTAAATCCCTCCTTCACTTGCTCTTTTGATCTGCCTAGTTTACATCCCTCTTTCAAAAGAGGGATGTAGTTTAGACATGCCCAATGTCTACTATCACAATTGGATGGGTTATGCTAATAATAATAATATCCCTGATTAATCCTTAAAACCAGGTTCTGAATGCTGATGCCTTATCCATTAGGCCACTGGAGGACCCACCCCAGGTCCAGACTTCTCAAGTCTGCCAGTGTATTCTCAAATGTTCTTGATGACAGATGGCATGACGAATACCTCTCCTTTTAGAATAGTGTAGATTAGGCTAGTCTTCAAGATACAAAGATACAAAGGAAACAAAAGGAACCACCCAAGACCCATCATCTTTGACTTGAAGACCGGCCTGATCTACACTATTCTAAAAGGAGAGGCACTTACTAAATTCACAGCTATGAAAAACCCATCATGGAATGTGAAATATGGGTCTTATGTGCTTTTACCCTATGCTAAGGTAGTCGATAATTTTATTGTCAAGGTTCACATTTCTTGGTCATGGTATATGTAGTCTATGAATTTTAATGTTACAATCTGCTGACTCTATATATCTATATATCTTATTTGGGTGCATGTATCATTCTTGTATGAGAGATTAGAAATATGAGGTATGACATTGTTTATGGTTTTAAATGTGCAAATGTTAACCTTCAGTGGTGCTCCCTGAAGCCTTAATTAGTGAGTGATCAACTTAATGACTTGAGAATAGCCTGGTTTCTCCTTTAAGTCTAAGCAGTTGTTGGTCTTAGGAAGACATATGACCATATCACCTGGTAGAGGGGTACCAGTTTGACCAGGTAATTTTCCATAGAACGTGGAAGTAGAGAACAAAACATTCCCACTGAAAGAGAATCTATATGTAGTCCCCTTACTAAAGGTGCCTCTGAGTTTTTCTGGGAGGATCCTGTGTGCGGCAATCTAGCTCTAAAGACTACAATTCCCACGAGCCCTTGAGGAAACCAGGAAGGAAGTTTTGGGTCTGAGGCTCTCCATGTGGAGAAAAGGACCGAGCAATCTGAGGGGCTTTCCTTTGTTTTTGAAACAAAGGGGAGCCAAGCTGCTGTGGAGGAGCTTTATCCAGTTCAGGAGCTGTTATGTTGCAGCTACAGA
>CM057845.1:164022242-164034378 GCA_030068395.1 Apalone spinifera | reverse complement strand
TTGAAACATGATCTGCCTATGAAACAAAACCCAAAAGAGTATGGAGTAATTTTTTTGTTTTTCCAGTAATCAGCAAGAACATTTGCAAAAGGAAAGCTGTCTTTTAAGCAATAATTCCACCTCCTTTCCCCAAAAGGGGTAGAAACATATTTTTATAGTTTCTCAGAACTTTAGGGGAAAAAACAATTGGTATCTTGCCAGTTGAGAAGCAATTCAGAATACCATGAACCTACAATCACAACAAAAAATATGTTTTGTATTGTGTTTTTTGTGTTTGTGTTTGGAGCATTTTGTGTTGTTTGTTTATTTTGTTACTAACATTGTTGTGTTGTATTGTGTTTAAACCCACCACCCCAACAGATTTTCAGAATTAAAATTACCAATAAAAGAAAGGCATGTAAAAATATTGGTTATTGAAAACAAAAATCAAAAACAATTAGCAAATCTTAGTCAACTTCCTTAGTCAACCCAGGTAAGCGCACGTGGGTTGTGGGTTTAGTATGCAGAGAAAAAGAGCAGGCAAGTAGACCAGAGAAAAAGTAAAAACACTGCTGGAACAGAATTCCAGTCTAAGTATTTTAAAGTCATAGCTCCAGCTTTATGCTTTCCTGACGAGGCAAGGACATTTGTCATCTGACTGGCTGCTAATTAGCCTACATACATCCCTCTGAGGGAGCCTTCATACTGCTTTACATTTGGTATAGTGCTCAGCATGCAATGCTGATCCATTTTGCAGGTACCCTTAAATAGCTTTTTCTTTAGGTTAATGGCTGCATATTTGATATATATGTGTATATAGTAATAATTAATGTGTATATATTAATATATATATACACACACAACTCTGTGACTTTAAAATACTTAGGGTGGAATTCTGTTCTAGTAATGCTTTTACTATCCCTGGTCTACTTGCCTGCCCTCTCTTTTTGCATACTATATTTTTTTTAAATGTGCTTTTACATATTGAAATTACAATTATAAATTAATTAATTGATTGATTGATTTTCACTTCCCTAAATATGAAATATTATTTTTATCAGATACTTAATCATCAATCAAAATATGCTGATTGTTGATTAAGCAGCCGATAAAAATATTTCATATTTGGGGAAGTGAAAATAAATCAATTCATAAATGATAAATAATTGTAATTTCAATATATAAAAGCACATTTTAAAAAAGCAATACTGATATGGGACTTTGAAATTGCGAACTGGTGACAATTTTAGTTATTTTTCTACCTTTTTGTGTGTATTTATTGACATCCCAAAGTAGTGAACACATAGCAAAAGATTGGCCAGATAAATTGTCACTTATTTTGGCTGCTATCCGTAGCAGTAATAAACTAAGGACAAAAATGCAGCCATATCAAATTCTGTCTGGACAACCCATGTGGTTAATGATTGACTCTAACTCAGCTAATTGGGAGTACCTGCAATAATCCAAATTATCTCCAATGGCTTGAGCAGTTACAAGATGACAGGACTACATTGCAATATAGGATTTCTCAGGCAATTGAACAAATGAACCAGAAATTGTAAAAGGATAAAGTTATATAATCCAATATGTGGGAACCTGGAGATCAGGTAATATACCTAAAATTGGGCAAGAAAAAACCATGTGTTAGAATCAAAATGGACTGACCCCTATTCCATAGTGGATTGCCTGAGCCCATTAGTCTATTGCATAAACAAGAATGGTAAACTGAAATGGGTACATTTTTCGCAAATTAAGCTGTTTGCATGTATAACAGTGTTTGAATTCTTTGCAGAAAAAGGACTTCCTGGAACCTGAACACAAGGCGCTGCTTAACCGTACAATTTTTACTTAACAGAAAATGAGACTCCGGTGTAAGGTCTGGCTTGGTCTGTTTCTGGGAACTTTTAGAACAAAGTAGTCTGGTGGGGCTCTTGTACATTTCAAAGGAGAAATGTGGAACTCCGCGTGCCACCTGGGAAGTCCAGCTGACTCCGGGCTGCATGCCGCGTGCCAGCTTTGAAATTTATGAGTCCCCAAAGCGGCAGCGCAGCATGGAGCCGGACTCCATGCCGCGCTTCCGATTTGAAATGCCATGCTGGAGCCTAGGATCGGCTGAGGAGTCCTCAGCTGACCCCGGGCTCCACGCACTGCAGCTCCTCGCAGCTGACCCCTGGCTCAGCTATGCAGCGCTGCCCCTTTGAAGTACTCCCTCTTTTCCCCCCTCCCCCCCGCTGCCTCTATCAGATAGAGGCAGCAAGGGGAGGGGAATCGAATAGTGGACTGATTATCCGATAAGCACTTGCTTATCAGATAGTCGATTAGTCCTTAACATCCTAAATAATTCTTTCCCTCATAACCAGTCATGGATCCCTATTGGTGGCCCAGTGATCATCCTGAAATGGTATGATAAAAACACCAGCCAAATTTTAAGACTACTCGGAAATACCAATGTATATGCCTGGGAAGGTGAACTTAAGGTTCGCCTCATAAATACTACAGAAATACAAAATCACTTGGAAAGTTGGGGTTAGAATAGAAGGTTCTTTTGGACTTCCAGTCACGTAGTATCACCATATGAATGGGATGAGCTTGTTAAATAAGGAACAATACTAACAGTAACTGTGGGATACTGCCCCATACCCAGTGGTGAATAGAACCAATGGTTCCCAGACACCTATACCAAAACCTGGATCAAAGACTATGCATTTCAAAGTACCCTGGTTAAAATAAAATAAAAACCCTACATTATTTGTGACCCAAAGTCATCCAGTAAGAATCTCATTACATCCACTACTAGTACAAATAAAAATTGGTATGGACTGGACTCAGCTAAATGTGTTAAAAATGGAATTTTGATGGCCTGGATAAAAATACATCAATACCCCAATGGCCGAGCAAAATGAGATGTAATAGACACTATATTAGGAGGAGTTGGTTTTGGAACAGGGATTATGAATACCATGACTTAAAGTTTATTAAGCATAAGCTAAGCTCTCTGCCACAACTGCAAGATAGCCTCATTCACAAGCAAGCACATACTAATATGGACTTGGTTCATATGGATTGGGGGAACCTGAAAGCAACATGGAACATAAAACTGCCTTGTCCTTACGATGTACTGACATGCAGATTCTTAGGTTAGCATCTCTTGAACATGAAGTGTTATGGGTAATATATGGAAATGTTAGGGTATTAGTACATCTTTTAAAAACAATGAAAAAGGTCACTCTTTGATACTTATAGATATGACTGCTTGCAATATGTCTCCAGCATGGTTAAGCCTGATTTGTTACTAGATAAATTGTTGTTAAGATTGCTTACCAACAGGCTATGGAGACAGAAATATGGAAAGTAAGCCCACTTCCAAAATTGACCATGGGATCTTTTTGGCTACCCTAGGTTATAGGCCAGTGGGCTGGGAAAGAAAATAAATGATTGGACGCTCAAGGTTGTACGGAATGGGGCCCTCAGAAATGGGTATGCTTATCCTTGCCTGTCACCACAGAATCATGTAGTATGAATACATCATTGGGAATATGTGTTTGGGACAAATTGGAAAATAAGACTCGTGTCTTATATAATGGATAATATATATGTGTTATGTCCTGGGAAAATGTATTTTGGGAAGATGGAAGTATCAGCCAGCCACCAGTGGAGGAATGTAGCTGTATTGCCAGAGAGCTATATATTAACAATTACACTTACTCTTTACTAAAGATTAAAAGGGCACTTGTACTATAATTGTCACTTTGGCTAATTTCTCTGTTACTCTTGGCCTGGATTGGCATGATTTAACTGATCATTTACTAAAAGGAACAAAGGTTATGCAGTTTTTACAACAGACACAGAAGGATATAGGGCAACATGATTTAGTTGGGATTGGTCCTGCCTAAAGCAGGGGGCTGGACTTCATGACCTTCTGAGGTCTCTTCCAGCTCTATTCTTCTATGATTCTATGTCATTCATATATTAGATCCAAATGGGAATAAGTTAAGAACTGCTAAATTTGAAAAAGAAATGACATCCTATCACTGGTATGATATTTTTAAAGGCTGGTCCCCAACTTTTAAGGGCATATTATCTATCATGATTTACCCATTGCTGATTATATTAATATTATTCTGTATTTATTAATGGGAAGGTAGTATATGTATTGTTGGATAAAGAAAATGTTTCTTAAATTACAACAAGCTCAAATTGCCTTTTAGTACATTGCTTTGAAACAGTTATATAAAGTGTGACCCACTCCAGAACTATTTTTGAGTGGTTAAAAGGGGGATAATGTAGCCATGTAGCTAAAATGTACCTGCATGCAATGTAATGTCACTCAGTGTACCTTACCAGCCAACAGCCTATTGCTGTTGGTAAAGATGCATTAAGCAAACTGTGTCTGTTATTTGTTAAAGTAGGAATAGACCAAAAGGACCTATTTGTCACTGTTGTTACTCTTTTACTGTTCGGATTGTTTCTTATTTAATTTAAGAGTGTAAGAATGATTTTTGTACTGGATCTGTTTTTACAGAAGCAACTATGCAATTTTTTGTGTATGAGTGCAGAATGAGGAATGTGTGTTAGAGGATAAGTGTGAAGGCCAGCACTGGACCAGATGTCCTAGGGAGGAGCCGAGGACAGACATAAAGGTGTCAGGAGATTGCTGTATATCCCTAAAAAGGTCCTGTGTGTTTCTTATAAGCATTACATAGCATCACTGTTAGTCAGACTATCCTCAATCCTTTTTATGGACACTTCTCACATTCCCCTTGTACACCAGAGCTTGGGGGGCCCAGGCTAGTAGCTTTTGTGTGCTCCAGCCGTGTGGTGGGGCTGTGGGGGATGGAGGTGGGGCTGGAGTGCCAATACAGGCTCCCCAGTGCTGGGAGAACGCCCTGAGTCTTAGGGGCCAGATCGAGGCAAGCCAGGGACTGCATGCGACCCTCAGGCCTGAGATTTTCCACCACTGCTGTAAATAAATTTTATGGGACTATGAGAAATGTGGCCACAGCCATGATAAGTGAATATCTGGCTAACTAAAATAATTCTAGACCATGGATTTTGCCAGACCAGAGAGTGCCAGATTAAAGAAGTTCAACCTGTAGCCTACATAGATGTGCGCTCCCTCCCAATTGTATCTTTCTCACAACCTTTATGTCACTTACCTTTGTAAATTGTATGTTTTTTCATACGTGTACTATGTTACCATACTTAATTATACATTATTTCAAGGCTGTAATGTGGACTGACCTTTATGTGCTATTGTAATGTTAAGTAGTAATAAATACAGGAGGATTATTTACAAACATTTTTGAAGATATTATAAAAGAAAAAAGATGACAACATTGAAGTTAAGATTGTATTCACACAGCATTCAGGAAAAAAAGCATTATTATTCCTGCAACAGACTTAACTATGCTCCATAATACAATTAAAATGTGGCTTACATGTATATCTGTGGACTAGTATGTACTTATACCAGGTCTGAATGTAATCCTGTGTGTGAAAACATACACAAAGACAGTTTGATATTAGAGAGCGTGCAGAAAAAAACAAGGATGAAAAACAAAATCACAGACCAGAGTTAAGGCTGTTGTAGGAATAATAACACTCCATATTCTGAATGCTGTTTGAAACATCCATGTTACTCTCTTGTGTAAGAATACACAAAATGGAGTAACTTACCTGAAAAGTTCTATGACTCCTGAGAGCAGAAAATGAGCTATTGCATCCACATTGTGAAAGGAAGATAGATAGTACTGTAGTGGGGTAGTCTACAAACATGCATGGTAAGTGGGTTTACAAGTAATGATAACAAACTCTGGGATTTCAGATTCTGTTTATAGACCTCTGCCTTGCCTCTACGCCCTCCTCTAGAATTGGCAGCAGGGCAGTAGCTTTTCCATCTTTGTGATGCCGTCATTGCTTCCCTATTGCTGGTTTGCTTTATTTCATTCTTAATTTCAAACTGTCAATCAATACCTCCTAGGCATTTTCAAAAATTAAGATATAGTCAGTAATGTGTACCTAATCCAAGGGTTAACATATGTACAGGTTACATACTAGAAGTTGATGCTCAGTCAGCATTAACTTGCAGGACAAACAGCAATGGAATTTGTGGTACTTTGTTGGAGAACATGCTATGTTAAGCCTCTGTTTCCTGAATCCTTCCCTCAACCTGGGAGCTCTGTTGATATTTCTCAATCTTCCTACCTATGGGAAAGTCTCTTTTTGTTCTGTCCTTTCCTTAGATGTCAGCTTTGACCGTCTTATCAAAATAAAATTAAAAAAAAATTTTAAAAGGTTCCCTGAAATGTCTCAGTTTTACATGCAAATAATTTGGTAATTTTGTTGCAGTTTTGTGTTTATTCCATATTCTGTTGAAATAAATCTCTCTTTTTTATATAGTATCTAAGCTGTTGGACAAGTTATTTTAATTTATTGATAGTTTCCTTTAACAATATTGTAGTTATTAGGAAAAACTGATTATTCACACACATGGAAAAAGTCCATACATGACATTGGACTTTATTTGTTATAATAAATACTAGCAAGAACTTATAAAATTGAGAAACATTTCATTTTGATTTATTCCATAAAATTAAACTGTACCTGCAGAGTCATTTAGACTGAAGGCAATTCGTACTGGCTTATCAGCAGGTACTCTTGCTGTGGTGATCATGTGGGCACTTGAGCCTACGCGTTTATCTGTGTGTTCCAGCTGCAATTATATAAATATTGCATACATTACAGGTCATATGAAGTCATTACATCTTCCACTTAGTGAATTGCACATACTTATAGCTGCACTATTTTCATTTTTTTATTCTAATAAAGCACATTTACAGTGACATGCACAGGCCTATATCTGATTTTTGTTTTAAAATCTTTTAAAGTTGAATTCAGTGATAGAAACTAAATACTTGATTTAGCCACAGTTCAGGTACAGGCAGTGACAAAGCAAACTTTCCCCACATTGCCATGACAGCATCTCTCAGACTTGACCCTGACAGTCACACATTTAAGTCTCTAAACCTTGGCACTGACCCTTATGTGGGATTCCAATTAGATGTTAAGGATCTGCCTAGAGGGAGTCAGATGCAGTATCAGAGCCTTAGTTAGCCCCTGGCTTTTCTTCTGAGGGTATGTCTACACAGCAATATTATTTCGAAATAACTTAGTCCGTGTCTACACAGCAGGCAGTTATTTCGAAATAATGTCGAAATACTGTCAAGCTGGAGGACTTCTTACTTTGACTCCTGTAACCCTCATTGTGCAAGGAATAAGGGAAGTTGGCAGAAGAGTGCTCTATTTCAAAGTAAGTGCTGTGTAGATGCTCCCAATTTTGAAATAAGCTACTTCAAAATAAGCTATGCAATTAACGCAGCTCAATTTGCATTGCTTATTTCAAGTTAAATCCAAAGTGTAGACACACCTGAGTGTCCCAACTCCAAATACCAGTTAATTAGATGGATCTCTCTCCACAAAATAAAATAAAATAAAAATAAAAGCCCCAAACTCCCAATTAATTTCACATAGGACAAAACCAAATAGCTCAATAGTAATTGTGTTCAATTGCCACCAATTTAGAATAAACTTAAAGCATGATCAAGCTTATTGCACTTATAGTTACACTAAGTATATTTAGACTTGCAAAAAAATGTTTTTGGCCAAACAGTCTATTAAATATTTAAAGCCAACTTAAACTTCTGTATCTCTCATATAAAGTTGCTGTATTAAATATTTGGAAAAAGTATACACTGAGGCCCCAATCCTACACTGAGCCTGGTCCTTGTGTGGAGCCTAAATGAAGTTAATGGGACTGACATTGGTGAAAGATCTGCCCAGGCAGAAATCAATGTAGGATTGGGGGTATGAGAACTAAGCAAACTTCAAACATTATCCAGCAGCGAATTGCACCTACATCACCTATGTAGATCACTACATGAATGCAATTTAAATAAACATATAAGTGTAAAACACCCACAGAAAATTAGAAATCAAAGTATTCTGTAAAGAATAGCAAAATTGCTAAAAGCTATGCTATACTTCTGTAGACAATGTGGCATTTAGTTTGTGGAAAGGGAAAAGACAGATAATCACGACAGCTTCTCCATAATACTTTAGAAAGCAGTGGTTGTTTTCTGGCACTATAAATGCATCACCCCATTCTATGTTATGTTTTATTACTAGGGCACCAAATAAAAACACTACAACAGAACATCATTACAAGATAAAGGTCTTGCTTGGTGATGCACAAGCTCAGGCAAATTCATCCCTGACATCAATCCTTTGCAGGCAGTAGAGTAATGCCAAGCATGAATTTGGCCCACTGACTTCAACATTTATTTTTTATTTGTTTTGTCTGTCTCAGCATTTAGCCAACAGAGAGATACTGTTACTCTGTGGCAATGTTACACAATAATCCATTGATGTGCCTGCTGGTCATATAATTGTTGTCTTACAGTGCTTGGATTTTCTTTAAAAAAAGAACAATTATTTCAAAATCCTTACTTTGGAGCTGGCAGTCTCTTTTCATATTGATGTTTGGATGATTCTCATGGAGAACCACATCTTCCCCTATTATTTACTAAACAAAAAAACATGCGCATACTCAAACAGCATCAATTGGAAGAGAGACCACACAGTCATTTAAACAGATAAAATGAATTTTGGGGGTCTGATCCAAAGCATTCTAAAGTGTATGGAGGTATTTCACTTTAAAATGCATCAGTCCACATTAAATAACAATGTTTAATATTCAGAATGTTTCTGTAACAACTTTTTCTAGAGTAATGATCTCCCTCTTCCATAGTCTCTTTGGCTACATCTAGACTACAGGGGGCTTTCCGGGATACCTCTGGTATCCCAGAAAAACTATGCTGTGTCCAGGGACCACATCTGCTCTTCCACTTTTTTTTGCGGAAGATCAGATGCGTTCTTTCGGAAGCCCTGTCTTCTTCATGCCACAAGGAAGAAGGGCTCTTCTGAAAGAGGAGGTTTTTCTGAAATTTGGCCCAGTGCAGATAGACCAAATTTCGGAAAAGCCTCTTCCGACAAAACTATCAGAAAAAGGTATGCAAATTGCGGAGCGCAAATTGCATACCTTTTTTTGATAAAACATTGTAGTCTAGAGGTAGCCTTTGTGAAAAGTATTTGAGACCTTGCGTGAGGTTTTTGGGGTTTTTTTTGTTTTGTTTTGTTTTGATTTGATTTTTTCTACAAACAAACCTAGAACAAAAGAGACAAATTTGCACAGCTTTGAAAACAAGACAATTCATCATTGCATATTGTATCAGACACACACACCACATCTGTTAACCATCATCAGACAGCTTTTCTACATAATAAGATGCTTCATATGTAATATCACAGACTAAGAAATGAGAAAAAACATTCATGGAAGTTAATACCAAAAATTAACAACAAATGTGTAGGATGTTGTTGGAAGCCTTAAGCTTGCCATAATTGAACATTGTTTGAAGTAAGTCAGTGGTCTTGTCGCAGTCACATTGTGTGGTCTACAAAGTTTACAAATTACCATTATTTAGCCACCAATTTGGGGCCAAAAATAAATACTCTCTTCAGTAATGAAAATATATAACACAAAAGATGTTTTCATTTTGTTTTAATTTACAGAAAGAAAATACCATCGACATATATTCATACTGTATATCAACCAGTTATCCCGTTAACTAGTTTTATGTATTAAAATTATTTCCTCCCCAGATTTTCTGCAGACTCCTCAATACTCTCCATCATCAAAAAGAAAATAAAGAAAACAATAAGATAGGGAAAGATTTACTTCACTTCTGTGCTGTGTGTGTAAATAGGATTATACATTTCCTATCATCTGCTAGAAATGAAATAAACCAACTGTGTACAAGCTTCCCACTTATTTCCTCACACATAAAAAAGATAATCATTCTGTAGCTAGAAGGGTATGGAAGTTGGCAACTTTGAGTATAATGAGGTGTTTAAAAGGTTCCCAGAAAGCTGACTGTCGATGGAACTGGCTGTTGTATCTTTATAAAAATCTGTAGCAGAACTGAGATTAACTGTGTTACAGCTCTATCAGTTTAGTTCAGTTTTCACACCTGTTGCCTTACCTCACTTAGTAGAGAGTCTGCACTTGTATAATCCAGGGCCAGCCACTGCCTTGGCTTGTCGTTGCCTTTATGGAGTAAAGATTCAATAAAAGAAAAGGCTGCACCTGCTACATAGCAACCAACTGACAAGAGTCTGAGAAGCTGAGACAGCTGTTAAGGCAACATGCTGCTACCTGCACTTCCCATAGGCTTTGCTGTCCCACAAGACCACCCTTTTCCGCTTTTCTTCGCAATTCCACTCTCCCTTCCTTTCCTTTCTGGCTATGAGATTTATGATGTTGTCATGCTTCAGAGAGAAAAAAATCCTACTGTCAGAGGCATTATTAAGCAGCAAACTGTGGAGAGTTCAAGATTTTTAATTCATTAGTCCTGGCAAACCTAAAATACAAACAGACTTGCTTCACAGGACAGGAATGTTTTCAGCATGACCCAATCAGTGTCTGTGTCTATTCCAGCAAACTGGCAAAGATAGCATGACTCCAGTCAGCAAAAATGTCTGTGGCTCGAATCAGCCTGGGGTGACATTGCCAACTTGGACTGGCTACACGCAAACTATTAAATGATAGAAGTAACTATCAAAGCTAACAACAAAGATGAGATTTGATGTTTTAGGCTAGATTTGTAGTGGGTTTGGTAAAGTATCTAATAACAGACTGTCTAACAACAAATGATAGAAATATTAGATGAAAGAGGCAATGGATTAATTTTAGTAGTATATTAGAGTCTTGATAAGCTCTCAGTATAAGTACATTCTGAAGGCAGATGTATTTATACAAATATTTTGGACAGGAATTGAAATCACAATTTACTCAAAACAAAGAGCTTATAGATTCTTCCACTGTCAGTCATTTTTGTAACTATAAACAAGGTAATTAGTAACTGAATCTGGAAGAAATGCTGTGAAAAAAGCAGCAGTTGTCCAGCCTGACGCAATTACAAGAAGTATAGCTTAAACACCGTACTTGATGTATGTTTTCTTCTAGATGAGTGTGATCCTTGAAATTGCAAAGGATATTACAGGACAGGAAGTTGACTAGCAGTATATCTGCTGCATTTATCATTATACTGTGGGATTTTTTAAATTAAGAAAAGTCTGTCTTTTCCACCAACAGCAGTTGGTCCAATAAAAGATATGACCTCATCTTGTCTCTCTCATATCCTAGAACCCATGGACCAACACAGCTACAACAAAATTTATATATATATCCTGGCATTGGCCAGGAACTGAACCAGTGTCAGCATAAATTAGAGCTACCCTGCTTATACTCCCTTTCCTCCAGGAAAGACCCCTGTATTGGGGAATAGGAAGGGGTGAGGTGGAAGCACCACATTACCTAGGGATTCCCCTGCTAGTGATTAAGCCTACTTTCTAGCTTCACTGTGCCACCAGAGCAGGAACAAGAATCTGGCCAAGGGAATCCAGTCAATAATTTCAAAGTGTGAACATGACCTTCCTTCCTTCCTTCCTGATGTAAATATACTTTTGAAAGAATATTTATAATAATCTCTGTCTCATTTTAGAGGAAGAATTAGTTTTGTTTACAACTATTGTTGCTACTGAAATTTTACAGTAAAATAGCATCATCACTTACTATGGATCTCAATGACAGAATCTTTCTCCAGCTACTGAACTAATTATTTTTAAAGGATGTATTTGGTTTATGAACATAGGATGAAATCCTGAACCCACTGAAATGTATAGTGGAACTCCCATGGACTTCAATACTAGGGTTTCTCTCACAGGGCCTGACTCTCTTTTACTTTGCATCATGTGTAGTCACTTAAACCTTTTGAAAGCAGATGTAAAACAAATATAAAACAGGTCCGAATGATCTCCCAAGTGCAATGCAATGAAGAATGGTCCCTATATAAGGTATTTCTAAGATGCAGAAAACCTTATTTTATAAGCACCAAGACTTACCTTCATTAACCAAGACAGCTAGATTCCTTATCATTCAGGGTATGTCTATGCTAGCTCGTTAGTTCGAGCTAGGTAGGCAAACGAGGACAACCGGAGTTGCAAATGAAGCCCGGGATTTAAATATCCCGGGCTTCAT